>CM052242.1:4431889-5094899 GCA_028455795.1 Lasioglossum marginatum
AAAATAATCTAAAAATATATCTACATATATTTTGGTATCGTACACATATATATTTTTTAAGCAAAGATACTTTTAATATTTAAATAAAAATAAATTTTTAAAAAATACCACGACCATAAGACTGACTAAAAAGTATAAAATAATTTTTCCTAGCCCCATACAGATAGACCTGAAAATTTGTGATTGTGAATTTTTAATAGCTATGAAAATACTTGTAAGATTTAAAACGAAAAACGTGGGGCGCATGCAATAGATAATTGATGCATGAGTAGTTCACCTAAATCTCTAACAATTTTATTGCACTGCAAATGATATGAACTGTTGATCCTTTGCATTGCAAAAACCGAAAAATACCGGCATTTATTTCGGTTTCGATGGTATATCGGTTATTCCGAAATAGGCATTTTAACCAGTATACCTAGCCGAGCTACAGAAGTCTTCTGTAACCCGGATAGGCGGGTTACTTGGGTTAGGATTCGCAACCCTGGCGGAAACACGATCGATGCACGCAGAATCGATTGTAGATCGTTTCGCTACGTGAGTTTGCAAAGCCCGAGATAATAATATTCGAGAGGTGTACAGTGTACTATTTGTTCAGGTTTTCCGGACTTGGGCTGGATCAACTCGTGTAGATCACGATATTGTCAGATTTTTTCTTTTCGCCTTTTTCATTACGAGACATTAAGATCAACGCCGCCAAAGATCAAGGACGACGATCTACGAGTTTCCACGTGTCATTCTTCTGTACATAGGTACGCGTTGCGAATAGATGCTGTATTGTTCGAACAACGAGGTTCGTCAAGGTATTTTAAAAAATACCTCGACCTATGCAGATCTAGAATATTCATGACGAGCGAAATTAGCATAAACAATACGTAAAAGCACCCTTGAACCGGAGAACATGACGTACGAGGAACAAGTGGCACGCGCACCGCACACTGCCTCGAGAAGGGATTGTTTATGTAAATGTTAAAAATCAGGTTTTTTCTGATACTTTTAGCATAGTTTCCCGCATGCTCCGCGAATATGGGATAATTTTTTCGATTGAGATTGTTTGGTGGAAATGAATATTTTTTTATTTGATTTGCGGAAGATTCGAAAACGAGTATTCCTGATAATCGCCAGCCAATTTGTACTCTTTAATATTCATCGAAGATAAGAATAGAACAGTAATAATAATGATTGATGGATTGACGGATTGATGGATTGAAGGATGTTGCTTATGCAAAAACTTTTTTATGTTTAACCTGCTTCTTCCGTGGAAGTTTTGGAATAATTTATTTCCAGAGATCGACAGAATTAAAAACGTTCTCTACGTACTATAAATATTGAATGACGTTTATTTGCAGTATTTAATTTGCCGTAGATAATCTACAAATCAAAGTTTGTATTTTTACGAGATCAAGAACTTTTTGTGATGAACGTTGGAAAATAACCTGCTTCCACAGAACTTCTGTTATACAGATTCTGAATGATCTGTTCCATGTGAATACTTTTTAAGAAAGTTCTTCAGAGCAATATTTCTCTCCATAAAAATTCCATAGGTACATCTTAAATAAGACGTGTAAGTTCGAACAGGATTTTTTTAAAAATCGGAATGCAACTCTATTTCGATTTCTGGTTTATCATCGTGACTGATATGTACACAAATAAATGGCTTCCGGAGAAACTCAAAACTCGATTCGCATTTCTGCCTGAAGAATGTCTTTTCCACGTGTGTAACTCTGAACATGTTAAGTACCACGCCTGTTTTGCTTGCCGTTCCGTTCAGACCGGCACTCGGCCCACAACTGTTGCCGCTCCTTGGGGACCGGCGCGGCGCACAGTGGGACGAAACGGGCGATTCCCTGGACATGGTTTTTTCACCCAGTTATTCCTTTATAAAAATTTTAATGTGGATCATACTCTATGTATTTTTTCGTGCTGAATCGAATGGTGAAGTCTGTTTGGCGATTGGAATGATGCGAAAGAAGCTATAGCACATTCATAGAACAATGATCTTGAATTTTTATATAAAACATTTAATGTTTACTTAAATATGTACTTAAGAATTAATAAAATTTATTTTTTGTTTGATTTTTTAATTTTGTTTAATTTTTTGTAGGTATGATTTGTTTAATTTTATAAACTAATTTAAAATACAAAACAGTTTCAAAAACTGTTCGCTGTACACGGATACGGAAAGCTGAGAACTGATACTGAACGATAAGAGCAGAATTAAAAATACATAGTCAACAAACACTGCGTTTTGCTGGACATTGACCCTAGAAACCATTTGTTCAAACATGATTTCCAGAAAAAATCGGACGAAGTCGGGTATAATTTTTGCGTATTTCTCTCACTAGATATCAACGGTAAACACCTGTAGAGTCCGTTTTTCGAAACAAATCAGAACTTTTTTGTAACGCGACAAAATGTACGCAAAATGCCCACAACGTTACTAAACGTCAAGTGTTAAACATTAATACAGCCATTTTTTATTTCATTCATATTTTTCTCAGCTCAAATACATCTCATAAGTAGAAAAAAATTATACAACAACATTACCAAAAGATGGAAACTATTAGGAACAATTAAATAGAAAGATACGGTTTCATGAAAATTCGAGTCTCAAGCTGTCGATTTTAGATACACATGCCGGATGCGTATGCGTTATCATTGACATGTCCTGGAATGTCCCCACATTTACTTGTTCCAAAAAGCCTAGAAAACGATCCTATAAGCTCTCTTACTGGGAAAAAGAAGTTTGAATTTTTCACCCATGTCGGGGATTTTACGTAAGTCGTCCCATTGTGCGGCGTGGCCCGATCGGAAAGTTTAATGCCGGTCCCTATGGACCGTGTTAACGGCACATCGAATCGGAGAGCTAGTCTGACAACTACCTTTATTGGTCCAGCACGTTCCTCAATTTTTGCATACGTTCTACAACTTTTCCGGAGGCCCTATCATGTTTCTCTTTTCTCTACAGGTCCTAGAGGCTCTACAATTTTTTTATACTTTTTATAATTTTTCTAGAGGTTCTACAATTTTTCTAGAGGTTTTACGATTTTTATACAGGCTATAGAAACTTTTTATACGCTCTACAATCTGTCTAGAAGCTTTTTAATTATTTTAGTGGCTCTACGATTTTTCTAGAGGCACTACAATGTTTTGGTATGCTCTGCAATCTATTTTGTATGTTCTACAATTTTTCTAGAAGTTTTACAACTTTCCCAAAAACTCTACAATTTTCCTGTCGGTTCCACAATCTTTACAGACGCACTACAATTTCTCCAGAAGTTTCAACAATCTTCTCATACGCTCTACAATTTTGTTTATACATTGTACAATTTCTATGAAGTAATTTTCTTCAACTCCAACGTCTCCCAAATGGAAAGCTTCAACTACAGCGTGAACCGTTCGTTCCCGCGGTCGTTGAACGGTTAATTATTCAATTAATCTCATGTTAAGAAAAAATGTAACGACCACGCTTTACCTATCTCCACGGAGAGATCGACGAAGTTTCGAGGACGCTGTATATCCGATCGACCTTCAACTTGTTTTTACAAGAGCAACGGGACAAACACGATCGATCTTACCTCGGCATCCTTTAATTCCTAGCGTGTCACCCGATAAGATCACCCGTTGACGAAATGTACATCGAAACGTTAATGAGCTTGATAATAAATAGCGGTGCTCTTCACCTCGAGGCCTTAGCAGCTGTTAGATATCACCAAATAGCTTGATAAAATTCACGTAACAGCCATTATCCGATTTAGTTGATAGATTGGTGATTTTGCTCATCCACGCGTCGAATCGATGATTTAACAAGCCTGGAACCGACCGCCAATAATTAACGTAGCTTCGGAAACTGGGCAGATAAAGGGCTTGGTGAGATTCGAAACTGTACATAAATTAGAGATAGGAAACCTTCCGGAGTTCGTCTAGAGGTATCCTTGACTCTGGTCCACGGACAACTGTCTCAAAATATACCCATTCGGTCCTGTAAGTGAGATTCTACAGATTTTACGTGTGCGATGATACTTCTTTCGAGGGAACTGAAACCGAAAGTACCACGAAGTAAATTATTTGACATTTGACATTGCTCTATTCGGAAAATGCATTGACAAGATTTCTTGATTCCGTAAAATGTGCAGAAATTTTGCTGATAGTGTTTCCTATCTCTGGCAGAAAGTATTCGATTGCATGAACCAAGTGTTTGTTATTATATCTATTCGTATACAATGGCTCGGAAAAATCTATGCACTGAATGATGTAATTCATTCACTTTGATTTATTGACTTTGCGATAGTTGTGCTTAACTCGAGCCAAGTTTCCGCTCAATGAACTCATTTCATTAAAATCTGGTCAGTGATTCACTTTTATTCATTGACTTTGCTATAGTTGCGATTAACTCGCGCTCAGTTTCTGGTCAATGAAATTCGACGTTTTACCTTTTACTTAGCTAAAACTTAAACGTTTTACGTTTTACTTTTTACCTTTTACTACCTTAGAGGAGGATTGATTTCTTATATTTTAATATTAGTGTGGATATGTAATAATTAGACTGCGGATGTTTATGCAATTTTCAATTTTTGAAAGCAAATTTTAAGAAAGTGGTAAAATGTTAGTTTCAGTAATTAAATTCTGTGGAATTTTATTTTCCAGCATTTTTTAAAAATTTTTTGAAGGCATAGATGTATAAAGATCCGCAGTCTAGTAATAATAACTATCAATATTGTTTTAACCAAACAATTCAATTCAAATCGATTTAGTCCGGTATAAGGTGTCTCCCCTTAACGTAACATTTACCTAAAATTCATTTGAACGAATATTTTCTGCCAGATATAGCATCAATGCTATTTTCATTCGCACTAGAAGGAACCAAATCAACCAAAAAAGGAAGTGTTCGTTGTTTAAAACCTTCACCATAAAAATTGCCATTTTACGGCACCAAAAACTATTCGCAGCGCTAAGGATTGAAACAACGTTTCTCACCTTCCGCAGGACGATCCAGGATCGAAGGATGAAGATCGAGGAAGATCAGGCAAGTGACAATAAAGAAGACGCCAGGCTCTGATTTTCCAAGTGTTATTATCAGCACATGGTAGTTTCGCGTCCATCTCACAAAATAAGGATCAGACAAATCGTCAACAATCAATAAATCAATAAATCAGAAAAAAAGACTGAAAACGCGGGCCTCGTGGGCCTAGAAGCCAGTCCGAGAAAAAAAATAAAACTGAATCGTTTATAATACAATTCATAATACAGAGACAATAACGAGTAGTCGTTACAATATTGTAAAATATCACAACGTTAATATCCGCTGGATGAGAACGGTCTGGGTTAGGGTGTCGGAGTAAAAGAGGGTGAAGGTACTCGGAAGGAAGAAAAGGAAGGAAACCGAATGAATTTTCGTCCATGTAAGAAAAAGAATGGAGAAACCCTGTAAGGAGAGGAGCCCGGAATTGATTGAAACGATTAGGGACATCGATCAGGCTGACTTACGTGAGTTTCAACGATCATGAAGTCCGAGGAGCATATTGCAAAATCCTTGTTCAGGGCCTTTCAAGGAACAACTGGATGACAGCTTGTCTCTAAGATTACACTGGCAAATTCGAATGACCATTCTGCAAAATGACGGTACGTGCGATGCGGAACTCGCTAAATAGACCAAAGGACTATGATTCAAGGTCACTCGAGCAAACCCCGCGTCGATCGTTCCCCTTCCTCGGACGCGACATTTCCGAAAACAAGGATCTCGAGCTGGCCGACACGCCTTGTCCAAATAAAAATCTAGCACTCAGGCTATTGAAAAAGCAGAGCACGTGATCGGAGAACTCCAGGATCCTCGTTCGATCATATCTAGATCTAGATCGCTGAAACTCGCACGAACAGCTGCCGAGATTGGTGACAAGCATAGAAAAATACTGTACTCATAATGGAAACGATAGGAGGAAGGAAGGACGAACTGGGGGAGGGTGGAACGAAGTTCGAGGCTCTAGTTCGCCTAAGTTCGGGGATCACGGCGACTGAACTCCTTCAAGAAATTTGCTATTTGCATTTTTTCTAGGCTCCGGAATTCCCACGCGACAGGTAAGGCCACGGATGGAACTGGAAATTGTCCAAGAATCTCATTCGACTTGTTTTTTGGGTAACGTTTTTTGGGATGCACCCGATATAGGTCACCCCCACCTGACTATACTAAAATGAATCCTGATAAACGCCGCGAACCGACCTTAACCTGACAGCATCCACAATACATATTTCTAAATTCGACCTTGCCAACACCCGTCAAACGTCGAAGCAGCTCAGTCGCGAATTTCTAATCACTGTACTGCCTTGCCTCGGTAACTGTGTCGCTGATGGCAACGTCTGTTATGTGATTGACGTGAGCCTGGATGTACTCTTTTTGTGAGGACGTAAACTAAACTGAGTTATTACTGTCTTTCTCGAGTGTGTCTTCCGGTATAATTATCATCATGTTGAATGATCGAAAAAATGCCTTTGGCTTCTTGTGCCTCGTGAAATATTGATATAATGAACGAAAACAATCGGAAACGTGTTTATCGGAGAGTGCTGAGTTGCTACTCTGTCTTTTGATTATTCAAGAGCTTTATAACGACAATGTGCGACAATTATCGAGGCATCGCTATACCGCTTAGAAGAGGAAGATCGTAGATACGAGGATTCAGAATCAAATAAGGATACAATGTAAACTGGGTCGCCCTGCTAGTGGCAAACTCTTTCTATTGAAACTGAAAGTTAGTTTAGAGATGTTAGAGATTGTGGCGAATTTGTAGCAATCCGATTATTTCTGATCCACAAGCACTTGAGAATCCAATTTAGGGTGCCTAATGTCTAAGAGGCGGAGCAAGCTGACCCGGGGGCGTGTACTTAGGCTTGCATTGGAGGGTTGGAAGCGTGGACGGGCCTAAGAGACGTGATAACACTCAGATTAGGTCTATTTTGATTAATATGTTAATTTCCACGTCAATCACATGTGAGTTACATGCTCTAAACATTGAGAATCTACCCATAGCGCCGACCACTGTTGCAGGAACACCCAATTTGGGGGTAGGGGTACCAATTACAGCTAAAACTTTACATACACTGTATCCTCAATCCTCTGATTGGGTCAGACGCGAAACAAGAGCCCCAAGGAACTAAGGAAACCAAGGAAACAGCCGTCGCAACGCGATCGGCGTTGGTTCGGAAGGAAACGATCAGGTCCGCCGACGCGAGCCAACAATGATCGACGATGATCGATGACTCGACGATGGTCGTTGGATATTATAGGTCCTTTAACAAAGAAACCGGAAACGAGGGGACGGGGAGTTAAACTGACTCTCGGAGCGAAAGCGGCTTGTGCACATGATTACTAGCTTGCCACACTTCTCTCCTTTTGTTCTTCTTTTTTTGTGGTTTTCTTTTGTTCATTGTTAATCTACGCCAGTGGTCTTCGAGCCTTATGCTCGCAGAACCTGTGTTCTTCAAGGGTTCCGCGAGTTGGAATGAAAATTTGATGCAATTTTCAAAAAATAAATTCTGGAAGCTAGAAATTGACGTCTGCGAGATTATTCTGGTTTGACAATTTTTTCTTCTGGGGGCGATGGGGGTTCCGCAAAGAAAATTTATGATCTTGACACATCGGGGCGGCTTGGGCTGAGCCTCGAGACGAGGAAGATCGTAAATAAGATTTCAGAAAATAATATGTTTTATATTACAATCGTAAAAATAATCTGTTAATCCTTGCACACTTCAGAAAAGCAATTTACAGTCAGTTGTTTAAATAATCAATAATTTAATTATAAAAGCGAAGAGGCCGGCCGAAAAGTGTCAAGTATTTCGCGAGTCGACGAAGCTCGAAGACCACCGATCTACGCGGAACCAGGGGTAAGGGGATCAAGGGAGGAGGGGCTGATCCATGAAAGGATCCAGGGACAGAGTGAGTCGCTCGTAATCATTTGTCTTTGATTCTTCGTTCACCGTTCTCGGCTCGGTAATGTACACGCTGGAAGTGCTCTCGCTGCTCTCCTCGAAATCTCAGACACACCTATATATACAGAACAGTTTCTCCCTGAACCTCTCTTTGCTCCTTCCTCATGCTTCTTGCTAGAACTTATGCATGTTCTCCGGAGCAGGTTCTCGGGGGAACGCCGCAATTAGAAGAGGTGCAGCGCCTTCATCGAAAATCACGCTGCTCTTCTTCTTTACACCGAGCCGGGAAATTATCGCATCGCTCGAGAGCGCTATATTACAGCTTCCATCATGATCGACCGGCCTTCCGGATCGCTGGATCGACTGTCTACCATTAGGCAAAAAAATTACGCTCTTTTCTCGCCGAGCAAATTGTCGCAGCGCTTCAGAATCCTCTCAGTATATTACAGTTTAATCGAGATCGAGCGGCCGCTTCGGATCGCCTATGGATCGATCACGGTCACGGTGATCTATTATACTGTAGTTTAACTCTTCGCATTTGAAGCTGATTCAGCAGGTTATCAAATCAAAATTTTCCTTATTCTTAAAATATTCTCTAAACAACAAAAAGCGAACTCGAATCCATTTCTTTACGCTCCAAATGAAAATTTTTACCGAATTATTAACACTAGGTTTACGGGACCTGTAAAAATGTCGAGTTCTATTTTTAATTTACGGTTATTGAAATTGTATAGATGCATGAGGAATTATTCAACAAATTTATTTCTTTGGCTATATATGTATTTAAAAAATGGCTAAAAATTTAGATAAACACATTTTTGTAAAATAGCAACTTAGAGCGCTCCGTAAACTTAGTGTTACATATAAAATGTAATGTCATCGTAGCACGTTGCGTTGCATTGTACTTTCCATTACGTTACCAATTATGATTTGCGTTGCGCTTTGATTTTTGATTTCTCAGTCCGTTTTTCGTTGAGAGAGGCGATCCAGAAGCTTTCCGAAATGGTCGCTCGATGTTCGCAAATTCGCAAGTCACATCTGTTCGCTTGTTTGCTGCGTCTCTTCCGCGCGCACTATACACACAACAACACCATTTTACCTACGCAACAATTACTACCGGCTATATATACAACGAATCGCTAATGCAGTCGCCAATCGCACCGGAACCGAAAAACCGAAGGCGAGAGCTATAGTCCCTTTTTCTCTTGAGTGGCGAGTGGAGAGGATGCAGGCCTGGGCTTGGAACCGTTCCGAAACTCACTGTTCAAAACTGTTCTAGGTTCTGATGCAAACAGTTGGAAAAATTCTTTATCCATTTTATCAATTAGCAAGTCTTCTAATTATTATCTGTTTCGGTTTCTAGTTCCATTTTGATTTCCATATCAGTTATATAATTTAGCTGGTGGTTACGCAAGTGATGTAAATCGTATATTATTTAGAACATTGTTTTAATTTTTTAATCGATCTTACAACAAACAAAACGATGAATTTATGAATTCAGACTTACACGAGTTTCATAATCACCGACACAATTAGCATCGTTCAATTCTGAGATGACACCAGAACAGGTTCTTGTTTATTTTCTGTGCTAAGATTCGTTTTGACATTTCGCTGCTCCATAATGAAGTCAGATATTATAATTTATTTTCTACTAAGCTGATTAAGTATGCAGAACAGCACGGACACATATTTCATGAATTTTAATGCAAATGGAAAACAATTATATCTTCTCGTTTCTTATAATAAATTTATTCTGAACCGACAACTATCTACGAAGTTATTTTGCGCTATAATAAATAAAATTTGTAGCTGATTATTTATTCCAGTACTCTGTTAGAAATCATCAGTATGTTTAAATATTTCTTCTTTCTTTTCTGTTACTTTTCCAAAAAATAATAAAATTAATATATAAATCGAAATAGGAATAGTAATCGAAACAGATATGTAATAGTAAATTTCAGTAGCTCTCCCTAACAGTTGTATAAAATAAGTGTTTGAAATTGCTTCGAGAACTGGAATCGCCATAACTACGGTATCCAAGCCCTGGTACTGGCGCAAAGAAGATAGAGATAGAGTAAGAGAGAGGGAGAGAGAGAAGAGAGAGAGGGAGAGAGAGAAGAGAGAGAGGGAGTATAATAATTAGACAGTAATATCACGGAAAACGTCCAGCCTCGAGAATTAATTAATGTGGCACTGTTTGTGTGAATCTCGTTACACCGACTCGAAGTGTCAACCGAATAGAATCGTAGCTCCTTCCCGGAGGGGTCAGGAGGTACAATGATTCATACAGTTTCTCTCGCAGTCTCCTCAGACACGGATCGGCTGACGCACGGTAATTATCCATATCCTTTCTCTTATTTTGTTCTCGCATTTAAAAAACGATCGTTGAACGGAAACGAGTGAAAAATATTAAGAAAAGGAAAAATACCGGGCCTGCTCGGGCCCTGCCAAAATATCTGTATACATACATACATATATATACATATATATTATATACATATATCATATATATGTATATATATTACACGGAAATACTATAAAGTGGAGCGGATCCGAGAATAAAAATAAATACGTGGCTCGCGACGTCCATGGGGCCTCGCGATCGAATAGAAGAACCGATATTATAATTAGTTAACATACATGCGTGTATGTATATACGTATATACAATGTAGGTATATATTAAAAATTGTACCATGAAGAATATTAGCGAACGCAACGAAGGAAAATAATCGTTTTGCTCTTCGGTTTGGTCGGTTTTTGTTTGTTTGTTTTTTCGGGGTTTTTTAACGGTTTTTCTTGTATTCGTTTTTTGTACGTGGCGGCCTCGATCTCGTGCTCGAGGCGTCGAAATCTCCCAGTTTAGCAGAATGATTTCTCTCTCTGACTGTCAGAGTGTCCACTGTGTGTTGTCTCGTCTCTGTTAGTGGCTGTTCGTTCCGCGGACGACAAAGGAATCGTGAACACAAGCAGAAAGGAGAAGCGCGCACAGCTCGACGTTTGCTAACATTTACATTTGTAAATCGAGTCCTCGCCGGAAATCGCTTTTTTCCCTCGCTCTCGGTACAGCTCTGCACGCAACTTGGCACACAACAGCGTCAACAGACACCTATGAATTCCATAGATCGATCACACGATGGGAATTCGTTCTGTCATCATTAACAATGTACTGTTCAGACACGTGGACTGGCAGGGGGAAACCTGATCTGATTGGCTACTAGCCCCGTGGACGGCAGCGCCCACTACTGTTTCCACTGCTTTGTTCATCGAATTTATAAAATTGAATCGAATAGTTATCCTAAAAATTAAAATTGTTTAATTATGAGTAGTACTTTCCTCGTTACAAAAGGCAATGCCTGATCCGATCTTAACACTAACTATCGAAGTTGCTTCCTCGAGAATCAAATAATATCCAGATTTTCTAAATTGTTCCAATATCAAAATATTAGCGCAGAGGGTCTACATTGTACCTACTCGTAATAAGTAAATGCTACACGACCTCAGACAAGTCTGTCCACACAAAACGCTAACATCTCTCCACAAAACCGTGTCACCAATCTACTTCCAACCCAGCAGTCAACGTGTCAATGATCCGCTAAACAGTCTCCAGGTAGCTAAAGTGTTAGCAGCTTCCGGTGGACTACGTTCACCACAGCCATTGAGCATTCGACCAGCTGAAGCTTTCAATCCGAGTTCGAGCTTCGAGACGATTAATAAAAAACGTGATCAGTGACTAAAAAAGGGGGATACGGGATGCAGTGAAAAATTTGAGCGCAACCGACGACGATGACGATGTGCAACCAGAAATTGTAAGGTGGCCCGATGGGGTGCAGAGCTGCGCGAAACGGAGAACGACAGGAGGAGTAGAAAAGCTTCCGGTGTGGCTGGACGACAAAAAAGCTCGGAATGCGATCGCGTTCCGGTGTTCGTCCCGTTCCTCGACGATTCCCTCGTCCAGCATCGTTGTCCTCGGCGACTACCGGGGCTCGCAGGCCTCGTAGACGAGCTCTGGCACCAGGGCCAACGAGAACGTGGCGCTGGCCTGTCTTGCGTACTGCCTCCTCGTCGTGTTAGCTTCGTGTTACCTGTTGTTCTCCTCCATGACTACCTGTTTGAACACACCGGCGGGCATCTGGCTCTTCACCTCGTGGCTGCCCAACGCCGTCGTGCCGTCCTTCGCGATGAACAGCTGCAGCCCCGTCGCTAAAACAAACGCAAACGAATTATTAGTCAACGATGTTGTTACCTTCTTCCTCAACTTGCTCTGCTAGGTTAACTAACGTCTACTAGTTCTATTCGATCTACTAGATTTTTAGGTATTTTGAAACTGAAGATCTCTGCACGTCAACGACGTTGTTTCTAATTAATGACGATGATGACGACAGTCGCATCGTTAAGATGTTGTGACGCTGTGATGTACAATCACGGGTCCGAGAATTCCAGAAATAGGATCGTTCTACGTTACGATCATTACACTTTTTAATTACATATGATAAGTTCTAAGATATTCAGACTCTGTACGATCGTTGGCATAGAATCGTTTGCCAACAACGTGTGTCCGAGCAATTAGGAGGAACCACTTACTTTCGGAGCTCTCGAGGTCGGTCTGCTCTAGGTTCGTTGCTTTGATTAGCTCGTCGATGAGGGAATCCGGGTTCGGCCTGGTAACCTCGACCCTGCAGAGAATGGGGTTTCCTGCACCGTCTTCAGCCTTTTTTCTGCGTTCCAACGCGGCCTTTGCTCGGTCCAAAGATCCCGTTTCACTGAGTCCTGAACCGCCGGAAGGATTCCTGCGAGAACAAACAGCCACCAAGGCCTATCAGTCAATTCCATGGTCCTTGTATCCCTGATTTTTAACCTCTTCAAGGATTCTGACATGTATATATATGTACGTTCATCTTCAGACTGTTTAGTCTGATGATCCTTCGAATTCACCAGGTGAAAAGAACATTGTTTCATTTGTTTCAGAATATTTTAGACGATTATTGCCTGGAAATCTTGAAGGCATAACAGCAACGATTTCATAAAAATTTTTGAAACGTGCAAATGGTGTGTGTTCGATATTTTCTATGATTCAAGGCTCAGTCCTTCTAGAGGTAACGTGACTTCACCTTTATTCAACGCATTCACAATTATTTGCATTTCTGTCTCATTCAGTTGATACTGCTGTTCAATTTCATAAAGTACATTTATAACTGAACTTGTTAGAATTTATCCCTGAAGAGGCTAAATGCCAATCTGTAGTTTCCGCGAACACTGGCACGAAAACAAAGCAATTCGCGGATTTTTCTGTGCAAAAACCTTCTTGCGTGTGAAGACGAAAGAAAAAAGGAAACGTGCGCGCGGAGCAACGGTCAACTAGGCGAGGTATCGCGTACCTGTCCGCCAGATGAATATTTATACGATATTTAAGTAGTGACGATCTTCCGCCGGCGGATGCGAAACGTGATGTCTCACGAGCACGTGATCCCATGTTAAAGTCTTCCCGCAGGGTTGCTCCGCGTTCACAGACATTCTGTATTTGCAGTATGGTGTTTCACAGCAATATAATTGACGTGCGAATTTGGATTAGAGTAGCAACGTAGGTCCTTCGAATTTTTTAGAGACGTCTTACGGAAAAAAGTGTCACTATAGTCACATGGTACACAGTTTCCACTAGTTTATTGTTGTTTGAACGGCGTCACGTCGCGCAGGAAACTAATAATAATAATAAGGTACTCTTCAAAATATGCCTTTTTAAATGCAAAAACATTTTTTGAAAGTCCTGCAGTTATCCGGAAAAAATTCTTAAAGACTGGACACAACCCTTTCAATTCTAGCCGTACTAAATTTGTAATTTTAAGAAAGATGAAGAAACTCGAAAAAATTGTTGACACCTTCTAATAAGTTTTCCGTCATTGCCGCACTGTTTGCAAGTCATCAATAGACTTGGCATTGAACTGAATCGTGCACTGTAATCCAAATAAATCCACAGTAAAACTGTCAAAAATTTTAGCACATAATTTTTAATTTTCCCAGGTTTTGTGAATTATACTGCCGTGAAGGTCAGCAGCGTCGACCCACGGGAGCCTAATTTCGCGCCCCAGTACTGCTCGGGCCGTGGAACGTCGATGATTATCTCTCTGCGATACACCGCGTGCAATAACGAGCTTTCTTCGATGCAAAAGAATGGAAAGGAGTTATGCGAGAGATGCTGCGACGCGAACGAAACGAAAAGGTTAGTAGCATGAGTGGCGGGCGTTGTTGAGTTGCGGGAGTGAACACTTTTCGAGGAAGCACGAGGAGTTGGATGGTCGAACGAAAATGGCGAAAATGTGCAAAAAAGAAGCGGCCGGATGAAGGAGTCATATTGTAGCCAGTACAGAAGTACGGTAGTGCTCGCTTAAATTTGCTAAATCTCTCACAGTTAAAGCTCCACTTTTTCCCACCACTTGCTACTTCGAGCTCACCGCCAGGATTTTCCTTCCGGATTCCAGACTTTGCAAATTTAAGTGAGCGTTACTGTAACGCGTGGCTCGCATGCAAAAAGCCAGCTGAGGTCGTGACCCGAAATCGACCCGAAGGATCAGACCGGACCTGTTCAAGGATCAAGACAACTATAATCGGCTGCATCGTAGATCTCGCACGCTCTCTCTCATCATTTGATCCGCGTTTTCCGGTGAAGAATCATTTGGTGTTTGGATTTCGGTCCGGTTCTTGAACAGATCCGAGTCGCGAAGCTTCACGCTCGAGACACTCCGCTATGCAAATGCTAATAGTATGCTTCCAGGAAGCTGAATCCCGTCGAAGACCGACCGGGCAAAAAGTGCGGCGAATAATTTATATGACAACGTCTGCGCGCAAAAAAATAAAGGTATAGGCTTTCGCCTTTTGACACGTGTAAATCTTGTGTAATTGGATGTCTTTTTTAGATGTCCGAACGAGATTCAGCTTGCACACAACGAAACGGTGTTCTGTGCTCGTCGAGGTCGAATCGCAAGCGTATAATTTCTGATTTCAATTAGACGACGTTTACGGTACGCGAGGATTCGCAAATAAAAGCGCTGCGTCGAAGGGACAGTTTGAGGGTTAACACCTTGCGGACGATTGACTGTTTTCATTTGAATTTGTTCTTGTAGGAGAAAGAACTCGTCCTTGGACGCTGTAATCATAAGCGTTAAAGAATTAAGAGGTTTCGAAACCGGAGACTTATTTACGATAAAACAAAACTCATAAAACAATGATCGATTTACGATCGGATATTACAGTCAGCCCAATGCACAGTGATGCTGCAAGATGTCAACATCGACCGGTATCGGTTGCTTCATTTACCTCTTCGTTAATGCGAGAAGGTAAAGCAGAAATGACAAGTCAGCAAGGCTTGGTCAGTATCTAATAGTTACGACACTCTTTAGGAAAGAAGTCACGTCTATTGGGGACAATGTGAAATATGGAGGATTGCTCTGGCTCCGTTAAAATAGAGAAACGTTAAGCTACACCCACTAACTACACTCTAAATTAGATGTAGATGAAAATTGTCTCGTGGAAGGCTGCTTTGGCTCTATTAAAGCCGAGGGCAACAAAGCCACGCCCACCAGGAACACTCTGAAGCTGGTATGGGTGAAGAATGCTCCAAGAGAGAGTCTCTTGGTTTCGTTAACAAGTAAGTTCTTAGTGATAATAAACAGAAAGTTTAAAGAACATTGACCATGAACCATGAGTCACAGAATTAACCCTGTTACCCATCCACAAGGTGACCATCAGAAATTTTTCAGCTGTCAATAGTACAAATCGGATTCCATCTTAAAAAGAGTGATATCTGTCTAGCGAACTTGTTATTTCTGCAGTCAGTACAAGCCATGAGAGACACCACACATGTACACACAGAAACATAAAAAGATAGAGATAGATAGATAGAAAGAGAGATAGAGACACCCGCGCGCACACATACACGCACAAAGACGAAGGACAGATTAAGACGAAAGCATGGACTGACGGTGGGGTTATGCTGTGTCGGTGCTGGGAGCTCGGTGGAACGACATCCGGTACTCCTAAAGAGGACTCCTCGGAGTCCGCAGGGCTGGTGGCGACCGTAGCCAGCTTGCCCCCCGCCCCGTCCAGCAACTTCCGGTGGCCTCCGCCAATACCCCTGCAAGGATTCACAAAGCCATCCAAACTGGAAGCAAAGCTACACTTCCTCCCCTCCGACCCTTCACGCTTCCTCCTTTCCCGTTTCTTTAACGTTGCCCCGTTTGTTCAGGATGCATCTCACTATCCATTTTTACCATTCACTCTCTACAACCTCTTTCAAGTCAGCCAGTTATCCGCATTTTCATTTTCTCTTCTTTCCCAGCGTCATTAATTTAATCAATTTTTAAAGATGTATAGTTATTCAATCTGACTTACAAATTCTTTCATTTCAATCACGTTATTTACTTCTCAGTTTACTTTGGTCCAGACTTGAAGGAAATTGAGCTACAGAGAGTCAACAAAACACAATTAACTGCATCCGTTCATAAGCTGGCAAATTAATCAACAATCTATTTTATAAATTACTAAAATATAATTCCCTTCCTAATATCAAAAAGCTTTGACTCCGTAACGTTCAGCGAGATACATCCTCCCCCCTGCTTTATACATTAACTATAGTTTAGAGTCACCCTTTACGCGTTTTCCGGATGCATTTCGTTAACATTCCTTCAGCTCGAAATTTCTGATACAATATAGATCTTCAATTTTAAGGGTTGTAAGTTTGAAAACAAGTTTCACATGGTTTGAAGCGTCTAACGAAGCGCATCCTCTGCTCTAGCGAAGCTATATTACAGATACATTTGGTCCTTAACGAGTCAAGGTGAACGATAGCTAGTCACAGAATCGGAAACCGCGGAGAAACGATAACGCAAGCAGTTTTTCCAGCACGGAGAAGGGTATCAGGATTCGTGGACTGTCCTCGACGATCGACAGACTGTCCTGGTTTAGCATGGTTTCATGAGGAACAAGGATATATGTGTTGTCGTGGACGTTCGGCGCGTCTTCGATTTAGAAGCTCTAATCGACTCACGGTTAATGAAGCGAAGCGACAGCTCGTCTCGTAGCTATAGTGTGTCGATGTAAATGTGTCTCTGTCGTATTCGGTTGGTGATATATCGCGACCGACAGTGATAGATCAAGCGTTATTAGCCTAGATCGACGCAGTTTGTGTCTCGATCGCTGATCGTCTCGTCGCAAGCATCGTTTCAAGGAACTTCTTGATACAAGATAACACAAGCGTGTGAGAAACGGAAGCGTTGGCGTTCGAAGCACATGATTCCCCCCAAAATCTATACAAATTTCTTTCCAATGTTCTGTAACACAATAATGTAACAGAAACATGAAATCTGAATCAGTTGTCTAATTGTCAATTAGTAATTGAAGTTCCAATTCAAGTCCAATTGAAGTTGTCTAATTATCAATTGATTTTTCTCATTCGTTCGAGATTCGTGTGCCTCCAATTGAAAACAAAATTAATTCAAATCGGAACAAAAGAGAACTGTTTCTCAGGTGGGACGGAATCTGTTATCAGATAAAGGGGATTTATAATAATATCACGTTCGCTGGATTGAGCAACAAAAGCGATGATCACTGATTCCAGGATGAATCTGTGTTTCTAGATCGATGGACATTTGTAGAACAGAAGTTGGCCCCAAAATTTAAGTCAGATTTCTTTTCTGGGTCAAGAGATGGAACTTTTTCGCAATGACTCTATTGTCTGAAGTTGTAAGCTGAAATCTAGTACCATTTTGCACCTAATTGAGCTTTCTCGGCAAGTTTGAAGCAAGTTCTTAAATGTCCACCGTTCAAGAAGTGTTTATTCAATCCTGGAAGCAGCAAACATTGCTTTTAACAGCCCTGCGACGTTGGAAGTGAAATGAAACAACAAAGGTTGATAGTGATGGGCTCCAGTAACTTCGAAAATTGACTAGATTTGTATATCACTATTTAGAAAAATACTTTATCCTGAATAACTTACTCTGAAATTTCCGTCTAATATCTGTTTCAGTTACGGTTATTTAATAATACTAATTACTACAATTAGATCAGTGAAAAAGTTCGTACCTGATTTCGTATTAAAATACAACGAGAAATTGGGCACGAACTATTTTCTGCATTCAGATTTATTTTGAGCTCCCATTGCTTATCAATGAAGTCAGACAATGTACGCAGAATGAATGTACACAAAAATTTGCAGCAATAACAATCATTGTTACCAATAACAATAAAGCCGACACAAGAATCCTTCCTAGAACAATTTCAGAACCGAAACAGACAACTCTAGAAAATTTCAGTCCTCCACAACAATTGTTCAAAAGCAAAGGTTCTTTACAGCTTCTTCAAGAACCAGGATCACTATCGCAACATTCTCCAAGCCCCAATTTGAATCCCTCTGGACCCAGGGACAAAAAATGGAGGGAAACCGAGGAGAGCCGACGAAAACAAACGAGAGAAAGAAACTGGTAGAAGAGAAAGTCGTTGACGAATGAAACCTACCTGAGGGTTTGACCGGTCGTCGCGGAACGTAGCGAGGCTCTGGGGTTATCGGGCCTATGAAGAGGATCGGGGGAGGACACGGCTCTGGCTTGATCAGCCAATCGCAATACCGGGCTGGTCTTACCCTTCTCGATACAATCACAGGTCTTCGAGAAAGTTCTCCAACCTGGCTGACCGATCCTCGGTTTTACGACTGACGCGATTATGCTGTTAAATTGCTGTTGCCCGTTTCTGCCATTGTTAATCATGTTTCGCTCGTTTCGAGGATCGAAGCTGTTCGTCTCAAAATTCTTTCGCGAGAGTCGTGGCACGTCTTGCGGTACCTTGAACACGTCGACTACCTCGTCGTCGACGATGTTGACGTCCGAGGAGCCTACGCTGTTCGCTATACCGTTCCTAGAGCCTTTGATCTCGTTCTGATGCTCGCTCGATGAGAGACGCGCCGCGACGCTCGAGGACATCTTCGAATTCCGCGGGTCCAGTTTGCTGTCGCGCGATGAAACTGGACTAGAACCCGGCCAAAACCGGTTCCGAGGGTCCAACAGCATCAGGGAAGACGAGGACGGGGAATCGACGTTGTCCAGGCTGGTCTCAGGCTTCGCAGCCTGGTGGCAGCCTGGGGCTAGGCTCTGGGAAGGGTTCGGGATACGTGGAGCCCATACCGGCCAGGAGGGTGACCTATAAAGATCACAACACAAATATTGAAGCATGCAAAAATCATAATAAACCTGTGAGTATGGTACGCCGTTCAGACGGAAAGAGGATGATCGCGGAATCGAAATGTTCACGCACAGGCTACGTCTTAGAGACCTCTGAATGTTATAGATATATATGGCTGCGTGATAGAACTTCTTTAAGCAAGATTTTCTTCTAAGTATGTACTGAGTAGAAATGTGTTTCACAAACCACTTCGACTAATCTAGTCTGATACCTAGAGTACAGGCGTTTCAGAATATTGTTACTATATTGGAAATATTACGTGGATCAATTTTGAAGCTTCTTCTTCGCGGTACAATCATTTAGAATTTTATCAATGCCTTTTTAATGGACGAAACATGAAAATTTTTCCCAGTGGCTACAGGGTCCAGAAGTGGCCCACGAGACAGTGGAACTCTGCAGCAAAGGGTCTCACGAAGCCATATGTATTAGGACCATTCAGCGCTCAAGCAAGGTCTGCGCGCAAAAATATACTAGCTGAGTCACCTAACTGTATTACCTGAATTTAATCATAACTGACTTGTTGCATCAAAAAATGTTTCAAGAAAAAATGATCTCAGCATTCAATACTCTTTCACAGAATATATTTAAAGATCCTACATTATGATACAAATCTCAAGATCGTCTTGTAACTAACGATCACATTGCATGTCTTATTTGATACAAAGGAACTTCCGTTTGAAACTTTTTGTCACACAACGAGCAAGTTACGGTACGGTTAAGTGACTCAGCCTGTATACGCAAGAAGAGAATCCAGAGTCTCAAGTTAAAGAAAAAAAGAATCAAGTGGCGATAAAAGAAGTTTTCCTCGGAGGACTTGATGCTTTTCCGGCAACAGCCGTCCGCCGTTCACAAGCTAGATCCGCAACACGTGTCGTCTAAATGTCAATGGCTTCCCGTAGTTAGTCGTGAGAGAGATTCGGCGTTAATGTCGTGTACAACTGTTCAGTCAAGTTCTACAGAAACTGTTGTCGTTCTACATAGAGATAGATAGAGAGAATGAAAATACAGAGTTCAAGAAAGGGAAGCGTAGAATTCGAGAAGCGAGATCATAAGCGATGAACGTCGATAGCGGCGCTAGTATAAGAATTGTTAGTGCGAGTTGTTAGAGCTCGAACGTTTTACATGTTGTTTCTAATGTATATCTTTACATGAAAAATTCCTCCATACAGAAACCCTGTCGAAAATCGTGCTCGCTTGTCGTCCACGTCGAATTGGAAGTGTTAGAAGAGGCAGTCGACCGCGGTTATCGAGTCAACGGAACGGACGACGTGTCCGGGTGAATAGCAAGCGGTTCACCCCTTGCCCTATGACGTCCAATCATTCTAATAACGAGGACTCTAAATCTGACTAATCTGTTGTCAATCCTCTCAGTACTATTTATTTTTATGTTGAAATTAAATCGATTTTTACTTTGAGTATTTACTTTCTAGTCTAACCAATTTTTTTCTTACTCTAATTCTTAGAATCTTGTACATATCATTTCTTCGGTAGGCGTCACCATTTATGTGAGAGTAAGACTAAGATGAAATTCTTGACTCCTACAGCTAAGCACCACCATAGTCTACGCAGAATATAAATGTTTCTGTTCTTCGAGATAAAATGAGCTTCTTCAAAGAGTTTCCAATTGGCGAAGCAGTTGAAGAGATCGTAGGGCAAGAGGTAGAATGAGTCGCTAGTGATCGAGTATATGTGTTACTGGAAGTATCGAGAAGAGAACTCTGGACACAATGATTAGGACCCTTCTGTGTTTCGCCGAAACCCTCTCTAAGGCGGAATCTTTTCTCTGTGGCTTTCGCTTCTGGGGAAGAGGCCTTGCGGTGGCCTTACCTAATGTGGCCACTGTCACCACTACTGCTCTGCCTACTGTGCTGACTGTGTGAATTCAAGGACCCGTATCCAGATCCTTTGCTCAGCTGGCTGGTGTTGCTGCTGTTGCGGGAATGGCCCGACTCCGTGTGCGCTTCAGCCAGGGTCTCCACTGGAAGAACCGACGAGGGTACGATCTCGCTCAACGTCATCGGATCGTACGACTCCGTCCCACTTAGAAGCTCTGAAAAATCGACTTCCCTTCAGACACTTTTGTTTTTCTTTCAAGCGTTTTGTTTATTGCTAAGAAATGTTTGATCCCATGGTTTCCAGCGAGAAACACTACAAAGAAAACGATAAAGGCTATCTAGTATTACCCGAGGTAAAAAGGGCAGGTCTCTTTTTAGGAAGACTGCCGAAACCGCTGCTGGCACTGGCTATACTGCCAGCTAACGACCCGCTGGAGACGTAATCCTCCCGGTTAGGACACCTATCTGATCCAGCCACCTCGTCCGCGGTTAGACCTGGCACACCTGGCACGCCGGGAACTGCCAGTTGTGTTTGCTTCAACGACGGAGACGGTCTGAAAACAATAGACTCGTCAATTTGAAGAAAACAGCGCGGAAAATCCTTGTTCAGCCTAGTGTTAAGTCGGAGACTGGGTAAGTTATAAAATCAGTAGCACCGAATATCAATTTATTCGTTGTGAAATGAATTAATTATAGTGCAGACTTCTCTCTTTATGAAATAACTAGTAAAAATTATTCATAACAAATAAATTCACACGACAGTCGACGTGTTAGCTAACTAAAACTAATCCAACGAAGGATTCAATTTTGTTGGATTATTGCTATTTATCTTTCAAGTTGAATAATATTTAACTTTGCAGTTTCGGTTTCATCAAGTAAATTAATTTTGAGGAGTTCTTTGGGGTTGATATTTTCCAGTGAACGTCAGCAGTGACTTCTCGGTGCCCAGAGAAGTTGTAAGCTTACACTTTGAACAGAATGTCTCCGGACAGCATATTCATCTTGATGGAGACACGCAGCATGGAGTTATCCTGCCGATGTCTCGCGTCGTAGCCTTCTAAAAGGCACCTCGTTCTGCAGAGTCCAGCTCCTGCAAATTCTGCGAGGTTCAGGTCGGTGAAGCCGAGTTTCTGGAAGGACCTGCCTCCCTTCAATTCCTACAAAATCGATCGGTAAGTTAACAGAGAGTTCAAGAGAACAAGATTGTTTAACGAGCAACGAGTAAAAAGAGGATTAGTTACCTTTCTGACTGATATCCTCAAGATACACGGGTCCAGGACAACGGTGGACGCGTTGGCACTCATCTTGCAGAGAAACTCGAACTTCGCGTTCCATCTGACCGTGTGCTCTTGCACCTCCTCTCTGAAACACAAAAGACAGCAATCGTTAGTACTAGATCTTCATTATCAAATTAAAAAACACAATTATGTTATACGTATTATCGAAGGCGCTAATGATTAATTTAATCGCCAGATGTTATCATTGTTCAATTATATTATTTTTGTTACTGTTTAGAATGGCACCAACTCATCTCTATTACAAATGGAGGAAATCCACACTCTATTCATGAACCATTTTTCAGAATCAGATACGACCGACAGAACCAGGGAATTCGATCAAGAAATACTAGTTTACAATTCGAATCCGAACCGATACCGTTGATCTAGGTCTGAATGTAGTACCGATGAACCGTTTAAATGAATATTCAGAATACTCGACTTCCGGTAAGGGAGCTTCCGGTCGACAAACACGCGCGCGTCGCGTATCAAATCGTACAAAGGGTTGAATTATAGGTTGTCAAAGTTCATGCTTTCCTATGCAGACAAATGATCAAACGGGAATATTTTTACGGTGATAAATTGTCAATTAATGTCGATCTCTTGTGCTACAATAATGAGCCAGATTCGTGATGGAGACTTCAAACAGAATCTATAAATTCCCTTTAAATCGAAATGAAATGATGTGCATTGCAGAATATGTGGGAATACGATAAATATAGAATTTCCGTTCTTCCTAATAGAGTATAACCGTCAAAGAAGTTCTAATAATAATAATAAAATAAATCGCAGTGCAAAGGGGTTAAGAATAGAACAGGTGTGAAGAAATTGATTCCAACGGAAATAAAATCCTCGGGAGCAGAATTTTTAACGACCTCTGGATCCTTTTCCAGGATCTTCCACAAGTTGAATTTTATAGAGCCTTGATATTAGTACTCGAAAATTCAAGTAGGACTACAAATGCTTCCATTATGCGAGTACCACTGTACTCTCGAATAGAACAGACCGCCACAGATACCGTAGGATCGTAGGAATAGAGTATCCAAGTGAGTCCGTGGATTTTCACGAGTTTTCCGAGCGACTTGGCGACCATAAGCGGGTCCTGGCTCGTAAATGTCATCGCTGTCGCGCACCCCTCTGGCCGTGAACAACCAGAATATCGACCTTGCTCGAAGCGGATGTAGCACGAAAGACCGAACAGAACACGGAATAATAAAAACACTTGTCTCGAGGGGACGGAAGGAAGGAAGCGGAGAAATCGATGGGGGAAACGTTTCTCCTCTTGCGGGGGAGGACGCCATGAAAATACAGGAGCGAACCTGTTAACCCTTTGCGAACGGATTTGCACCAACCTGGGCTGCGAAGATGCCTGCTTCGATTTTTGCCAACGATTTTAATTGGATTTTATGTAAATGATCCTTTACAAATCAAATACATAGAATGTTTCAGGATCTGAGAGCTAGCGCGGTGAAGCTTCGAGAATTCTACGATCGAGGCGTGATGCAATTGAAATTCGCGAAATCTTGAAAAGCGTGTTTCCCCGGTATACGTAGTATGTTAACGAGATTGGCCGGCTTAGCGGCACGGTTATCGGAGAAGCATACATCGAAAAGCCACGGCGTTATTTTGATCGAAAATAAGATTACCAATTAAAACGAATCGTGCAACTCGGTGATGCACGGGGGCAGCAGCAGCCAAGTTGTACGAATTCGCTGCGAAGCTTACGATGCATTATTCTGATCCGTCTTTATCGGGAAATACGATTTCCCCGACGAAGCGGTACGTTCGCTCGTGACCCGACTCTAACGAGTTTTCTATTACGGTTTCTCTGGGATGCGATTGCCCACTGGGTCACTCGGGACCCAACCCTGACGCCGGAATCATTGAAGACATTTTTTACCATTTTTTTCTCCATCTCCAATTATTCAAATTTCCATCTCCGAGTGTCAACAGTGAATTGTTAACAACATCGAACCCAGCCTCGAAGAATATTGCTCATTAAGACCGCAAGATGTTTATGAAATTGGAATTGAAAAGCACTTAGATCGATGAGAGAAAGTAATAGAAACTAGTGAAACTAGTGGAAATAGTACAATTTTCATTAAATGCAATGCAGTGGCATTTATTTCGAATAAATACGCGGGAATGTTGCGTTCAATCGAATGTTTGGAATACCTGCGATTTATTAGGACATTTATCTGGAACAAAGAAAGTCGTTGAATAATTTTTCTAGAAGTACCTGTGTAATATGACTGATTTGCCAGATACATCTTGGAGCATTTCTAACAAAGATACCTAACGAGCAGAGGTAACAGGAGATCTTACGTGAAAAACATTGTCGGTTTCGCACTTTTGCTTCTCGCTGCGCACCCTCCGAAGCTCGTTATCAGCGGAAATCCCGAGGCGGGGAAACAGGCACAATTATCCGAGCATGGAGCACGGTAATTTTTAGAAAGTTTTAATCGAAGAGACGCATCCTGTCGGCGCGATTAAAGGTCGGGTAGTGGGTCAGAAGAACGGGACGGACACCGTGCACAGCTCGACGAGAGCCGATAACAAATTACGCGTCGACAGCTTCGTTGATGCTCGAGGTTAATTGTATTGCACCTGATGCGTGATATCGGTATGAAACTGAAAGAATGAGAGAAAGGAAATGTGTTGCATTTTTATTAATTTGTACAATATGCAATGTTGCACAGACATTCGGTTTGGTTTGAGGTTCGGTTTGATATTTATTTAACGTGTAGGTATACAGTGGGCCGTGCATCCAAGATCTATAAAACAGAGGACGAGGATTATTAACGATTCCGGTTTCGAAAACCAATTAGCCAGGGAGGTCCAGTTTGTACTGGGGCCGTCTATCTCTCTCGTTGCAACAACGTTCAAGGTTAATTAACTCGAACGTCCGGACGGAAAATAGGAATTACAAATGAGCTCGCGGACAGACAGAAACTGGGCCAACGGATTCCAAAGGAGATGCTCCTCTTTCTCGCGCCGGGAACACATTATAACAATGATTCACGTACGCGAAAATAAATAACCGAAACGAAGATATGCAAAGTTCGCCGGACGTCCGAATATGGCTGTCTAAATACATAGCTGGCTCCGCAATGAAGTCACAAATTCACTCTACAAACGCAGAACAAATAAAGAACACTGATATCAAAGAATTGTCAAAGTGTAGCAAGAGTCTTCAATCCCTAACCTAGGATCAGAAGCAAGATCTTTGTGTTTAAATTAAGTGGTAACGTAGATAGACCAGCTAGGACCAGAGATCAAATCCAGACTTAGCTTAGGGGATCATTGTCGAAATTTCCTAGTGGCAAAGTGAAAAATTAGAAGATTTTCCTCTACCTGAGTGCAGGTAACTGCGGTAACAGGTTGCCGCAGGATTAATGAAGCTAGTGTCGACAGAACGTTTCCTTTTCATCCGAGCTCGCAATGTTCCTAGCCTTTGATCCTCGCGCGCAAAGGAGGTACGGCATTTCCGGCGTAATCCGGTCATCGAGAAGTGCAAGGATTCGTGACGAGGCATCGGGACCACGAATTACAGGTCGCGGCAAGTGTCCCCGAGCACCTGAATATCGATGCGACGAGGGGACAAGCTACGCCCCCTTTTCCTAGCGTCAATGAGAGAGAAACATCGCCGGCGTAAAACCCCGACCGAGCGACCCGTGTCTCTGCAATTCCGGCCGACCCTAATTCCATCATATTTTCCATTTGCTCGTTCGAATCTCTTCTCCTCTCTTTCTCTATGCCCGTCTCTCTCTCTCTCTCTCTCTCTCTCTCTCTCTCTCTCTCTCTCTCTCTCTCTCTCTCTCTCTCTCCCTCTCGCGCGAACACGAACACTTCCGTGACATTACACCGGGGACCCTGTTAAACGATCGTATCGCAGAACGCGCGGAATAAATTCTGGACTACGTGTTCAACACTTCTGCGAAGTTTGCTGCTGGAAAATCTTCTGTTTGCTGTTGGCTCATTTTTGACTCGAGAGTTGGTAAATTTAAGATTAAATGGTAAATTACAGCCTTATATTAACACGTTAAGCGCCACGCCGAATTTGCGTGCCTTTCCGTTCAGGCCACAGTTAGCCGTCAGGCGGGCCCTGCCGGTCCGTAGGGACCGACGTGGCCTGAACGGAAAGTCTAGCGTCGGTCCCTAGGGACCAACGTGGCGCTTAACGTGTTAAAAGATATTCAACCCATATTTCAGTGACGTAACACTCATTGTTACAGAAACCGATCGCCTAACTTTCGGCTCATGATCCAAAGGCCGCTCGACTAAGCGCCTTAATGGCGGATGACTCAATATTGCATCATGTCGAATATCGTCTTCCGTTACAGCCAACTTTCTTTTACGGCACACAAATATGAACGGAAAATATGGAAGGAACATTTTCGATGAATTTCGTCGATTTAATATAGCCGGATCATTTGCTCCAGATGAAGCAAGATGAAAGATTTTCTAACAATTGAAGAACTATTTGGGCAAGACGTAATTGCTAAAGCATGAAAAACTAAATCTTTAGAATGACGAATGAATGATTGGCAGAACGGTTTGCCAACCGTTCCAACGTGAAACTTGTGCAACGTTACTGCAGGTCCGACAATGCAAAAGGTTGCTGCGAAGCGGTGATCAGCTTAATAGGCCTCTCTATGGATAGTTTAATCGCGGCAAGGACGCCGGTGCTCGCATTGTCCGCGAATTGATTTCACGAAATACTCTTGATCCCCTCGGAAGGATGAAACGCTAGACGTTGTGTGCGATTAGGCTATCAGGCGTAGCCGAGTGCAAACTGGGAGACAGTGGAAAGATGAATGTCCTTAATTTCGAACCGAACGGTACGATCCTAAAAGCCATTGTTTTATATCGATCCCACAATACATTTAAATTATATCATACTGCCTAAGTGATCATATCTAACGACACAGAATTACAGACATTCAGTAGGGTATTGTATAGAAGTAGAATTGTAAAAAGCATTGTTTGATATCGATCGTATAGTACGTTCAAATTATGTATAATAACATCTAAATGACCGCATATAAAATTTAGTAAAGTGCTGCATTGTAATATACATTCGACGACAACGTATTCATTCAGTGTACATTTTGTTTCTGCAGTTGCAAGAACAGAAAATTCTTTGACAAAACATTTGCCATGGAGGATCGTAACCAATGTGTGCCTAACTCAAATATACATTGAAAAGTTTCACGATACTTAGAGATAAGATAATGTTAAGATGAAGTAAATCATTCGATTTTACTCGCTTTCCTTATCTTCAGGCGAAGATTTAAAGAGAACTCAAAATATCCTGGGCTTTTATGTTCCTCATTCACGACGCTTTCTAATGGAATACTTTATTCTTGTTTCCTTATTGCGACAATGAAACTGTATTAGCATTCACACTTTTCTACTGAAACTTTTGCATTAGGAAATCACAGGGTACATTATGTCACAAATGAACCTTTGCTTTTTGCACGTGTTTCTCATAAAAATAGGAAAGGTCGTAAATGTTTGTCTACGTGCACCGTTAGATGAAACAGCTCGAAGACCGCGATTTTCACGGTTCTCTATTCGACAGTTCTAGCGTTAAAGAAGTTCGTATAGTTCGCGTCGTTCTCCAGCGAATAAACGTTTCTTAGACAAGCAGCGTCACAGTTTTTCGGCGTCGCGACGCGGCGCGCCACATTTATCGAGGACTGACGTATTTAGAGCAACCGCTCGGTCGAATATCGTCGTCGCCATTGCAACGACCACCATCCTCCTCTCTCTCCCTGTTTCATTTCGTTTCGTTTTGTATTTTCTTGATTGTCCCCTTCGCAATCCGTGAACAATTTTTTCTCGATAACCCCGAGAGCTAACCCCTCAGAGTCTCGTACGTTCCGTGTATCTTGCGCGTACCATAGGGCCGATAAGCGCAGATAAATCACGATTTTTCGCGATAGCTTGATAATAGATAGTGTATTTGCTCTTATTGAATTGATTGCCAAACGGACGTCATATCGGAAACACATCTGTCAAGCTGATCGATGAACGGATCGAGGGGGCAGGCTAGATCTTTATCGTCTTCGCGGAATGTACTATCTGATACGTGACTAGACGCAGTTGTGTGACTATTTTCTTTTGTGAATGCTTGCTAATAATTTAATCTAGCTGTTTAAAATTTAGTATTAAGTGGACCGATCGTAACCATGGATAAAAATGGTCCCAAGGTCCACCATGCTTGATCAGAAGAGATCTGATTCGGAATGCCAGATGGTCTTCCTCATCTAGGCTCCCATAATATCGAATTTCAACACGTGGACAAAGAAAAACGATAACATGGAGCAACTCAGATTGATCTCGGGCACTTTAGAGAGGTCTCAGAGACTCTTCAAAACCTCGGGTATTCATGAGCTTGTTCACTAAACTTTTCCAAAACTAAATATTCTCGCCACGATGAACCAACTGACATTAATTTCAAGAATCAATTAAAACCCCGCAGTCGTACATATCATTAAAATAGCAATAGCGCATTCAGAGTGCCCGAAGGGGTTAATCAACCGAGATAGAAATCGCGATGCCGCACCGAAATACCTATCCCATCGAAATCTGCCAGCGGATTGTCTCTCCAATTTTGCGAAATGGATTTTAGCAGCGGGTAGCGCAAATTTTCGTTGAGCGGGGAATCTTCCGAGCTTTCTAGCGTTCGTATCTCGTTCAGTAATCTCGAAAGGAATCTCCCTCGTTGCCTTCTAATATCGTTTTACGAGCGACGTGGGGTATGCCCGTTTGGTTATCGTCCGGCACGCGAGCAAACACGTTAATCGTACTTCCGGGTGCCTTCGATTCCCTGGATACACGTGCGTTTTATCGACGAGTCGGTGGCGTTTGCCAGCTACTTTTTATTGTGTGACCGTTGCCTGGAAACACGGCTCTTTAACCCGACACGGGATCGAAACTATTCTTGTCGAAGCTGTGCGCCATCAAACGTGCGAATCAACGTTGTTAATTGTCGATCTCAAGATTCGTCGTTCAATTCATTTTATGGCGGAACTCCTAAGCGGCTCAGAATAATTCAGAGATTTTTCTTTCATTACAGTAATGAAAATGACCTTCGGAATCAACCCTTTCAAGGAAGCACCACATTTTCGGGACACCCTGTCAGTATATCGCAATGACCAGATCTATTCAGATTTCGTACAAATTTAATCGTAATACAGACATCGTAATACAAGACAACGGGGCTGTACGATCCAAGAAAAACAATGCCCTTTCCACTGCGAGACATACCTCGTGAGGGTATTCAAAATTCGGAAATTACGAAAAAATCGCTTAGATAATGTGTTAACGTTAGAGTTCCTTTGAAAACGAATAAAACTCTGTTTCTTCTGATATTGGTACTGAACCATAGGAGTTGCCTGGATTGTCTGGTGCTTATGGGTTTTGAAACAGCAATTGCCGCAGCAGGAGAGGCTATAGGTGAACGTTATCAGCTCGGAATAGCGCCGCGGAAACCGAGATCTGTGAAAGTGCGTCTGAGAAACGGGGCACTGCGCGTTCTGCCGAGGAAAAGCAAGTAAGGTGCACAAGCGGGGCCCCCGTGTCGACGGTGCCTACGATTTCAGCCTGAACTGGATTGCGAGACCGCGAATGACACACAATCCGGACAGCCTTGGAGCAGCCTTGCCCACGGCTAATGCAACTCTCGCAGTCGTTCGTGATCTGCTAGCTATACCGGGTGACGCCGGTGAAAGTAGCGATCGCAGGATCGAAAGACTCCGCGCGTTCGAGACAACTTTCCCGGAATCGTTCTCCTCGATGGCACAATTCCGTGTTCCTTCTGGGAATCTTCGGTTTCAGTTCGATGTCTAGAGAAGTTCAAATATTGTTACCGTGCCTCGCACACGGATAGATAGGCGAGCGCACACTATATCGCGAAGTTTGATCGAACGTGCCTGATTGTTCGCAGCTCTGTTGATTGATCGGCCGAAATCGAGGTCGTAGATTTTCCGCGATCGCTAGACAGTTGCTCAAGGAGTTAACCTCTTGACGCACTATTGCTTTTTATTGTTGCATTGTTTTAGATGTTGGTGGTTTTCAACCTTTCCGCGGAGAGCGAGTCTTGTGGGAAACGTGGTTCGTTTGTTACAGTGGAAATTAATGTTTTTAAACGACGCGCTGAATGGGAGAATTTTTTCCTGGATCTGGGAATGATCAATTTTAATTTTTCAGGTGTTGTTTTCAAATTAATAGCAGTTTTACCTTGTTTCAATATTTGAGGAAATCTTCCAGAAAACGAAAAAAATATTTTGCTTATACATATATGTATACTTTGCGTTCGGGTTGCTGATAGTGTTAATTACCAACTTCGGAGAACGTTGACAGATACACTGAATCGATCGGTGTACAACCCCGAGTATAGTAAGCGATAAGGGAGATCGTGTTCAGAGGTCAACGACGACTGACCCACTATCGCATGGAGCGAAGTATTGTCTTGGAATATCGATAGGAAATCTGAATGAAATTGATTTTTGCTGGTCGCCGGGACCCGGGCTGCAGTTTGAGGGTGCCTTCGACGAGTTTCTGCGTTGAATCGTCCGGTTGCGGAGTTATCCAATTATCGGAGAGCTTCCTCGATTTCGAGAGGGACGAGATTGAGTATCCGAATGGTTCGCGATCGCTTCTCGACCCCGGAGCTCTGTTTACTCAGCCTCGGAGAAGCGGATCAGGCCTATTTTCATTTGATTATAGCTCAGCTAGCTTAACATCCGGCCTAATCGTCGGCAAAGGCGAATCGATAACGTCGAAAATCTCGAGTCTTATTTTCGAGTCACCTTACACGTGAACCTCCGTTGCGACTCAGGCGATAATTCACTGGAATCGATTTTTCTCGTCCCCTCATTTCGTTCCTGTTCATGCTGGTTCCTTTTCTTATGAAATATTCGACGTTATCGCGACTTCCCATTATTCAGACCAATAAATTACCACTCGAGACTTATCCAGTGGTAAATCTAATTTCCCCGGAACGGCTACTTAATGACCGCTTCGAATCACTGGGAGATTGAAAGATCTGTCGTTTTATCGTGACGTTCGAGTACAAAAGTTCGTGATATCCGGGATCTTTTTCCGAATAATCTAACATCGACTCTCGAAAGATCATGGGCCGGTTTTCAGAAATCGATGTTTGTCTCAACATGTATTAACGAGACACGTTTCTTCTTTGTCAAATTTTATCGTGGCCGAAATTATCTAATCGTTTAGAGAGAACGAAATTCTGATCTTCCCTTCTTGAAACATTCGGAGGTGCTGTTAAAATATAGAAGGTGTCACAATTGTAATTCCCCAGTCATCTAAAAATTTGTAGACGTTTCTAAACCATTAACAATAGTGTTCTCAAAGTTCTACATCGGAAGGATTAGCAGTTTCCCAGTAAAAAAATCCGCAAACCGATCTAAAATACGGCGTCGGGAAAGTGGCCCCTAACGCGAACTAGTGACACCAGCTCGAAGCGGTAAATTCTGCGGACGAGGAGCTGACCAACGGCACACTCGGCCCGTTAACTAATGGCACGATAGTTTGTCAGGCAGCAGCGCAGGACACTGTCACCGTGCAGCAGGTTTATCGCCGCGATTGCCAGCCGAAGAATTCTGATCGAGGTTCCGTCGGGATGAGTCCGTTCGCCGATGAAAAAACCTCTCGAACGTTGGCGCGATTAATTCGCTCTCGAGCGAAAGTTTAACTACCGCCTCCGGGTGACAGTTCGCTAATGTATGATAATCACGGCTTACGGTCGAGCGAATTTTTTCCAGAGTTTTTTCTTTCGCTGGTTCTTTGGCTGCGAGAGGAAGGACACTCGCCTTGGCCGTCGGCCAATAGGATCGGGAACGAGTTCGACGAGCGAAGCTACTATCATAACAGAACAATGCACGGTAATCCCCGCTTAATTGTCGCGAGGTTCGGATACAACGATTCCTGTAATTGGTTCCGAGTTTTCCTGCCTCGCCGACGCCGAGCTTCTTTTCGTTTCTCACCTCTTCCCTGAGAACGAGGCCGTCTTTTGGCAGCGACGTGGTTTTGAAACTGGTTAGGGAAAGAAATAAATGTGTATGTGGTGTCTTGTAATTAATGTGGACGATTTTTCTCTAAATACATTTTTACCTAGCTTCCATTTCGCAGAACGAGACCAATGTTTTCTGAATCGAATATGATGTACATTTTTGTAAGTATAACAGAAAGAAACGTACACTGTCATGTCCAATTATTATTCACAGGAGAAAAATGTTCCCTCAAGATGCATAAAAATTATTTTTGCAAGGAACGCGAATGGAAAAGCGAGCAAAAGATCGCGAGCACGTGTCTTGCGGTTGTTGTTGCCTGTCCCGGTGCAAGTTATCTGGAGAGTCTTGCATCGGAATGCAGCGAATCGCGTTTCCCGGTGTCGCTGCACCGATTCCTTGTCGCGACAACTCGACTCGGGAAGCGGACCGGCAAGAAACGCGGCTGCAGGAAGGCCGTTTCGCAACTGGAATAACGCGGGTAACTGTAAAACGCTCTGGCCAGAGTTATCGGGAATTCACCTGGCGGTTTCGCGACCCTGCACCGTATCTAATTCCGTCGAGTGCCTCATTATCCGGCTCCGATTTAATGAATCCTCTCTAGCGACGACCGCCGAACGATGGATCCCATTCGCAAATATTCGCAGCGTTACTGAAGCGTCCGAATACCGCAAATTCGTATACCGAACTTCGCGGGGTCGTAAATCCCGTTTCGCTTGCTCGCGACTTATATTCGGGGCTTTGACGATGTTACAGAAGTAACAACGACTAGTTGAAATAAATGCGACTCTTGGAAATTGACACTAATATATGTATATTTCAAACTTAACAAGATACAACTAGAGCAAGGTTCGAGGTAAAGGTTTCGTTGTCGGCGGTTCGAGATCTGCGTTGAATTCTAGCGATTTTTTTGTCCTCTCTTTCTATGTTGTGTCGCGTATATATACAGCTCGGAATCTTTCCTTATTGGCTATCTTAAAACTGTATGGGAGACAAAATCATTTCTATTGGTTAGTGGGTAGTGCATTTTCGACGTCGGAGTAGGGGCGCTTTGGGAAAACTATGTTGAGGGTATGCAATTAATTAGGTGCGAAGGATATGGGAAAATGATACGGAAGTAAAACTGTTTGTATAAGATTGCCCTGTCAATGTGCTCGTTCACGAAGAGTCGATGGGTTCGCTCACGAGGTGGTCTCGAAGTGGTGTCAGGTGACACCTAAATAATCGTGGGTCCGTCGCGTTGCGTCGAGTGTCTCAAGCTATTGCAGCGGACCGTATCTAAATAAATATATCTCACGTTCGGTCTGCTAGAGACCGAACAGTTACCATTCGTCCATTATTCGCCGGAAAATTTTGTTACTTTTCACTGAGATCTCGATTTTTCTCTACGACTTGACATTTGGGACAAGTTTGGCATATATTGGAGAAATATAAATCGAGCTATAATTCAAAAATCGGTGATCTTTCATTATCGGACGCTCGCGAACAATATTGCTACACTTCACCGAAGTCTTTTCAGTATAAATCGAGCGACAACACGTAAATCATTGAACTTCCATTATTGGACGAAGGCGAAAAATGTTGCGCTGTTTATTAAAGTCTCACTTTTCCTCTGGGGCTGGATATTCGAGACAAGTTTCGTATAAATCGCGCGATAACTCAAAAAGTAACTGGGGTATGACGTAAACGTGGCTTACGTCGCGTCCCGTGATCCTTTTCGAGAGTGCATGGTGTATTTGCACAGATAGTTCGCGTTTCCCCGTGATGTTTGAGAATGACCTGATTTGTGTCGGGAACCAGCCGTGATTGGTTCAACAAGGATTGTATTCAACATGAATCTATAATAAATTGTGAGGAGGGATTATAAGGAGAGGATTCCAAGGGACTACTTGTACAGCAGGTGGTTCGGTTCGACCCCCATAAACCTACACCTCCAGCTGCTTAGACCCTGAAACACTTTCTACTTTGCACAGGTGTAAGGCTCGAGGGAGTCAAAGATCGCGATTTTCTTTGATGGTATAAATCGCAGTTGCTTTAGCGAGGATCCCTAGGTGGTCGCAGACAATTGGACCGCTATTTCCAGAGAACAATTTCCGGCCCCGGGTTAGGCGAAGCGCGAAATTCAAAATTGGCCGTCCCGCCATCAGCGGTAAACTGGCCGTGAACTCGAGGCTCGCAGACCGTCGCGATGTTATTATGTCATTTCGCGTAATCGATGCCTGCCTGTGCACGAAGAAACATCTACGATGATGTAGCAGGTCTAGTGTGAAGTCTTCGTTGCTGTTAGAAGGGCCCCATTGCCAGTATAAAGTCGTAACATCGATTAAGTAACATTTGTAAGTTCTCTAGATAATGATTGATTGACTCAGGAGCTCGATGACTATAATCTCGCCAAGATGGTGGCACTATACTTAGGCAAAGTCGAGGAACAGCTTGCAAACAGGTCCAAATCGAGCAGCAATCGAAAAGGCAAATATCGTGACGATGTCGCGCAATTCCGGGCCGACCAGTTGCGAACAAGGTGCTTGATCTCGATCTCGATCGAGAACGACATCCTCGGAGCGCAACGAGCACCGTAACAAGACCCTCGTCTCCCAAGAATCGATTTTACGCGACGCGAGCACGATCGCGCGAAAAACCGAACCCGCCTCGTTGCAAACCAGCAATTTTGTAACTGGTTTCTTGTGGTTTTTCTTTCTTTTGCGACGCAATACGTAACCATGTTCGACGATCGTTCACCAAGTAAGCAGCGGGTCATTAATCCTAAATATTTGTTCGAGTGATTATGTGCACGCGCTTCCGTTGGGAAATGTTTAATCGCTCGTTAGGAGAACAATGGTCTTTCAGGCAAGAAGATACTGGTCGATGTTTGCTTTTTTTCTTTGACACGTGTAATTGTTATCGATTTTTTGTCAGGTTCCCCTTTATTTACTCTTTTCTCTCCGGAAGGATAATAGATTCGTTATATTTCAGTTCATTAAAGTAATACATAGATTCATTATCAGACAATATACAGGGTGGGTCGCCACATTTTGCCATCTAGATTTACGTCATTATTATTACGCATAGCAAACAATGTTTCAGATGAAGTTGAATGGTTTTGAGAGGGGCACATTCTGATGGTACATTTTTTTTTGTAGGTGGACGTGTAAAGAACATATGAAGATGATTAATGTTTTTTTAAATGGAATCATATATTTTCTATTACATGTTAGAAACTGATCTTTCAAAGCAATCTACTCCGACTAGAGTTTTAAAAAAAGCATAATTGGTTCGTTCCAGAGCTGACGAAACAATCTGTGTGACTCGAAGTGCATTATTTGTAGCTAGCTCCCTTATCTTTTTCATTATATTGTACCCGATGCAAAACAATCTGCATCGACTCAAGTACCGGAGGAAGTTAATTGATTTACTTCACTCAATCATTTCCCCTCTACTTCAATAGACCCGGCATTCAAAGCAGACTATCTTTAATTTCGAAATATCAAAACAATATAGGAAGAAGAATGAGCACCTAGAATGAACAATGAAGATCAATTCTGACCCAGTCACCGGCAGCCAGCGCGAGATAAATTGAATCGAGCATTCAAGACGTTTGCAAAGGGGGATCGTTCGATTCCGCCCCGTTTGTCGTTGTCGAGGGATCAGACGAATGGGGATTCATCGGAATCCGATGTCGGGGCCGGGCAAAATGTCGAGCGAAGGTCAGGAAACTGTTCGAGTCCCTTCGATTTCCGGCCGCGGAAGATCGTGGAAAATCGTGGCAGAAAGATCAGGAAAGGTCACGGAAAGTCGAGACAAAAAAGAACCGTAGGATCGAGGAAAATCCGTAGAAAAAATTGGAGATTGCGGAAAATTGAAATAACATGAGAAAATCGAAAACAATCGGGGCAAAAAAGAACTGGAGAATCGAGGAAAATCGGGATAAAAATAATCGGACAACGTGGAAAATTGAAATAACTGGGAATCGAGGAAAACCGGGACAGAAAGAATCAGCGAGAGAGCGGGGGATCGAGGGAAATCGGAACGAAAAGAGCGGAGGATCGAGGATCGAGAGCCGTCGTGGATCGAGCCGGAAGACTTCGAGTCGGCTCGTCAAGGAGGACCATTATCGAGTTGAGTTCAATCGAATCGCACGCGTCTAAATTGCCGAAGGGAAACGCCTCGGCGGAAGAGCCGTTACAAACAGCCGCAAGCGGGAAAAGAAACGCGGCTTCCGTTGGGGGAACACGTGTACGCACTAATAATAAGACCGCGCTAATTATAAGCCGACAATTAACCGAGACCTTCTCTCCGGCGAGCCAAGATCTCGCTCGCTTTCGAAATAGTCGGTGCTGCCGAGAACCGTGCGAGTTGCGGATCCGCTCGAAATCCAATACACACCGTCGCGGTAACCAATTTAACACCTGGATCGATCGTCTGCCTACCTCGTTAGCGAAACAAACCGATCGACGCTTTGACACTCTACTACTGGTCATTTATTATGATCGACGCGAGTCGGGTCGATTTTTATTTTTACTGTCATCTGCCACGGCCGATTGGCGATATTTTTATTCTTTGCTGTGCTCTTTGCTGTGGCAGGTATGGCGCTGCGAGGACGTTCTTGAGGTTTGTATTAATTATATGTAGACTGCGGGTTTTATGCATTTGTTATAAAATATACGAACCACTCTGCGGAATTAAAAAAAAATAGGGAATAGGACAAGGTCCTGTTCACGGCCAATTGGCGATATTTTTAGTCTGCTTTGTGCTGTTCGGTTCACCAGATACAATGTTGCGAAGCAGCGCTTCGCGTATTGTATGTACTAATTGTACAATGACGAGTACAGTCTTGGCACAGCTGGATTCTAATTATGTAACTTGTAATTTAATAGTATAGTATTGCTGAATTGATTTATTTAACTCTGCAGATGTCGACATTGAATCCCGTCGATTCAACGGGATGTTCACATTTCCTAGAAATAATATCTTATGGTGCGGCAACTTTCAGGATCAAGGAAGTTCATGGCGACGAAGTCACGTGTCCGTGACACCGGCCTCCATGTGACGTTCTCCTCGAACGTCTCGTCGCGGTTATCGAGAACGCGTGCGTTTTCTCGCTCGCGTTATCTCGCGTTATCAGCCGTTATCACCAGCGACCACGAGCCACGCTAATTATCGGTAACGATGGTCACGTGCCGCATTGTTCGAATACAACGGACGCCCCGTTGCCGAACGGGTAATAATTACCTCGCTCATGGCAGACGCACATCATTCGCGCAGATACGACAGAAGACACATGTGGATCGCTCGGTCACGGCGACGATGCTTATGCGTTATTAATTTAACGTAACAATTGACCGTGTGAGACATTGTTGTCCTCTTGGTTCGCACGAGCGATGCAACGATTCTTTCTCACGACACTTTCACGCTCGACGCCACCGCTAGACACGAATCCCCCATTCGGTAGACTAATCCGCCCCGAAAAAAAGACAGTGTCGACGATACCAGTTTCGGGACAGCAAGCGTATTTTCGGAGATGTCCGTCACGGGCTATCACTGCGAGAGGAATGGGCTACCCTCCATTGACAGTTGACGCGTCACGAATTAGGCCTAATTTATTTATGACACTCTCGAGGCCCATACCTGTATGGGAACTTGAGTTTTTTTTTAATTTGCAAAGGAACATGTGGATGGTTGTCTTTGATGACAAATTGAAGTGCATTGTGCCTTATCTCTTCGTGTTGTTAAACGTGGACACAAATAATTCTGCCATATTTTTTCTTTATCATGTGTCGTAATTTTCTTAGCATTTTTATAAACTACTGACTCGAGACAACCGAGTCGTATTTTTTTCGTTATTAACATATGTTGTATTTTGCACAACTAAGCTTTTGTATGTGTTTGTTTGTTTGTTTTCGCACATATAATTGCATTCGTGGTTTCTAATTGACGTGATAACGTTACTCACAGCAGCTTAATTTCAAAGCGTTAATAGCTCCGCTATACCTCAATGAAGCTTGATAATTCCCTTTGACTGAAATAATAATCCTAGGAGAATTGCGAGAATTAACTGTATTATTCAAAATAACCTGTTGGTGTACGAGTGAAGTTCCTATTGAACAATTTATTTGAAAGCTCTTAATTACGTGTGAACAATATTATCGAAATTGTAAGGGTTCAAATAGGGAGCTAAGAATAAAAGGAAAAATTTTGACGATGTCTCATGTTGTGCGTTATAAATAGACAATAGTTGAATGAAAGTAAAAAGCATGACGTGTTTCGAAGCGAAATTTGATCAAAGAATGCGAGACTCGCGATTAGGTGGTTATCAAGGTATACCTTGGCAAAAAGGCCGAGACAAAATATTTTGTTTCAGAACAGTTATAAGATTGTGTTCTCTTGTGTATACCCGAGTACATACTCGACACCTCGTGCAATCGCATTTTTAGTTCGTGGAACCGCGTGCGGACGTCGATAGACGGAGATACGAACAGTGTTAGGTAACATTACGCGAATGTCGTCGAGGCGCGCACTGTCGGTCTATTTCCAGAAGTGGCAAATATTTGCTCTGCTTAACACCTTGACGACTCGATATCGTCCGATTAAATACTGTGCTTTGTTACGGGCGACACAAATTGTCTCGGTGAACGGACATATTTTGTCGATAAGCGATTAACCATTAATTAAACACGACTGCCGCCGAGTGAACGTCTGAATTGTTTGAATTCGATCCAATTAAAAGCGTGAAAAACATTTCCTATCAGCGTACTGAATTTATGCATTTTTACGATTGCATCATAAATTCAACGATGCAGTCTACCAAAATATAGAACGATTAAAACGCAGTCGGTTGATTTAAAACAAAATTGAATAAGAAAAAAACCGGACAATCCTTCGTGCAACTATATTTCGGGATTATACGAGGATCAACAGCGGCAAATAAAATACACAATAAATAAATTCATCAGATCCATAGACCGGAAAAGCGAAAGCAGTAAATCAAAAACGAATAGAAAATCGTCAATACATTTGAAAAATTTCTCATAACTAATCAAGAGGTATTACTATGATAGAATGAACTCCAGCGAGGATCCAGAAACCGGAAAAACGAAAGCAGTTTGACGGCGGCGTTCCACTTTTGCGGGCGCAGCTTCGAATTTGGAAAGTGGATTTTTCGCGCAGCCGCGTATCGGAGCCAATCCGGCAATTAGGCTAGTTCTCGGCTCGGAAAGTCGAAGGCATTCCTTCCGGCGAGCGTAGTCGCAACGCACACGCGATTCCGAGCGGATCGTTTCGACACGGCCGATGCTTCCGGGCGAAATTCCGAGTGCATAGGACCGCGTTCCCCGTGCAGTTGCATAACTAGTCGATTATGGATGCGTAACAATAGTCCGTGGCGAGTGTGCGTGGGGGTGGAGAGCGGAACACGAGGAAAGTTCCGATCGAGAAATGCTAATCAAGATATGTACTACCGCGGGCGGGCTTCTTCAGACCGACAGTTCCGCGAGCTTCCTGGTAGAAATTTATTAGAAAGCTGCGAACACTGGCCAGAAGGGAGTCCGTCAGGGTGAACGGAGAATGAACATCTCTCAATCAACACCTTACAAGACCTCCCCCCTCACAAGAACACTTTTTAACCGCCTACACTACGATTCACTTTTACGATTATTCTTTGTCGTTCAATATTATACACCTAGGTGTTCTCCAATGGCTGTATATTCGTAACAAAATAGGATTTGATTCTCCTTTAAATGAAATTAATAACATACATATCTAGTAGATCCTGTTCGAATTGTTCATCACGAGCCTGACACGATATTATAGAGCAAGAAGTTGAAGTTTGTCTACAGTTTCGTGATGCTTGATTATAAAAATTGAATGTTACGGGCAAATCTCAGACTCACCAAACAGGGTTGCTACTCTAGAGTTTCTATGAGACGTTCACGAAGACGGGCTCTTACCTGTAACAAAAAAGAAACGAGCAATTGTAAATTTAGTATTTTAGAGAGTACGAAATATTAGAACAAGTGATCGTATCAATGACGCAGCCTTCTTATATTAATAGCACTCAGGAAATTAAATATCGATTTAGGAATACTTATTTCAACAGACGTGCAATGTTCATTCACTGTACAGGTCGCTTTACATAGTGCACTGTAGAGACGCAATGCCGACCGAAAAGGAACAAGAGGAATCGGCGACGCATTGATAAATCGCCGAGAGTCTGGCCACGCGAAAGCAATACAAATCAAAGGCTGACTTTGGGACCAATGCCAAAAGCTCTTGTGCCATTCTAATCGAGGCTTGGGGGACCGGTCAAGTTTGCTTCCACGCTGGCGGATTCCGCTGACAAAACTGAATGTAAAGTCATTAAACGATCTCACAGGTTTGCAGGTTTTAAAGGGTGCAAGACAAAAATGCCATTCTTAAGGGATTGTGTGAATGGTCCAGTGATTTAGGGGATGCATAATCTAACGCCCTCTTTATACATACAAAGAGAAAGCCAGATAAATAGTCTTTTATTGCAGCATCGAGAGTCTCTTCTTTCTCTAACGTCATCTGCCTCGACGGATTGCCCTTGCGGGCAATTCAGAGCCCTTTCAGAGCAAAGAGCGCTCATTGCCAGCCGTGGGCTGTCCAAGTTGCGTGTATGGAATACAAAGCCCTACCCTTCGGAAAGGGAAAGTCTGGGCCACTTACGGGGAAGGGAAAGGAATCAGGAAAAGGACTCCCTTCGGCTTGTTTGCTCCGCTTCAGCTGCTTGTCGACATTCATAGTTCATTCTCCTATGCATTTACCAGCGAATGAATCAATGAAGCGTTCTCTAAATTAACTACGAACGTGAGGAATGTCTACTATAATTAACGGAGATCTCATCAATTTATAATCGCCAAAAACTGAGAGGTTGGATGACAGCTCTGAAATATTAAAGATTTCTGGCCCGTATCGACATTAATCAGTCAAGAATTTTTATCTTTCTTCAACAATTTTAAAGGTTGAAATTTTAATGTTTCTATTCTTTCAAATTTCATGTATCTCGTAAATGTTTAAATTTCGCAGTATAGTCGTCAATTTTGGAATAGTTCTAACGTAACTGTTCTTCCTACATTTGACAACACAAACGGAAACATAAATCCGGCATTTTTGTCCGTTTATTGCAGTCTCTCTCGTGAACCCTCTTCATGTTCGATTCTACGATAAACCGTACCACCAAGCTGCATTTCCACGTTCAGTAAAAAGACCGGCAAGGGACTAATCCGGCTTTGCTGGTAGTTCGGCGCCGGTTCTTGCCGACAGTTCCGTACTAGCTGATCAAGTCCCGAGAATAACGAAAGTGGAGCGGCGCGGTATCCGCGGATTTCCGTCGAAAACCGTCGCGGACTCTATTAAAATGGAAATAGGGGATGGTGGTTGGCCTGCAGGGCGACGCAGCTGTGCCACGGCGCGACGGAACACCGATGCAGACACTTTGGAACCAGCCGAGGTATAAACAAGTTCGCCTTTGGCTGTCTAGACTGGATATTCAATTTTTACGACGACGACGACCCGCAAGCCACGACACCGACGATCGATAATCCGTCGCCGACCTGCCAACCGTTCCGTACCCTTGCAATCGATCCCTCGCGATGACTATGATACCGACTCTGCCAATCATTGCTCGGAAAGTTGACTAGTCGAGGCCCTTGACGTTCTCTGTTATTTAGTTTGCTGTTCAAACGATTTCTTTCCGTCGAGAGACTCGAGATTGAAGGCTGAAGAATATTGAAAAATATCTACGATCGCCTGTGAGATGGCTCTCAGAATCCTGAGATGAAAAATATTGAAACTCGATTGGTATTTTATCCGGGATAATTTCCAGAAGAACGAAATTCGGAAAAATGACAAGAATGATAAGAAAAACTGAGGGGATGTTGCTCAAACAGGCAAGCTAAATATTAAAAAGATATTGGGCCCGGAACGAACCAGGCGCAAGCTCGTAAGCTCCATGTGCGGCGTGGATCAAGCCGCGTATGCAACAAGCCGCGAGATCTCGAAAGCCCGTCGGAGAAAAAAGTTAATAAACTGGAATTGAACGTGGAAAGGAAAAAAGCGTAGCAACCTGGTAGTTTGCAGTATGGTACTTGTTATCCTCGATTACGCGTGACTTATCAAGTTTTTCTTGAAAATCATCGTGACCCATATCTGGGTCATGGGACTGTGTGTATACACGTAATGTGTATGTATACGTGTTGAGTCTTCGTTTCGAGGAGAAACACGCGTTCGCCGGGCAATCCTTTTTAAAGATGCATCGGCGTGGAAAAGCTATGTCGTATCTTGGATTTCAACGTGTAATTTCGAGGTACGTGTTCCGCGTGCTCGTCTCGGGATTGAAAGATTCTACTGGTAGCCTAAACATCGTTGGAATCCTCGTGGAGGATGGATAATCCGATTTGGAAATAATTTGGAATTACTGGGAGTTAATGGACCGAATGTGCCAATAAATGGATCCTGGGGACATGGAGATGGTCCTGAGATCAACAATTATTCTGAACAAGAACTAGGGGTTTTATAGCTTAATAAAAAAAACTATTCCAAAAGCTATCATGGTATACTTGTGAGATAATGGGAATTGCGAATTTTTATTGTTCCCAGGGTTTTGGGAATACAGAGAATTCCACGAATACATTGAATCCACAGTGCAATAATGGCGACGCGACGCGACGGTGCAATTTCTCTCTACAATATGTAAGGAAAAGCCGAGCCGTTGTAAGGAGAAGTCGTATTTATTTGTATTAAGAACGCACGGATAACCAATCGTTGACAGACGTGTTCGTCGCGGTTGCTCGTTTCGATCTGATCTTCTTTTTGCGATTCGTTGGCGATCGTAACTCTACTGTTAATTACGATTCTTTGTTATTACGAATTCAGTCATATATAGGGCTGCCTATTAACACGCACACATACAATATACACATACATCATCCGTACTTTAAATAGAAGCACCCTGTAGCTCCAAGGATTCGACAGGCGCAAAAACCCATCGATCCAAAAGTTTTAGGGATGCAAAGGGCCGCGATTTTTCACCGGTTCCAAGGATCCAGCACGAATTCTAGCAAGTTCCCCGTGGACAGGTTCAGCTCTTTAGTATTCCGGTAAAGTATTCTTGTTACTGTTACTCTGTCCTCGTAATAGAGTCGCGCGGGTCGACGATGGCCACTAGCCACGACGGAAAAGACGATTCGCATAATCGCCGGCTCGCGGAATGCGATATCGGCGAACACCGGCGCACTGTGTCCACCAAAGGGACTTATGGCACGCGAATCCGCTCGCGATAACGCCACCCACGTGACTCCGGCATGACCGTAAAAGCGAATCGATAACCTTGGGCTAATGGTTCCACGAAGAGATTGATCCTTGAGCCGGCGACCATTCGTTTCCTTTCGGTCAGCCTCTTTAGGGAGTCTCTTTACCACTTTAAAAAATTGATTTTTTTTTCTTTAAGTTTATGTGTTGTGGCAAATGTGTATGCAGAAGATGGAGATTGAACATATGGATGAACATGCACAAAATGAATTGAACATATAAAGGATTTGTTAAAACATATTCTATAAAAAAAATATATAACTCTTGTAACTTTTATTGTTTTTACTTAGAAAAATGCACACATGTACTTCGAATACCAGTGAATATGTGTCAAAAATCCCAATGCAAAGGTTTGCTATTTTTTCGGAAAAAATAGCTATAGCGGCCTTGAAAACCGGCGGTAAAATGTGTTCAGTGTCTCTCTTGATGGTTTACGGACCGGCGATACCGTTCGCGATACTGTTCGATCGAAAATCCTCTCCGCGAGTTTCTATCGCCGCGTCGTAAATCACGCGACCGATTCCCGGAGAAGATGCAAGTATTTTCTCGGGGATTTGGCAAGAATTTCGCGCTCGAACGAGGGATGGATGAATTGAAGAAGAGCGACATAAAGGGGCTCGATCGATCTCAATGAGAATCCGAGGTCGACCATGGTTCCTCTCCCTTGACGGAGTATTAATTTAACAGTCGCCTGACAGACCTGGACGGAGAGCCATAAGTTTCTTCTGCCCTTGCTGACTGCGTTTATGCACCGCGACTCGAAGGACTGACTTTTTATTCTGTGACGAATGACTTCACAGTGCTGAGAGTCTGCGAATACGCTTTTTGGGGGTTGTGTTGCGGTTGAAAGAGGATCGATCATCTTCTCTTAATATGTTGTCTATTGGAAATAATATTAATTCTTTCATATTATAATCCTAAATGAAATTATTAGATGATGTCATTGGAGGTGACTTGTTGGATTGAAAATCGAAAGAAGAGAATCTTAGCGGATCTTCTAAAAATAAATGCAGCAGGACAAATGGAGATGGAGAAATGATTTTCCGCAATTAACGGTTGTTCAGCAGCGATCATGTCACGTTTCAAGCTCGTCACATCCAGCGAGCATTAAAATAGAAATTATTCACATCGACGAGAGCCAATCAGTCTCGCACTGTGCGACCTTGCTAAGGTGAAAATTGTTAGCCAGGGCAGAAATCTGCCATCGAATTGCGAAGACGGTAGATTCTCGCGTAAACGATGACCGAATCGCGTTACGTAATCGTCCCTCTCCCTCTCTCTTCTTTTTTTTCTACGTAGCATTCGAACGAGTTCTGGGAATACGAAGTTGATCAGCGATCATAATACCTGGATGGAGAAACTCGTTGCCACGACGGAATTAATAAACGATCCGAAAATCGTTATCCCGGGGAGAGATCTCCGGGAGAATTGCGCAACGAGCGCGATCTTTCTGCAAGTTCACGTAATGAGCGTGGCGTTAAATATTGCACCGACGCTAGTAATTTAATGCGTGGCGTGTTGCATCCGTGATCGTTAAGGTCAATGTCGTTTCTTCCTGTGCATCGGTGCCGGGAAAAAAGGAGCAGAAGAAGATGACGGATGAGAAGAGTATACAGGCCGGGTGGCGAGTCCACGTGCAGAAACGAGTCAGAAAGAAGAAGTAACATTTTTTTATTAGAAGGATTAGTTTAATTAAAAATGATCGTTGATGGAAATTGCGAAGAAAAAAGTAAGGGTCGCAATTTTTAACTTTATATAAAAGAGGCCTATAAAACGCCTATAAAACGCCTATAAAAGAGGCGTCAAATAAAAAAGAATTTTATTCGCTCTTATCGACTGGTCCTTGTAAAATCAACCCTCAAAGCAGAAGGGAAGCAAGGGTTCAGACCAAGAAGAATCGTCAGAAGAAGGGGAAAAAGAGTATGTCGACGGAGGAAAGGGCGACTAGGTAGAAAAAGCAGGGTAGGAGAGGAATGAGAGAGCACGGAAGACAAATAAGACACGATGTCCAGGAGGGTGGTTTTTCAGCGGACGGCGACAATCAGTTCGCAGTTGATGGGCGGTGCCATTAATCGGCCACCGGGGAACGCAGGCTCGTTTAATCCGCGACAGTGCTGATTATGGCTCGGTAATCAGCGTGACGAGTCAGTCTGGGAGCGGTTATACAATCGAGCCCGCGGCGACACCGTTTGGCCAACGTTTTCAGCTGAGCAGGCTTTCTGGCCTGTCGAAAAACGACCAAGGCCAGTTCGTCCTTAATTTTAATATTAAATAGAGAAGTTTGACAGATCATATAATTTGTGCAATGTAAGAGTCGCAAAAAGTTTGCAATTCTCTCGCAGACTCGTTCGTCAATTTTGCCAACGCTCACGCGATTCAAATTCCCTCGAATCACCTGCTAGGAACTCGAAAGACAGGAGTTTTCGGTGTCTGGGCGCCGGCAGGTGTTTCATATCGCACACTGGGTGGTCCAAAGAAAAGATTTGTCTGGCAGATAGCCGGCGATCATGCCAACGGAATGTGTTTACGCGAACGAATACGGGGAATCGGCGCCCCAAGCCGTAAATTAAATATTGAGGCAGATATCTGTTACATTTATACTGCGCTATCTGATTGGGGAGCGTCTTTAGTGGCTTCCGTTCGTTCCTGGTTCTCTGATTGTCGTGTACACATCTAGCCTGTTTGAGCGGCTAGCACCTTCTTCTATTTATTTTCCTAGATGTCTGCTCGAAACTGTGTCGTTAATGGTAGCGTTTTCTGGTTTCGATCGAGTTTCGCAGGTATCCTGGGTGCGGCCTTTGAAGATGAGTAACTGGGTGTGTTCCTTTTCGACAGCGAGGTTTGCGAGATATTTATGCTCCCTGAGCTGATATATTGCTCGGAGAGATATTTTCAAGATAACTTCTAAATCCTTAAAGCTGTCTAAAAATGAAATATAAGTTTAATCAATGGCCTATGGATCTTTATTTTCCTTTTTATGATATACTTTCTGGAAACACTAAATGCAAAAGCAATAAAGATTATTGAGAAATATGCTAAATCCATAGGTATTAAATTTTTTAAAAATGCAGACCAATTGTTGGCAGATAATTATCCAAATGACCAGAACCGTTCGAGAAGGAAGTTGGACCCCATTCAGCTCCCCTGTTCGCAGGTTTGTCTACGCGGACGTAAATCTGCATAAACGTCTGCAGTCTCATTACTATTCATTCGCAACTGGGTCCACATTAGCGCGCTGTACACATCACTAGCCGGGACAAGTTAAAGATAGAGCGCGAAGGATTTTTCCAACCCGAGGAGCTTTTCCCTTGTTGTGTTTCCCGACCGTGCCGGCGGCTCGAGATTTCATTTAAATAATCCGCCGTGGGCGAATTCGGCGCGGCGATCTGCAGCCCGAGGAATTCGCACGGTGCCGGTACAGATTGGCTTAAGTGGTTTCAAGTGTCGGCCGCGCGAATGGCAGAATGTTTAAAGGAGAACCCTGCGGCGTAATAACAGAGTCCGTTTGATGTCACGAAGATCCGTACGAAACCGCGATTCGCATGATTAATTGGCCTGGACGAATAATCGAAGTCCGATTTTTCTAGATTCGCGGTTTGCAACGAATTCGCGGATCAATCTGAGAAGAATTCGCTGAGGATGCGCTGGGGGTTAGCAAGGAATTCGCAATACATAAGCAACGAATTCGCGAGGGATTCTCAATGGATTCGCAATGAATTCGCAATGAATTTACAGCGGATTCTTGGAGGGTTTGCAATGAATTTGCAACGAATTTCTGAAAGATTTGCAACGCATTTAAACTCGCAAGGTATTCCCAAGATTCCAATGATTCGTAAGACTTTCGCAAGAGATGCGCAAGGAATTCCGAAATCGCGTGGAATTCGCGACAAAATTCGCGAGAGATTTGCAACGAACTGCCACGGAATTTACGACGAATCGCCGTAAACAGGGGAAACAGGGCGGTTAAACGGTCCGTAAAGGCTTGATCGGCCGACCGATCTGCTTTCTAGTTAATTAATCGTTTCGACACAGAAACGGCGCGCGCCGTTACCGGAGCGTCGAATTCGAATACCCTCCCGCTCTTCCCTCTCTGTCTCTGCCTTGGAGCGCACGCCAGCTCGAAGCCGGGGAAGAAGAGAGTAAACGGAGATAACTCTCTTCTTCTTTTATCGGAGCGAACGTTGCAGAGCTTCTGCGCTGCAGTCACTCTTGTTACTGCTCGCAGAAAATTCCAACACGATTGTGTCAAGCCCGTAAACAAGCCGCGCATCAGCCTAAGCGACACCAGCAGAGTGCACTAGCCTACGTAAGGTTGGCATCGATGACGGTACGACGCTTTAACAGAGGCAGCGTCATTCGAGTGCGACACGTGCCAAGGAGACGCTTCTTATAGGGCGATTCTACTTCGGACTGCTATGTCCAAGACAGTTTACAATTTTTTACTGGGAGATGAGGTAACTTATCGCTACAGAACTTTTGCTTACATCATTCTGTATCGTCAATATCTCAGCACCATCCTCAAATTTTTAGAACAGAGGAAAACCAAAATTTAGCTCGCGACATTCGAACAACCACCCCACTCACTTCAAGAGACACTAACTAACTCAAGGAGCCAGCATAGAAAACCGTGTTCCCAACAAACAGTATTCGCAATAACACCGGCGTAGGCCAACAAGACCAACGAGATCGCGGGCTAGGGAGTTCCGCGCTTCCTAACTCAAGCTAACAAAACCGTGAAGCTGTGTTTCGGCGGCGAAACACGTATCCAGACTCGCACCGAGTGTGTGTACCCACTTCTGTTTTATTTCGGCGGCTGTTTTCGTCAGTCGAAAACAGCACAGGCCCCGCGTATCGGTTCTTTTTTTCCCGTTTCCGAGCGCGGAGAGTTCGAAAAGCCACGCCACGTTGGAATGAAAAGCTCATTAATCGAGGAGGAACGCGTCTCGCGCGCGAGCGGAGGGCAGGACGACACGGCGAGCGTGTAAAGCCGAAGAATAGAGTCCCGCAGATCCGTTTTCACCCGGGTTCCCCTTTATTCCTTCCAATTCCACGATCGACGATCCGCGCGACGGCGAAGCCACGTTTTTGTTCGGTCCTTTCGTTCGTTTTTCGCCGCACGGCGCGGCGACCCAATTCTCCCGCAGCTCGTTTCTCATCGTGATTTCTCCTTGTTGCATTTCCCTGGCAGCGCCGGGGCGTCGCGAACCACCATCCTCCTCCGCTTCGATTCCCATTTTACCACTCGCGCTCCTTTATCGATCCGATCGCCATTCGTCGGCGAAACTTCCATCGCTAGAAGTATGCAGAAGAAAAACCCGAGCCTCGAAAGGGACACTGAATGGTTCCACAACGAGAAGTTCCTGGCGACTCCCTGTCATTTTACTTTCCCTGCTTTCAATCCAACTTCGGGATTCCGTGGGTGCATCGGCAAGAACTTTGCTAGGATATATGAAAAATTTGGAATCTGGGGAAAAGGATTAGATAAGAAAACTCCAGGCTTGGAGGAGGTGCTCAAAGAAACGTAGTGTCGATTCGGGGCTCTTCGATGACAAATTTTAAGTCTACCGTAAGGAACAAAGGGAAACGAAAATGTCTTCCTTCTTTTAATAAGTTCATATAATATCATCACAGTTTTGTACTTAACCTGTTCGTTATGAATGCACAAAATCCCCCAGTCTAATAATCATCTCCAATGGAAGGGTCTTCATAATTTCGACAATTGCGGAATAGAAACTGTGAAACCGATCATTTGACAAGTACGTGCGGATACCGTGGTCTCTTCTTTGAATTACGGATAAATAATGGATCCGTCTGCCCCATATCCAACGGGACATAGCCTCGGAGAGTCCCAGGTCCGACACTGGCACGTTCTGTTCCGCTTTTGTCTTCGGGCCTGTCGTCGACGATTCGTATTTCGCCGGTCGGGCGCAAATGCTCGAGGAGCTTCGAGGCAGAACTTGTTACCCCAGTTTCTCCTCTTCGGCTCTCTTTCGCGATTCCTTTTTAACCGTGTCTTATTCTCTCGTGCCGAGAGAAGTTAATGCCGCCGCGTCCCCTTTTCCCTCTCATTTTTTCCCACTCCGTGCACCGGAGAATCTGACGAAGCTAGTCTTCCCAGAACATGCTCCTCTCTCGCTCTCCTTCTCTTTCTCCCTTCGTCTCTGAAAGCCGTTAACTTAGTAACGCGCGGGTGGATCGCGGGTTAATTTCACCCCTTGAGCCACGGGACTTAGGCGTTTTTCACGTCCTCCGTCGCCGACACGAAACCGTGCAATTATTTATTCACGGCTGTCCTCGCGTAACGGACACTTTCCCCTGTTTGTTTTCTTTCAGATACAACGTGTTAGTGTATAAATCAAAATGTGTCCGCAGTGTGTCATCGGAAACAGAAAACAAGAGTATCTGCGTTGGAGGCAGGCCAAGAAAATAATTATATCGTTCAATGAGTGGAAATTAAGGATCGAATGAAGTTTTGTTCAAGCGCCTAGAGACCTACTCACGCGTGCATGCTCGCGGAATGAAGCACATGTTGCAATTTTGCCGTTCGTCACTTTTTTGAGCTTTGCAGTAGGCAGTAAATCATAAGGTGCTTCCTCGAACACGTTATTCTAGCTTTGAAGACTCTAATTTACAATTTTGGAAACGTTTCGCGTTAGTTCGATTTTTCACTGCGTTCAAAAGCTGCTCTCAAACGTGTTATCCTAGTTTCGAGGATCCTAATTTACAATTTAGCCTCGCAACGTTCCAAAGATTGGACCGTAATCATCAAATGATTCTCTCTCAAGCATATTATCCTAGTTCCGAGGATCCTTTTTCACAATTTCGGAAACGTTCCGCATTAGTTTCGTTGCTCATCGCATCCATTTAGCTTTGCAAAGTGAAAAAGGGAGCAGCGTAGAGTCATGAAAAGATTCTCTCTCGAATTCCAGCATCGAGAGGTGCAATTCGCAGTTTTGCGAACGTTCTGCGTCAGTTTCAAGGTCGTTAATGCTTGCAAAAGGCGTGTAGGCCGGAAACACAACAGTACAGTTGAGGCAGTCGAGGGTCGCGGGCGCGGCTCGCCAAAGTGCAATGCCAAATAATTGCGCGGGGTCGCGGCGGGATTTTCATCGTGAATCGGTCCGGCGCGACCTTGGCCGCGTCGCCTCCGCTCGGCTAGCATTCGCGTCATCCTCTGCTCGTCCTTGGACAAGCCGAAACACCACCCTCCTCCTGATTGAATCGTTTCTGTCCCATCGCACGCCCCATGCGCCCCAAACGACTCGAGTCAAAGCTGCGAGGGCAGGCGAACGGAAAGCATCGCGGTCAATTTAGCAGGCCAATCTGGCAGAGCTGGCAATTAACAGTCGTCTATTGCGTCTAAAAAAATTCCTCATACATAAAGTCCACACGCTGTTCGATCTAAAACTCTTGCTTTCAAGAACTTCGGTTCACTTTGAACTCGTTAAAGATTATTAAGAGAACGAATAAATGTCTATGTAACTTCTCTTGAAATGCAGACTAAATCTGCAGTCTACATATTATAATGACAGAAAAGGGCAGCGTAATCAGCGTCAAAAACACTGGATTGTTTCGCGATCATTTTCTCTCTCCTCAGGGGCGTGGCGACAGTTTCCAGGGCCCGCTGCCAACTGGACGTTTGGACCGCGTTTGAACGATTCCAGAGCATCGATTGCTTGACCTTGACCGACTCACACTCATCTCTGGACATTCGGTAACTCCCAAATTCGTTTGGCAATTTTTCTCGAACAGCCTCGCTGCAGTTTCGGTCCGATCTAGTTTCTATTTCGTTTGATTCTCTCTCCTCGCTGTCGATAAACGTTCTCCAGCGGTTTTCCGGTCAATTTCCAGCGGAAGATTCTCGTCGAGGAGCCACTGGACAGTTGGACACGGGAACAATCGCGACGGCTCTGATCGACAGCTTCGGATTTCGTTTTCGGTTTCAATTTCCCGGTTGCGCGTGTAAATAAAATATCGGTTCGCGTGCCGCACGCGATTCGTCTCGGAGAACGCGATCGAACCCCCGGCAAATGCTCGGTGTTGATGCCACAATGGCCACTATGCTCGAAAACTGGTCTTATAGTCCTCGGATTACGCAATGGTTTGTGTTTTTGTCAGAATTATAGCCACCCGGTCAATGTCGGTCCTAACAAATGTAATTAGAGATGAATATTTTCACTCAAATTCCTTTGTTGCAATCCGGGATAATTCATTTATGTATCATACCACAATTATATATTATGTAAATGAAATTCTAGTATTCCATAACTGTGTGCATTTTCAGATTGTATGCATTTATGAAAAAAGGGACTTGGTACAATGTAAAACGGTAGAAACAATTTTTATTTTGCATAAAAATCCGCTATTATATCATACTACAAAGAATTAAATCAAACAACCAAATCAATTACCAACACACACTGGTAAAATAAAAGGAAATAAAAAAAAGCTGTAGATTCTGAGGATTCACACACTTAAGCAGAGACGCCAAAGACTTCTTGCCAGACATTCTATCGAACCCGACTCGCTCTATCCTGATTAAAAGGTGACAAGGCGATTCACCTGTCTCGTCCACCTTTGATACCAGTTCACCGGATCTCTGTTCCGATTGGTGCCGGTCGAAGGGGTGGCTGGGTAAAAGTGGGGGTTCTCGTTCGACCCTTAAACCCCCGCGATCGATGTCTCGATCGACCAGTCGCGAAATCTCTTTTAGAGCCACCCCGAGCGAACGCGAAACCCGCGGCGCCTAGACATTGTTTAACCGACAGTCGACAAACTTATTGATTAGTCTGACGCACACGCACGCCGCTCTCAGCCATCTCCCGGCCCTCGAATCCGATGCACATGCACATGCACCGTCGGCTGCCGCTTCCATTTAACTCCTGCACTGCATCCCTTTCGCCCGGCCAGACGGCAGATAACGAGTTTCCTTCCCTGAAAAGAGTTTTCAATAACGATCTCTCCGCTCCCGGAACGAAACCCGTCCACCCACGCACTCCCACTCGCGAAAGAGAGAGATCATTTGCCACCTACTATGCCGTTCTGGGGATCATTCTTCTGCTCAGTGGAATTCATCCTCCGACTCTAATCGGTCCTTGATCGAGGTCCAAGAATGTTGGAAGGCTTCATGGCATGCTGAAGCATTTCTTTCAAATAATAAAGTATAATAAAATATCGGCAATTTTCCGTTTATCATCGGTGGATCGATGAATTCATTTCGCGGCCCGTTGTCATCTATTTATTTTATTTTCCGCGGCGCAAGGGTTGACGCGCTCTCCTAATTAATTTTCGGTCGCGCGTTAATATCTGCGTGACGATCGCTTCGATAAAATCCGTTATTATCATCGCTCGGCGGTTATTTTTGCCGAGAGCACGGCCGCCGTTCCATTGTGCACTCACGTTCGTTTGCCGATGCGGGATCAAATTTCTCGGTTTATATCCATTCGCTGGATCGAGAAGGGAAATGGATTAATTGCTGGTCGCTGAAACGCGAGAGAGGGAGAGAGAGAGAGCTTTGCTAAACCGGGACTCGGCTGGTGTATACGGCATCGATTTATGATATTGACCTTAATACGTAATCTATTCCGCTGGGACTAGAGCTGTGATCGGTCACAAGATTTGAATTTCCCGCTCGACGCTTAAACTCGTGGGATTCGCGTATCCTCGTCGGGGAACAGGTAATTCGTAAGTAACGCGACTTATTTTAATATCAAGAGATATGCCGACACATTTAGAATAAACAATAAAAATAAGATATTTGCATTTTAGTTATTTCTAAATATTCGATGCATTCACGAAGAAGGGCTTCGAATTAATTAGCGCGCCTAATGCATAATATGTGGAATAGTGACGCAACTATTTTTAAGTTCAAATATGCGGTAATGAGAAAGTTATTGATACCGGCAAGTGGATAACAGATTAGTGAGTCACGAGGTGCGGTAACAAACATGCGGATACAGATCTATCGAGTGGCATCGTTTTGTTTGCTTTTGAAATTTCACTCGTTCCGAACTTGAACTCTTCGGTTTCTCGTTTTATCGAGACAGGTTTACGCAAGTTTTACGCGGTCGTTTCAGATCCGAGCCGGTGAAAGTGCTGGCCAGGATCGTCGCGTAACCATTACCACACCAAAACGATCATTAACATCTCGTAAATCTAACTCTTTCGCTTTGGAGCACGACCTTGGACCAGAATGCGCTGTTCTGACCTCCGTTACCATTTTTCATCCTTTTCAGAATTTTCCTGGCCATGGTGAAACCAATATTTCCTTGAGCTATCGGCTCGAGGAATGGGAACCTACCGAGCACCAAATCGATTAAAATGTTCTAGTATAATTCATCTCTGTATAATTTCAATAATTGTGAAAACGAAATATTAATACGGTCATTTGACCGACAATGATCTTAACACGAATCTTCGGAAGATGATACAAGGAATCAGGCACAAATTTTTCACTGGACCTAATACTATAATTTCCAACATTAAATCTACCACTGCCGGTCAAATGACCGTATTAATATATTTTGTTCACAATTATTGAGATTACACAAAAGTTTTCGGAAGATGTTCGGAAAAACTTCAGAAGATGATAACAAAATGAAGAAGGAATCTACCACGGCCACGAAACAACGTTCTACTCGTTCGAGTAATGTTTACCCGAATCCGGGTCCAGTTTTGCTGGAACCAGAGAGTGTAGCCGCGAGTCGTTTGACGGACACGCCGGGCAAACCCGTCGCGCGTCGAGGAGTGCCGTTTTCGTTTTGTTTCTCTGAAATAAACGGGCTAGCAATATAGAGAGAGAGAGGGAGAAAGAGGGAAGCACACACTTCAGGGAATCGCGAGTTCTGGCAGCGTTTCGCTTCGACGGGATTGAAAAGCGTCCGGAACGTTTTCCTCGCCTCGCAACGAGAAAGATGCACTCTCATTTGCTCGATGTTCCTCCTCTTCGACGATTCTCCGGCGAAATTTCTCGCAAGTCACGCTCGCTGATGCTCTCGAATCATTTATTCAACCGTGTTTATAGGCCCTACATTTTTCAGGGGCCCCGGTGAACCATACATTTTTCAGAGATCCCGGAATGCTGAACTTATTCGTACGTTTCAACGGGTTCTTGCACCCCAAATGCTGCGGATACTTTACTGGGTATGGACATTTTTCATAAGCTACAAATTTTATGATAGACCCTAGCGAACTACAAATTATTTTCCTCGGTCCCAAGGTTTCTATAAACCTTCCTTATGGCCCCAGTTTTGTATAGAGTATAGAACCAAGTGGGCCCTAAACTTTACCAGCTCCAATTTTTGTACTTTAGATCTTGACTTCGATCTAAACCATTTTTCTAGGTCCCTTCCAACTCGAATCCCAAATTTTTCATAGACTTCAATGGGCCATAAATTCCATAAATTCATAAATTGCAACGATCTCGGGACAATAAATGCAAACAAAGGGAGCAGAAATCGAAACGGAATGGGATGAAAAGAAACGTTCGCAACAAGCTGCGACGTGAACCACGACGCGGTTTCCATTACTCCTCGTCGCGTTTCGCGGAGCACGTTTCGTCCGAGCGCGACTCGCGCGGGAAACCGGTATTTAAATGAAAACGAGAAGCTATTTTCGGTGCACGTGTATGCGCGCGCGGCCGCTCTATTCTCATTCTTCTACACCTGTTCTGCCTCCGCGAGCGCGTGTTCCACGGCGAACGTTTTGTTGACCAGCGAACAAGCTCTTTGAACCCGACAGGGTTATATTCGGCAGATTTCGTCATTCAGACTCTGAAGAATGGAATAGATTGATGGATAAGAATGGATCTATGAAAAATAGACATCCAAGCCTTGTCGTTGAATCCAGCCAATTAACCCTTGTACCAATAACCAACCCCTCATACAATCTTCAGAAATAGTTGCACAAAAGATCCGAGATTGTATGATTCAAAAGGTAGCGTTCATTTTTGTTTCGAACTTTAAATCAATAACTGTTCTGTTTCACTTACAAGCCCACAGTTTGAAAAAACATTTTAATTACAACTCTTTGAATGGGTACCGAGCAAATGATTCCATACAATCAAAGCAATTAATGAAATAAAAATTGAAAGGTTAAATATCCTTGCAATCTTCGCGCATTTCACAGATTTTAATTGAAAATTCATTCTGACGTACGTGCTGTAATACTAACAAGTTTTCGAACTTATTTCCAGCGATGACTAGAAGCGCCGGAAGAAGAAACGCGCGTGAGCCGCAAAGGAGGAAAGGATAAAACGAGGAAGTAGGGACACGTTCTTCGGACGGGGCGGATCGGATCGATCGAGGTCCGCCGATAAAGTATCCTGCCAACTCGGCCAGTCGACGCACAAAAGTTCCGTCGTTGCCACTTGGAATGAAATCGCACCGGCAAGAAATCTAGGCTAGTGTTCCACCCACGTTTTCCACCCCGACATCGTCGCATGGTGGGTTGTTTCCATAAAACAGGTGGAATTCGTCCGGGAACGTTTGTTCCACGACATAAATTAAAAGCGAGTCCTTACAGTGGACCCTCCTATAAAGTCTAACCAAATTCCTTTTATGCCCCAATAATTTAAAAATTCTTATTAGATAATAAGATGGAGATGATTAGAGTGAGTGTAATTTAACATATCAAAACGTTAGAAGAATTTAAAAATAGTTAATTATTTTCAACCAATTAAATATGTTAACCTTCATATCAATAAGAATGCCACTTCCAATTTCTTTCCATGACTTGTTTAATATTTTTGTAGACAAATAAATTGATCTTATATTTTCAGTGTTTCAGATTTCAGCGACTCATTCTCGTCGCAAATACATAATATCCGCAGAGTAATCAATAACGTATGATAGACAGGAATTTTGTTCAGATTTTCAAGAAAAGACTATGGGTTGCGAGGCTGGCGCAGCCGCGGAATTTCAAACGATCGAACGAAAGGACCACCCACGCGAATCGTGGGCTCCTTATCTGATTCGGCCAACTGACCGAGCACGTCTTCTCCCCCGTGTGCCTGCGACGGACACGTGATTTCCTGAGGACAGTGTCAACGATAGTTAACCGGTGTTGACCGTTACGATCATCATGATTAATGTCTCGGCCACGAACACATCGTCCGGCGCATTAGATAATTCGAGGATGGACTCGCCGCGGCCGTCACACGCGCCGATTATCGTCGAGGAAATGAACCGTTTACCGGTGAACCGGTCACTATCAAAATTCAAGATTTACCCCTCAATCCATTTTCTAGAAAATGGACTACGCAAATAGAAAAATGCAATCGTAAAAATATGTAAATATGGTAAAAATTTCATTGTTGCTTTTATGAATTTCTCAGTAAACGTCCCGTTATGACGTTCTCAGTAAAGATCTGATCTCCCAATCGTGTTGCAATTCGCAGATCCTAAACAAACATTTGCAGAAAAACTTGTTAAATTTAGACGAACAACTGTGTTATCTGCAAATGTAAACTGTATGTAAATTGATGATTAAGATGTTAATGAGAAAACCTCTAATCTGCAGCTCTAAAATGTTTGATCACTTGCTTGATAAATAGACTGCGGGTCGTTATGCAAAATGAAATAATTTCGCATCGATTGCCAGAAAAAATGGCCGGTTAAATAGAAACTGCTTCCTTCCTTTAATAACTTTGTGCGTTAGAACGATGTAACAATGTCTCGTGCGGTTTTACGTAATTCCGATTGATTCGCGTTGCGTTGTACACCGATTCGTTACTCGACATTCGTCGTGACAGAGAATCTGTTGCGTGGAAAAGCTGCGGGAACGATCGGGAGAACAGCTCTCCATACAATAGGTTAATCCCGATTTCACCGTTTCGAATTTCAGCGCTCGGAACCGTGCAAAACGCACTCGCACGTGCTGTTCGGACGCGCGAAATTTCACCGACGCTCTAGTTTAAACAAACACGAGAGGGAGCAACAAAAACGACAGGTAAAAAACCGACTCGCCAGTCCGTGCACTGACGATTCTTGTTGCGTTTCTGTTTCTGAAAACGCCGCATTGTAATCGATCCAGCGAGGCGGCGCACGGACGAACGATTTACTCCGTGTTGCATAACACGACAGTTTTTGGTCGTGGCGATATGAAGTCGTGTAGGCGTGACGCAATAAGGATGAAAATAGATAGGCAGGTGGATAAACAATTTTCTAAAATTGTAGGCAAATTGAGGCTGCTTTGGAAACACATCTTTTTTAGAAGATTTGATCGAACGGAAGGCTGAGGGAAGGGGATCATAATTTTTTACTTTGTTCTCTCAAGTTCCAAAAATTTCGTCGAAGCTACACCGATTTTCAGCAGCAAAGTCGAAGCCACGTTTTCGCATTTCATTTCTGTTGGAGCAGGCTAGTTCGCGACCTTATTTCCACGATGCAGGTGTAAACGAAAGCCTAAAGTGCTCCACAAGTTGCTATTCAACTGGAGGCGACACTAAATGCGAATGATCTATAAAACGTTAACGCCGACATACGTTGGTCCTGGGGGAGAGGAAGAGAAAAGGAAAGAACAGGCTCGAAACTGGTCCACCCTGAGGGCCTGACAACAGGGCCCAGGTTTCGACAAGGCGTTCCCGTAATTTTTGCTCGAGTTTCGGAACTGGTTTGAGGGGAGTTACGTCGCTTGGAATTTCGTAACTATCCGCGTGGCCTTTCAGCGTCAAATTTAGTATTTACTACAGCCAGTTTCTCTTACGCTTGTTGCAAAATTCGAGGCTTCTTTGATGTTGCTGCATCGTGTGCATGCCTAAAACTGCCCAACTTTCTGTGCATTTTATGATCAATACACTGTAGCAACAAAATCGTGATTTAATAGGCCTTGTTCAAAAATTGCGAAATGATCCTCGACAGACAATGTGTCAATAAGATTTATTATATATATTTGAATCACGACTAAATAATGTATTAATAAAAGCCGCAGTAGACAGCAATGAAAGCCAGTGTTAATAATTGAGGGGTCGGTTTCGACTCGCATAAACGATGATTAAAGAGCGTCGGTGTGAAGCGACGAAGACACTTGTGCAGCCCTCGGACTCTTCGTCGATAAAAATCAGGGTAAGCTTCTCGTGACACACGCAGGATCCCCCTGTATATCTGGTTCCGTCCCTACAGAGCGAACCAACAAAGAGAGAAAGAGAGAAAGGGAAAGAAAGAGAGGGACCGGCTCGTGCCCTCTCTTCTTCACCCCGTGTCTCTCTCTCGGCAAATATGTGCACGGTTATACGATCCAATGACGACACGAGTATCGACATAATCGTTCCCGTGGATACACGCAGAAATATTCTGCGGCTCGGGGCACAGCCGGAGCGTTGTAATCGGGTGTTTCCTCATCACGACACATTGAAGCGGTGTCAGGTCCTCCGCGTTGCTCACTCTCGCTTCCATGCCCGGGACACCGGACGACAGGACATTGTCCATTATCGTAGTGCCCTCTTCTAACCTCCCGGACCCCCTATCTCAAAGTGTTTCTCGTCGATATCCGTCTCTCTTCGAGCCAGAGTCGCACGGTGTGCTGGAAACGCATGAACTTCGATTAGACGAGGTTCACGATGCGAACGCGACTTCTACTTTTTAGAGAAAGCTCTTACAGCAAGCGGTCCCTGACCTCGTCAGTCCATTTAATTCTCTGGTACTTCGTTTTCGATCGGGAAATAAGATTTAAAGTTCTTCCTGTGCCTCAATCACAAGTTACGGTGGTGTCTACCAGGTTTCTACCAGGTCTGCTGAGGATCAACCACAGAAAATCATTGAATCGTCATGCACCGAGCATATTAGCTCAAAAATTGATTTATGAAATTAGAATATTTACTTTGCTACTTTCCCATTCACTACTTTCGCCTACGCATTTCTCACTCTTATAAAATCCCGTAATATTTTAACAATTCGATTACCATTTAAAATTTTGTTTCCCATTCTAACAGGCTGTTTATACCGAAAGTAGCCGCGTCAATTCCATTGAATTCAATTCGACCGGCTGTTCACACGTTCGCCAGATTTCTTCTGGCCTCTCATCTGTCATCCCCTCCGCCTCTCTCCTCTCCAACGATTTTCGAGGCCCGTGAATCAGGACGAGAACAAATTAACGCGTACTTTCTACACAGGTATCGGTGGCAGGAGAATCGGGTTTCTCTTTCGACGATTCCCACTGTCGCTTTTCATCGCAACGATATACGCGCTTTCGAGATCCTCAGAATCAACCGGATGATGACCAGAGAGAGATTTCTCTAATTCGACGGCTCCGTCGAATTGTGCTCCTTTCGCGAAAAAAAAGTTTACGCGGTTTCTAACACTCGCTTTTCCTATCACTCTCTTTCTCTTTTTAATATTAGCGGACTTTCTTCGTGCAGCCTCTTTCGCGTGCTTCTCCCACGCGATTAGGCTATTTTCCGTCGACCTCCCTCACCTTCATCACCCTCCTTTCCCTTTCCCTGCTCCTAATTTGCATATCGTAAGCGGCAGAACCGAGTGCGTGTTCCTGCACACAAAGTTTCGTTTAGAGACGATGTTTAGTTAGATTCTCTTTGCAGAGTAAATTGATAATTAGGTGCCGAGGTGGCTTGTACAGTTAGGGGTGCATACCCTGTTCTATATAGTGAATGTACGACTGTGTACTCATTATGTTTCGTATGAACTTCGTATCGTTTTCTGTTTGCCAGTGCTGCTGTTTGTACAGAAAACTAGATGTTAGTCGATGTTCTCAGCAATTTATTTCTTAAACTTATAACTCTCGCTTTCAATGTATTTTTCTAAAGGCTTCCAAACATGCAGAATTATATTTATAACGAAGATTCAATATTGAATTAGCTTCAAGTGTGAATGGATTTATGTACACAGGTAAAAGTCCCACTTCATTGAATCGAAATTTATAAAAAGTCTTGTCTATTCAATTCGATAACGGTCTGTCGTCTTGCAATGTCTTCATTTTGTTCCAATATTTATTCTGGCTTAACTCCGTTCCGTATAACAGCGATCCGAATCCATTAAACATTAATATTATTCCTCTCCTTTGGAACGAGATAAAAGTTCTTATAATTGTCTCGCAACATTTTATAAGCTGGTGAATTTCCGTTTCGTAAAAGCTACGTGGTTCTTCTTTAAAAAATCAAATACAGCAATTTAAAATAGCATGGACAGACGAAAAAGAAAAATGCAAATGTACTATGTCCAATCTAACGTGTATGAAATCCACCGTTCAGTTCGTGCAACCGTTTCCGCGAACGGGCAACAAACTAAGGGAAATCGCGAATGTCGGAGCCAAGATAGGGCATTCTGGTAGCTCGCGAAATAGTAAATCAGAGTCCATGAATGTCGTGGCAAAAGCTTTCCCGAGCCGACACCGACGTCCTCCCACAATAGCAATCGCTATCGCCATGATCTCGCAGCGGGTTCTCGTGACGCGACACGTTCGTTTCGAGTCCCTTATTCGGCGAGCCCCGATTCCACGGAAGGTCATGGTTCAAGGCGGAACGGTCTCGAAGAAACCAACGACGACGACGCTCGTTCCTCACCTTGAATCGGTACACGCTGTCTCCATCGAATTGCAAATCGGCGCACTACGAATCGGGGAAGGCCCCTAATTAATTTATTGTGCGAGTATATTTCTCTCGACGCGGATCGCGCCTACGCGATAACCATTTCCACCGCCGTGGTTGATTAAAATTCAGTACCTCGGCGAGTGCACTCTCGCGTCGAGAATCGAGCGCATCCGATAACTCTGATGTCTACAATTACCAATCCAGAATTTATTTATTTTCGTTGAGATCATTGGATCCCAGTCTTTGTAAAAGATCCACAAGATACCTAACAATAGCCGTACCTTGGTCTTAAAGCAATAAATTCAACCCTTGTGTAGTTAACCAAAATGTATAGATTATTTAAAAACTTCCTGTATTTGACATGTTTGCACAAATTCTCATTATAAAACTATAAATTATAAGACTATAAAGAATGGACATTCAGAGAAATTTTGTAATATTTTTTAGAGGAAGATTAACAAATTGTTGAAAGAGATATAGTAAATGGGCACCCGGTTGACTACACAATGGTTAATATTGCGTCCGTTATTAAGTTTCCACTTTTGGCCCACTAAACGAAGACCTTTTTCCTTTGTTCATTTACGTCGCTTCTCCAACTGCTAGGTTATTAAGCGACAGGACCTACTGTTTATAAAGGTCGAACCACCTATTTTGCCAACAACACGTGAAGAAAAGCGACTGGGGGCCACTTCCCGACTTTTACCGGGCGGTCACCCATCCGCGCGCCGTTCACGTTCCACGCTGTTTAACTTCGGTGATAGGACGAGAACCGGTGTTTGCAACGGGACAATGGTCGTTGACACTAAACGAAGACCTGAAGTCAACATATCCCGAAATCTGCTCTCTTTATCAGCCTCGTATTCCAAACTCGACCAAGAATAGCTCGCGACTAAACCAAGCTTGAAAACAGTCGTAACACGCGGGCTAATTGGCTGGCTCTCTCCCTCACCGAAAACAGCCACTGAACCGTCCGATCAACCGTGATGAACGACTTCCGCGATCCTCACTCGGCTTCCCATCGATCCGTCAACATCCCGAGCGAGTTTCGTCAACGAGAGTTCCAGCGACGCGGTTGAACCCGAGAAGAGTACGCGACCGGGGAGAAATCTCGTAGAAACTTAAATCGTTCTCGCTGACACAGATATCCAACCGAATCGTGTTTCTCCAGGATGACGTTACGGCGTGCACCGTTTCCACGTCGAGAGTAGCGATGCGCGTCAGCACGGTGCAACAGAGTAGCATTGCAATGCACCGCGGCGGTCGACGCATTTTCATCTCGCGTGGGAGTCAACGTGGCAGATAACAAGGAAAGCAACGAGGGGACACCGCTAGCTAGGGACTCTCCCTTGTATTTTCCGCTTTTCAATCTAATTTTCATGTTTCCCTTATCGTAACACGAATGTGTTGAGCGCGCACACGCGCGTTGTCGCGCGGCAAAACGTGTGTCCCGCCCTTGCTCCTCCGTAACCCAGTTGTCGAAGGTCCTTCGCCGAAGGTCGAATCAGCTCGCTCGCGCGCGCGCGAAAACTTTCACGACGGGAGTTCCCGATTTGCCCCGGAATATATCCGCCGGGAGAAATTTAGCGGAAGGTCGGCCCGGGATCGATCAGAGCGTCTCGCGGTCCCGATGAACGCGCGCTTCGGCTGCCGGCCACCACGGGAAATTGCTAATTAGAACCGACTACGATAGCCCGTCGATTAAACTCGTTCCGCGAAGACGACGACGGGCTACGGCCAATTTCTTGGACGCTCGATATTCCGGGAACAAGCTGCTTGGCTGCTTTATGATCGGAAAAGTAGCTAGAGAGATTTTAGGGACGTTTCTGATACCAGAGATAATAGGTCAGGTCATTGTAAATGGTGGAAGTACTCTGAGAAGATCGAGTTTGATTGAGGGGACCACCTGTGGGACTGTAGTCGGGCTCTGTTGACGCTGGGAGCCATAATGCCACGCCCGCTCATATACGCCTACTGTATAGAGAGGAGACAGGGTAAACAGTCTTGTATCTCTTTCCTTGATACAACTTCCGTAGAACGCCACTTTGAGTCAAATATAATAAAAGATTTCAAAAGAAATCGTATGTATAATATAATATAATATGTATAATATAATATCCCACAGAAATTGTACCGTCCCATATTCAAAATTAAAAACAGAAAAATCAAGTCCCACAATACTTCTTGTCTGAAGTCTTCCTGGAACAACTTGCAACGATACTGTTCCGTCGTAAAACCCTCTGCGAAGGGACAAGCACGCGATAGTGAAGGTTAGCCTACCTCTACTGGCGACAACGAAATAAAGGGAACGGCACCGCCATAAAAGGCACAGCCAAAAATATCCAGTCTACCGTCATTTAAAATATTTTAAAAACCGTTAGGATCCGCAGCTTACGAACACGTGCGGAACCGTTTTTACCATTACCTTACCGAGGTCATAGTTTTATAGCCGTAGCTGACCGTAACCGAATACACCTCTACTCCTACTCTTCCTAATTTTCTATTACTATTTCCACCACCGTTTAAGAACACACCCTCCAGCCAATCATATCCAATTTCCCAAAACCACCCCTACCTTCGAGCCTTTCCTAAATTTCTAAGCAAATAAAGAAACGTGTTCTCCGGAGTTTGACTCTATAATCATTCGCCGTTTACCTAGTCGCGATACGAATTCTAATTCCGGGATCGGCACCCCATACATTAATCATCCCAATGACTCAGCCCACTTCAGCTACCTGATAAACAACAAATCACAACAGATAACAACAAATATAGAATTCTATAAATAAAATTGACAAACGGTGACGATCTATGTCCTTCGCAGGTTTCCAGTTCACCGGAACCATCCCCTAAAATACGGCGCTAGGTATACCTTCTCACAGTTACAAAGCGGCGCCTCGCGTGGCCCAATAAATTCAACGATTCGCAGAAGTTTTTCTCGGCTCTGGAAAAGCTCGAGTTCCCGGAAGAGGGTTACTGTCGGAGTCCTAGGAATTCTAATTCCCGCGAGGGGAAAACTCGACTACTAGGAAGCTGGCTCCACGGCGGAGGGTCTCGTGAATACCGATCGCGAAATAATAAGATCACCGCTAACGGAGAACCGTTCTGGCACCGGTCCAGAGAGCTTCCGGTATTCCCTGCCTCCTAACCGACGAGAAGAAGACGCTGAAAGCGTGCGCCTGAGAACAATACAGACTGCAACGTGACTCATTCGCCTAGCGGATCCCATCGATTCCGTGCCAGCGGATTATTGATAAAGCTGAACTTGGAAAAACTGGCTAGACTGTGCTAATTTCTCGCTTCTACGGTTTGCTGTCGCAAAGATATTCTTGATGAAAAATGGAGGATAAAGCCTCGCATCAACGGGATCCTATCTCCTTCAACTACTTTCAATAACAACGTCAAGTGAAACTACGGGTGAAGACTTTAAACTGAAAATTACGACTCTGTTCAGCAGTTTATCAAAGCCTGGTTAATCGAACGAAATTACAAGACAAAGCTCTACAACATGTCTCACAAATAATACACTGAAAGTTGAACGTGTTCAACTAACTAGCTCTTGTTCAAGCATTTTGAAAACTTTGTATAGAAGGAATCCTTCGAGAACCACGACGGTCCTGAAAATACTTTTGAAGTACTCTCCGACTCCAGAACTGTAATTTTACGTTACCAGCCTGAATAAACTGATTGCCCCATAGGGAAATTACATAACTAGATCCGCTGGCTTTTGCTTTGATTAACAGGGTTTGTGCCGAGTCGTGTACTAGTTGGATTCGAAGTTGAATGTCAAAGGGCATTCTCGCAGCGGTAGGTACGTTCCGGTTCGAAAAATCAAAGTTAAATCGTGGGCGCGTGTTAAACGGAATTATCGACAATTAGATTATTTTTACCGGTCTGCTCTACGAGTCTTCGGCTCTTTAAGCCGAGACACGTCTGCGCGATCTTGCCACGATCGAAACGGTTTTACCGCGGACCGCGGTTGGAATTTATGTCGCGTGCAGCTCGCCACACGTGCGGCCGCGTTATATTCCGCTCAACGAAGGAAGCTTCTGTGTCGGTTCAATGTAAATGCCCCGGGAACTCGAACTCGATGAAATACGCCACGCCGGTTTATCGATCCTCGCGGGATACGAGGACCACGACAGGACAACAATAGGATCCTAGCGATCGATGCATCGATCGCGAGTCAAATCATTGAGAGGACGCAGTTCGGTGATACTCGCTTCATGGATTCTAATTTTCCATCATTTATGTGCTCTAGAGTGATCAATTACGGATGGCCTCGCAATTTTCAGCTCTTCTACATAGAAAATTATTCCCCACGTTTTCCGACTCCAAGATTGAAAAGTTTGTTACTTAGTTCGACAATAGAATATGGAAAATGGTTAATGAATCAAATTATTGCGTCTCGTTTCGTTTTAAAAGACGCTCGGGCACAATCACATTGTACAGGATCGAGTTCTTTCATCGTCGACGAGGAACTGCGAGTTTCGCGTAAACTATTGTTCTCTTTAGTGCTCGCGGAAAGGAACGTCATCGAACGATTCAACGATTAGCCAACTGTTGCCTCGCAACACCTGACCGGATGCCAGGGAATCAGCTACAAGTATCTACGACTCAACGAAATCCATTGGCAATCCGCTCGATCCATCGATCGCTTATCGATCGCTTTGTTTCTTGATTATTTGTGGACACTGTTCGTTTCCTTGAGATGGTCAATTAATTCAAAGATACATTTTTTCGAAAGACGAATTCAAACGGGATACTCGAGAATGGACACGAGGGTTTGAAAACTACGAGGATCTTTAGAAAGGAGCGGAGTCCGCGAAACCCGGTTAATTGCAAGGAGCAGTGACGTCAGAGAGCTCGCCAGCTGTATCTCGAACGCGGAAAACTCGTTCGTTCTAGGAGGAAAATCCCGAGTTCCGGGAAACAATGGGGAATAGACGCGCACGATTGCGGACACCGCCGGAAATTTCGCGGAAGAAGCTCAGAGTCAGAAACAACGACTTTGCTCTCTCTCTCACACACACATACACACACAGAAAGCTATTAGCACCGTGAAATATTCGATCGCGGATTGGTGGCGTTCCGAGAGGATCGGCTTCTAAGAATATTAGCGAATATCCGGGCCAGGGTGATCTGCGAGTGCTGCGAAATATCTGCACCCGCAGCTGGCGCGCGCGTTTATAGCGGGCACGCGGTCGGAATGCGTAAATGCGTTGCTCTTGGGACAACGAAAGGTTTATCGATCTCCTTTCGCCGCCGGGACGACTATTTGCCATCTATTCGACTGAAAATGCCGCCAATTAACTTTCGCATTGCGATTAATTCGCGGGTAATTAGACCTGAACGCGCGGTTTTACTCTTTGTTTTACACAGCTGCGGATTTTATGCATTTAGGACAAAAATGAATTCCTAACACTGCGGCAGAGTCGCTAGAAAGAGGAATTGAGGAAAATACAGTTACCCTCACTCTGTCAGTACCAGATTAGTCACATGACATTGTGGCACATGTATTACGATTATTATGAGACGAAACGCGTCACGTGATCGGACCGTAACGGAAGCGTGGGGGAATAGCGTCGTAGAAGGGCAGGGTAGAGTGAGGAGACAGTCTTAATCTGGCGACTCTGGGCTGCGAATCTATATGCTAAATAAAAATTGTCCAAGACAATTGTGCAATGAAACATACGAAAGTAAATTGTTTTTTAAACCGTAAAATCCCGGCGCGGCGCGTCACGCGAATACTCGAACGATCTTCCAAGAAACGAAATTCCTTGAACCGAGTTCGAACGTTTAATTTGGCACGGATGCATCGAACAGCAAACAGAATCCGCCGCGGTCTATGTACTCTCGTTCCCGATCATAACCATTTAATTTTATCTGCTCGTAAAACAATACACGAGTCCGCTCGTAAACTTGGGAAAAGGAACGAGAGAAGCCGGAAAAATTCCACGCCCTTTACACGGTAAAGCACGAATTCATAATTAGACTGGGGGCGTTTATTCAAAGACGTAAAACTCGGTACAATCACCTGCCCGAGAAGTCTTGGCTCTTTAACGGGAGCGTAAATACAAATTCTATTGAATATCCGACGTTTTAATCAATTAATATTAACGAGACATTGTTCGTTTTCAGAATACTCTGGCATTTTTTCAGTTAGTATTATTTATTCAGAGTTGTTGTGCTCGCTTATCGATTTCGTTATTATTTTATGCTCGCGAAATGTTTTGGTCGATACGGGAACTCGTTCTCTTCTTCAGAGGTTCGCCAAAGAAGCTAGGAAGACGTGATTTGCATAAAAATCTAATCGTTAGACTGCAGATTTTACGTCTTCGTGGCAAAAATGGGCGAGTAATTAGATTGTTTGCGAGTTGTTAAAATTATTCAGTAAAGAAATACGTGTTTATGCAGCTACTGTTTCTTACAATTGATGCATCTCTTTATTTTGCATAAAGAGGATACGTCTTGAAGAAATATTTACAGCGCTATTAACAGCGTTAAAATTTCTGCACGAGCCTCAAACGTTCAAAAACTCGAATCTACCGAGATCAACGAATCCATGGTAAGAGAGGGATGATTTTCAAAATTCTACATTGTGCTGGAAGCCCGTATTTCGCTTAAAGTGGCGATGATCCAAAGTGCCCGTGTAGCTCGTAGGAAACTTTCGTTCTCACGAAATCGAGCGTCCCGTACGAATCAAAGCGGACGTAGTACGCGAACCATGCTTTAATAAACGCAATTCTAACGAGCCGTGGACGAGAACAGACACGCGATCTCAATTAGCCGGGAATTTAAAAATTCACCGCGTACACTTTTTCGCCATTCTTATTTCCATCCGAGGCGGAAAATTTCGGAGGACTGCAGATAAACCATCGTGCTTATGCGGAATTTGGTTCGCATGAAAGATCACGAAACCTTCGACCCATAGTCGCTATAGTGGTAGAGAAATATCAATGGTAGATGATGCTCCTCGCTAGATTCAGCAGCAGTGAACAATCAATACTTCTCCACTTTTGCTGGAACAGAAAGATTCCAAAGAGAAGGATGATCTCTTACCTCGTAGAATGATCGACGAACGATCCACCGTCTAGGAGCCGGAGTTTCGCGAACAGCACCGCGTTCACGAACGGCACAGCGGTCAGCTCTTCCAGGCCCACCTCCACAGAGAATTTGTACTTCTTCTTCTTCATCATGAAGGCCATCTCACCGAGACCCGGACACTTCACTTTGACCGGCGTTTCACTACGAGCAACGACTCAAACGAAAACTACGATCCTCTGGCGTGGTGGACGCGAGGTCGCGCGAGGATCGCTGGCATCCACGTGGATCGCGGCGATCCCAACCGACACCACCTTGATCCCGGTCTTGCTAAATCGTCCGCTAACAGTTACCAAAATATTCTCTTCCGTTTACACCCGGCTACAAGGCAGCTCCAGGAAATCCAAACCTCTTCGTTGTTAGAGAACCGAAAGACGATATAATCCTTTATATATCCTTGCTTTGTGGATCTTTGACGAGGACTATCTTCCTCGATCTATCTTGCGCTAATCTGAGCGATCTTCTGCGATCTCCTACGATCTGAGCTATCTCGAGAGACGAACTTGAACGATTGCTGCCCGCTGACCAGATCTCGTTCGACGCCTCGCCGACAACATGTTCCCTGTCTCTCTATCTCTCTCTCTCTCTCTTTCTCTCTCTCTAGCAAACACGTGTCTATCTCTCTCTCCAGAGACGCTCAGATACTGCAATTACTGTAGCACGCCATCATCCTCGCCGACGAGACTGCAAATTAAACCGGCGTTTCAATCACAAAAAACTGGAGAGACCCTCGGCGGCTTATTACGCGGAACCCGGTGTTTACGTGTGTTCGATTATGGTCGTAGGGTAATAGTAGGCAAAAGATGGCAAAGACAATGATCTATCGAGAGCGCTACCGTTTCGTTCCCCCGCTTTCGAAACTTCCGTCGTCCCCTTTTTGCCTCAGGATGGCTGACCTTTCCACGGGGGGAAATTATCCTAACTTTTTTCGCTAACACTTCAGCTGCCCGCGAACAACACGGTGATTCACTCGGAGAGCATACCCTGCTGCTCACGTTCCGGATCAACGGGCGCTGACCAGAGAGCTTAATTGGTCGACGGAACGATCAGAAAATGTTTAACGCGTTACCCTGCACCCTGAACAGCCACATGCTTAATATGGATGTTGACTCGATATGGATATATTTTGTATGACTTGAACATTATTCGCAACCTATTAAAATTATTAAGAGAAGTCTCATTTTTCTTGTAATTGATGCAGACAATTTTTGTTCAGAGAATGACGTCTAATTCAAGCAATTATATTCCGAAGAAACCGTGGTACAAAATTGAACGAGGAAAACCAGCAAATCAGGCCTGATTTCAACGAGTGTTTGGTAAAGAAATTGCAGTTTAAATATTTGAACAAGCGAACAGTTTGGAAAAGGCCAATTGCATGTGGAAACGCGAGCGAGAACGAACGAGGCTCTTCCTGGAGTCGTGTTTCGAGTCTGTAAACTAGGTGACCGTAGCGACGGAGGCTCTAGAGCCGTTTCCACTCGACGAACAAATTATTAACAGCCCTCGACCAGCCACTCTTTCATGAATCGCCTGATCATTGACACAAAATAACTCGGCGTGTCGCAGTGCACAGGGTGCAAAAGGTGCAGAGAGGGTGCAACCCAGGGTTCGGACGCATCGCCTTTAACCCTCCAGATCGTTTCCGTCGAGTTAACGATTCTGTCTAGAGCCTCGTTAACCACGTTTCCCCAAACAGAAATTTCGGAACGCGTCCTCTCCCTCGATCTAATCCAAACACATATCGACCGAAAGTTAACAGGTGGAGGAGTTCAACGGACTTTTTGTAAATCTGGGTCCAAGCGGCGCGAAAAAGTTTGTTAACATGTTCGCCGATTGATCTCTCAGCTTTCGATATTCACGTGGACGAAGTTAAACGTATTAACTCGCGTTCCTCTGTTAGCGTTTCAGCCACCGGAAGCCCGTTAATAAGCTCTTTAATCAAAGGATCTTAATAATCTTCTTTCGAATGGTAATCTCGGAAGAAATTACGTCTCGAGACTATTTGTTGCTCCGCGAACTAAGCTCGAACAGCAATAACAACTTCCATCATAAACTAACAAGCTACCTCCAGTAGTATAAACATTCTGTTTGGCATTATTATGTAAAAGAAGATTTTTAAGCTTCCTTCCTTTTTTATGACCATATAATTTAGTTATTTATTTTGTTAAATACATTTTTATCTATCTATATTTTTGTCTTTCTGTTATTCCCAACGAAACAGATATCAATTCAGTGCATATATGACTATTTTACTCTGGGTCAAAATATACCCAGGCATCGCCGACAGAGAGTAATAGGCTTCCGGCAGATAAAGCGTTAAGGTACCTCCTAAGGTGACCAAGATATTTTACTTTACAAACAGCAAAATGGTGCGTAATTTTTGCGGGAGGTTAAGTATCCAGGATTAAGTAACCGCTGGTAGGCAAGTGCTAACAAGTTCCGCGAACATGTTCATACGCGATATTAATTGGATCGTCAAACAACCGAACAATTCCGGACACGATGGAGGAACATAAACCGCGCTGTAATGCCCGTGTTTGCAAAGATCTTGATCATTTTCTTCCGGTACTATCTTACCAGTCGTTGAACTGATACTCCGAGATTAATATCGCGTGGTAGTTTTTCAGTTCCGCACAAGTTTCCAGTATATACCTTTGTCCGCAATATTCTGTCGCCTCGGTTGTTATCTAAGTACTCTAACTGAACGGGACAATAAAAATTAAAAGAATAATTTGCGTTGCTGACACTTCGAATAGTAAAATTGTACTGATAGGTATACGAGTAACATTAGAATATTTATAGGTGTCGTAGTGGTGGGGACATTTTACATTTGCCGCGATAAGATAACGAGTTTCCGAAAAATGTTTGTATTGGTTTCCTTCCGTCTTTCTTGGTAGAAGCATGACAAAAGTTTCAATCTTACCGATCAATGGAATAAAAATGGCCGCGCTTTATCGATGATTCACATAGATAAAATCGGTCGGCGAAACAATTGAAAGCTTTCTATGGATTATTCGCGGATGATAACGAGACCGCGTTGTCCACATCCGCCAGCTTTGTTCGTCGCGGTTTCGGCTTTATGGCCGAGATTGTTGTTAATTGCGACAGATACGCAACCTCCTCAAAGATACACGCCGCATACATATACATACATTGCGTTTCACGTTTGAAGTTTGAAGCAGTGTCGCCAGATCAAGAATTGTGTCCCCACTCTACCGTTCCCCTTCTACGATGCTATTCCCCCACTCTACCGCCTTGGCCCGGTCACGTGACGCGTTTCGTCTCTTTTCCCCTCGATTCGCATACCCTCCTCTCATCTGACGACACTGGTTTGAATTAAAATCTAGTGGTCACATGCAGGACCGCCATGTTTGTTTATTTACCTACCGAATGTTCTGCCTGACAGTACTATAATATTATTTATTTTATAACAACTTTCATTTAGTTAATATTCCTAATAATTAAAATAATAATAATTTGTTTATTCATCTATTCAATACTGATTTATTCGATTTAAAATGTAATATACTATTTATATATTTGTCTAGTGAATATTCTCAATTAATTTCCGTTCAATATTGAAATCTACAGGCGCCATTTTTATTAGACATTTTCGTAATTGATTTGAGATCCGTCCGTGCATTTCAATCAGCGCCAAACGAGGCAACATAAATATTAATCGACCAGAAACCGAGTTACCTGAAAAATTCGTCCTTGAAGAGTCGAACAATTTAAATATTCGCGTCCAATTAAAAACAGACAGGTTATTTACAATGTATCACTCTCGAACTGCAGACTTTCTACGAATTTCGATCCTGATCGCGGCTCTACGAGTTTGTAGATATTTTATCGAGCGAATAATTTCGCAATGATCCTCGGCAGTCGAAATACGAACGAAACGATTTCTTAATCGTTCACAGAACACCGTTGCAGCGGGCCGAGGGCGACGAAAGAAACTTGGGTTTCGCAAATTGGCTACCTTAGAACGAGTCCCGTGACTTTATCGAACACATAGTTTCCATTTAATCCGTTCAAACACACTCACAGAAATGAATCAACACGTCGTGCACTCAATTAACGACAAATCCAAGTTGTTTCGATACTTCTAGCCTCACTATCGATACATATGGCGATCGAAGCACAGATTCTATCGATTCGAAGAGAAGAAGGCGGGAAAAACATCCAAAGATACAGTGCCAACTTCATGCCACTAAAAAAACCATCGATACATAGACCTTCAGGATGCGGGCGTAATTTCGAAAATTCTATGATGGTCCAACTACTCTTGCGGCTGGCAGAAGTGCTATGAAACAGCGAATTAACTCGTCGCCCCTGATTAACAAGTTAAATCGTCTGTCACGTGTCTGTATCGTGTCCCGCATCTACGGGGTGGACTATATGACGCGGAACGGTGGACCAAGTAACGACTCTAACCTCAAAACAAACCAAGCCGCCGAATCCCCTTGTTCGAACGAAACAATTGTCGGATCCTACTATTTTTTTGCCCTGTCATAACAACAATGTCACACAAAATCGAAACTGACGTATCGAAGAAAACACTACATCCCCCCCCCCCCCCACACCGTACTGTATCTACACCGGTCTGAACTAACATATGCTCACTACTGTGAAAACACCAATTTTTGCGAAACGGATGCTTAAATCGTCTTCTAATTGAAAGATCAGTCCAGCTAACAGGCTAAGTATCGCACCGTCTTTTACGACATCCGATAATGCCAGAGTTGGATAAGAAATATTTCGATTACAATCTGAGATAACTGTTATTTAAAATAGAACACTATTTTAACACTAGGTTTACGGGACTCGTCAAAATGACGGGTTCTAATACTCTTAATTTGTGATTATTAAGATTGTAAAGATGCTTCCCTGAGGAATTATTTACCAAATTTATTTCTTTGGGTATATATTATTGGAAAAATGGCCAAAACTTTGGATAGATACATTCTTATTACGTTTATAAAATAATGTGAAATACTTGTTTCTAGAGCTTCGTAAACCTAGTGTTAAAAACTTTGCCTAACAAAGAGAATATCTCATTTTCAAAAGGGAACTCACTATCCGAAATAGTTTTTCAGTTAGTTCACGCGGCTGAGAGTAGCGTATCGACGAGTACGCGGCGAAAAACCGGGAAAAAAGGTTAGGTGCGTTTGAAAACGGTCTCGCGATTGTTTATTTCGAGCCTAGGCCGAGAGAAGGAACGTGGCGGCTAGGCTAGAAACGACTCGTGAATAATCAGCGATGACATTTTCGAAACTGACATTGAGCGTTTCTAAAGATAAAATTACGCGATATATGATTTTCATCGGTTCGAGTCTATTCCCCGATGAAAGAACCGAGCAGATACTAGCTCGCGATGTCGATAACACATCCCGTGACCAAACTCTCGGTTACTCCTCTCCGCGAGAGACAAACGATTTTATCGATAGCGAACAATACTCAACGAAACAGCTCTAATCCTGAACGCACCACGCGTATTTCTCTCTCTCTCTTGGAAAACGCGATAGAGACGACGCTTCGCGCGACGCGTCGTTAACCTACTAACCGGGAAAACGAGATAACTCGTCGATTATACCCGACCTTATCTTCTATTTATTTACCTATCCAATCTTCCGAAGAACGGCAACATTAATCTACGATATCATAAGTCCCATTGTGTCGGGCTTTAATGCAGTTCAGATATCGAATTGACTCGATATTGAATCGATTATATACGCATAAAGATATGTTATCGCTGAAAAATCATTCGGTTAATAGGTTCACGTTGCAAGATCTTTCGAAACGGAGTCTGAGGTACAGACGCGATGAAAGAGACGAGGAACGATTCCCGTGGGAGAAAGGGAGAGAGGAAGAGGGAGAGGAAGAGGAAGAGCGAAGCAGCGTTACGATGCTCCATAGATAACTCGAAAACTATCGTCTTACAGTAGCAGGTGCAGGGCAGTGTTCTGTTCTGTGACTTTATAACCTCTCTCCTCTTTCGTCTTCCTGTTGACGTTTAGCGACCGTGTGCACGAGCTCTCTGTCCCCCTTCCCTCCATCCCCCTAGCAGGAATCTGTCAAAATTCGCGAGAACGAAAGACGGCGCCTAGATGCCGACGGGATTCGCGAACAAGGATCACGAGAGAGACTATGAAACGGAAACGATACGAGACGCCCGCCGTCCGAAAAAGAAGCATATAGGTGAAAAGCCGTGGTGAGCTCTCCCTCGAATGCCCGTACTCACTCTCGTCTCCGACTTGTCCTTTAGTCGACGTTGATGCTAGCCGATCTCGCACATTCTCACACTTTTCATGATCACAAAAGCTCGCCCCTCGGAGTACGCGGACCAACGACAAGCCTCCGATACGACAACGCCGAAAATTTTTCCACAGACAAAAGAATAACTTCCTCACATTCGACGGAACGGAGGTCGTCTGTGAACTGACGCGTCTCGGTTCCTGTTCGGTGTGCAACGCTGCCGCGCCACCTGCCGGCGGCTTTTGATTGGACAATCGAAAAGACGATTCCTATTGGCTTGGAGGGGTGCAATTGCAGAAGTGGATACTGGCGGTTCTCAAGAATCGATTCCCAATGCGCATGCGTGCGCAAGTGTGCATCATAAAATCCTACATGTCAAATTTCGCAGATTTAAGAAAATAATTGCATTTGTCTAGCTGAATGTATAGATAAATAGAAAACCCAAAGTCACGAAATTGATGAAACTTCTTTATTTTTCACTTGTTTTTAATACAATTTTTTCCAATATGTTTGCGACATTTTTCTGATTAAAATGACACCAAACTGGATACAATTTGGCACATATTTACTGTACATGCATATATTTAACATATGCTATACAATACAGTAAAGTCTTGATCTGAAAGTCCGAACCTCGGTTTGGAGCTGTGATATAGATAACAATGGAAGGGGTAGGCGAAGTGACTTAGAACGACCACCTCCGTTGTGCTTAGATAGCGACTATACTGTATCTGACTGTATCAGAGAGGATACACTGTATCTCATATAGGTGATGTCACATCACCATGATGTGGAAATCTATCGATACGAGAGCATACGAGAGTCGCCCTAATGCGCCACGCGCAGTTCATATGGTACGGGCCTGAGGTGGCTCGAGAACTATGACGTAGCCTTCGAAAATGCCGATTTTACAAAAATGTTGTACTTTCATGGAAGAAGTAATCTCCGCAGTCATTTGAAGTAACTTTACAAAAATGTTCGAAACATACAAATTAATCATAGAGCGGCCACAGCTGATCGTGGCGTTAGCATTGGCCGAGCCGAAATCCGTTCGCAGTAGTCGTGCTCTGATTGGTCCGTTTTTTGCGTTAATAACTCCTTAACAAAGCCGCGGAAAACATTTCCGCGAAGGAAAAACTTCCTTCAAATGACCGCAGGATTCATCCTGTTCAAAGAAGTACTACATTTTCGGGAAACCCTGAATACACGTTTCCTGATTGGTTGCTATGAATTTACATTTATCCGACCGAAAGAGATAACTGAGAAGAAACAGTGTGTTGGATAAACATAAATTGTAGATCGATCGTGATTTTCTTTTCCTGAGAGGTGTGCGGCTTAACAATGTTCGCAACATTAATAAAATCGATCTAAAAATTTGAAAACATTGTTCTGACACGGTGACTACTTTACCGACTACGTCCACGATATTTATAGCTGTCAAATAGTTGAAACTTGATCATGCAACGTTTCTATAATGGTAAGTACGAATAATCAATCCGCTCGCATCATCAATACTTACTCATCGATATGCAATATTGTTTCACTAAATTCTTAATAAACTTCTAGAAATTCAATAAAATATATTTCACCAGTCTCTCAAGAATAATATCAATCACATGATTGATTGTACTTACATGACACTTCTCATACCAGATTCGGTCATATTCCTCCGCGTTTTTTTATTACAGTGGTCACGTTAGAGAGTACTAGTAATGATTAACGTTTATTAAAGAATGCGAAGAATTTAGATCGGCGAGAAACGTGTAATAAATTCGTGAAAGGGACAGATCGTCCGAAGAACCGATTCGAAATAGTTGCGCGCTCGGAGGTGAGCGGACCGCAATTCGTCACGGCGAGCCAGACTTCCGGGACCTTAGTGCTCGAATGGCCGACGCCAAGGTTTTCTTTTCTGTCAAACGGCATCGCTTCGATGACGAGTGAAATCATGTAAACACTCGCTAGTGACTCGATCAGGATCCGTGCGGACGTGGGAAGATCGATGCGAAAATCGTGGTGTCGGGATGTGTCCGCGGTTTTAATGAACGATTACGCGAGAAGAGGCACCGGTGTCCCCGTGAATTTTCGATCCAGCGAGAGGGTAATCCCTGTTCTTTGCTGTCGGGGTACTAGACACTTAGACCCGTGTAAATAAAGAAACGGATATCACCGGATACGGACGGACGAGGACACGATCCTTATTTCGCGCAAGGATACGCCTCGGATGATTAAACGGACCGTTCAACTGGCGAGTCGACGTTATGTCCTCGAGTTAGTGTTCCTTTCGACGTACCGTGTCTCAATTTTGACACATGCGAATATCTTCTTTTGCCGTTTGAATGACAGCCAGTGCATTGTCCCTCTCGTTCTCGAATGAGGTCATGTTGATAAGTCGCGAGGTTGACAATCGGCCAGATCAGGAAATTCCCACGAAATTTCTGTCATTCGTCGTAATTGTTCTTGCTCAGATGATATTGTCAGAATACGGAAAATAAACGATTCTTTTTGAACACATTGAGGATGCACAAGAAGGATACACGGGTCTTCTTTCGAGTCAATGTTGCTCCATAAATAAAACGAAAATATTCTGCACCTTTAATATCTATAGACAATGTGCAATTTTATTGTACAGCTAAATTTATATAGATAAATAACATTTTAATATAATGATTTTCTTTGTCACGTTGCAGACATAGTTATGGAGGATAGTATGAGTGTGAAATCAATGGAATCTGTGGCTACAAGCGACGAATACGAATTCGTAAATGACAAAGGCAACAGTAAAGAACCGCCGACTCTGTTCGAACCACCAATGCTGAAAATTGCCAACAACGGCAACCTGGAAGATTTGCAAAACAATTTGCGCGAGGTTTGTATCTGCATATCATTTGTATTGGCACACAGCGAAGATTAAGGTTTATCTCTGATGTTTTGATAAATGTATGATTAATTTGTGACAACTACAGGTCTTAACGGAAGACTCGAAAATGAAGAGTAACGATTACAAAATTGTGACCACTGTACAGCAAAACCAATCGAAGCTGAAGAAAGTGGGAAACAGTAAATTTTATGATGTAAGCTCTTGCGTGGTTGCATCAGAGAAACAAGATATTATGAAACCAGAAGACTTTGTTGATGGAGGTACGAGTTGCCGGCTATTTAAATGTAGACTGTTGAATATAGGACGTAAATTGCTATTTATATTGTAGAAGTAAATTCCTTAGCCCCAGGCCAACAGGAGTGCACTATTTTCAACGGTGTAACATACTTGGGATCGACTGCGATAAATGCACCTAAAATGGAATGCGAGATACAGCGGAACATGAACGTACTAAACGCGGAACAGACTCTTAATCTAGGAATTAAAGTATCGGTTTCTGTGCCTAGTAGTTCTCAAGGTTCTGTTGTGTATGTATAGCTAAACAGACTTCCATCGAAGTATTATTTGTCGCGTTGTGTTACGCGTCACTACTTTCTATATTGCAGTTTGTACGACGCTGCTACACAACAGCCAATCGCGCATTACGAAGTACAACGCATCTTATTTTATGCACGTGGCGAGAGTAGCGGACCGTGCGCAGCGTGTTTCGCTTTTACTTGGTCTCATGGGGATACACTGGAGTCTGCCATCTATCAATGTCATGTTTTCCGATGTGATATTCCAGAAGCGGTACGTTTATCGCACTTTGTTGCCGAGAGTTTCATTGTCTTAGTTTTGCAGGTTTACCGAAATCTCGAGATTACGACGTTGGAATCCGTTCTAGGTGGGGCAAGTTTCCGCTTGCTTCTCAAAAGCATTTCACAGAATACCACGGTCCATGACCAGTTCTCTAACTGGAAGCGATTTCAACGGATTCAACAATGGAAGCGAGAAGTCCAATTCACGAGTATTTATTTTTGAAGTAACCATGGAAATAAAAGAGGACGATGGGAAAGGAAGCTTCAGCACAGTTCCTAAGGACCGAAATTGCTTCAAACTTCGGAGTAACGTCACTAAGCAAGTGTGTTTAAATATTCAGCAAGTATCCAGTAAAGAGGGAGGCGTTACCCTTGAGGTGGAAAGGTGCTTCGGTGTTCTTGTTAGCCCTGGTCGGAACGTTAAGCACAGCGATATGAGATTACTCGAAATGGTAATAACTATCCCGAAGTTTAACAGCCTATTGTTTTCTGTACAATTCAATCAATTGTAATATTGTTATCAGCAAGTGAACAACGGTCCAGTGATACAAGATAAACAGTGTTACAATATATGCGGTCACTGGGATCCTGCAGATCCAGCATTGGAAACTCTGAATGTAGAAACTCCTCGGGAAGGAAGGATCTTCATAACAGTTGCCGTTGATCTGGTGATACGCGGAATTCGGGAACCTGTTAGATTTATAATAGAGACATTGGTCAAAGTGTATCCGCAGAACGAAAGGTTCTGGTACTTTAACAAGCGGAACCTTGTACAACAATTCTACCTGAGTTCGAAAGAGGTGAGATGTTACATATTATAGCAGTTTTTCGCTGCCGTAAATAGTAATCAACTCTACAGGTATTAATGATCATCTTGCAGATAATATCCGGGGATGGAACGGAAGTTCATTACGAAGTACAAAGTATAGAGACCTCGGGAGAATTAGACAGAAACAGATTGAATCTTGCCCTGAACTTAGCGTCGCTGATACGTTCACCCTCTTTGACTAGCATCGACACACTCACGCCCAAGGAAGAAATAGATTCAGGTTGGTAAAGGGACAAGGCTGGAACAACAATTTGGTATATGCTGACCGGACTGATGTTCTGTCTGTATGCGGTGTTGCCACATCACATGTTCCGGCCTGTACTAGAGACGGCCTGAATCACTTATAAACTACTTGGTATATGAAAAATTGAATTGTTTCATGAGATATTTTCGTTGCAAAATTGTAGATGGCGACGAACCGATGCTGAGCGGTACAGGCGAGGTGTCCAAGGACTGCTCCGCAGACGAGTTAGCAAGTTGGGCAGAGGTTCTGGATGGTTGGCAGGTCAACGAACAACGCCCGAAGCTTCTGATAAAGCTCACGAGGCAAGGTATTCCAGAAGCCCTGCGCGGAGAAGTATGGCAACGTCTAAGCAACTGCGACAATTCGCAGGAGATGATGGATAAATACAGGACCTTGATCACCAAGGTAAATACACTGTTCAGGATATGATAGATTGTGAATAACTTTTGAGTAAAAATAACGATTGAGAATAACATTTTACGGCGCGTCTACAGGAGAGCAGTTGCGAGAGCGTTATTTTGAGAGATATCAACAGAACATTCCCCGCCCACGATTTTTTCAAAGAAACCGGCGGCCTGGGACAGGACTCTTTGTACAGAATAAGTAAAGCGTACGCAGTGTACGATGAGGAAGTTGGTTACTGTCAGGGACTCAGTTTTCTAGTTGCCAGTTTGCTGCTTCATGTAAGTGGTCCTGATGAGATCGTTAACGCTTTAACTACTGGTGTACAAAATTCATTAACTCCTCGGGAACGACGATCAATGGTTAATTTGCTTCTATATGGTCGACGTTATATGATGTTACAGGTGTTACAATAATGCATGACAACACATCGCATCTAATAATTTAACCTTCTGTAATCAATTTTGAAATATTCCTCAGAGCCAGTACGGCGTATTGATGTCGATGGTTCGAGGGGTTAATGACTGGACAGCGGATTTTATGCGTTTTAAAACAGTAAACACAATGAAAATTATTTAAATAAATTTCAAATATTTTATTTGGCATAAATATCCGCTGTCTATTAGTGACCGTTTAGTAGATAAAGCGGTAAGTTCGAGAAATTCTTGAAGAAGTTTAGGGACGAGAAAGAAACATTAGGTATTTCTTCTAGATGCCAGAGGAACAGGCGTTTTGTGTTCTAGTTAAATTAATGTACGACTACGGTCTAAGGGATTTATACAAGGACAGATTCGACAATCTTCATATGAGATTTTATCAACTTAATAGATTGATAGAGGTACGTCGCGCGATCATCCGTTTCGAGTGCAATTCAAAAATCGGATTCACTGATTCGATGTTGTTTTTCCAGGATCAATTGCCAGAACTTTATAAACACTTTTGCGACCGTGGCGTGGAGACTCACATGTTTGCCGCACAATGGTTTTTAACCCTCTTCACAGCCAGGTTTCCACTTTATCTTGTTTTCCATATCCTGGACGTGTTTCTCTTGCAAGGGCTCGACACGCTGTATCAGGTCGCTCTCGCGTTGTTAATGGTAAGACGTTGGAACCATTTTCAATGCTAGGTTTACGGAACAAAAGCGACTATTTTACATTACTTTATAGAAATAACGACAATCTGTCTGTCCCAATTAGTTAGCCATTTTTAAAAATAATATATCCCGTCCGTAAACCTAGTGTTAAAATGCGTTATGATGGTGCTCGTTATAAGACAATAGACCGTTCTGTTTATGTAGCTATGCAAAAAGGAACTGCTTCAGTTGGACTTTGAGAGTATATTGAAGTACTTTCGAGTACATTTGCCGAAACGTTGTCGAAACGAAGAAATCTCGCGCTACGTAATGAAGTTAGCCTGCTCGGTCACGTTAAAGAAACTGAAGAAGTACGAGGCCGAGTTTATGACGCTAAAAGGTAACTTCATATTTTATGTTTGAACCACACAAGACCCACACTAATGCCATTGGTATGTACATCCGATCGAAAAAGATTCTTTGACACCACAGAGAAATACGGTATTTTGTCCCACGTGCATGTGCAATAAGAGCCAAAGAACAAAGGTGGTTGTAAATTTGCCTCGAGTACATTGTAGCTTTACAATTCCCGGGTAACTTCTTTCGCTACGAGTTCCGTAGTTGCCCGAGTAAGAGTAATATTAATTCGGATCTTCCGCTGAGAGTAGAATAATAATTAGCCAAATAACGTTACATCCCCCAGCTAGTCTCGACGATTTCTTTCTCTAAGAAGTACCTAAGCCAACGGTTCGTCAACTATCGAACAGGTTTAAGAAACGAGGTGCATCACATTGATGCGCATGACGACTATGCTTGCATACCGACGCATAGAAACGTGTCCTTCTAGTCTGACGAACAATTACAGTAGAGTACAGGTGGTGGTTGACTTGACGGAGAATTTTCAACGGCTCGTCGTTAACGATTCTCCGGCGAAATGCAATTTCTCTTTGAAATGAGTAATCCGCGAGTATCTTTATTATCGATAAGATAATAAAACCAGAGAACTTAAGTGATTAATGGAAGTATCGCTGAGTGGTATCTCGCAAATGTTTGCTGCGCTACCGAATTTTCATTTTGCTTCGTAGAATTTTCCCAGGATCTCGATATGCAGGTGTGGTCCCAGCGTTAGACACTTGCGCAAACTAATGCAAATATTCTGATGAAGGAGGCGTCGGTTCAATGATAATGACGCGCACGAGTATGAGATTTCAACTAGTCCATGCGTCATCGGGTGTCTTTGATATTTCGTTTTGTTTTCGCCACTGGACTCGATCGAAACAGAACTGGCTGAGATCTCATAGTTACTCTGCAATATTTCGCATACTCATTGTGTGCAGGCCTGTTGATTTTAGGTTGTGTTTACGCTTTACTTATGCGTCCATTGTTTTACGCAGCCGCGAAATATTTTTTTCTTTCTTTATTTTTTTTTATTATTACTATCAGACAAAGCACCGCTCGTTACACGTATCTAGTGTGCAAAGCTGTTCCACAGAGCAGATCTGCCGAGGTTTGTATTTATTTTTGTACAGTTGTTTGTAACGGGACTCTCGCGCGACCGAAAAATCCTCGCGCGCTGATTCGGCAGTGTTTGCGCTGCTTTCGGACATTGTTTTGTAACGACTTCTCGACCTCTTTTTTTTATATGTATACGAAACGTGCATACACAGACAAAATATTTATTATTTCTTTTGTTGGAAATAAATCGTCCGTTTAGAATGTCGTCTATTAGTTTTTTGTCAATTTACCTGTGTTCAACCCTTCTTCCCGATACTCTTCGCCTCATGATTACGTTCCCGCTTCGGTCGCCGGACGCATGCATAGTTTTATGGAGTCGTACAAAACGCTTCTGGCTTTCTTATCTCACTAACAAACCGACTAACACGTAAGTGTCGTCGTGTAGAACGTTGTCATTGTTTTCTCTCTGCGATGTAGCTATTTTTCACGATTACTCGTACCATTGAACCCATTGTTGTCTCATTAGGAGGCGGTAATGAGCTGGTATAGTACGCCTTCAAAGCAGCTCCGGTCGCTCAGAGGACGACAACAACAGCGTCCCGTTCGGGAATTGGCGTAACGCCTACGTTTTTCGTTTATCAGAGGCCATTATCACATTTATTAACTGTAGCAGGTAGCAGTGGTATTTAACAGCTGTGCCAGCAGTTTAAAATTGGCTATGGTATGTGTTCCGCACAGAGGGAATGCGTGGTGGGACATCGGTATCTGCTTTAGCAAGATATCGCGCGTCCGCCAGTTGCGTCGAGATCATAACCGTTTTTAGTAATTCGTGGGACGATGAGCCACGCTAGAATGTCATTGATGACTAGTAAGAATGACTTAACTATATGCTCGTTCGAATATACAAAGCAAAAACGTCCTTTATTTCTTTTTCCACTATGCCGCATTATCAGAACTATAATGCAGTCTTGAATCTAACGCGTGTCTTATAATGCACAGAAGCTCAAGAGAATGCGGACGAGTATAGCAACGAGGTGGAACAGCTGCGAGGAACCGTGGCGAGGTATGAAGAGGAGAAACAACGATTGGAAGCGGAGCTCGCTCAAGTGAAGGAGATGCTGCAACGAGAAGTGGCAAGAGCGGACGCGGAGAACAGGCGGAGCAACGTCATCATTGCCGAGTATAAACAGGTAGATGAGACCAATTGAACGACAATAGGCAGCCGTTTGACCCCTGGCGATTCTTTCAGATCTGCCAACGACTCGAAGATAACTACAACGCCGCCAAGTCGACTCTCAGCGTGCTACGGGTAAGAGGCAGAAGACAGGTTCAAATACTGACTAGAAGTATTTCTTAGCGAAAATGAAATTTGTCTGGTGTAGTTGATTTTTAAAATACGTTGGAGAACGTCAAAACAAATCGGCATTATAAGGACAACTCTCCACTCACCGTTTTCGTTGATTATTGTTTAAACATGTTTAAATGGTTATAATGTTGTAAAAATATATATTCTTGTATTAGGGAGAGGTTCTATGTAACATTTTCATAGCTTTGATAGTTGAAGCAGAAGAAATTCTTCAAGTTCAAACACGTTCGAACAATAAATAATCAGTTGCGAAAAGATGTACATCGTCGATTCTCCGTTTTACAGTCGATGGTGTCGAAATGCGAGAAGTGCAGAAGTTGCCTCGTGGAGTCATCGAACGTGTTAGCGGACATTTCGCATCCATTGGAGAACAGGATAGATCCTACGCTGCACCGAGTGCAGGAGAGAGTTAGAGAGCTGGAATTGGAGCTAGCTCAGACCAAGTTGGCTCACGTTGAAGCCGAATGCCGGAATCAGGTAGGAAACAATCGGTCAAACCTGCGTTATCAACCGCATAACAATGAAGCTAATCACTAGATTGCGACTTTTGTGCATATTTACAATGTCAATGACAATCTCAATGAAGTTAGTGTTGCCATTTTTATAAGGCAACATTTACCAGATACTTTTAATGTTTGGTAGATTTCGTGTTAAAAGAGAAAATATAATTTTGTTTAACTTCGCAATTTACTAATCACTCTTAACCATCGCAGGATCTGACGCATCAGTTGCACGCCACCGCATCCGAGCTGCAAGCGGCTAGGAACAGTTGGCCGTGGCTGAGCAAAACTCTGTCGAGTATAAAAGAAGCGGCGAACAAGAGGGAGGTGATGCCACCATCCCTGATGAAAGACCTGAGGCGCGAGAGTGCACCAGGAGGCGAAGTTTATCATCTGATTCGATCGCGTTACCGCGACGCTCGCGACAAGGAGGTCGTGTGATCCGAGAACTCTGAAGAGATGCGCGCGTTGCCTCGGAACAACGAGACAGTCGTCGAAGGAACGAAATAATGCGTTGTTCTTGAGAAGGCAACGCGAGCGGATTGTACTCAACAGGAGGAGAGCTATTTTTCAGACGCAAATGTACGTCCAAGATTCGCACGTAGATTCCGCTTGGTCCGTTACGCGGGACACGTTTTACTTTTCCGTCTCTTCGGGTTCCTTACACGCGCTTTTAGCGAGAGAGGGCAGCTTTTATCATCCCGATAACGCTGGCACATTCGATATTTCTTGTTCAAGTTTGTTGACCTTATTCTTTCCTCGAGTATACTCATTTTTATGCGGATATTTTTTACGCCGGCTGGTTATTGTTTGTAATCCGTCTCCCCGCTTTAACGAGACGTTCCACGAGTAATTTAGGGTGTAGCTGTTATGCGAAAGGGAGAGAGAGCGAGAGAGAAAGTGAGTGAGTGAGTGAGAGAGAAAACGATCGATCGGGAAATGTAGGGCGCGAGGTCACGGGCGAGATGATGGAAGTTACACGATAGATGTTAGCGATAAGTACACACCGCGTTTTGTATGAAACTAGTCTAAGGCGAGAACTATAGAGGCACTATAGAATCCTACACTGTACATAAACACGGTACAACTCGGCCGATTAACGGGCCGCAGAGACGTCCGCGTACCTCGCGGCTTGTGTTTTTTCTCTGTATCGGTCCATGACACGACGACATTCCAAAGTACAACGCTACTAGGTTCTTCTTCTTCTTCTGCGTTTTTTAATTCAACTCGAACCGGCATCAAATTTCGCAGCTGACTTTGAATTGTCGTGAATATCGTTAAGCTAATGAATTACCCGTATAATTTCGTGTTGTTTTCTTTTTATACGGATGTTAACGCGTTATCTACTGGAGGCTGTTTCAGTCCGAGAAATCGGGGCGTTGATATTATGAAAAATTTCACTTCGTATACGTCCCTTAGACATAGTCGCATAGAGGACCCTAGAGTAATACTTCACTGGTTCCTATCTTACTCTTGAAATCAATAAATTATCTTTCATTTGTAATGCTACGTTCTAACAATAGGTTTACGGAGCCCCGAAAGTCACTATTTTACATTACTTTATCAAAATAACGAGAATGTGTCTATCCAAATTTTTAGTCATTTTTTAATAATACATATACATATATCCAAAGAAATAAATATTGGAACGCGTTCCGTAAACTTAATGTTGAAGAAAAATGTAATCCTCGTGAACAATTTCTTTTGAGCCGTTGTTTAAGAATTGCCACTAGTAGCCATTAAGGATTGTATTGTCATACTTCCGGTAGGTAGAGCGTTATCAGCGAGGCGATATAACGTAATCTAACGTAATGTAACGTGAAAATGTATCCAGCGTTATTCTTTCCGACAAATACTCGAGAGCGCGTGTATTTTTGTTACATTCGAGGCGCTCTGTTTCCGGTAGATTCTGCGAGGCAATACGCAAGGCCATAAATTGTACGTTAAGGCACTAATTTAAATCGGGATTCGATCGGACACGCTTCCACGACACGAAGAGCGAAACGACGGGACGCTTGAGAGCACATTGTTAGACCGTCGAGTAGCGATTAGTGCCATTTTGTTCGGTGGAACATCCAATTCGTTTTCGGGTCGCCCTCATTGAGCACCATACACGAAATGTTCAACGTATCGTGCCATGATCGTGGCGACAACGACAAACCTTGTGTCTCGTTTCTATTCACCGAATACTCGTTTGGAAAACAAGCATATAAATACTTATCGGTTTCGACTCCATAGGAGGATCGAGAACAAACGTTTTATGGTCACTGTAGCGACTCATACAGTAGCTGAACAATAGTACTGCATCTTATATAAAAACAGAGGATTATACTGTAAATACTAAAAATCAGAAAAAACAAACAATATCTATATGGTTAGGCTACTAACAGGTCATGTAAATGATTTAGGATTATTACCTATATATCTCTGTACACCTTGTAATGTCATTCCACTATTATTGAAATAAAGAAACAAACCATATCTGTCTACCTCGATGTTTGTGTGTGGTGTGACACCATTAAAATTAAAAATTAATGATCAGTCAATCTTACGACAAAACGTGTTCAAGTTACATAGAAGTTGTGAAACTTGAACTTTCCGTTGTTGGATGGAAAAGTGTTGTTCAGTTTGTTGTAACTAAAGCTGCGAATACACTAGCAAGTAACTTGTGATATTTTTTTAGCAAGTTGAAATAATATATGTATAATATTTGCGAACTAGTGTACACTAGTTAGCGTATTCGCAACTTAACTAAATGACTTTTCAGAGGAGACGGTTCGTTTAGAAGATACGTTTATTGTTCTTTGTTTTTTTCATCGTTTATTTGTCCAAAATCTGTGGTATCGTGAAAACGGAACGATATGCAGAGTTTCAGTCTTAGATAGATCTTAACGCACGGTGCGAGCCTTGTCCACAAAAATCATCGTAACGGTTTTCGTCAAATGGTTGTTTAATTAGAGGGAGACGATCAGAGGATTGGGGAAGGGTGGAGGTAGAAAACTTAACGACGAACTTTCGTAAAACCATACGCAGGTGAAACATACACCCAAGAAATCTTATTAAGTACTTAATTAAACGCCGGGACGAGGAGGTCTTGAAAGATCGTACGAAAATATATGTATATCTCTTTTTCAAGTTCGACACCTTGTAAAATGCTTAACGTGGTAACAAGCAGACCTTACTTAATTAATATACAACAGCGTACAGATGTTACTAGCACTGAAGCACTGCCTTACGCCCACTAAAGACGCTAACGTATCAACAGATCAGTTGAAAAGACAACAACCGCAATGAGAAAGGTACATAGCAAACAAATAACAAAATAAAAAAAGGAAATAGCGCTTCTCAACAAATTCGTTGAACATTATTTTTGCTTTGACTCTATTGTCATGATCCATTCTCTTTTTGTTTGCATCAGCAAATGAGCTCGTTTAATTGATTAAAAAAAGGTTAATGCATGAATCAATTTCACGCATAATTTGAGTAGAACTTAGGAATAACTGTATCACCTAATTACGAAAAAATAAATCACTAGAAAATGCAAAATACTTAAGATATATCATTTTAAAGTAGCCATCGATCATATTCAGGAGATATAAATTAGTGAGCACTCTGCATAACATATTTTGTAATGTCGTGTATAAAACAAAAAAAAAAGTTTCTTCACTCTCTAATGTTGAAAGACGGCAGCCTAAATATTCTTTATGCGGGTTTTTCGTAACACCTCCTATTAGAATTATCCTTTAACGTTGCCCGAAGATCTTTACGACTTCTCCGAAATAGATTATTATATAAAAAAAATTAAGACCTCTTGTAATTCGGGTGTGGTAATAAGAATATAGAATAGAACGCAATTGATATTGTCCACATACACAAAATAATTACCTTCATACTTCTATCCGCAGACTCGTAGAACGGTGGCGATATGTGGAAAAAACCTAGGTAATAATTATTTCAATAGTATCACGTGCGACCAGCCGGCCATCTATCACTTCCGCTATCACTGTGCGAGGCATTTTCGCTATCCATCGCCACATTCTCGTCACTGTTATCGTCCTCGCCCATCTCGTGGTTCTCCAAATCGCTGCCCTCCGAGGAACTGCTGTCGAAACCTTCGTCGCGTTCCATATTCATGAACCCGTCGTCGCCTCCTGAATCCCAGCAGGAAAGATGGTATAGATTAACTCTTTCTATACATTTGCTATGGACATTAAGCAAGTACAGTAAAGTCATGATCTAGCTCCCATCGCCTGTTCCGAGCAGGGACAGAGATCGTGTAAGGAAACTGGAAACTGAAAGGATGCCGAATGTAGAAAAGGATAGCATGTAAACACGGACCCCAGTGCAAGGGGTAGGCGGAGGGACAGTGATCGTGAGATCCTCAGGGAGCTAGATCGCGACTTTACTGTACATAAATGGCGTATTACCTGCCCCATCAGGAAACCGGATCTCTCTGCGTTCCCTGATCTGCATCTCAACATCGATGGGGTTGGCCATGTTCAAGATTCTCAGCAGCCACATCGGAAAATCGTTCTCCAGCGCGTAAATATCATTCTCGTTCTCCAGATCGTTCTCAAGGACATCGATCAAGGGTTGCAGGTCCTCCAGCTCGTTCAACTGGGCCGCCATCATATTGTTACCCTCCCCATCCCTATTATTATTCGCTAGATCGCCATTCTCGACTTCAACGACTTCGACTACCTCAAGAACTTCGGGTCTAGGAGCCTCTGCTATGCTAGGGGGTTCAGAATCGGATATGTGATCCTGCGCTATACTAGATAAATCGTATTCTGGAGTCATGTCTTGAACGGAAGCTGAATTAGGATACCCAGAGTCCATCACTTCCGGGGACCAACTGGTCGGCGGCGTTTCCGGTGAAAATGGCTTTGGTTCCGCGCTCTCGGCAACTTCCACAGCGTTTGTATTCGTATCTCTGCTACTCTCCGCTGCATACTCATCCTGTTTCTCGGGTTTTAATACTGATGTGGATTGAACGGTCCCAGCAACTTCCTCTGAAGTCGGGGAAACGTGCTTTGAGTTACTGTCTTTGGCATAATGGCAAGTAGTTTTGGTGCTATTTACATCTCCGCACTCCGGTTTGATTAATTGTAGATCGGCTAACTGGAATCTCTTATTACAAGCCGACTCCGCCATCAATTGACTATCGTTTAACGTGGATGTTGCCGTCGATGCGCTGCTATCAGTCAACGTGGTGTCACTGGAACTGTCCTTTTTATCGTAATCAACTAATAAAGTCTTCGCAGACGCGACCTCCTCCTCGTCGCCTCGCAGAGGTCTGCTACTACTCTCTAACGAATTATTGCTTTCGAGTCCTACCAACTGAAGTCTTTTTATTGTACTAGGTAAATTGCTCGTCTGATCGCAGAGGTTCATGGACCTCCTCTTCTTGCCTGTCGCGTTCATCTTCGTCTCCACTTTCGGTGAACTCGTGAACTGCGGTTGATTTTCAGCTACCGAGCAACCGGGAACGAACACACTGCTGTTCAACATGCACTCTAACATTTGCTTCAGCTGTTGTGCAGACGAGTCCTCCTGTATCTGTTCCTGTTTCATGCTGATGAAAGAGTCGGATAGCATCATCGACTCGTTCAAATCCGCGGGAACGTTTTGCTCGAACGATTTGTTCAGATCGTCCACGCTCATGTGATCCACATTGCTGAAAAACTGGAGGCTCGGATTTAAATTCTCTTTGATGCTAGTCTCGATAGAAACCGACGATCCTGCGTGAACTCCCATAGCCAGGCCGCTGTCTAACGTCATATTATCTCCATCGAAAAGATACGTATTCTCCTGGACTACAGAATTATTCTGTGGAATAACGATGCTTGGTTCTTCCTCCCAGTTCGTATTGTTCCAATCCTCTTCCGAGTAGATGTTCGAATGCATAGGTGGACCAGGATCGTCCTCCCAGTCCTGTTCGTTTTGTGGCGAACGCAAGGACCAATTATTACCTTCTAGCACGCTATAGTCTGACCAGGAAAGTGGCGGTATTAATATAGCTGGCCCAGATTCGCGGTCCTCGATCGACCAACCAGCCTCTTCTAGAACCGTCCGCAAGGTATCCTCCGATATGTTGAACGATTTCAACATTGCTAAGACTTGTCTCAACGGTACTTCTTCCTCCATGTCAGGATATTGGAAGGTCATACGTCGGATATAATACGTGGCATCGTCGAGGATCTTCATCTCGTCTGAACGATTGTCTACGTGCATCGGATATTCATGTACCGTTATAGTGTTGAACAAACCCTCGACAGCTTGGTTGCAATTGTCTCTCTGATTGCTGATACGGTGGAATATTGCCATCTGAGAGCAACCACCTAAATGCTCCGTGCCTTCTGGCCCTTTACAAATGCCCTCGAAAGTTACCTCGTACTCCGGATACTTCAGAGTAATGTCTGTCGCCCTGTTCAGACGAATTGGACATTTATTACAAAAATGAGCACGTGCAATTTTATAACAGTGAAAATATTAAAAGACTTTAAGAGTATTAACATATTATTTTCACCACATTAAAATTATTAATTTTATTTTTCATTTCTCGATAATGCAAAGATAGGGTTTTTCAGTAGTCAAAAGCGCTAGATAAAAGATCAATCTATCATCTATAATCTCCTATTTTTACGTTTACGAGTCGTAAATTGCATTATTTGGCAGCATGTAGCTGTCGCAGCTTTATGAAAATAGCTGTATGCTTCCGAATAATGCAAATTACGCCTCGTAAACGTAAAAATAGGACTTTTGCGCTCGCGATCGCGGCCTAGATTAATCTTTTATCTAGCGCTTTTGACAACTGACAAACCCCTTCTTTGTATTATCGAAAAATGAGAAAGCGCACCCCGTACTCTTGCAATCCTGGAAAAACGAGTCTACCCCCTTAATGAAGAATATAAATTGATATTTAGCTCCTGCGTCTTGCAATTGATGCACAAACTTTTTATTTTGCATAAACATCCGGAGTCTACTTATTACTATTACTGAAGTATGAAGCAGGTGTTGAAAAGAAGTGTGCAGGATTCTCGTGTACCTCTGGTTTTGTAGTTATCTATCCAGAATATAACATATAGAATCTATCCAGGATACAATATTAATTACCATTGTTCAAACTCCAGTCTAGTCCACTCGAATTTGTGATCAGGATGCCTGAACCCAGTAAAATTTGGGAACAGCACGTTAAACTCTGCGTTGGGAGTCGTCATCACTGCTACCTTTGGCTTGATGAACCCAAAAATGTTTTCAGGCAGATCCCTCAAGGTGTCTGGATACAAATGCTCGATTCTGAAAGATCAAAATAAATATATATACGGACTAAAATTAGAGGGGCGTGTCAGAATTAAACAACAACCTACAATTCTATGCAAATCACGGCATCAGTGTTCTCCAGCTTCTTGTCATTGTGAGTTACACTGCCCTCGCAGACTTCGATGATCAACGGCGTTGATCTCGTATGAACAAACTCCGAAAGTAGTGGTGCAGCCTTCTCCTGGTAAGCCTGTAAAGTCTGCTTGTCGATATCCACGCACAGTATCTCCTCCACACCAGGTGTGTTCTTCAGATAAACTAAAAAGCCGAGTTCCGAGCAGCCAAAATCGACGACCTACAAATAAAAGGAAGTAGAATCTTTTACGAGAACATCAGTGATAAGAAGAAAACAATTTTACTATTAACTCTTTGCACTCATTTGTTGGGTATGATACAAAACGTGTTTTTATATGTATTTGGTTTTTCCTTTATGTATTTAAGTCGTACTTTTTAGTTAGAAACAAATGTAAGTTCCATAAATATAGATTACAACAAAATTTCAGTGAACAAAATTGTTTAAAATAAGTAGCAGAGAATTGTCCTCTGAAGTAAATTTCAAATGAAACACGTAAGATAATGGGGAGTTGTTGGAAACGAAATTGAAAAATAATACGGAGTGCAAAGGGTTGAATCGTGTAATAGACGAACGTTTCAAACGTTATAGATAAATAAAGGCGAAATATGCATGGCAAATGCATCGCGGAAGGACAATGGCAAACCAAATACCTTGCGCAATTTTCCATGGTACTTGGAACTGCTCAATACGTCGCTGACCGCGACGTACCTTTGCACGTACGCCGGTGGAAAGAATCTCGGCGATCTTGCTGTGAAATCCTCAGGTGCTTCGGGGTCTATCATCATGTAATCCGCTTTGGAAAATATTAATTTTTCCTCCGTGTCCATCTCGGCATCGTCTACAGCTTTCCGTCTGTTCAGTTTGTAATTCCGGTATACGTACTTCCCGAAGAGGTACAGCACGTGGAACAGTACGATCATCATGTCAATAGCAAAAATCAATGGCAGTTCTTTTATACCCAATAGGTTTCACGAACGCATCCCGGTCTGCTTTCCGTTGTGCGTAATAGCGGCCATGTTGTTTTGTTTTGACGAGCCGCGATCCACGAGTCGACGATCATTGGACGGAATCTTTTGAAAACTGACCAATCGGACGGAACGGCGCTGCAGCTGCAGTTGCACCATGAAGTAAGTACAGAGAATAGATATGCATCCGATATGCGCATTCTCATTGCGCGATTTTCTATTGTGCATAAAGATCCGCAGTCTATTTATAAGTATATGAAAAGTAAGAATATATTGTACATTTTTGTTACTCAAAGGTTTGGTGCTCAAAGCACAGACGAGAATCTTGTCTGTGCTCAAAATCGACTGCATTATCGACGTAGAGATTAGAACTGCTTAGAGCGTCCTCTTCCTATTCGTGGCGGTAAGTTAGAGAACTATGAGGTGTTAGAAATTTATCTAACGCAATTGTCAGTTCTCAACGAGCCTCCGGCCCGGAGAGACCTCCCGGGCTGGACAGACCTCCCGGGAGCTCACTGGAGTCCTGAGGAGTTCGCCCTCGGAGGGTCAGGGAAATTTTCCAGGTCGCTGGGAACTCACCTGGAGTCCTATACCTTTCCTTCCCTTTCCTATACCTTCCCTTGCTATTTTCGTCATATCCACCCCCGTCATCTTTATCCTTCCTATCTACTTGATCCTCTTTTTCCCATCCTCCTTGACTCCTTCCCTTCCTATTCCCCTTTGCACATTCCCTTCCTACCTGATGCCCTCCTTTCCTCCCTAGTTCCTTCCCTTCCTCCCTAGTATTTTTCTTACCTAGTCTCTTCCTTTCCAACCTGGCCCCTCCCTTCCTTCTTAAATCTTCTTCCTCTTTCTTTCTAGATCCTCCCTCTTCTTTCCTAAATCCTCCCCCTTCTTCCCTAGTCTCTATCTTTCATCCACAGTTTCCACCCTACCTCCTAGGAATCCTTCCATTCTTTCCTAGATTCTTCCCCTACTTAGTCTCTTGCCTTGGCCTCTCACCCCTAAATATCCTTCCTAGATCCTTCCCCTTCCAGCGTGACTCTTTCCCTATTTCCCCAGACCCTTTCCATAGTCATAGTCCTTAGATAGATTAGGGGAAAGGAGAGGCGGGAGCAATAATCAACAAACGATAAGAGCATTATAATTTATTTGAGATTTTATAATAATTAAAATAATAATGCGGTAATTATCGATATTGGTAGCAGTCTACTAATTGCCTAAGAAAGCGACGATGTATACACGTTATTTGTTTTACATAAATTAAAATAACGATCGACTTTCTTTTGCGCGCCAATCCGTGGCGTCTTGTGTGTGTCACGTGTATACTTTGCACACGCATGAAACTCCATTGTTCCGCGACACTTTTCTCCTTTTTTTTGTATGATTTTGTCGTTCTTCCGTATTTCATATAGTAGACTCAAGTACACATGCTTTTTTTGTTGTTTAATATATATATATATTTTTATATTTTGTTTTTTATATGCATTTTAATTTATACGTATATGCATTTATAAGCGCGCAAATATATTATGCACGAGATCTGTTGGTGGCTGTTATGCAGCCTGCAGGAACATAAAACTCGATTCTCTATCGTTAGAATTTATTATCCTCGGTGAACGGGCGACCTATCTACAGAATCAATTTTCTTTTTTCCCATCGGTTTGTCCCACGGGGAGAGCGCTTACATCTTATATTAAAATATTACATTATGCAGATCCTTTCGTTTTATTTACAAAAGAACTTTCGCCGGTTCTGCTTCTTCGACGCCTTCCGTAATGCACAGTATGTATATAACGTGTGGTGTTCACGTTCGCAAACAAATATAAGTCAAAGACGGGATTGTCGATAGGTTTCTTGTACCCTTTTCCGTTCGAGGAACGCTCGAGGAATGTTTCAAGCAACGGAAGAACACTCGTCTCGAACGGAACGCGGAAAACAATCCATCGTTAATTTTACAATTAAAAACAGGTACCCGCAAAGAAGGGACGAGGACAGAGAGAGAAAGAGAGAGAGAGAGAGAGAGAGAGAGATAGAGAGAGAGAGAGAGAGAGAGAGAGAGAGAGAATGTGTGTGTGTGTGTGAGAGGCAGAAAAATACTCTCCCATCCCCGACGACACGGTAAAATCATCGTCAGTCGACGCGTGCGATTAATTATCCCTTAGAATCATTTCACTTATCTACTCAAGAGAATTTCCTGTTCATCAACAGCATCCGGATACGATGTATAGACAGATCGAAAAATAGTACACGCTACGAAGTGATCTCGCTCACTGATTGCACCGGAAGAAGAGACTCTTTCCCCCCACTTACGTGTATATACCGACAAAATAATTCGTGTCGTACGTCGGCTACGTTACGAGTGCATAGCGCATTGATTATCTCGAGTGTCTGTGATCCATCGATCCTTCTAGTCGGGACAAACGCGTAACAGAATATATTTATCGGATCGAGACGCTCCGATCGACGATCCAATACGAACTTTCGGGGAGAGCGTTCGAATCATGTCTCGATATGGTACAAAATCTGAGTTGTCCCGGCTAGAGAAATCGATGAACACGGCGTTCCCCTCGTAACGTCGCGCTTTAATCATCTTCCATCAGATTCCCGAGGAGAAGAAGGTGAAAAAAAGTTTCTTTACGTTCCGGCTCGCCTAAAGATCGAGTTGCAGAGTCGCGCGATGTTACAGGGGGAGCGCGTCCGATTCTCGTGTCCGCAACGGAATCAGAATAGAAAAGTGTCGGCGAGTGGCACGTTCTCGATCGGCGGGTTAGCTGGATCGGTGCTAAATTCGCTGAACCTTCTAAAGAGACTTCTCGCCTCGCATTTGATGCATTGTGTTTGAAGAACGCAACACTCTTCCGCGCGGAGAAAAAAGGCGGACGCGAGAGAGAGAGCGATTTACAGCTACGAGACGATACGTAATCAGTTCGTGTGTTTACAAAAATTGAGCTGAGGCCTGTTCGATGCGATCACAATGCGTGGAACGCGCGGCGTATCGTTTCAAACGTTTCACAAATTTGTGTCGCGCGGTTTTCTCTCGTTTCCCTGCCTGTTCCGTAAACAGAAATATACAATATAGATGCATATGTATAATGTGTGTGTATGTATGTATATCTTGTTGGTGCAGTTTCGGACATTAAGCGTGTTGCGTCGATGATTCGAGAGTTAATGGTCGTAATTGACGAAAATCGTGTGTCGTGTTGCTGCTCGAAAACGGCCTGGCTGAATGCGTGCCACGCCTTCTACGAACAACGAGAGAACGGAGAGAACGAAGAGAACAGAGACAGAGAAAGAGAGTTGGAGAAAGAGTTATAGGTACGGTGGAACGAGGAGATCCGCTCGATTTAATATGTCCTCGCCGAGGGAGAGTTCTCGCGCGAAGAACTCGATAGAATCGGTGATTGTATGCGACGCGGTTCTAAGTTACACGCTCGCGCGGCACAACGCCGGAACAACGGAGGATCTCTTCAACGACCGTAATTTCAACGATGATCCACCCTCCTGCCAGCCAGTCCGTCCACGGTCTCGATCGTCGCGGTAATTAGATCCTAAACAACCTGGTCGTGTGTGTTACGATAAAATCATTATATATATCACAAGTGTTGGAAATTGTCCGCGCGCGACGTTCTCTAATTTAATTCTCGAGACACTACAGTAAATATCACATGGAGCGATGAGAATTTCAATTAAATACACCACCGCCGGCGATCCGGCCACACCGGGATAACGATTTAATCCCACCCGTTTAATCGCGCGAGCCCGAAAAGAGAGGAAATTGCCACACGGCCGTCGGTAGATCGGGATTTTCAAACCGACCTGTGGTGAAAAAGTATACTTCTACGTGGGAGTTATATGTACGTATACTTTCGTGGAGGTACAGTGTGTTCAGGCGTAAGACTGGTCGAACGATATTGCGATCTTGTTCCCCTTCTCGACCCAGTTCCGCAAACGGCCCCGCAACTCTTCCAAGCTTTTCGACTTCGCCTTGTTTATCCTCTTGTACTTCACGTCTTTTGGCTTCGTGACTGATCGGTGATTGCTCATTACCCTGTTGTACGTGACCTGCAAACCACCGGCAACGATATTTATGATTGCCTCGTTACCTCTTGGGCTGCTCTCAACCTCGGATCGATACAACCTCGGCCTGGGAATTTTATTTCATAGCGAAGTTCTGGGTATACGTGTTTGGGAATAGTCCTGGGGATAGATTAGAAGTTTCGGAGTAAGATGGAGAAGGATTCGAATTGATCGGGCGGACGGTTGCCGAGATAAAAATTGATGAAGACAGTGTGTTCGCAGCAATCTACGTGAACATTTTAGGGTACTTGATAGAGTGTGGTTTGATTAGTTCGAAATTGAGAAAATGAAGACTTAAACTACCCTTAATTTCACGTGTAATATGTTACACTTTGGTCTCAAGAAAATGCCGATGTTGGAAATAGTCAAGATCATAATTTAAAATAGAGCAAATGAAAATTGCAGAATCAATCGTACATATTTTACAAATAAGATTGAAATCAGGATAACGATGACTTAAACTACCCATAATTCTACGTGTACTACATCACACTTTATTCTCAAAAAATCCTGACACCTTGTAAAAGTTCACAACTAGAGCCGTCTCTACAAGAATGAAAAACTGCAGGATCGGTTGTCTCTATAGTTTCAGAATAAGTTCGAAATGATAAAAGTGATGACTTAAACTACCCTCAAACAGACCCTCAGACCGTCCCAGTCAATTTCAAAGAAACCTGCAGTTACCTCAACCGAGGAATTCCCAGCAGACATTCGATCGATCCGGTGGAGCAACCGTTTATTTTTTCCCCGGTTAGAAAACACTCGAAGAAAGAAGAAGAAGATGAAGAAGAAGATCTCACCTGCGCCTGTTGGCTCTCGTCTCTGGGCCTCTCGCTTGGCGGGGAGTCCGCTTCTTGAGCGAGTCTCTCGAAGCTGCCGTAGAGGTCCTGTAGCCTGCCTTTGCCGTTCCCCAAGTGTTTTGAGCGTCTCTCTTCGCACTCAGAGTTCTCGGTTGACTCGGACGGGTCCTGATTGTTTTCGCTGTCCCCATCTTCCTCCACGGAATAGACAGTTTCCAAGATCTCCGGCCGCCTTAGGAACCCATTGCACCGTCGTATCGACGAGTACTTGCTCGAAGGCTCGACCGCGTCCGACACCGATCGGATTACTGTTACGTCGGTGATGTTCGAGCGGAACCTGCAACGCGACGTCCCGATACATCCAGGATTATTCAACCCACCCATGGTCGTTCTATCCGACGCATTCTTCGGACACTGGGCGTTCCGTGCACGCCCCTCGATCCCGGGTTTACGAGGAAATCCACCCCCGAAGCGATCCAGAACCCACCCTGCTCTTCGATTCTGCAGCCAAGTTACAAGTTACTTCGAAATTAAACCATCCACGAGTTTTCCCGAATAAACCCTGACGAGTCGACCCGAGGAAAGCGAGATGAATTATGTTGCACTGAGCTACCTTCAAAGGATGGACTCTCGAAATCGTCCTCAACAGTGCGGGGACTTGGGACTTGTACATTTGGGAAGACCAAGTTTATTCAGATTTTGTAGAATAGCAAACAGCAGAAGTACTGTTCGTAAGAAACCGCATGTAACATTTTTGAGCGCGACTATGGCATCTTGCGAGTGCCCTCGGGGACTATGTACACTGCCGGGTCGTCTGGAGTGCCCGGCGCTCTAAAGCGTTACTCGATGCTGCTTGATAATTTAGGGAAATGAATTCGGACCGTAGTAGCTGGTTAACTATCGAAAACTTGCCGGGTTACCGGAGGATGGAGGCTTTCCCATGGCGAGGAATTATTGAGGTAAACGTACCTAGGCGGCGCGAGGTCGTCGGCAGCCTCTTCGAGAACAACGGCGCTATCGCTGTCCCCGAGGCTGTCCAATCTATCGAGAGCGTCGCACGGCGGCGAGTCCCTGGTCCCGGTGGTTCTTTCCGCCAATCTGCTTTGCAATTGCCGTATCATCATCTGCTGTCTGAGGATAATGGACTCACGTTGCGCCAGGCTGGCCTCGATCTCCTTCTGCTTCCGGCAGAGCCGCGACTCGAACAGGAACAGCTGCGAGGACAACGTCCGTAGCTCTTCGGCTTTCTCCCTCGTCAGCCGAGCCACCAGGTCCTCCTAGAATCACCATTATACCCTATGAGCGAACGACGTCGTATCGTACACCGTTTACTTATTCAACGCCGTCTTTAGACCGTCCGTCTACCGCAGCTAGTTAACCCATCAACCCTTTCAATGCTTGGCGCACGGTGCACTCGCCTGCGAAAAGATGCCGAGCATTTTGAGTAACGAGCATACGCGTCGCGGGTGAAAAGAGAATTTGCTTTTGCTGCTTAAAGTATTTAGGGGAAAGGAGGTGGGGATCTAGTGCAGGGAGGAGAAGGATGGAGGGGATCTAAGGAAGAGAATGATGAAGGATATAAAAATTACTTTTGTTCGTATCGATGCTTGAACCGAACGTCATTGGGATTTCTACGATCTAAAAGAGTTAGAAAAATAATTCCTGTGATAACTAGACTGCGGATGTTTATGAAATTTCCAATTTTTAAGAAAATGGAATAGAATAGAATCCTATTTTTCACGGGAACAGGGTTTGTACATCTAAACCAAATCAAAATCGTACTAAATTCTATCGAATTTTATGTTATAGCATTTTTTGAAAATTTTCGTAAGCCATGAATGCATAAACATCCGCAGTCTAGTGATAACATTTAACTTTACAATTTTTACCACAATAATTCAATTACTTTTGGGGGATAATTGTTCGACAGTGACCGATTCCGTTAAAAATAGAATATGTAGACGGGAGTACTCGCTGGGCGGAGTCTTTGGACGTCGTGTCCCGGCCCTATTTAACCGGGCAGCGTTCCGTCGATATTCAGGCAATTAATAATATAGATTAGCCGGTGGAAGCTTTCTTCCTCCGCATGTCGGAGCGGAGTCACCGGGCGACGATTAATCACGTTCGCTCGTTATCGATAACCGACCAATGGAAATTACTCGAGAACTTCTTGTCGGTCGGCGTCTTTTTTCTCTCTGCATCTGTATCGAAACTGTAGCAAGAAGTTTAACAGGGCGAAAACGGTCCGTGATTGGAGCGCGTTGTCAGGGAAAATCGACGCAAAAATACATCGGCATCGGTCCAAGTATGTGTGTGTGCTGCACGGAGCCACACGTACACACACGTGCGGGGGAGTTTATGCGACACGAATACACCGGGCTTGGTAATTAGTCCAAAGATCGTAGCGATAAACGGGAAGCAAAGCGAACGCGTCCGTGGCTCCCAGACCGACACTGTAATGCATCCTCGATCTGACCGTAATTTGGAATTAATTAGGAAGCCCGGAGGGTTTGCGCAAACCGCATTACGACCGGCGCACCACGCCGGACCAGACACAGCTTTATTGCGCTCCCGCTTCGATTGAGTGAGCGAATTCCAAATACAATGAAATGAACCGAAAACCCTGTCGACAACCAAGCGAACGAAGTGCCCAAACGCGCGCATCCGCTCGTCACTGTCAATATTTTCTCTGCACGTGCGGCTTTTCCTTTGAACAGGATGCTTCCTGTTCCCACGAAATGCGTCCTCTCTAGAGCGTCTCCCATTTTTACGGTGAAGAAAACTGCAAATTTTCGGAATTTTATTTGCCAAGTCGATTAACTTCAGAAAATATGGAGCAGAGAAAATTCAGGATTGTTTCTAATATAAATCGGTTTTGCGGTGAAAAATTCGGATCGATCATCGTACGGCCAGCCGTGTGAAAGACTGGTAAGGTCTGTAGTCTGTTCTTCTGCGGAGAAGCGTAAAAATAAACGCACCGCCGCGTGAAAGTATGAACAATACGCGTCGCGTGGCCATTTTACGGGCTGGCATTTACGCGAGACAAAGCCAGGAGTAATGGACTCGGCCTGTTTACGTCGACGGCAAGGAACACAGCCATCCAACATGACGAAAATGCTGAAGAAGACCAGTCGATGCGAAGCGGCTTGACGAGCCGCGAATAACAACGACGCGTTGCGTCTGGCGCAATCTACTTTGCTGTTTTTTGACACTAGCCCTACCAACTAGTTATTATTACAACAGCAAATTACTGTAAAAATATTTTTGCATCGTAAAAATGTACTTTTATGATCATAAAGACGATCATTTTTAACGATTCATATGTTCAGGTAGACCGCACTGTGCTGTTTTATTTGTTTGGAAAGCCTGTTTGATGAAATCTCAAGTCTACTTTCGAAGTGAAGCTGCAACAGCTTATCTGGTTTGTTCAATGTCGATTCCTAACGAATTAAAAAGAGAAAGCCAACACTTTCAGCCACTATATAAAAAATAATGATACGTTTCAAGCACATGTTAGCCATATATTTCATCTTCTGTATTATCTATAAATCATGTCTATTTTTATGCCTCAAATGTAAATTAATCTGTGATCATCTAAGAACACATAAATTATTATAATTCAATATTCGTGGCGCACGATCTACTGTAAAATTTTCGACGATAAAGTGTAGTTCGATGAACTACGCAAACATTATTCAGGAGATAGGAAGTTCTGCGTAAATATTGGCACAAGCGGGTCCGTGTTAAAAATACCAGGATGATCGTGTCCATAATGCTCTGTAGTTCAAGCTCATCGACGATGCCTCGGAACATGGCCAAACTAAATGAAATCTCTGACAGAGCTTCTGTTTGTCTTTCGTCGAAGTTAGGTCGGTGTCTCTGTACCACGTCGAACCGTTTGTCGAGCGACTAACGAGCATACCGAAATTACTTGGAGCATAATCCACGTTCTGCAGACAGTTCTTACTGGGAGATCGACAAGCCGACAGCCACCCCCGCAGAAACTATTGCGGAGTCTAGTCGAGGGAATGCGAGTCTGTTTGATCATCACGACGAACTGGTTCCAGATAGTTTGCGTTCCGCACGGTGAAAAACGATGTGTCGAACGCACGGTTTTCCCTCCGTAACGGCGCGACAGCGTGTACAGAACCTCCGTTCATCAATTTAACATTGTTGTTCGAATAACGGAATTGTTACAGTGTTAGGCGAAGTTCTTGTATAATAAATTGTGCTGTCTATTATCCATACTCATTATGAATCGAATTGTCTTTATGAATTTATCACATGAATGGGTAGAAAATATTTAAAGAATTTAACACTGGTACCACCAAGCCTGTTGGAAATCAAGAATTTGTTTCTTTTACAATTCAACATAGATATATTTTCTTGAGACTACGCTTCTCGTTTCCTCGTTTCGTCTCACAGCTCCGAACTTCCCGATGATTTGCGAACGTAATCGAGACGCTGCACGCGATCATTGTCGCGTGGCCGGGATCGTGGCGCGCACAGCCGAAACACTCGCGCCCCAATAAGCGGCAAAAGCGGTGTTTAATTATAACATAATCACCGGTTATTAGATGCAACGACCTTATCGCGTGCGGAACCAACGAATCGAATTTAATGGGACGTTTCGTGAACGACCGTTAAATACACGCTCGACGAACGATCCAAGACGGAACGAACGAATGGATAACGATCGAGGAAGTTTCAGCAACTTCAAAGTAACCTTTCAGATGTTTTATGAGACCACCGGTATCTCTAGCTTGTATTTGCTGCTAAGTTTGTGGGAACGGGGTGAGCTTGCTGGAAAGTCGGCACTGTTATTCATTAATCAAGCCCCTATTTAGAAATGAATTTTTACATTAATATATTCATTGTACCAAATTTCACAATTTTTACTTCATTAAATAACTTATTTTAATTTTATGGAATTCTTGGAATTCTTGTTGGTTTGGCAGTCGAAGTATTGCCAGTTCAACTATCTATTATACTAAAACTGGACTAGAATGTATTTCTTTATTCAATAAGTTTAGTAAGTCGAAAGCAATGTAACAACACTAGTTTAGATTTTTATTTATCCATTTTTACCATAAATTCATCAAGTCGACAGTCCAGTTGCTAGAATTTCATTTAAAGGATAAAATCATTTCAGAAAGCCAATTTATCTTCAGCTTGTTAAAATGCTTGAAGTATCATTTTTATTTCGCATGAAGATCAGCAATCTAACCAGCAATTGATGTATAGAAAAACGTGTCGAAAATATGCAACATGAAAAATTCAATTTTGGCTAGGAAAAACGGGTTTCCAGCCGAAAGCAACAACCGAGAACTAAGTTTCTGGACCTTTCTCGCGTCAGAGGTGGCAGCGTGCGTCGCATTAATATTAAACAGTTCTGCGGCAAGACCGGAAATCGTCTAAGAGAGTCCGCGTGCAGAGTTGATCTATAGCGTAGTGGTCGAGGTATATCGGCGCGTTTAAAAGTCGGAAAGCGTCAGAGACCTGAGGATTTAATTAACGGAGACAGTTCCGCATTCGATAAACGTAATAAACCGGCGCCGGTGAATGCAAAGTTCGCGACCGAGCACAGAACGGTAGCCCGTGCGCGAAAGAAAGGGGTGGCGGAGAGGAAGCCAATATTCTTCGCGGAATCGCGCCATTTCTCCCCGGTCGTGAAGTTCCTGACCAGAACGGAATGCCACGGAATTTCAAATCTCCAAAACGACGCCGAAGTCACGTCTCTCCGCGGCGAATCTCTCTCGCCCGGGACTAGTCTCCCGGAATGCACAAACTATTTTTCGACCCGGTACGTCGCGTGGTTCTACGCGATCGAGACGTTCTCAAACTACTTATGTCCTTATGTCCGCAAATCCCGTGATCTACGGGCTCGTTTGCCAACCGGAATCTCCTTTCCGAATTGGAACTGTCGCGCTCGGTTCTCGTCACACGCAAAATCGATGAATTAATTGGCGGGAAGCAAACATCAACCCTGGCCTGGAACGTCCATTAACGCGATCCGAGCTCGTAACTCGCAATAGGTGCCTCGCAATAGGTGCCTCGCAATTGGCATGCTACCGATTTTCGCGAAACTCGCGGCACACAAGCTGTTTAATCAACGCGGTAAACACGTGCTGCGAAAATTGTGGGCGCACAGTGTTTAGGGTGTTCTAAAAGCGAGTAGAGGGAAATAGTTCTGTTTGGCTTCCTGCTAAATGCCAGGCACAACGCAAGATTTTTCAACTTTTACGCGGAACAACTACTGCAAACAGTGTTTAATCGAACGAGCAAGCGGTTGCTTAAAAAATCATGGACGTAGAATATATTTTTGATACCGTAACAGCAAGTAGAATGAACCGATTCTGCTTGGAGAAAAAAATTATATATTGTACATGAAGAATATTTTATAGAGACAATGTAAACCAAAGTCCGATTCCTTCTAAGGCTGACTAAAGCAACAAAATACTACCACTATCACATTTCGATAAACGTAGTTCCTTAGATAGGGACAGCTGATCTGGATGATCCGACACCGCGCCGAGTTAATTAAGGCAGCCAGTTAATCAGGCCAAAGGATACAGGTCCTCATGCGTCCCATGGAACCAGAATCCAGTGTCCTCTCGTCATCATGCGTAAAATTACCCTCGCATCAAACCGATGATCTCTTGGAAACTTCGTTTCGTAGCTGCTGCTAACGATTCGAGCTTTCAGCGAATAGAGCTTTCAGGTGAATGCTGCTTTCGAAGATAAAGAAATCGGCACGTACCACTGGGTCTCCCGAAAGGAAACGTAAAACTCTTTGATCCTCGTTGAAGAAATAGAGGGAGAGGTGAACAGCTTGGCTCCGCTGAGATTTTCGACTTGGTTTCCCAAAGTGAATCGCCAGGAGAATCGCGATCTCTCGAATTCTCACTGCGAGACGCAGCTTCTCGACGTTCCAGGAGCACTTCGGTCCCTGCGGCAGAGACGGTCATGGTATCTCGTTTCATTTGCATGCCGACGGGGCACCATTTCGCCAGGCTTATCTGCTGCCCCGCCCTCCCCCTAACCCCCCTCTGATTGCCACCACGATTTTGAGTCCGAATTTTCGGGCTTCCGCTCGGTTTGCCCTTCCGCACACGGTTCTCGCTCGATCGAGTCGCGACGCGATAACAGCCACCCATGTTTCGCAATAACCTCTTAGTGCTCCCGAAAAGGTAGCCTAACTCAAATGTATTCGAACGTGCTAACCTTCGCCCCTAACTCAAATCTATCCGAACCTATGCTAACCCTGTGGACGGGGATTTTCTGAAATGTGAAGGACATCTTCTAAAATTTCTTTAGGTATATACAGAGTGTTTCGTTTATCTTTGAACGGAAATATCTCATGACGCACTGAAGTTACAAAAAAAATTCATTTACAAAAATTGTTCGGTATGAAGGGAACAATCATATGATGTCATTTTTTCGGGACTATGACGGTCCCGAAAAAAAAAATTTAAGGGTCTACGAATGTAGCGCTCTTCGAACCATTTACCTTTCTCATTTGATATTTTTTCGTAAATGCATTAATAACGGAGTTATGGCCTGAAACAATTTGCGTGAAACACCCTGTAATTTCTAATGTTTTGTAACAGTAAATAACATAATGTGATATATCGTTGAATTCGTCTCGGAAAATGCTATCGTGGTATGACAAAAAAAATATATGGTTCCATTTAAAAAACTTATTTTGTTTTTAAAATCCCCCCTCCCCACCGTCATAGTCCCGAAAAAATGACACCATATGATTGTTCCCTTCATACCGAACAATTTTTGTAAATAAATTCTTTTTGTAACTTGAGTGCGTCACAAGATATTTCCGTTCAAAGATAAACGAAACACCCTGTATTATGATAAATTTGGATAGACGACACATTTTCGTTCATTTTTTAAATTAATCAGTTTTAGTGCTCTGTAAATCTAGTGTTAATATTGGTACCGGAAGAATGGAATTTGATTTCGGTTCGGGAGGAACGAATGGCGCTTTTATTTAATAGATCCCGCTCGGAATTTTCATCACGGGCCCGACTCGATATTATATGGCAAGGGGTTAAACGTACCAGGAATAGCAAATATCCGCGGACAGGCGTCGGAGCTCGAATTAAAACGAAGACAATAAGCCAAATCACGGTCCTGTTTCACTTGCCGGTCCTGCGGACGAACAACGCGGGGATATTTCGTATTGACGAGGCGTTCCACCGCCAATTGGCTCGCTCTCATTTCAATGGAACTTGGGAAATTGTTCTACACGTCGTTTTTCAACGGTCGTTGTTCGTTTTTCGTCAGCGGAAATGGCCCTCGAGCTACGAGCTCCGTATAACGTATTATTTAAACAAAATTTCCGAAAATACGTCCACGACTCGATTATTAAAGCCTCATCTTAGTTGTTCGAAACAGTGTCAAGAATTTTATTTTTATCGTGTATGTTTAGGACATTTATTCCGCGACCCAAAGTGCCATGTGTTTGAAGATTGAAGTGTTGTTTTTCCAAGCGGAACTGTAAAATTTGATGTACGATTTTTTGTTGTCATTTTATTGCACTATAAATGAGGAGATGTTCGGAGTGTAACATTTCCAAGAAGCCACGTTCGTTTTCTCGACCGTCATCCGGCGCAACGTCATCCCCGAAAGAAAACACGGGGTGTGAAAATTGAGGCTTTACTCCGCGAAATGAGCCCGGGTACATCGCGATTTGTTCTCACGGAGTTAGAATGGGCTAAAACCTTTCATTCCGGATTTATTCAAATGGGAGAAAAAGAAAATTCCAATTCCTTCTCGCAACCATACTAATATTTTAAATGAAACACTGGATAATTATTGGATTCACAAAAATTATGTGCAGGTATTTTTAAAAATGGAAACTTGCATGAACCTCCACAGTCTAGAAATTGAAAACCAACACACTATATATTAAATCCTTTCCACTCCAATAATTTTTTACGATCTACGACTAAAATACACCGTCGACGTTAAAAAGAGTAACGATCACGTCCAAAAATCGAATATATTCTTACCGACCGATCATCGTGAAATGCAGCAGAGTAATTTCGGACGAAACAGTTAGACAGCCTAACAGAAAAACTCATCGTTAGCGCCGCTGTTTCTCCGCCAACGCGAAAATCGATGGCAACACGGAAGCGCGATGCAAACTCGGTTCAAGAATTTCGAACACAAGGGGTTCCAGGATCGTTAAAACATTGCTTGGTTGGTTGGAGCCCCATTGAAACTAGAAAAGAATCTTTTTTCTCGCGAAACCGTTTCGCCAAGGCGTAGATTGACTGGCGATAGTCACGCGACTACACCCACAAAATAATAGTCCAACGTCACGAGACGTCTGGCTGTCGCGGAAGCGAACCGCGCCGGCTCCTCTTCAAACTTTTACTGGATAATGGGTTTAATCAACGAGCCCCCCCAAGTAGAAACTGTCGGCTGGTAATTGCAGATACGTCTTCTTCTTTTCGTCTTTGTCTAGAAGAGCTAGGGGAGCTGGGTAATTGTTTGCGCGTAGATGGAGATCGTCCTGCGCGATTCGGAGATGTCATAAATCTCCGATACGAGCTGATATCGATGCTTATCAGTCCGTGCGTTTTCTACGTTTATAAACTGGGAGAATACCGTAATTCATACGGTACACAGAATGTATTAATTTGCATTAGCTGGCATAATTTACGTAAATTATACAGTACAACTCAGTTTGTACTTGATTCGTCTAGATAAGAGACATTGATATCGGTTTTAAATAAAACTTGTCTCGGCTAAATGGAATTATTTAAGCGCCTGTCCAATTTACTGTTGTACGAACAAACTATTCAGGACGTCGTTATTTTTTTTAACAGAACCATGTATGTTTTCTTCAATATTTTTGTAAAACATAGAAAGACGAATCCAACGAGTACCATGACTATACCGTTCCGATTATTCGATCTCGAGATATCCTTCTCTGAAAGGATTAAATAGTTTACTTTTCAGAGAAGGATATCTCGAGATCGAGTGATCGGAACAGGATGGTTGTGGTACTCGTTGGAGACGTTTTTTTAGCGGCTACAACTTGGTAATAAACAAAATATACGGTTCCATTAAAAAATCTCAATTTACCTGCAATTTGAGGGTCCGTCGCCACGCGAGCATCTGATGCGCCTGTGCCCTCTGTCTCGCTCGAAGAGTAGCGATCACCGATTTCGCTTCCTCCAGCGATGTCACCTCCGTCTCGACGTCCTTCGGCGCTGCGTCGTTCGTCCTTCCGTCGGTGACGGCCAACGGGCAGCTGTCCATCGACGTCTCGTCGAAGCTGCGAACAGAAATTCCCAATTCGTCCGTTAGTTCTCTCGCGTGTTTCGGAAGAAGTCGATCGACACGTTCCAGCCGGGACGCGTCGGGTGCGACGAGATAGCGGAGATGCAACGTGGCACATCGAACCTCTCGTAACGAATACGTGCGCGAATTTCGAAATCCCGACTTCTCTTGAAATCGGAAAAAAAAGAAGTTGATCCGTAATAGTGCTCGTTGCCGCACGAGCATTGTTTCTCGGAAATCTTTCCGTTCTTTTGTCTGCGGTACTCGTAGAGATTTCAACAACGAAATGGAAATCCGATAAAATAGTACAATTTTCTTGCAAATTTCAATTTTAATTTTCAGCGACAATATCAGAAGAATTATTAACCCTTAAAAATTGCTGTACCATTGTTCAAAATATTGTTTACATTACTAAATATGTTGGTATCTAATCAATTACTAAACATTTAAGTATTGTGTGAGGTATTATATCAATTTCATATTCATACAAAGAAAAGAATTAATATAGAATGGAATTATTCTAGGTCGAAAGAAATGTTTAATTTTCCAGTTAAAATAGGTCCGAGAGGAAAGTGTTAAGACTTTCCATGACTTTCGTCTATTAAATTCTTTTAACCCTTTGCAAAGGAGACGCGCCGCATATAGCGAAACATTTTAATCAAAAACTTACTGCTATTTTCAGTGGGTTTATTAACTTGTAACAAATGTGTCGATCCTTTTTCTATGACTGCATAAAATCCGCGGTATAGAAATAAGTATTTGCGGCGAACGTGTCATTGGCGGTCTCGGACCATTGATCCGAGAATATTGAGCATCCTCAAGGATCTCTCCACTCTCCTCGGAAGTGCTAAACTTGATCGGTGCCTCGCGATCCGCAGCTTCTGTCTCGTAAATCGTGATCGCGCGAATTTTCGGCTGCCGGAGTTTTTTATCGCCTCTTCATAGACCCTAGACTCCACAGGGGGTGGTCCTGTGATTTATGCTGCTCGTTCTCTAAGCGCGTTATTATCGTCGAGGAGATCGGAATCGAGAGAGCGATATATTATCATGAGTTTGTACTCGCGGCTTCTCTCGGCAGACATTTTCGCGAGCGACTTTAATTAGTCGGATCCGGTGACGCCACGTTTTATCTCCGGACGGTTGGGCAGGGTAGGTGGGTGCATAGAGCGAGACTGTGTGGACTTAATATCACGCTGGTGGAAATTTAAATGAAGCGTATCAAATGTTCGGGCGGCACGCGTGCAGTTTATGCGGCTATTTATACGCGAGATTTACGCGGCCGCGCGAGATCTCCGTCGCTGGTCGAATCGATAACACGGCGGCCGCTTCGCCGTGCACGGAATCACGGTTTTCGGCCGCGGATAACATTTCATTTACAATTTCAGCCCCGGCTGTATATTTGCATAACGTGGTCCGCGCCGCGGTATTTATGGAAACCGCCGGTTTTTCTGCACGCGAGATCCCGACCTCTTTCTCCTGCCCCTTTATGTACCCCTTCGTTGCAAACCGCCCCTTTCGCTAATTAAGTCGAAATAAATAATGCATGAGTCACTGTGATGACGAAAGAGCGAAAGAGAAGCCAACCGACTCAACCTTGTTCTGTTTGATGTTCCCTTCTCCGCTCGACGCGGCGATCGATTCCCCAATGGTGAGACCGTTTTGCGCGCGTGTCCCCTTGTGTTGAACGGCCATTTTTGCAAGTCACTACTCTACCCTACTCGAAGAGAAACGATCCGCTTTTTCTTTCTCGGCGCAAGCACCCTGTGTGTTTCCTTTCCATATATTTACGCGACCGTACCTGAGAAATATCGAGACAAGTGCCAGCTGGTTGTTTGCTTATTCGACCAGCCAACCCGCCGCCGGTTTGCCACTCGATTTATCGAGCACGCCGCGCCGGTAAACGATACCGTCGCGTCGCTCCACGTCGCTCGCACTCCAGACACGTTCGAGCGCGAAATTCGAGAACCTCGAGCACCGCTCGTTTCCACGCTGCAGACCCTGGACCCTGTCGAGGAATTTCGCGACAACAGCGGTCAACGGCTCTAATTATTCCGAGGGCAACTGCCCGCTGATGGATGGTCAAACTACTCTGCTTTGACCTCGGCTAACTGCGATTTCGAAAATAAGGGGCAGGCAGACGTTTGTAGCATGAGTTTCTCAATTAATCCTGCACGGGATACAGGGGTTGCTCACGACCCCCACAAAATTTCTGTACACCAGCTTTCGCTGCTGCGGTGCACGGTAGTTATTGCGAATATCAAGTTTCTTCAACTCCTTCAGACCGTTTGGATTGCTTACGAGAAGTGACCGCGAATCTGGAAATTCAAAATACTATCAAACTTTGGGGATGTGTAGTGCATACGATTTTGCGTTATAAGATAAAACTAATACGGGATAGTTTTAGACAATTGTTTATGTAATTGTAGAAAAAGAATCGTACAATAGCCGAATTTTCGGGGATCGATTTCATCCTATCGAAGCGAATTGGAGCAGCAAAACAAATCGCGTGATACATATCTACATATGCACTACATATCCCGAAAGTTTCGTAATTGTTTTAATCTCCGGGTCCAAGATTGTTTTCCTTGTTAGTGACATGAACCTTCAGCTTCGTCACGATTTACTCGGACAATTTTTATTTTGCACAGAAGCGCGTCTGCTCTACAAATTGGCTGATAAAAAATTTACATGGACACAGGGAATCACGGTCTAACAATAACATCTTCCGAACGCCCGAGTCAGAAAATAGTCAATCAATCTGCCAGCACTCGTTCCATATGCATAGTTTAAAAGTAACCCGCGAATTTCCACACATTATTCACCGCGAAGCGGAATAATTTAATGCATCGATCCGACCGACGGAAGACTTCCCGATAATGAGCATGAAATAAGAACGCCGTTAATCGTTCTCAATATGTCGACGTTCCTTCCGGGAAAATTGCCATAAGCTTCTCTCCGAGAAATCATTAATGATCCCTGTCTTTCCCCACCATTCTGTCGGTAGTGGTTCAGCTGCGAGACAAAGAGTTGAGGTTTCGAAGGTATTTAAACAATTAGCGACGTCTAGCGAAATACACTCCCGACAGCGGTAAACAATGGCTCGCGAGAAACGAGAAACCGATGGAACATTTACCGCGCTCTCTTGTTCACTGTTTCGGTTCGTTACGAGCTCTTCTAGCTAAGGCTGATAGAATAGCTGATCTGTACGTCTGCCAGAAACGTCTATGAAACGGTCCCTTCCAATCCCATTACCAGGACTCGATGTCAGAGAGACCTGCACCCCATCGATCCACTACTTTTCCATATTATGAAACGTATTTCCATATTCCAGGCGAAACACGCGCCGATCTATCTGTGTACAAACGGATGGAATCCATCGGGGCACATCTCCTGTTTCGGTTTTTGCCAAGGAACCAGCATTGCTGCTGAAAAGTACAGTCTCTTATCACTAGCAGCGGATCTTTATGCGAAATAAATATTAGTCAACCGAAAGGAACAAGAATCGAATAAAACTGAACTGTTTCCTTTTGGTCGTCTTCACAAGCTGAAAATAGTGTAACAACATTCTTTATAAAAATCCCATGAAATAAATTATTATAAATAGAGTAATTTATTCAGCGAGATAATAGAAAAAGGTTCAAATGAATTACACTGAAAGTATAGACTCTAGCAATATTGTCGAAAGATTGTCGAAGTCAATTGTAAGAAGTTAAATGAAAAGTCGAAAATAATATAACAATATCCTTGAATTTTTGTTTTGTACTCGACTTATTCATTTTTCTTATAAACGTCATCAAATCCGCAGTCTACACACGAACCATACAAATGTGAAATATTATCCTAGATGTCCTTTTATGTAATTATATCTGAGGATCAAAGCCAAACTCGTTTCCCATGTACATTTAAAAAAAACAGTGTGCCAGTGCTTTTCGGAGCGACGCGCGACGGTATATCTGTTAGCAATTTTCGCAAGCATTTTTGTCACGGAGCCGTGCATCCGGTGGACAAACGCGCGCGCTCGGATCCGGTTTTCGCGCAGCACATGGTTCACCCACATGGTTCACCGATGGCTATTAACGGCGAGTGGCCGAAACCGAGCAAACAAAGTCGTTCCTCAGGGCTCTCCCACCCTGAATTTCGAGTCCATAATTCCAGTGGACAGTGTCCCCCCGGTCGTTTGGCTATATCCCGTACATTTCCGCAGCGTTTCGAGCGGCCGCCAGTCATCCGTACCTACCAACCGGCTCAGAAATCCCTCTCGATCATTCGCTGACAGTGCCGAGTCAGTGATTCTTGCTAGTTGCGGGTTGGAGCGACTCGCGTTGCAACGATTTCCAACCCTGTGGAACGCTTTGCAACGCTTTGTAACGCTTTACAACGCTCTGCGACACGATGCGGTTCAATGCAACGTTTTACAAGACTCTACAGAGCGCTGCAACTCACTGCAACTCACTGCAACGTGATGCAATGCTTTACAACGCTCTACAATACGCTGCAATGTTCTACAATGCGATGCAATACACTGCAATGCTCTGTGACGTGATGCAATGTTCTACAACGTTTTGCAACGCTCTGCAACACGATGAGGTTCGATGCAACATTTTACAACGCTGCAATGCGCTGCAATGCTCTACAACGATCTGCAACGTGATGTAATGCGATGCAACGTTCTGCATCCCTCTGCAACACGGTCAGGTTCGATGCAACGTTTTACAAGACTCTACAACGCGCTGCAATGCTCTACGCTGCAACGCTCTGCAATGTTCTACAATACAATGCAATGCTCAACAACGGTCGGCATCGCGATGCAACGTTGTACGACGTTCTGCAACGCGATGTAATTCTGTGCAACGCGATGCAGCGGGACCTACACCATCGACTCGTTAGTGCACCAAGTGCGCCGGTTCCAGCACCGGGATACGGGTTTCCGCGCACCACGCCAGCTATAGGAACGCCAGCAATGCCCGATGCGAAATTGCGCTCGGTTACTGTCAAAGAGCCAACCCGCTGGAAACCATACAGGGTTAACCGAATCCCTCCAAACTCTCCGTCACCTGGGATTTCCTAGATAACGGCCAGCTGACTCGGTTAACTATCCCCTAACCCTTATGAACGTCTGTCTCTCGTCATTGTTACTGTCACGCCAGGACGAATAATCGTGCTCCAGCTGGAAAAACAGTCCTACAAACAAGATGATACGTCGTATACTGCTTGCGTATATGCTGATGAGGTGTTTTTAGTGTAACCACGAAGAGCAGTCAGAATTGGTATGGTAGATGTTTAGTCCTAGGGTGCATCGAGGCTTTGAACTGTGCAAGATCGATATCTTGCGTTTACGGACAACCTCCGGATAACATCGTTTGCACTTTGACCGGCTAACCGGAGTGTAATTTCAAAACACTGCATACAATCGAGTTAATTTGTTAAATTGAATAATGATTGGGAAGGTAAGATTCGTGCTGTTTGCTGTTCTTATACCACGCTAGATATACCAGTGCAAAGATGGATAAAGTAAATGTATCAATCAAATACGTACCACGACAATTTCTTAAAATTTGTTCCCAACATTTTTCAAAAGCTGTAGAACTCCTTTGTAAAAAGACCGATCCTTCTACAAAGAAGATCGTGGGATCTCTAAATCCGCAGTGCTCTCCCCATAGCGTCGCGGTTCGCTCAGTTCCGCAGCGTCGACCAATGGTGGCGCGGATAAAATCGTTTCCGCTGTTCCCGAGCGTCTCGTAGCGGCAGCCAAGTCGCGTGAGTCGCCGAGGATGGATGCTTTTTGCCTGAAATATTCATCGACGTGTTGCAAAGTTTGCCCGTAGATAGCACGAGCCTTCACCGTCGAGTCTCGGCAGCGTTGGTATACTAGCTTCGCAATCGATCAGTAGGGAACAAGCCGGTGCAACAACCCCCGGATAAAATTCGACCAATCTACCCCCCCTGACACCCCCCTCCTCCTACAGTACACCCTAAGTTACAGAGGGGTTTCGCGGTCAATTACCCGGATAATTTAATACGCGATCTTCGATTTCTCCAGCACGGCCGTAGAAAGAGGTTCGTGGACTGGTACGATTCATCACCGGATGTGCGCCGATAACGTGGCCCTCGTTACACCGACACACACAGTCACGGGAAATATATTAGACTGACAGGTGCTCGGTAAAGGTGCTGTTTCCTGACGTGCGCCGAGTCTGCAGCTGCAATACGTTCAGGGGGCATGCCCGGTGTTCGACGCCGCTTTTTCCAGAATGGAATTTGTTCCAGAACATTTGTTAAACTATTCTCTTCAGGATTTTGCACTCGTATTCGTGGGTATTTGGAGTACATATTTAATTTTTTCCAGTAAAAATATTCAAGATTATATGATTTAGATATTTTTTTACATAATGGTACTCTGGGTTTGAATGCCATTTTGTTACCACGTTTTAAGCATTTTTTTCGGAAGAACTATTCAGCTTTTCGCATTAAGATTTTGCACACGTATTTATGGATATTTGGTGTATATAGGTTATTTGTTTCGAGTAAAAATATTCAAGATTGCACGAGCTAGATATTTTTTTATAGAGTACATTTTGAGATGTGAAGCAAATCCTTTTCCAGACCTATTCCACGACGGTTGCACTTAAAGGGAACGAAAAGAAAAATCGATTTGTTGAAATTGGAAAACTAGAATACCTCCTTAAGCCGCTGTCTCGGTCCAGGAATTTTTACCGGCCCCAGGTATCGAAAAATTCACCTCGTAAACCACCCTCGATCTCTTTCTCGAGGTCTCCCTTTTCAGAAATCAACGGTGCTTCCCCTGCGTTAGCTTGCGTTAATCCCCCGGAGATGGACGTTCTCGACGACTGGTCGATAAAAAGCACTGGCTAGATTCGCTTCGAGGCTTCTTACCTTCCGATAGACTGCAGATCTTTCGACTGAGCATCGTCGAATTTTTGTAAAGATTCAGCTTCGCTCTGAGAATCTTATCCGTAGATTGCAAATCTTTGTACCATTTTTGTGAAGGATTATCTCCGAGGAACTTTACTATTTGCAGATCTTCGTACAGATTTTTGTAGAATTTTTTGGAAGCTTTGAATTCATTCTATAGGTTTTATAAATTCTTGAAAAATTTTTATGAAGCTCGGAATTTTTTTAAAGGTCCCTACTTCTCGATAGGATGCGGATATCTTTGTACAAATTCTTACAGAATATTTGCCAATGGTCAGATTCTGAGGATCTTGTACATAGATCGCAAATGTTTGCCTGGAGTTTTGTGGAATTTTTATAAAGTTCTGAATTCTTAAGGATCCTTGTCGGTAGACTGCAGCTCTTTGTATAAATTCTTGTAAAATTTTCAGGAAGCTCGGAATTCTTTCCAAGGACCCTTCTTGGTATATTGTAAAGATTCGTCGTACAAAGTCTTATAGAATCCATACAACAAAAGTTATTCTATAAATCAGCAAGGATTTTGTACTAGATCAATTCGTATGACTAACGTTCTTAGCTCCGAGCGAATTCTTATCTTCAAAGTTGGCTACAATATATCAGCTCCAGATAAAGTACTCTTAAAAACTCGTTGGAGAAAACTGATAGAAGGTAGAATTACTAAAAGCGTCTGCTTTTTGAAGGTTAATTCAAAGGAATAATTGCTATTCCATGGAGAACACGGAAAGTTCGAAAAGCGAGGTAGCAAACCGAGTCCAAAAACGCCTGCCATCGGTTGCACGGTGACATTATACGGCGCGCGGACTTCGGGGGAATAGTATTTGCATCGATCTGGGATGCAAAGTTGTTCCAACCTCGATAGAAACCGTTTTGTGTTCTATTTCACCGGCGTCGGAGGGAACGTCGAGGGACCCATTAATTTTTCAGAGAAAGCCGAAATTATGGTCACGTAGTCGCGCATGAAGATCGTTTCGTTTCACGATTCGGCATCGTGTTTCTTACAAGAATAATGGCTGATAACATTCATGAAACTGCGGGGATTTTTATGAAACCTTACGGGCCACAAATCTGTGCAAACATGCAAACATAGTTATCAAAAACACGCATACCTTTGGAACCAGTGGATTCCTAACATTAAAACTTGGATTTTCGGCATTTTGTCGTCAAAATTTACACAGGATTACATTTAAAAAAGTTAAAATTTTTTGGTTTCCTCAGGTGAAGTTTAACCAAAAATATTCGTTGTCTAAAAATAAATATTAAAATAAAAATGACTGTGAAATTCGCGAATGGAATAGTTAATAGATCGGTTAAGAGTGAAATGGACGTTCCTTTTCAAAGCGTTAATACTATCGATGAACACCTCAATTTCTCAACTCCTAAAGTGTAAGATTGATTGAAAAGCTCGTAACGATTCCCCTTTTAAAACTCAGTTAAATCATCCCAACTGAAGATAAAGTGCGAAACCCTCCTTAGGCGAGGAAGATTAGCAAGAAGGCGTCTCGAAAAAATTTCCATCCACCGAAGAAGGCGATAGTCGACTTGAACGAATAATTGCCGCGAGGATGGTGGTTGCAGGTGGTTTCTGATCCCAGAGACTCCCGTGTTCACGTTGATCGAGTTCCCCCTAGTAAAATCGATTTGCACAATGGAAGAAGTTCCGATCAAAAAATTCTATCTGTGGGGGTGAGTTACTCTCGGTGCTGTGTAATTGGAGCACAGCGCTTCGGGGAGGATGTTACTCGGCGAAAAACCACGCGGAAACATTCGAATCAACCGGAGGGAGTCGTTCCTAAAAAGAGAGCGTGTTTCAGTTCGACGGGAAAAACTTGTTTGAAACGTTGCCCGGCCGGTTAGATGGTTGTTTAAAGTTTCGGGGCCGATGGAGCGGACAGCCAGGCTGTGGTAGAGGAGGGAACAATAGAGGGAAATTACGTTCTGTTCCAGAAAGCCAAAAATTGTAATATAGACAGCGTCCGACGGGGTGCGAGGGGAAGGATAAGGGACGAAACGGGGACAGAGAAGCGGTCGGAGAACTACCCCGCTTGCGGATAATGCGAATCGTGTCGTCGATGCTATAGTTTGCCGTTTGGACGCCTGTGCGGCGGCTGCCAAGTGTGCCAATTTCTTTGTTTCCGGTCTGAGAGCTGCAGGTGCGATATTTAGGCAGCTGGAATGAGGGTGCGATGATTCACTGTGGGCGATTCACACGAAAAGGTGCACAAAATTGCGGGAAAAATATTTTCGGATCCTACTGTAAAATTAAGTTTTTGATCGCGATTTCTCCATGTGCTATTGATTGCAATTTCTTGATTTTTCGATATGATTTCGAATTTTCCTTATGATCGAAATAACAAGCCCTAATTAGAACCCTTAAATAAATCTGCCAATCGAGTTCCACTAATTCTGCGATGCGAATTTTCGTTAAATCTAAAATAGACCTATCAAAAGCACGAGAAACTGTCATCCATTACCTTCTATTTTCTAGAGAACATTCTATTCTGTTTCCATTTCTGGCAGCATCTCTAGAAAACGTTCATTTCGCACAAGTTTCCAAAGTGTAGTCATGAATAACATACTACTAGCATAGATGCGAATCACTTGCTCGTCTTTGTGCAAATTGACCCCGTGTACGACGCCGTTAGAGGTTTGCAGCTGGCTCAATTCCTCCGGAAAGATTCATGGACCGCAGCGATGCCCGAGCAACGATAACTCTTGGCATGATCGAATCGATAACCGCGGGAGAGCTGCGTTATGAGAGTACCCGTAAGATGAAAAGTTCGCTCGTTTCCAAAATTGCCAGGACGAATGCTTATCGAAATACGTGAACAGCTGGTTGCCATTCGGGACCGGTCCGCGTGACCACTACCATTCATGGAACGTCTCGAGAAACCGGTAACATCCGGTCGATGAAATGTTGCTAGCCTGTCGGCCGCCGAAATTGCTGTCTTTATCTCTTCCTTAATACCCTCGGCCGGTCGTTTGCCAATCCTTGCACCTCTGAGCAATCTCAATCGAAGACTGCAAGCTTCGAAACCTGTCCCTCGCGTCCTTTACCCTTGCTCTTTGAATCGTCTGTTCCACAGCGTTCCAATCCTTCGCCTTGCACAGCTACGTATTGTTGTGGAGGCTTTTCTATTTATTTATTTTTTTATATTAAGCTATAAAACCCTTATGGGATTATTAGCAACATGCACATTGCTGTTGACTTAGAATCTACTTAGAAACTCAGAATATAGGGTTGACAATCACTATTTATTCGCAATACAAGGAAACTACTCTCGATCACAATTTCGTCGGCCTCATATGAAAATTGCCTAAGTTCAAAAAAGGAAATTTTACAGAAAGCGAAAAAAACGGGTTAAAGCGAAACTATTTTGCTTTACACGGAGATTTTTTCAAAATATGTTTATATTTAGAGACTAATTAAAGAAGTTAACAAAAAAAATTTTCATAAAAAATGGACTTAGGCAGTTTTCATATGAGGCCGACGATTTGATCCCTTAACTCACTGCTTCTTGCACCTTACTTCCTAGAACATTGACACGACAATCCACCGCCACAGTCCGCAGTTTCCAGAAGGACACACACAGAAGACAAAGATCATCCGAGCTAATTTGAGGGTCGACCGGTAAAAAGCGGCTCCACCGGCGGAATGCAGTCCGGTCGAGATAAACTGTGCGCACCGGCTGGATGCGGCACGATTTTGCATAATTCCCCGGCGATCCCTATGCCGGAAACACCGGTGCTCGAGTTCCCGCGGGTGCTCGTAAAAACGCCCGGCCACGATCAAGATTATCATGATTGCGGAGGCTGGCCAAGATCCTCGGGAGACGCGGCACCGAACAGAAGATGTTGTCACAGTTAATTTATGGCGCCGATTGACCTCGTTTCCGGTCACCAGCCGCATAGGATCACGAGTACCTACCAACCACGCTTTGATCAGCCCGGTCGTTCGGGTACCTCCCAACAACACACACCAAGAGAACCCGAACCGAACCAGTCCATGGCTATCTGCAGTATACTCTCCCTCCACACTGATTTTCGGTCACAGGACAAGCCACGACAGCCTCGACGAAATAACCCGCCATGTATCACTCGATTTATCCGAGGATCCTGGCAAGGATCTCGGTCCCGATACGACCTGGGCTCTCTTAATAGAACACCGCATCCAATCCAATACCAGAAGACACGGTTTATTTATATCTTGGACCCGCCGCGAATCACCGGAAAATCTTCGATTTTGTGCTTGCCGAAATAATTTGCTCCGCTGGCTCCGGTCTGGGTTTCAGCTACTTGATCTTGCAATTTTAAGGCTGGTTTTGGGAATTTTTTCACAGGCGAAGTATTGGGTATTGAAATTATTATCTTCGCACGATTATTAAGCGACATTCGAAGAATATACTAAACATTTTTCTAGGAGCAATAAGCATTTTCTGCAGAGTTGCGGCGGTAGTAGTGAGAGCGTTTGAGGAATGGTTTCGGGGGTCTCTCTAGCTTGACTCTCTGATTACAAGGCAATCTTTACGAATTTTTTGAAAGAGAGGTGACGAGTGCTGTAACTTGAAACTTTACGAATTTTTTTTAAGCGGTTAGAACAATTTTCTTCAAAGTTGTAATGATACTAGCGAAACCCTTCTAAAAATTGTTGACCGAGTTTCTCTACTTCGTCATTCCTCCTATAAGGCAATCTTCGGGAATTTTTTTGAACAAGTCCGTATTAAAAATTCGAACTATACACAGTTATATAACATCAGAAGAACGATCAAGAGTCTTTCACAAATGGGCTTGATCGCCAGCAAGATGCCTTTCAGCATCCCTTTTGATGAACGCAGCCGGGATCCGTTTATACAGAACTCTTCCAAGAGCGATGTTCGCGAGACCAGCGTGTGGTCGATTCCACCATAACCCAGTCGAAGCACTTAGGGAGTTGGCGAACGAGGGATAGTTGCTCCATCGTTCCGTGGCGCGTTTCTCGCGCCCGTGCACCTAGTCTTTTTATCAGCCGCGGAAATTCCTTCGGAACACCATTTCACGGGGGCATGGACAGCCTGAGGGTATTCCCGTAGGTTGTACAGGGTCGAAGTTTGTCGACCTTATCCGGACCGCTTTCTCTCCGCCTTGTTCCGCAATAATTAAATTCTTGACGAACGTAGAGAGGATTCTTCAATTGTTGGCCGAGGAGGGAGGGAGCAAGAGAAAGAGAGAGAGAGAGGATGCACACAAAAGAGCTGGGCAATGTTTTCGCCTCGGGATCGATAAACATTTCCGCTGTTCCGACAACATTCTCTCTCGCTCTCCCTCTATCGGTGTTCTACCGGTGTCTCGATGGAATGTTATTGGCTCTGGTTCGCGTGGCACGGGGAATGCCGCGTGGCCTGATCGCAAAATCAAACGCGCCGGACACAGGCCGGACAAGTTGTCGCGACTACGCTTGGAAATTAGCCGTCGAGGGCAGGCAGCGTTTCAGGCTCCGGGTATTAAACGGCCGCGGAAACAGCCCGATGACAGTCAAACTCCTGTCCGCGTATGCCTTCCCGTTTATTCTATGCATTAACTATACGCGATAAATCGTCGGGCAAACAGCCCCTCCTCGATCGGACTGGCCCGGCAAAGCCCGACGGATTGATCCCTCGAAATTCAACGATGAAATTTCGCTTGACAGGGAGAGGGAACGATTTTTGCCAATCGACGCCCGCTCGATTCGCTCCCGGCCCGATCGATCCACAGATACGTAAACTACGGGCTCGCGAGACACCCTCTATTATCCCGATTTTTTTTGGAGGCTCGAAAATCCACGAAAATGATCTTGCGTCGATGCGCACAATTTTTAATTTGCATAAAGATCCGCAGTCGGGAGCTATTTGGACATTCAATTCCTACTTCAATAACTTTAAAGAGTCGAATACAATGCCTACAGTATTTTTAAATGTTTTGAATGTTTTTACAGCTTCGAATTTGATGTACTCTTTTTTGTCATTAATATATAAAATCCGCAGTCTAATCGTGACTCAAACGTTTAATTAATATTTGGCATTGACAATCAAACACCTTTTATCCCAGCATCTCGTTTTAGTTGGGAAGTCTGCAGACGCAATGGAAATTAGTGCAGCACGATGAAGAAGTAGAGACCGACATCCATCAGCATTCAAGGTACGCTTTCCCTCTGCAAAAAGATGGGCAAAACCAGATCTCTCCTTAATCCAGTGGATTTTTATCACCGAAACTCGTGTCGTTGGCTTCGCCATCCTAAAAATCCACAGAGGTGTACAGGTAGCACACGGTCGAGTGCCTCGTTCCATTACGAGCGTCCGCAATTAATTTAGAAGAGTGACGAGCCGCGCAGAGGCGAATCTACGCGCAGGGCCAAGTTCCATCCATGGTCGGGCGTGGTGTTTATTAATTTAACGAATCAATTTGTCTAATTAACCGGCGCACCGTCGATTCGGCTTGACACACGGCTCGTCCATCGAAACCATTTTTATCGATGTAATTGCCGCGGATGGAGGGAGGCGACTGTTATTCGCGCTTTTGTCGCCGAACGACTGCAACGCATGAAAGTATCGGCTTGCGAGCATTGTTCCGCTGTATCATATCCAATAGCGTGTCGCAATTATAACATCCGCGCCGCGCGTTCATTATAATTTAATCACCGAACCGATACGCGAGCGGCAGAGACTCTCCCGGCTGAATAACGAGCGTCGAATCCCAAGGAATTATATTCCCGTTAAGTGCGGTCCCCGTAGAAACGGAATCCGATCCATCGACCCTTCTACCGGTTAAGCTATCTTTTAATTACGCCCGCCAACCAATTCTAGCTTTCTTCGAAGCTTCGATCGTTAGGCGATTTTTATCGATCTTGGCGCTGTTGTTCTCTTCTGTCGGAAGATTTATGTTCCAGAGAATTATTCTTGCGTAGGACGATTTTGCATACCCTCCTGAATATGGGAATATTTTTAAATAGTTTTAAATTATGTTTGAAGTGGCTCCTAAAAATCCAATCATTTTCCCTGTGTTATTCAACGGGATCTTGTGATTTTTCTATGCGATTCTGAATTTTTCTTAAAATCAAGACGGACCTACCGTAAAAAAAGTACGATTTTCAAGCTCTAATTTGATCTCTCAAACGATGGAAAATTTCCATAGGAACACATTTTTAAATCGATTGGAAGCAACCCCTGAAAATCCAATCATTTCTCTCTGACCAGATTTATCAATGTTTTAATAGGATTTCGAATTTTCCCAAAAACAAGAATGAACCTATCGCAAAGTACGGGTTTCAAGCTTTAATTTGAACCCTTTTAAGTTGAAAACTTCCACTAAAATCAATTTAATCCTACTGACAACGTGCTCGCGTAAATTGAATTTTATTTCTACCCGAAGGAACTGAGGCTGTCGACAGCATAATCACCGTGCTAACGATGAACGATTCTGTCACTGGGCGACATCTAATCAGAGCCCATCCTCACAGCTACCTAGAAAAATCCTGTCTGAGAAGCCGGAACTGAGAGCGATCTATCAATTATTATACTAACCAGGGTCGAGCTCTGGACACGGGAAACGAATAATGTTCGATCATCGTTGACGACGGCGTGTAAAAACGCGCTGCTCGTCCATTTTCCAAACGGGATGAAGCTCGACTAGCTTAGGCTAGTTTTACGATACGAACGTGACTTTCTAGATATTTTCCAGGAACCTCGGTATACACGTTCTCCCCTATTTTCAGTATATTTTGGCCACAGACTCAATTTGTGCGCACTCCCCGATTCAAAAGCACTTCCGAAGTTCGTCCCGACTCTTAATAACAATTGCAGTATCGTAAATCCGTGAGAGCTCCGAGACACAGCGCAGAATGGCTTCCGGAATTAGGTGGCGAGGAACTTTGCACCCTGATCTACGGGGGGTCTGCTGGTTTTTGCGAGCTGCGAAACAGTTCACACTTTATCTAATCCATTAATGGACTCTTTAATGACTGCGCCGCGTCCGAAAGAACCTCACTAATTTCCTCGCGAATAATCATGTAGAAAAAGGCATTCAAACGGTATCGCTCAAGATAATCTCTGGAATTACGAACGTAATTGCTGTTGCAATTAGACGATGCTGACAATACTCAGCAATTCTGCGAGCTTTTAAACCGGTTCAGCATCAACTTTAAACACGCCTCACTTTTGAACCAGTGGATTCCTAACATTAAAACTTGGATTTTCGGGATTTTACTCGTTAAAACCTACAGGATTGGATTTAAAAAAGTTGAGAATTTTTGGTTTCCCGAGGTAAAGTTTAACTGTATTCAGAACAGCAAAAACATTTAAAGAATTTCAAACTACTGGTAGCTCCTGTACCTAATAAATTGTTTAAAATTTCGTAGAGGAAACATAAAATTTATGTTATTCAGATTACTACATGTCGCTAACGGTCGAACGTCGCTGAAAGAGAAATCTTGGCCACGACGAAATATTGAGGGGCAACGGGAATAATCCTAATCCTCGGCTTTGAAAGCGCCATGACTCAATAGTCCGCAGTCGTATCGTTAAAATCAGACTTCGCGGAGTACGATAAACATGAAATCGCATGGCTGGTGGTTGCCAGCACGTCGAATCCGCGAGTCGAGCCCGATAAAACATCAAAGTGTGTTTCCTCGTAGCCGGATGGTCGCGTCAAAGATTTTCCTGCGCGTTGTCGATTCAGTCTGCTAGCGTGGAATATTCGCGCGAGATGGGAGCGTGCGATTCGCGCTAGGCATGCGCGACTGATCCAATGAAATTAGCGAAGGGTGAAGATCTCCGAATAGACGGCGCGACGGCGACGACGCGGGGATAGGAGGTAGTCGCTTGCGTTGAATAAGATAAGCAAATATTTTCAGTCGCGTCAGGAACGGTGGAAAAGCGCGAGAGAAAAGCGTCGAGGAGGCGAGCGAGGCCTTAAATGGTTAAAAGCGCGAAGAGTTGTTACAAAGCGACTCGAAGGTGGGGGAAAGGTGGAAGGGAAACTGCCCCCGTTTTTGCGTCGTGAAAGCAGCTTTCGTGGAAACTCGCTGTACCCATCGGCGCTTTACATTTGCGGCGAACAGTTTTAATCCACTTCCGTTTTGCGCCCCAGTCCGGTTCCGCGCCGTTGCTTTTCCTCTTCTCTCCGATCCGCTCGGCTCGTTATTTTCGGAACTGTGTTCCGACCGCTCGTTTTACACACCGATCGATAGCCGAGCCGGTTATTGTAATAAAGCCACCTCGTTAGGTGCGTGAATAGAAAGGGCTCGTGTAATAATGTTAAACGGTAAATCAAAACGTGGAATACGATTCGATGCTACAAACGACCAGCCTGAACCGGAACCAACCGAATCAGAGCATCGCCGGACTATTCATTCCGCAAACTGTTTATTTATCGCCGTGCAACATTATTCGAGCCTGATCGGCCCATTGGCGGAATTGAAACTCCCTATCGTATTTAATTGCTGGGAGATTTAGTAGGCCTATCGGTCAGCGCAATCTTTAAGCTTTAATTTGAGCGCTTTAAAATTGACTCGAAATAGCCTAACAGGATGCAATCATTAAAACAGCAATAACCTTACTAGAAAGTGTAGTTACCTTTAATTTAAGCTCTTAAAAGTGCGAATATTTCTATGGGAACACATTTTAAAACCGATTCCAAAGCACCCCTCAAAATCCTAACTCCTACATCCAAGTTACTGATCGCGGTTTTCTAATTTGTTTGTTGTGAAAGTTTAAAAATTCTTACTGAAACACATTCTAAAATCGACTTGAACTAACACAAATGTAAGAATATCACCTGCACCAAAAACTATGCTCAACAACAACCACCCATTATAAAGATTGGAAATAGTACCAAACAAAGCGAGAATAGAAAAGGTTTCCCTCTTCAATTACACAGTTAACACCTCCGCTGACAACCACAATAACACGGGACAATAGGGGTCCCGTCATAGACGTCACAGAGAGGCGGGCAGAAAATAGCCGGGCTAATCACGGAAAGCAAGTCGAAAAGAAAGCCCGTGTTACTTACGGCCGGCGACCTTCCATTTTTCGCGCGGACGCCTCCACCGGGCGGAAAGCTTGGTTTCCAGGTTGGCGGGTACGGCAAACAGTCCGGTGTCGGAGACAAAGCCTCGAGTGCCGCGAGGGTGGATTCCGTGGGGGACGATGAGGTGAGCTAGGGGTGGTTGCAAACGCGTGCACTCGCCGCAGTCTCTTCCGAAAGACTGAAGCAATATAACACCTATATCTACTTGCTAAATAAACCACTCGGTTTAAAGCAATAATAAATAGAAATAAACGTCCGAATTTTTTAAATGTCCGAATTTCGAAGTGAAAACAGCTTCGAGTACAAAGAATTAACGCGCTAATTTGGCGTTCCGCGGGTGAAGCAAGTTAAATAGCCGCGTTTGGTGTTTTTCGTGTGCATGACGCAACGGGGGTGAGCGTGGCAGATTAATGGGCGCCGAATGGGGGGGCGTAGCTCGCGAAACGGGCAGATCGTCCGCGGAAACTGGCTTCCTCTCACGTACAGGATTTCGCAATTATCCGCGGCGGTCGCGGATGGAAGGAGTTGGGTCTCCCTCTCTCGGAATGCAACAACTCTCCGTTTTCCTCGGCAAGTTGTCGAGTTCGAGCGCTAACGTTCACGCGAACGTGAACACCGCGTTTGCCTCCGGCTCTCTCTGTGCATTGACGAATCGATAGAGAGGCGAGAGAATGAGCAGGATTACCTTTGGCCGAGCTAGAAGCGCCGTCCCAGCACCAGCATCCGCAGGAGGAACCACTCGCATCCTGCGCGGACGAAAAAGGAGAATGACGCGCGGCCGTCGTCTGAGGAAAGACGCCGCGGCCGCACGATGAACACCGTTTCTACTGGGCTTGGACGGAACAGTGGAAACAGACTGTCTTCGGATTCATCCGAAGGTTGTGTGCATTATCGCCGTACAATTTCTCAGGTTCAGGTGGTTCCGAATATCGTGGATCAATCAAGTAAATATGGTCCGAACTATATCGTGCATGGACTCATTTTAATCTGAAATACTTCGGTAAAAGTGTGATAGAAAAATGATTAGAAGCAAACAATTTTTATCGTATCATTTTGATGTATCATACATACTACTTTGACGTGTCATATATAAACACAGAATTTAGCAGCAGCTTCGAAAGTTCTAAAAGAAGCCTTCCCTGTGAGAAACTCGTGAACTAACAAACACTTTTCTTAGTACGCGAGATGTTTCCATTATTTTGTCCAGGCCCTGTATGAGCGTCAAACACTTGTTCGAAGCTAGTTGCAGGCCACTTCCGTCGTTTAATACAGTGTTACCTATCAAACAAAAACGGTAGTACATATGTAGCGGAACCGAAATCAGTTCTTCAAGTTAATCGTTAGTTATTTTTGCTGCTGCCAAAAAAAGAAGAGGGAGAAGAAGAAGATGGGTAATTTAAGAAAGGACAGATATAGCAATGAAAAAAGGGGAAGTAAATGAAATGTACAGGAATCAGGGGATGCAGGAAAATCGTAATATCCGCTGCAACTTCATAAACTACAAAATATTTATTCTAAACAATTTCCGTCCTGCTCAGAAATTTGTTCTTTACGGATGCAGTATTTTAAAAACCGCTTACGGAACGTAATAAAATTATTATCCACCGTAGCAGAATAGGAAATCCCGCCTCAAGGGCCGTGCCAAGTTTCGTTAACCCTTTCGTTCCGGGTGACTCGCTCGACAATGTGTCTGCCACCGTGCTAAACCATTCCGAGAGAATCTACCGTGCCCGCACAACTGCTACGCGAATTTGTAAGACCTGTATACGAATGATCGAGGATCTACAACCACCGTCGTCGCCACACTGACGCGGTGCGAATCTTTGCGGTTAGACTCGCTGACGCCATTCCCGTCAATTGTTTCGTCGCCACGTTGTCAAATTTGCTAGATTGGTACCCCTGCCGTTAGTTGCCATTTCATTTACTGGTTTCGCCTTTTTTACTGCTCGCATTCGCGACCCTCCCAATTGTTTTGCACTGAATGCGTCTGCTGACACAAATTGGACCTAGTTTGCAGCTCGGAGTCTGCAGCTCGTTTCGCAACACTGGATTTCGAAATTTTTCTCTCTACAGAATAATAGTAGTATAAGTATTTCATGATTATAATTAGCCGAAGCTGGTGCATTAATATTCTTAAATATTTTTAATCCGTATACTATTTTAAACTGCAGCTACTGACCAGTGCCATAAATGCATAAAATTCACAGTCTAATAATTACTTGGTAGAAGAAGCAAGTTTATATTTAATTTATACCTATGTAATTTTCTCTGCGGGAAGCGGTCTCCAGGAACGAAAGGGCCACTTATTCCCAGGTTTGTTTCATCGAAGTTGCATCGAGTTGAGTCGGAAAGAAGACACGGTTACAAAATGGGAGCCGGCTGTCGAGGGTAATAATTATATTCTTCGGTCAGGAGTAGCAAAGCAGCAACAGAGCAGTCGACCAGCAGAGCAGGAGCAGCAGGTGAAACGGAGTGAAGAGAACGGAAGGCAGGATGAGGTGGTTGGAACAAAAGGCATCGCTTGGCGAGCAATATCGCGCGCACAAAAGCGACGAAATGCAAAAGCTATGTGTTAGAGAGAGAACAAGAGAGAGAGAGAGAGAGAGAGAGAGAGAGCTGGGGCCAGTCGATGTGATATATCTCGTCGGTGGTCCAGAAGCGAGAAGCGATAGAGACACGCGAGAGCGTCGGTAGGTGCGCGATCGCTTGTGACGGCGATGGAAGAAAACAAAAGCTGCCTGGCCGGAAGAGACAACGAGAGAAACACTGAGCGCACAGTTAGGTACAGCTTTGACATTGTATGTGCATCGAAGCCCGTGCCAGGGCTGGTCCATTCTTACGGGCCTCGATCGATGCAATTTCGCTGGTGCACAAAGAAAACGAGAGTGAAAGAGAGAAAGAGAGAGAGTAAGGAGCAGAAGAAGAAAGGCTGACTGAAGAGAAAACATGATGGACAGACAGCAAGAGAGCAAGGTGAGAGGAAGCTCGCGGCGCGTCCTGGTGCATCTCCGTCGAGACGGTCCGAGACTCTCGGCTTCGTGCCAATCGCATCTGTTCTACGGCCGGTATTTCTCTTTCTCGTCTGATCCCCTCGATCTCGGCTCGGGCCGCCCAGCAGGCGTCCTCGACGATCAACCACGACGGCAATGACAATCACAACGACAATAAACAATGTCTATATTTCGCCTGCGACAACCGAGCCGGCTCTCTTCTCTCTAAACGCGGGCAAAAACACGCACTGGCTTCAGCCCCGTTCCATGCGAATCTCTGTTACGGCCTGAACCTACACACTCTCTCGATATTACCGTCATCATCGTACACACGCATACCCGCGAAAAGACGGAACAATGCGTCGTTTACGCGACGCAAACAAACCACACGTGCCGAATCTCCAGATCGACCATGAGCTAGCGAAGGATACTCATCTGTTGGTTGATGCTCGATGCTCCTCTGCCTCGCGAGGTGATGGGCGCTTCTTCACGAGTCTTCGTGACCCTTTGACTATGGGCGGCGTTTCTAGATGCTCGGAGGATTTCTTGGGAATTGTGGCGGAAGACGAGTAATGGAAGATGTGCCGTGTACGTGCTTCGTACTATGAAGTACATGTAAGTGGTGGATTTGTTTGAGCTGGATGCGTCGATTCGCCATTTTATTTTGGGACTCGTGATTGTTGAATGCAAGTGTTTCTCATTGAATTTTAATTTACATGATGATTGTTCGTATTTAACTCGTTGAAGGGAATCTACTAAACATGAATCTATAAATACATTTCTTTCAAAGGGAAATGAAATTTTTTCTATTTTCACGTGGATAAAAACTGTGACGATGTTAGAATTGTTCAGCGCGTCTGCTCTTTTATTCAGTATTTTGTACGATATCATGTTATGCATTATGTATACATATATCCCCTGCAAATGTTGTGTCACTCGATTGGCACGTTTCGAGTTCATGCGCTCCGTAGTCAAAGGGTTAAAGGCCTCACTGTTCGACGATCTTGTCACAGATCGCGATTCAATCTACGTTTGCAGACACAGCACTGATTTTCAAATCGATGAGACGCGAGAAATCGCGGAGACTCGTGCAGATAGTCTTCGATCCTACAGCTCACTTTCGACTTTGAACTAGTATTTCACTTGATGTAAAACAAACACTCGCGATTGATTTTTTCGTAGAAAAATTTGTATAAAAGGAAATAAGAGGGAGTGAAGGGGGGGATCCAGGGCTGCGAGCACATATTTTTAGACTGGAAATTGGTATTCCACTCGATATACAAAACGGTGTCACTCGCGATGGATTTTCCTATAGACTTTCATTACTGTTTCACTCGATATTCGAAGCAGTATCAGTGGCTATGGCTTTATCCGTACAAAAGAAGCATTCGTACTTTGTGAAGGAAGGATTGAGGAGATCCGAACAAAGAAAGCGTCTCATTCTCAGCCGCAGCTACGACCTTCCGACTTGAACCTAGCATTCAGCTCGAAGTACGAAACAGCGACTTCTTTCTTCTTTCGAAAGAGGCATTATTCCTACCCAAGAAAGTAGAGGTGTCTAAAAAAAATTGGTCAACTCAATTTTTACCACAACCACGATCTTTAGATTTCAATGCAGCATTTCACTGGAGATACAAAACAGTTTCACTTCCGATGAATTGTTTTCAGCATCTAAACAAAAGGAGCGACTCATTATTAGCCCCAATATTCGCCCTGAACCCATCGCTTCACTCGACATAACAAAACAAACACTCGCAAAGAATTTTTTCCTTCAAATGAATCACCCCTACACCACAACGAAGGGTTAAATGTGCTTAAACAAAGGGAGCGACTCATTATTAGCCCTGATCTTCGACTTGAACCCATCATTTCACTCGACATAACAGAACAAACACTCGCGAAGAATTTTTTCCTCCAAAAGAACCATCCCTGCACCACAACAAAAGGGTTGAATGTGCCTGAACAAAGGGAGCGACTCGATTTAAACCATGATTCCACTCGATATCCAAAAGCGGAGTCACTCGCGATGAGATTTTCGATATACAGAAAGAATGCACCGGGAAGAAAGGACAGAGATGGTCGGAGCGAAGGTGGAACGTCGAGCGCGTTCTTCGAACTGGCAAAAGAGCGTCGCGACGCGTAGCGACTCGCTCTGGTTCGCGATTCGAATTCGCGTGCCGAAGAAGCTCCAGCCGCGAGCCGCGCAGACGCTCGAGTAAGTCCGAGGAAGAGGCGGGCGGCCGATTAACCGGCGCCGAGCTTCCCTCCTTCTCCTCATCCTCAATCCTCTTCGGCTTCTGCTCGTAGCTCCCCGGCGAAGAGAGAGAGAAAGAGAGGAGACGAGGATGCGCTCGCGACCGATGCGAGAGACGCGCCGAGTCCCACTGCGGTCGGAGAATTCGCGCAGCTCGCTGCACATCACGCAACATGTTTCCGCGAATCGGCCACGTGTTGTGCACGGGTGCGCGACACTCTGCTGCGCCGCGAATCGTCGAACCGAAATTCATCGGTAACCACGATACCGCCGCCCAATCGTATCTGTTCTCATCGTTACGCTCTCTCCATTCCTGTTTCTCTTTCGCTCGCTCTTTCTCTGTTCGCGATCCGATGCACCGGACATCGCGAGAACAATAGCCAGACCAAACCAACGCGAACCACGACTCGAATTGCCATCTCCCTTCACGCAGACCTGGCGGCTCTGATTGTTCTACAAAAACGAGGAATCGATGCTTTTCACACTTGTGTGCACACTCGATCGCGATTTAACATGTGGCCACTAGTTTTTGGCGGATTTCAGCGAGGGCTTCTTTCAGCGAAAGGCTTTAGGTTTTGAGGGTGGGGAGGTTGATTTAGTATATCGGTACATTTGTTTGTGTTTTGTATTTTAGATTGTACTACCCTCGGACACGAGATTGTAGCCGGTTGTTACTTTTAGATCGGAAGCCATTGCTCGAAGGACATTGTTAGATTTTTGGTGAGTTAATGGGCACGAAAGAAATGTACGAAACATATTCAGGGTTTTTGGTTCTTGCATTCTTGTATGACCACCCTAAGGACACGGATTTGTTTGACTCCGCAGAATAACTGCGAAACTTGCAAATAAAGCAATATCGCTGAAGACACGCGATCGGCTAAGGGTTGAAATAATTCGTTTTAATCGAAACAACGTTCTTATAAAAAATAGTAAACTGTGGATGCAAGCTTCTCAATCCTCTAGTAATAAATAATAACTGCAGACGAAACAGCCTCACCGAAGACACAGAACTGGTGAGGTATGAATCAAAGAACTTTGTTCAAAACAACGAGGTGAAACGTCCACTATTTTCTATTATTCTATCCCGTTCCGTGTGTTATTAAAGCTTCTCCATTCTTCATTATTAAATAATAATCAGAAGAGAAGCCAGCTTATTTTAATTCACAAAGGACTGCGAGGAGAGTTTCAACAAAGTTTGAATTACCAGTCAGAAAGTTTCGGAGATAGAAACATTCTTATAAAACAGGTATAACGCCAGCGTAGAACGTGTCTCCCATTACCGTTTATTCTCCAAGCCCCTCGGAGAAGGGTGGATTAGATATTCAGAATATCGTCGCTACTCGAAAACATACGGCGCAAGTGATAACGGGAATCAACGACGCTGTTTGTGTCCGTGATAACGCGTGTAAATAGGTACACACACCCTGTCTTGCCCCTACTACTACAAGAATTGTCCTTTGTATAGCAAGGGTCGCTGTCGAAAATAGTTTCTCGTATTTACGAGACGTGTAATAAAATCTGATCCGTAAATCTCGTTGGGAATGGTCAGTGACGTTGATTTCCGAAAGGGGACGGCTTTTACGACCCTACCCCGTCGATTAGCGGATGCTCGCTATAATAATACGATCCGACGACCCTCCCGTTCACCTCAACACTGATCAATTTGTATCGTGTTATAAAATCCTGATTGTGCTATTCTTACAAGTGCAATATTATATCATAATATGTATTATTACAAGTGCAATATTATAATATTGTGAGATCCTTGACTCGTGGGTCCTACGAACTGTAGATCTTAAGGAGTGCGTGTCTATGTTATCGGTGTGAATCAGTATGTGTGTGGGGCGAGATCGTTTTCGGGGATTGAGATGCGGGACAGTGCGTTGAGAGTCGTGAGAGTGTGAAGAGTCGTGCGAGAGGTCGAGGAGCGAGTTTAGAGAGAGAGCGCGCGAGTTTAGAGGAAGAAAGCGAGCGAGCGAGCGAGTTCATTTTATATCATTTTGTTTTCTTTATTTTCTATAATATTAAATATTATTGCTTTCACTTTCGTCTTTGAAAGAAACATTCACCAAAAATCCCTACAATATTATACCTAATATTCGTACAAGTGCAGTATTATACTATAATATTTTTACAAGTGCAATATATAATATAATATTCTTACAAGTCCAATATTATAAGTATAAACGTACAGTACAATTTGGCCAAAATTTTTATTTCGCAGATAACAGACGATCCAAAATTTGAAAGATGAAAATACTAGAAAAATATGGATGTATTACATTCGATCCACTGAAATTACCGAACAAAAACAAACATTCCTAGCTAGCTTCTGTTCCTCGCATCAAATGCAAAAAATTTGTACTTTGCACTTTACCAATCGCCGTTCCAGCAACCCCAAACTCCGCGAGGAGCGATGTTTAAGTATCGGGGTGGCGCCGCGAATTATGCGGCGCGCGAATGGATTCGCGAGAGTGGACTCGTACGATTTTCCCCATCGTTGTAAAAGCTCTGCAAGATTAATAAACAGATTGAGTGGCCCGGAGTATGGGGTTCGAAACAGAGACAGAGGATGAAAACGAGAGAACCAGCGGGCGAGATTTTATAGATGGATAGGTTGGAGCCGACGCGGAAATTAAACGAAATTCACACACAGCCATGCCGAGATTATTCCCATCCCTTCTGCGTCCGGGAGTTTGTAGCAATTTTTCCGCGGGTCTCGTCGGTGTTCTACAGGGAAAAGGGAGGCTCGCGACCAAATTTCCGGTCGATAACTCGCGGATGAAAATCACGGTCATTCTCTCCTGTCCGTCTCCTCTCTCTTTGTCTCTCTTCATCCCCTTGACGAGGAAATTGCGACCGGGGTTTCGCGGCTTGCAGAACATCTCGCGAATCCGGGCCACATGCAATCAGAACGACCCCATTAGCTCGCGTAATTGGCGGCCGCGTTATGTGTTAAGTGTCACAGCTCGTGCAGAAATATTCGTTTTCGCATACGCAAACACACGGAGCGAGATCAATGTACATAACGGCTCGCTGACGCGACGGAAACGAGAAACAGACTCGGGTAAAAATTGAAAACCTAGGGGAGACCTTGCGAATAATTTATCGAGCACTCCTCTCGCCCTCCCGCGCCGGTAATTAGGCGCTCCCGAGAATCCTGGCTGCTGCATTTATCATGCCCCCGATGACGATGCCAACGGATCATGTTGGTTTAAACAAAGTTCGGCTTTTTCGGGAGCTTTGCGATGTCCGGGGCGTTTGTAATTAACACCGGTCGACATGGTGCGACGCGGAAAATTATGTGCGATATTGAATAGCGAGCGAATTTGCGTCAACAAGTTTTTTTACGTTAGAGCGTTTACTTTTCCTGTTGTGAATTTCTGAAGATGTGGTGGTAGAACCGCAGGATCTAAGGAACAGCACGGACCTGAGAGATTTTTTTATCACATGCATTATTCTATGCACAATGAGCGACACGATATCTAAATCCTGTCGTCCCATACGAACCAAATAGCAAATACAGAAACGGTGCTCTGTCCGTGTATAAATGCTCACGACTGCAGTTTGTTCGGCTAAAGCCGAAGCCAGGTTAAGAAACAGTGACGGGGAGGCCTGCGAGGATATTCCAACAGCGAGAGCGTTGACTTTTCAAGGGGGTGACAGGTGGGAAGATTTACAACCCTCGGGACCAAGCTTGAGTACCAACAAATTTCCTCCCTCTTTCTCTGCTTAGAATTTTGCGGGAGGATGGAACATATTTCTATGGTTTGATCGAGTATCGCCGTGAGCGGCCCTTGATATTCGATTTGGCAATTAAGACGGGCTCGAAGAAATCCAAAAATCCGTTCTCTCAGTTTCGGTTTCAGAAATATACTCTTTGTTGCAAGCAATGGTGTCTGTAATTTTTATTACCTGCAGTATTCTTTTATGAATGACTGTGACCTTCAATTTTTTAAATGGAATGTTGTGTATTTTTTTTGAAAGTGTGTGCCAAAACAAACTCGTTCGTGTACGACATGATAACTTTCGAGGTCACACTAAGTCAGAAATCAATAAAATCTGTAGTACAGTAAACGCCTCTTTACTGTCCGGGTTCGTGGGCACGATCACTGTTCAGTACCTACCCACTCCACTGCTCTTCTGTCTTTCTCTATGTTCGGCTCTCTATTGAAGTCTCGCTCCGCGCGGTCGGCGCGGTAGACGCAGTCATAAATCAAAAATAGTATTTGGGTATGATAACTGTCCGTGCAAAACACGGCTGTTGGACAGTAAAGGGGCGTTTACTGTAATAGTATTTCTCGAATGTCTTAACCTCCCATTTGATCGAGTATCACTATGACCAATGATATTCGGCAATTAACAAAGACTTAGTCCAACAGTGTTTCTTTCAGTTCGATAAGTTGGAAGCAGAAGTTCGCGCGATTCAAGCAAATTCGCTGGCAGCGCGGCTCACGTAATTTCCTAACTTTCGTTCCGGGGGCTTGTAACCGATGCTTTATCAACAACAGCTGGCTTCGCGGGTCGATCGGGTGCCCGCCCTGAGAAGCGAGAGCTCGAAACACACAGCTACTGGTCGAAAGGATCTCGCCGGATTTTCTTCGTCTGCTGGTGGGTCCGAGACTGCTTCGCCCACCGCCTCGCGAGAAGAGGAAAAATTTCCGCCGGAAAATTCGTACGGGGGCGACCGATTCGAGCTTTCCCTCCACTTATCGAGGATCCCAGTTTCGAGTGAAATCCCTCCGTTTATCGAAAAGGAATATTATGCGAGGAGAACGTTCACCAGTTCGATTACCGGTAACCCGCTTCACCCTATTCACCCGTTTTACCAGCGCCGACTAACAACTTCTTTCCGAGCTGATCGCAAGAACTGCGAGGATCACGAATGAGCTGCGTTCGTGATTCGATGGTGAAACAGAAAGGATTTCTTTCAGACCTCTGATTCGAACTTCTTTCGCTCGAAACTTTCTCTGGGAAACGCTCCGGAAAAGATTAGCGAGCTTCTTCCAGTTGTTATAGTAATAAGTTCTGTACTGAAGATTGAATTTCTTAGATGATGAATAATTTCCAACTAGCCAACAATTAATCCTTTGCCTCGCGATTTCGTTCAGAGAAATGTTAATGAGATTGTTGTTGGTAATTTCCCAGTTGGAGAAGACAATTCATATTTAGTGTACATTTAGCTTAATGGCTGAATATCATTAACGGAAGAGTACATGGATAGCATGCATATTTAGTAGATTCTGCTTTTGGAATCCTCGAGTCCACTACAATTTATTTTGAACATTATTTATGAACATTATTCGAACTTATTCGAGATTTCTCAGCTGTTGGCACATTCCTGTGGCAGTTATTCGAAGAAACTCGTTCGAAGGGGGTGGAGTTTGGAACCGAGCTGCGAAACAGAGGTTCGCGGTCGTTTCTGTCGCCCTGTGACCAGAATATTATCGATGGAAAGCGGCGACCCGCTCCCCGAATTAGTGGCAGCGTACCCGCAATCGAGTTTCCCGTAATTCCCTCGTTGCCGGGCACGATCGCGACCACACGGGACGACGGACGGCCAGAAAATTGACTAAGGGCGGAATTTCCTATCTACCGGTTTACCATATACCCGCTTCGTGCTATCGAGAAGCTATGTTCTGTTTCCTTGCCGCGAGTTTCGACATCCCACGACGGCTCGTCCACTGGCACGTCGAATAAATGTCACCGGGAAACGCGAAACCGATGTCGCAACGATTGAATGCTCGCATTTGCAGCAAGCTTCGATTTTAACCCTTAACACTCGGATGGTGACTCAGAGGCGCCACTACATCATTAAATATGTCGGTATCTATAATAATCAATTACTAAACATGTAGGTATTTTACGAGGTATTCTAATAATTTCATATCCAGAAAATTTAATAAATCATAGGGAATGGAAATATTCTAGCTAGGAAGAAATGTTTAATTTTTGAATTAAAATAGCTCCGAGTGCAAAGGATTAAACGCTTGGCCCTAACACTAGAACGAGCCATTTTTATTTTGCATAAACATCCCCAGTCGAATTGCCAATAACCCATAAATTAGTTTTATTTTCAGTGAATCTTGGAGGCTGATGGGTGGGCACTGAAAGTGTTAAATAATTAGCTATTCGAAGAAAGAAAAATTCATTCAGGATTTCAATGAACGTAGTCCTGATCGAAAGTACGGACCGAGAAACCTCGAGAAACTCCTTGTCGCCAAACAAGCTTATTCCTCACGGCTAAAAAATCAAGACACCTATCTAGCGGAGGAGTTTGAAGCAAATTGAGCGTGTATTTTGCGAGGACAGGTAACGGGTCGAGGAAGTCGAGGTAGGCGGGCCGTAGAAGTCGGGGTTTGAATAGATATTCGGTCGGCGTGCGACGAAACAAAGTGTTCCGGTGCCCGCAGAGAAGAAATTTCTCCTCGACAAAGAGAGCTGTGGAAAATTGGGGGACGCGGGGGGCCAGGGGGTTGGTCGCGGCTGCGCGACTTTGCTCGCGGAATTTTGTTCTCCTTTGAGGGCTCAGCCCCGCTGAGTGGCTCGCCCGCCGATGAGACACGTTCCCCTGGAACGCGGTTCGCTGAGATCATCGAGGGTGAAAGGCGCGACGAGACAAGAATATCTTGGTGACCGACTGCTGTCGGCTGTCTACCGCCTGCTAGCAACTACACAGGGACGACTGGAAAGACAGAAAGAGAAAAATTAAGAGAGAGAGGGAGTTAGATTTCTTTCGTATTTAATAACCCGCGTAGCTAAATAATCGTAGACGTTCCTGTGGCCAGCTTTTACGCAAAATCATCCAGAAAAAATTCAAATTCGCCTGAAATTCTAGACCGCACTCGTAGAATTGGAAAAAATCAAAGCATTGACAATCTAACCGCCGATCGATTGTGATAAGGGTGTAGGGAATCTCTGATAGATCCACTAGCTGTAGCAATGTCGACAAAGTTGGGTGGAAAATGTATCTGGGAATTTTGAAAAACGGGGGAACTTGTTCCTGTTTCGCGATGCTGTTTGGTAGATTCTTAATTTTCTTCCTTGGTTACAGTGCCTCAAATACTTCATAGAGTTACTGCGAACCAAATCCCAGAAGAATCGCAAAGAAATTGTGCAGAGTTTAAATTCTATTATTTTATTCGATTTCGTATTAAAGTATTTTCTAGTTGAAAAGAGTGATGTACAGCGCAGAGAAATTCGTGCGCTTTGTTCATTATTTCATACACATTCGCCACACAGCAAGCCGCCTCTAGCTTTCTCTGGAACGATCCCCTCGCGGCGCAGTGAATTTTTCATAAAAACCGTAAAAATCGCGGGACCGAAACGAGAGAGAGAGAAAGGGAGGAAGAGAGAGAGAGAGAGAGAGAGAGAGAGAGAGAGAGAGAGAGAAAGAGAGAGAGAGAGAGAGAGGATGGGCCACTCGGGTCGCAACCGTCCAAAGTTGCAAAAAGAATACGTGCCACGGACGTGACGTCAATTCCAATCGTGGACAGGCCGTGTTCGTTATAGAGCGAGTGGTTCCAAGCAGGTGTAAATAGAGACCCAGGGGAGCGTGGCAAATTGTGCTCACGGCTGGTACCTCGTCGCGATAAGATTACGAAGTACAGAGGTGACTCTGTATCGGTCCTTAGCCCCGCGGACCAACAGCACCGCTCCGGGAAACGGGAGAATGCTCATTCTCGCGGGAATCGAGTCTGAAACTTAGGAAACTGTGTGCTGCGCTGTTAAAAGCACACCGATCCAGCAAGTCCGACAATGTTCCAGAGAACAGGTCTGAATTTTTCAGGCTCATTTTGGCTAGGTTAAACCTCGAAACACTGAGCCTCGGGCTCGGTTACGTGAAAGACTGCAGAGGGTCCTCTTCCGACTCGTTGGATAAAAAATTTTGATGAGATTTTGTTTCCCTCGTTGCAGGAAATTTTATTAAATTATTTTCTAGCGAATTACTCTTTTCAATTTTGTTTACCGAATTTAATTAAAAATAGAGACTCGGGCTGGATTAACTGAAAGTCTGAAGGAGGACCACATTGAACTAACAATTATATAAAATTGTTTGAAACGAAGAAATAATTTTTCGCAGTTTTTATTTGTTCCAGGATTAACTTCCCGGTGACGTTTCTTTCATGAGGCAGCCAGACGGAAACCTATGCATATATGGTGCACACTGAAGCTCAGATTTTGGAATATTCAGGACCAGGCTACGCTACTGGCTCGCAAATGGAATGACTAGCAGAATGACGCGACGCCGAGAGAGTCATCGGCCTCCCTCCACGTAGAGGCAAGGGTCAAAGGACCCCGCCTGCAAACGTGTACACTGCCGGACGAAAGTATGCGACCGGGCTTCGTGATTAATGGCGGCAGATAATGTTATTTCCAAGCGATACAACGAAAACTCGCGGAGTTGGTGCATGACTTATCCCATCGCGCGGTTTTGATGAACGACCGGCCATGGATCTTTTCGGTATTGTGTTCGGTTCTTTCGTTAATGGAGAGTGGCTCCGCGGTTTTGCATTGTAATATACGGTTTAAATGCAAAATACATCGTATTCCTTGAAAGTTTCACTGGTAGCTTTGTATTGTATATTGCACTACGATTGCTTAGTCCTCTACAAGCCTGTGGAACTTTAACGTTCCACTGTTAGTGTTTATGGTTGTTCATCTTTGCCTCGTTTTATTGCCTGTATCCGGCAGTTTCATTGTTTTGCTACACATCTTTCGTTCAGAATATTGGAAATCCGCTCAGTCTTTCAACCCCTTGTTGTACAGTTCATAGAGTGAGACTCGTGATGGTTTCAAACAAAATCTACTAGACGTGAAAAGACAAAGTTTCTCGTTACAATAATTTTTGTAACCGTTTCATTCCTTGTAGATTTTGATAAAATTTCGTTTACTTATTAGATTGTAGCAAAAATTGATTTTTAAGTTCAGTAAGAAGATTCTGTCGGGCGCATTATACATTTTCTTTTCTCTTCTGTGAAATTTTTTCGGATAAAGGAGTTCTAATCGCTGTAACCATAAAACAATTCGGCAAATATCACTCATCCGAAAAGGGGTAGTTATAAAGAACTGGTCACATTATCTACGACAAAATCGAGGGTGATCTAAAAAGTCGTATTAGTCACCTTAGACCTCCTTTCGAACTACGGCACGTCAGACCAAGAAACCCTAAATCCGCTAATAATAAAATAATCTAATTGAAACCTATAAAACTGAGTCGAGTACAGTGCCACCAACAAACTTGCCCACTGATTCGAAGTCCTTGAATCCACGTATCATGCAGAGCGACCCTAAATCCCGTTGACACCGGGGCGTCGGTATAAACAGTCGTTAGCCGTCGAGGGATTTCTCGGGCCGGTGTCGTTCCTTACCATTTCATCGGACCACGAAACAACGTGTCAGGGCCGGCCATAAAAATGGAAACGGGGGCCGGGGTGGGATTCGCGGAATATTGAGGGCGGTTCGTATTTCCACCGCGAACGGACATCTTCGTTTCAATCGAGCGGGCGGCTACGGATCGGCGAGTCATTTTTCATGTCGACGGTGTGAGAGGAAGAGAAATGGAGCATACGATGCACAAGAGAAAAAAGAAAGAGAGAGAACGATCCGATATAGAAACGGGGTGCAGCACAGCCCCGCGGTTGCTTTATGCAGTCGTTACAGCGTGATGTGTTTTCCGAGGGGAATCGAACTGAACGATCAGCCCCCGGAATATTTTACATCCGCTAGCATCGGAGCGTCCGAGACCGCTGACTTATCGCTGGTCGAAGAATCACGTACGATTTAATTTAGGGCAGAGGCGAGTCCCGGCAAACGGCGTCGATTTCGTAGAAAGTTAACGAGCGGTATATCCCGGGGTTCGCCGGGTTTTATTGCCGGCCCGCAGTCGACCGCGGACCGGGTGTTGAATCGTTTCTCTGCAGCCAGAACCGTCCACGTTAAAACATTACTTCCAGGCGGCTCGCGCGCGCGCACATTTCCACCCACATCCCGAAACTCGTCGCGGTCGTTTCTTTGGGAACGCGCGCGTGCTGCGTTTTTCTCGTAGGGCTAAACAGACAGCTCTGGGCGGTTCCAGGGGATAAAGCTGGCAGAACAACGGCCAACGCGACGACGAAGAGGAACGCCTGGAAATCGCAGCCACTTCCATGCTCCTTCAGGAATAAAACGGAAATCGTAGCCACTTCTACTGGCGAATCTCGGAAGTAAAAGTTGTGGACCGATAGTGAACAGAGATCGTGGTCACGAAGAGGATGGTGAACGCGTGGGAATCGTGGTTGCTTCTGTGGGCGGGTCTGCGAAATGAAACGGAGAACCGATTGAACAATGAGGATCACCATGAAGAGAAGAGGATAATGAAGAGGATGACGAAGACGATGATGAAGCGGAACGAATGGATATCGCAGCTGTTTTTTTTTAGGTGCAGCTCAGGAAGAAGACAAAGAATCTAGTGAACAATGAGGATCTTGGCGAAGGGATTCGCGAAGGGAACGATGAAGAGAAGATGATGATCGTTTCTCTGAGTGTTGTTCGGGGAGAACACAGAGAAGGTAGTGGAGAATGAGGGCCAAGATGAAGGGAATCGTGGAGAGGACGGTGAAGAGAAACGCGTGGAAATGGTAACCGATCCTTTAGATGGGCTTCAGGAAGAAGATGGAGAAGTGAGAATGAACAACAACGACCATGACGAAGACGCTGAGGAAAATGATGAAGAGGAACCTGGAGAGGAACGCGTGGAGATTGGTTCTCGGACTAAATCTCGGTCAGAGGTGAAACACGCGATTAAAAGATCACGACGAAGACGGTGAAGAGGAACGCGACGATCACTGTGAAAGGTACCGCGCGGGAATCTCGCGACGCGCAGCGAATTCGCGGCCGCTTCCGTGGACGTTCGCCGCGCGACTACCGAATATTCGCCAATGCCGGTACGTGTCTCGTATTTGCAAGCCCCGACCATCCGACCGACCGACGGCTACCAGCTGCCCCGACAACCTCCTCCGACAGGGTCGCTCCTCCCACCTTCCTCCTTCTCCTCATCCTCCTCGTCGTCCTCCTACTACTATTGCTACGTGTGTCTCTCTTCCACCCTCGTTAGTTGATTCGTTCGCCAGCTATTTCTCTCCCTCGAACCACCCCCTTTTTCCTGATAATAATCGCAACATAGCGGTTCGTCTTTGTTGCACCAAATAATGCGAAATCAATGTCGCCCGCTACTCCGTTTCGCTCTGTTTCGCTCTGCTTCGCTCTCTGCTTCGGTCTCTGCTTCGTCTTTGCTTCGCTCTGCTTCGACGGAACCGTGGCGGCCAAGTTTCCGTCACGGGCCAGTTGACGCTGTACTGGCCTTCGTCGATGACGTGTTGGACTTCTCGACATCCACCCACGCCGTTAACACGCTGTGCCACGTTCCAGGGATTGCGGGGTGGTCTGCGGGAGAAAGGAATGACCCCGGATCACGAGCCTCGCATCCCCTAGCAGGTCCTTCCTCGAATTGCCTTTTACAGTGACGAAGTGTCCCGTTTAACCGTTTGCGGTCCCACGCAAGAGGAGCATCTCGTTTTATTTGGTTGTCGCGTGCCGAACGTTCGATTTTATAACGTAAATGTTACGAAACTTTTCGATCAAGAATTAATATTGTACCCTGCAGATTTATTGTATGTGTTTTGCGAGTTATGAAGCTGATCGTGAGGGCCCTGTCTTCAGTTTTTGTTTAGATATATTTGGACAACGAGGGATTAAATAAAAGTCCTGTAGAACGCAATAACAGATTAACACTTCCCGAATAAAGAGATGTATTCATTCCCCAGAAAACTACCCTTGGTAATTTCAATAATTGCGAAGTAAGAAAGTAAAAACTGGGGCGGTTCAGAGTCAGGGGATGCTTTTAGAATGCCCGTGGACTATCGCGACTGTCCCCGCTATTTACGGTGTGGAAGTAAAGAAGAGAATTCGTTCCTCGTCCGCGATTCACTGCGCGTACACCGCGTAATTAAAAAGACCACCCCCTGAACCTCGAGTCAACAGAACGAACAACGGATCCCCGGAGGATTCCCATAATCTTAGAACAAGTTCCGGCGACGAATTTTTCTGACGTCTTCGGCGTACAAGGTGACCCACGGAAGATAACACACCGCAGGGGTGGTGGATTTGGGGTCCGCAAACATGATAAAAGTGCACACAAAGCGACAGGATGAAATATGTAGCGCGAATAAGAGATATAGTATAGGCGAGAGCCCGCAGCGAGGGCGTCCGTACGTGGCGTTGTTAAAAAACGAAACAATGTACACGAAACGGTGAATAGAGAGCGTGGTCGTGAATGCAGTTCGAGCGAGCTTTCACCACATTGTTGGCTGGTCATTCGATTTTAATTCGACGCACGTGATCCTGGAACCAACCGAACCCTCTGACGGGAGCCAGTCGGCGAACAGATGCGCGATATGATCTTGTTTTCGGTTTGTAGACCGGCTAGCAACCCTGTAATCCGCCTTGCCCACGAACATGGCAAACGATATCAACGAGGATAGCTCGATAATTACCCCCATGCAGTTATTAAGTTTGTTAGAGCCACAGTATGAGGATTACTGGGCTGCGAATTTGTGGAGAAAATTAAGGGGGTGAAATATGAAGCATTGAAAACTTTCGGTGTATTTGGGAACATTGTTCTGTTATCATGGATACATGGAAAGCCTAGGCGTGGCTTGAATAATGTTTACAAGGCAGTCTGTGCCAATGACTAACCTAAAGTGATATTACAGACATCAGGGAAGCGGAATACAGTAAACGCCCCTTTACTGTCCAGGTTTCTGAGCCCGCTCACTGTTCAGTGCCTACCCACTTCACTGCTCTTCTGTCCTTCTCTATGTTCGGCTCTCTATTGAAGTCTCGCTCGGCGCGTTCGGCGCGGTAAACGCAGTCATAAGTCAAAAATAGTATCCGGGTACGATCACTGTCCGTGCAAAACACGGCTGTTGGACAGTAAAGGAGCGTTTACTGCAATACACTTTGAGTAGGCGTGGCTTCGTGGCTCCCAATGGCTCTGTCAACGATCCGTACACGTACTTATTTTAGAATGACGTTTCAGGTCGAATAACGTCGAAAAGAAAGACGTAAGACGATTGGATGAGTGCAACGAAGAAGGAAGCAAGTGTAAGTGTAAGTTCATTAGGAGAGAGTCTACAGGAAAAAATTCCCTAAGTAGAAAATTCGACAAAATTGAATTGTTCGGGAACCGAGGGTGGGACGATCATCAGTTTAACGAAACGCGAAAATGGTCGGTGTAATCGCATCATCGCCCGCATTTTTTATTCGCGTGACTGGAGACCACTGGTACAGCGGTGTTTACGGGAACGGCACACCCTGTACAGGTTTCCAATGTCGATTATCCGCGAGTGGAATCGTTAACCGCGATCTAAGTGGTGGAATTAGAGGCGGTATCGCGCCCGGTTCTGGTTCGAGTTGGTGAAAATCGAGTTCCGATTGGGAACGATATTGTTGCCGGTGGAGGAGAGCGATTCAACACGAGTTGTGCGCGCCGTTTCCGGTTTCCGGTGGTGCGAGGGACGTAATTACTCGTACTGGAAAGGCTTGCTCCTCCTTCGAGGAAAATATGGGACGCATGGATGGACGACGATGTCTGGTGCCGTACGTAAACGTAGTGTTCTCGATACTTTGGCCATACGGCGTCTGGAACGGTTTGTCGTTGGCCCGTCGGTGTCCTGAGCGAGCCGGGCGAATCGACGAGGGTTCAATGACCAGCTGCGAGCTGCCTCGAACTCACTCGCACTGTTGCAGAACCTTCCCGATCGCTCCGCGCGGTCCGGGCATTCCGCTCTACGCTGCGCTATTCTGCTCCGCGCGCGCCGTCTCGAATTAACAAGATTCGAGCGAGGCCCGGACCGGACAGGCTTTTAATCCGTCACGGTGAAATTAATCTTCCGCCGCGCCGGCTCGCCCAGGGGACGAATGAATCCGCGGACCTCGCGGGAAATACCCGAATTTCGGCGCACATCATGCACGCCCACTGCGCGTCGACCAGAATGTATATATGTTGCGTAGAAATTGTACTCTACGATAATAACCAGCCGCTGAATACATACTTCTCGATACGCTGTTGGGTTCGTTGAGCGAGGTGAATTAAATGTAGATAGATTTTACGGTGTCTAGCGTGCTCTGTGCGGAGGGTCCGGTAGGCGTGGCTTCCGGGCTCACTGTTATGATAATGCTGCAGTGAATGATCTGTATAGGTACTTGTACGGCGGTCTGCGAGGGCGTGGCTACGATGCTCTAGTAGGTGTGGTTTTGTGGCTAATCATTTTAATAGATCCTGAGCAATCCTCCACCGAACAATCCTTGCACATATTTGTTCGAGGACGACGCCTCATTCCAAATATGACCAGAGAACCAGGAGATGGATTATATCGTTCTACCTGCACACAGTGCTCTAAGTAAGCGTGGTTTCATGGCTTCTGATTTTAATAAACCCCGAGCAGTGCTAAGACGACATTTCAGATCGAATAACACCAGAGAACCTTCCGTATAACAACGTTCTGAATGGGCGTAGCTTCGTAGCTGTTGACTTGAACAGTGCCAAATCACTGTGCCACAAGGTAATTCATGTCCGCACGTAATTCATAATGACATTTCAAAGCAAACAACATCAGATTCTCAGATAAAAGTCTGCACCCTATCCTCTCTCCAAATAGTTGCTTAGGACAGGCGTGGCTTGGTGGCCCCAGATCGCATCGCAGCATATCCCACAAAGCACCGACGTAGTACACAACGACGAAGTATACAAAGTACATTGACGTAATCTTCCGAACGAAGATCGCATCGTCGTTTTGCGAGGCGCGTCACGTGTCGTTGGACCGCCCCCCGCTCGATTACAGTCGGCCTCGTTTGGTGGATCGTCGCCGACGATAATCGAGCTCGGCGGCCAGTAATTAAGCGTCGTCCGCCAGGGTGGTGTTTTTCTCGCGTCGATCATCCCGACGCGACGACCCGATCTATCTATCGCCGGCCCGACTCGGCGACGAGTTCACGCTCGATCGATTGCACGCGCACCAGTTTTCCCTCGCGCGCGCGTCGCATCGTCTTCACACGCCATTTCTCCCGAGCGTTTTCCTTTTGTATTCCGCACGGCGAGGAAGCTCGATCTCTTCTTTCTCTCTCGTCGCAGAAATGACGCCCCGAAGAACGAAAAGCGACGCTGTACCGTCGCCGATGCTGTCGATGCTGGCGCGCGTCGTCCCTCGTGAATACGCGAGCAGCGTCGGGCGCCGATATGAAAAAAAAATGGTTTCCATAATATCCCGCGTACAACGGGCAAAAGTTTATCGATCAGCTGCCAACCGTTGCGACGCGGGATCCCAGAACGTGTTGCGAGGATAGGCACAGAGACGTGCATCAAGAATGCACGAGCATCGACAGACGTCACGTGCGATCGACGTCCTCGAAATTGCGAATCGGATACCGTGAATCCCGCTCTTTCGACAAGGATCCTTTAAGACTTCATAAATTATTATGTCTTCCTCCGACTTCCGATGGAGGGATCTCCTATGGACAGACCCTTCTCCCTCCCTCCCTCCCTCATGGCCCTGTGCTTCTCTAAATTTATCGACGTACACTGATACGACGCAAATTCCTCCATGGTGCATTTCTTTAGCGAAACTCACGACTGAAATCCGCTGTTTTTCAGAAGATTTAATGTAGGAACGCACAGCTATCACGGCACGCGAGAACGAGGCACTTCACGTGACGTTCTTGTATATTTTGTTGACTAGACTGTGGATCTTTATGCATTTTGTAAAAGATTACAAGAATTCAAGAATGTTGTAATGTTGCTTTTAATGTAACAAAGTCGTTAAGGGATGAAATCAGTTTTTTAATGTTATTCCTGCTTCCCACAATCAATGCAAAATATTTTTATTTTGCAGAAAGATCCGCAGTCTAGTGATGACAATTACTAGAAGATGTTTCAATGTAAGTCGTTGTAAACCTATTCTGCTCTCATACTCTCAATCTTATACGTTTCATCTGTCCGTGATCATGAATGTCCTTGAGCAATTATAGTCACTGAATTCCTACCGGAAGGAACTGTCATCCTAGGTGTTTAAAAAGGGGTGATACGATTTTTAAAAAGTTAAACTTTATCCTCAGAACTTTCGATGCACCTCTAAAAACAATAAAGAAATAAATTACTTTTTGCTTGTTCGGCACGAACACAAACGTGTTATCAGACTTGTAGGGAACCGTTTCAGAAGAACCATTACAGCGAGGGTAACTCGATAACCACACGCACCGGGGCTTCAGCGGCGCTTTTTCCACTAAACAGACGACCAATCCCAACCGCGTTCTCCCCACCAGTCTTTCGGATTCTATAGTCCTGTCGCTGTGAATTGCCTGCGCATCGAAGGTCAGAATTGCGGTCACGTTTATTGTAGAGACGGATCTACGGTAAATTTTCTCGGAGGCAGGGTGGTATTCGGAGCGGAGCGGTTGTCAAAGCGTTCGCCCCGCGAAATATTTATTCGATCCTGTGTAAGCTGGGCGGCGTTGGAACAGAGAAATGGACGCGGTCGCAAATTGACGTTGAAAACGGTGCTTTTTCGACGGTTTTCCGTATTCCACGCGAAACCTTCGCCAGCGAGGAAGCGTTACGAGCTCGTTGCGGAAGAGGATGGGGTATGCCGTTGAAATATGTTCCAACCGGTGGCGTGGAGGAGCTATTACGTCAAACAGGAGGGAACACGCGTTGCAAATGAGCTGACAGAGCAGAGACGAGAAGAGTTTCTCGCGGGTTGGTAATTTTATTTAGCGGCGCCGCGAAGGAATCGCGGCCGAGGACGCGCGAGCTTTGAATATCGAGCAGCCTTTTGGTCCGCTCGAACGCGCGCGTCGTTCGCATAATTGATCGATCTCGTAACGCCGCCAGTCGGGGAATAAAAATGATTCAACCCTGGGTCGATGGACGTTTCTTCGAAATAGAGAGAACGTTCTCTTGGGGCACAAGAGAGGAGAGGGAGACAAATAGAGTCGGAGGCTGTCACGTTACCATGCTCGCGGCAGAATGGTCCCTCGAGAAAACTTTACACATGCACGAAGGCGAATGCGCGATTCAATTTGCTCGCTACCAAAACAGGTAATTACAAGGAAACTCGAGCTGGGCGAATGGTGGTATGGATTCGCGAAACTCCGGCATTGTTCGCGGCAGCATCCACTCGAGAGAGCCTGCCTTTCTGTTCGCCTCTCGACGCGTTAATTTATCTGGTGTGTATACTGACGACGTTTCTGCGGCAGATCGCAACAACCCCCCCGAAACCGCCCGATCGCGGCTCAATGCGACGTCTCGATGGCGGCGGTTCTGCTCTATTAGTCTCGCAGACAATGCTCGATTTCCAGTTTTAGCCTTGAATATTCACCCGGGATCCGTGTTTCTGTTCTCCGAACCGCGAGAACTTTCGGATAGCCGACTTCGGAGCTTAATTCTACACGATTACGTACACAGGCATAATAATCGAGGGATGTTAACAACGTAGAAAACCGACACAGTTTTTCTTTGCGGGGCTTCGTTGTCGAGAAAAACGAGTTCAAAAGTTCGTCGAGTGGACGCTTGTCTGATCGTGACTGGCTGTCTCTACTTCTCGCTGACGCGAATTTCAAAGTTTATTTACTCGGAAGCAAAGCCTCGAACAAAAAATATTGTTGGACATTTTCTGTTCAGTTTTTCCTGTAGAATCTTCTACGTTCAGTTTTAAAATTAGAAAAATAGGTGACTAGTAATTAAGACGTGAATCCAGTGGAATATCGTTAGAAGCGATCGCGCAACTGTTTTCGAACCATCCGATCGGGCGTGACTGCGAAGACGAAGCGTAGAGAACGCCTGTAGCAAAATTAAGACTTGTTTTCCTTCTCTACCTTCCCCTTCCATTGACAATGTCATGCGACTGATCCGGTACTGTCAGAGAGAGGGTAACTGTTTCCCCTCGATTCGAGTCAATTCCCCTGATCTGGCGATTCTGACGGGAATCGACACACAAATTCCCATTTCCGTATAATCAGCTTTAGAATCGCGGTTGAACGCACTGTCCTCTTTTCTTGGAACGATACGACGTGAAATTCAACGCGCTTTCGGGGTCGAGCCGCGAGCAGAAAAAGGTTTCCCTGATTTACGAGCAGTACGTTCCGTCGAACAGGGCCATGAATCACGGCCGCGAAAAGCGGACAGAAAACATTCATGATTTCGTGTCCGATTTTTGTGCGACGGTTCCCCACAAAGACCGGTCCCTCTCGAGCGCCTCGAACCGTCACGTCACGACGACCGGCTGATTGATAACTGCGACCGAGCCGCTGAAAGCGGAATAACACGGCCCTCTTAATCGATCAAAATCTGCGCAACGCAGGACAGTGAACGCGCGAACATTGCACGTCCTCGTTTGTCAGCGGACCACGAATGCTGCCAGCGAAAATCCCGTACGGTCCGTTCACGGAAAATTACGAGTCGCTCGCCTGCCTGGACCCTCCTGTACAATGTATATCAATTTTTGACGATCGTTCGGTCACCATAACTCACCAATTACGGCAATTTGTTGACTGGATCCTGTACGAAGACGTTTTGCTTCTGCAATTTCGATTTTACGAGACTCTGCAGGCTGAAACGTGTACAATATACGTGGTACAAATTTCTAATAAGTTGCCCGAATCTTCTCCGACAATGTAGAATAATTTTTAACAGTCGCTCGATCTTTGTAATTTATCAATTATATTAATTTGCTAACAAGATTCAGCACGAAGACGTTTTATTTCTGTGCACATAGGTTTCGTTTTGTGAGGTTCTACTGATTAAAATCGTGATCAGTCCGGCCAGTAATAATTACGTACAGGTACCCTGATCCCTCCTCTACAATGTAGATCAATTTGTAACGACCGTTCGGTCTTCGTAATTTACCAATTATATTAATTTCTTCACAAGTACATACATAATTTTCATATTGTTCTGATTTTTGCCGACTAAAATGATGGAAAGTTTAAAAAATAAAGGTTTCTAATAAGTAGTCTGAACTGAATTTTTAGCAGTCGTCGAATATCCATATTTTGCCAATTAATATTCGTTTTACGAAGTTTTATTAAACTTCTAAACTCTATTCCTAGGAAGTATTTCGAACTCTCCTGTACAACGTGTGGACTTGACCAATTAATTTATCCCTGACACTATTCTCTCGACTTGGAAACGCTCGCCGAGAAAAACGGCGTGAGCTTCTCCGTGTGTCTATTCATATGATTTCCCTTTTGCGGGATTTCTCTAAACACCGTCTCAGCGGCGAAAGAGTTAATTCCCCAGAGCCGGGATAAAACTCCGGTAATTTGCATGCAGAAATAAAGTAGCAGATGTTGGAGCATGTTCGTGGCGCAACGTAGATCAGCTCGACTGTCCGGCGTACTGCCGGCCATTTCCACCCTAACGGGAAGGGTTGAGGGAGTCCGTAAATGAGTCCCGTGTTTCCTGGCTGCTATTAACCATTTCGTTCCCATGACTCCCGTATGAGTGTATGTTTCCAACGAAAAAACGAGACCCTGCGTGTCGTGTATTTCTTCGCGTACCTGCTGTAGTCATACCCGCCCTGCCGTATGTCCGTTCGAATTTTCAGGAGCAAGAGCGAGAGAGAATTGGGGCCCGAGGACACTGACAATGGGAAACGAGTCGCGATATATACATGTTTCCCCATCGTTCTCATCGAGACTGGAAATTCGCGAAAACGCCCCGAGCGACGAGCGGAAGAGGGAGCGTTCCGCGAACGATCGCGCGCGCGGAAAATAATGAAAACCGCGGGAAACGCGTCGCGACCGTGCCTCAGCTGGCGCGTCCAAGGATCGCTTAAAAGAAAATTGGCCGAGACGCTCTCAAAGTATGCTCGCGGAGGCCGACAAATTGAATTCACCGTCGCGAGCAGAAGTTAGAGGGGACCATCCACCGGGGAGCCTAGTCGCGGAGCGGAATCCATTGTGAAAATATTTGCACGCGAAGGGGCCCCGATAAGATCCTCTGCGACGAGTGCAATCGTCCATATCTGCACTGCGATCAATCCTCGATGGCATTAATGCACTGCAATAATAGCCCCGAGCATCAAAATCGCTTTTCGATTTTCATATTCTGGCACAATGCGCCGTGGAAGTTCAATTTCATAGGAAACGTGGAGTCAGTTTTCTGGTTGTCTTGTGCGATAATTTTGATTGTGTGTTAATACTGTAAAGTCTGACAATAAGAAAAACCTTCCGTGATAATTCATGGATCGCGTGGGGTTTCTGAAAATTGTGTCTCCATCAAGTATTATTAAGTAAGTATTATTTCTGTTTTTATATCTGACAAATTCAGAATCCTCGAAGTAAATCAACGAAGATTTGAGAAACTTCGCGAAACGAAGCTTGCTATTGAATAAAAAAGAATAATTGCAGCGTGAAAATTTCAAAAGCCAAGTGCAGGTTTCTTGGAGCTCTGCGAGTGTTGGCCGCAATATTTTCGCATTTCTCGTGGTCTCGACGATCTCCGACCTCGACGCTGGAATCGACGAGGTAACGGTAGCCGATACATTGTCCTTTGCATTTCAACGGACCGCTATGTATAAGCATGATCCAGTTATGGACGACAGAAACCGGGGATTCTATGGGAATATGGAATCGCAACGGAGCAAGTCGTCGCATCGGAGGTGGTTGCGGACGGAATAAATTGGAATCGACTGAATTAAATGTTCGCATTCGCAAACGGTCTGCGACGCCGGAACGGTAATAACGCCGATATCCGTAATATATCGTTCGCGTACGCGAAACAATGAATTTAATGCCGCGTCGAATTACACATACCCGATTATGTTTGTACCCGGCGCGGCGTTCCGCTCGCAGTGAGAAACCTGCATAACGGGGAGGGGCGAATAAATAAAGTGCGTGGAGGAGACAGGGTTGCAGGTTTTCGCCGATAATTAAAATTCGAGCCTGTGCACGGCTGTTCCAACAGGAAAAATGCTGGAGGGGATGGGAAAAGGGACGATCACCGGAACCATTCGGCGAATCGCAGAATAGAAGCCAGGAAACGGATACAACCGTATTAATTAATGGAGTTCGCAACTCGTAATTAATATCTCGTTTGCGAGCTACCGCTTGGCTATCGGTCCGTGAAAGAGAAGAGCGAATTCGCACGCGATGCCCCCTCGGACAACGGCCATCTTTAACCCCTCTAGCCCTGGAATGACGTCGCAGACACGTCATGCGATTTTTGAAGCCATTCGTCATCCTCCCCACTACTTTTTTCCTGCACATCCGGCCAATTTGCATGGAAACGTGCGCAAAATTGGAAGAAGTCCTCGATTCATGCAATTTAATTAATATCGCGCCGGCACGAGAGTGCATAATGTCACTGGTATAATTAATCAAACTAAATAAATCCATAGTCTAGTTATAACTAAATCGTACAAATTGGAACACATTTGTATTTCCAATCGAACGAATTTATTTTACTCGTGTGAGTTGTAATTTTAATTATTGTATTTATATTATTTCTTAATCCAGGGTTAAGAGAACAGAACACGAGCACTCAGTCAATATGAAACACAAATTATTCAATTTCCCAGCGTCGCATAAACGTCAAACAAAATCGACTATGATGTCAGGGTCCGAAGAATTGACTAGAATCGCAGAGGGAGGGGGTGGCTAAAGCGATTAAGCGTTCGCGAAACAGCCTCGGCCGTGCACTTTGTTACGCTTTATTAAATCTCTCTGCAGCGAGGAGCGAGAACGGTCGAAAGGAGAGATTCTCCCTCTCTCTTCTTTTCTTTCTCCCTCAGATTCTCGGCATTATTTGGCCGTGGGGGTTGCGGCGATCCCGCCATTTGAAACAGTGTCCGCGCGGGTCACGGTTTGTGCGCCACTGAGCCAAATGAAATTCGCCAAGCAGAGAGAGAGTGCATTACATCGATGAGGCCGGGGCCCTAATTTCTCGAGCACTTGCCGAGTTCCGAGCTCCGACGTAAACCCTTTCTCATTATATTTTTCCTCGTTCTTCTAAACTGCACTTCCCCTATTCTTCTATCCGTCTTGCTCCGAGTTGCATAACGAATTATTATCACGCTTTTAACTCTTCAAATGTAAAGGGGGATCATTCGTGTCTAGACGATTTCGAAAAGTTTGTGAAATTCACACATCAATGCATAAAACCCGCAGTCTAATTAAACCACTTTTTCTCCGAACGATCAAACTGCAATCAATTTGGCAGCGCAGGAAATCCGGCGCTATAACCGACAATTATCTAAACCATCGAACAGCCGTATTAGCACGAGTGGAACAATTATTAGTACGAAGTTGAGCAGGACTGTCGCGGTCCCAGTAGTGCGCTTAGGGGTTGATACAAGTGTGCCGGGGGCTGCTGAAGTGCGCGCAACACTTCGAGGTTTTCATTCCCCAGTGTAAACCGGGCTCGGTTGGTTTGATATTCCATTTGACCAAGGGACCCCAGACATTGTTTAAACATCGTCCGCATGCGGGAGGATCCTCCTTCTCGATAACGAGGACCCGGTGGGGATCGAATTTCCCGACTCGGCCAGTTAAAAATATTATTTTCCTCTCTCGAAAAAATATCGAAAGAATTTCAGCGTACAATATGAAGAGCAATACTCGCTCGACTAGCGAGCCACGTTCCGCCGTGAGATACATAAACAATCTCTCCCCGGGCTCGTTTATTGCCGCGAGGCCGCCGGCGGATACCCGATCCCACCCCCTTTCCACCTCAGCGCCAAAATAAAAATTCTGCGAGGGTCGGACAAATATAAACCACACTTTTTTCTCTAATTTTCTATTTCAATGCAATTTCGACCAGAATATCAAGTTTTTGTACACAATTGAAATTGTACCTGCATGCAGATAATCTCAACAATTAAGGATCAAATAATTATATTTGACGTAGGGTATATAATCGCATCACGCAATTCCAGCTTTACGGTATGAGAAATGTGCACGTCATTAAAATTTTATTTGGAAGCAGCAAATACCGAGCACAGTTAACTTCCATCGTGTTCAAAAAATTGTATAGCGTCTGGAAAAATTTTACTTCAACAATTCAGATCTTAGGGTAGAGTATACGATAGACGCAGCGCAGAAAAATCTAGTCGCGCATTTCTAGTGTACGTCATTAAAATTCTACTTGAAAGCAGCAAATATTGAACACGGGTGGCTTTCATCGTGTTCAAAAAATTGTGTAGCGTCTAAGGAACCCCATTTCAATAATTGACAATTCAGAATAATGTATAATATAATTGACGGAGGGCTGAGAAATAATCTCGTCGCGCAATTCTAGCTTTACGGTGCGAGAAATCTACATATCATTAAAATTTTAGTAGAAAGCAGCAAATACTGAGCACAGGCAACTTCCATCATGTTCAGAAAATTGTATAGTATCTACGAATCCTATCTGAACAACTGAAAGTTAGGGATGAAATGTTAGCAATCGCAGAAAAATGAAGTTGTCGCACAATTCTCCCATTTCGTTGCGTGAATTATTTATGGGTTTCGTTCGATAGACCCCTAGCTGGGGTGAGCGTACAAAAGGGGATGAAAAGATTCAGTTAACCGACCGCTAACGCCATCTGCCAAGCGAGCATGCAGGCAGGTGGTACGTTGCATGGCCGTCGGTGTCAGTGCCGTTGCAACGCCGATGCAACACCGGTGCAACGCCAGTGCAACTCTATTCTCCCTGGAGGCGGCAGACGAGCAGGCCCGAACCGGAAGCGGTGTATTCAGCGCATCAACGCTTCCGGACGTGCACGTTCTTCGCAGTTTCCTGTCCGTTACGATCGGCGGCCTGCATTGCCGGAAAAAACGCCGAGTCGCAGCGTTGCACCGGCGGCCAATTGCCTTTTGACCGGCACTCTGTAATTTCCCGCAATTAAACCGTTTTTATATACACTCTTCAACCCCTTCCCTCTGTTCGCGGCTACCGGCGCGGCTCTGCAAAAGCTCGCTTAAGCGGGTATCCTCCTTTATTCATCAACTTTCCCGAACTTTTTTCGGGAAAACTGTTCAATTAGGACTTTTTCTTTTAGGATTTTGCAGACATATTCACGGGTATTTGGAGCACCTAAGTTATTTTTGTTAAGTAAGAATAATTAAAATTACACGAGTTATATATATATATTTTTATAGAATGTGTTTTGCCATGATTCTCCAAATTTTAGGAATTTTTTTCGGGAGAACTACTGAACTGTTTGTATCAGAATTTTGCACACCTATTTACGGGTATTTGGAGCACATCAGTAACTTTTTTAAGTAAAACTAATCGAAATTACACGAGTTACATATTTTTTCATCCATTGTTTTACCAGACTGTCTGACTCGAACTGATACAATAATAAATAATGCATGTGCAGTAATGTATTGAATCAACACAAAAAATGTGCAAAATCTTTGTTTCTTCGCCTGCATAACATATAAACTTTTGCGACAGACAGTACGCGAAAATCAGCAAAATGTCCTCCTCGCAATCAGCTTGTCGTAGAACGCGAACGTGTTCTAAATGAAAAATGCGAGAAGGTACACGCAATCTCCGGCAAAGAGCGTAAGCGCGTCGAATCACCATCAAACCATAGGAGACTGAAGCGAGATTCTTCACCGGAGCTTCGTTATCCACCGAACAACAAACCATCGAAACGTTTCACCATGCTGGAAGATCCTCGAGCGTGAAACTAGCTTACACCTGACAGCTTGTAGACTCACCTGAAACAAAAAGAAGATCGGTCCGTGTGTGTGTGTGACGTTGTCATCGTGAAAGTATAACAAATGGGGCTTGGGGAGAACAAATGTGGGTACCGAATGGCAGATTAGACTGGCGAAAGGAACTGTGAGTAGAATCTCCGGAGATGATGTTACGCTCATTATAATTACCCGCCTGTAATGATGCCAGACAGATTTCAGAACTGTTACATTGTCTTCAATTTATGAGTGGACAGTGCAATCTTTGTGCAAAATAAAAATTTCTTATGTAATTTATTCAAAGATGAATAAATTTAGTATTTGAAGTCTGGTGCACATATTCAGAGATTTCATGAAGACTGTCTTCTAGAAAATTGTTTTAAACATGTTAACGGTGAAGGTGGGCAACGAAGAAATTATGAGAACGTGTTAATATGTTTGATAGGTTGAAAATAATATAAAAGTTTCTAAAACATTTTAATGTTTTAAATTAGACCTACTTAATTTTGTCGTTAATGCATCAAATCCGCTGTTTTTATGAGGAACAACAGGGACAATAGGACTGAGAAAATCAAGGAAATCATGACGCTGTAGATGAAATAAAATCTCAGAGGAGCAGCAAATAATCAAAGGCCGATGGAAAGCTCGTTTAAATATCAAACGAATTAAGAACTCTCGATTCCCATTATCCGAACGACATCAGGCCACCCAATTTAGGTTCGAAAGCGAGGCAACTCGACGCGATAACGATCGACGTCCTCGCTCGCAGAAGGAAGCCCGAGAATAATTAGCAGGGGCACGGAGGAAATTAAAGCGTTCCAGGGCACGAAGTTCACCCGATATTTTCGACACGGTATCAACGGGCTGCATCGAACGGGAAATACGAAGCCCGGAGATCGCGGGACTGGAATTTCCTCTCTCATTCGTATCGGCTCCTCGGTTTGTTCGTTCTAGGTTATTGGAACTCGGCTTCTCGCGATTTCCATTCGCATTGTACCGCTGCCGAATTCTCGCGCAACTGAATTTCTCTCGCAAGACCAGGCCGAAAGTTTTCCCTGCTCGTCGACTAACTGAAGAATCCGCGGAATCTGTACAGCAGACGTCCTCTAATTTGAAGTTTCGATGATTCTGCTAGCTCTAAATATCCATTGTTCTCTGTGACAGTAGTCGACATTTTTTATAGACCTTCTCCTTCTTCTTTAACAATTTTAGTAGGTCGAAAACAATGAGAAAAATCTTCTTAGAATTCTTGTAATGTTTTTTATCATTATAAACTGCACCTAGTTCTTTTTGTCATAAATGCATTGAATCTAGACTGTAAAATATTTTTGCAAATAAAAATATCTTTCTTCTTACAATTATCTTATTAACCCTCATTCGTACCTCGTGTTTGATTTGACACAGTTTTCCCGAAATAAGTTATACTGTTCTGTTATTTATAGGTAAATTTGTCCGAAACTTGGTGACTTTTATTTTTTTAATGCGAAACATGTAACCGCAAAAACCTAAGATATAAATGTTAACTCATCAATTTGAATGAAAAAAACATCGGAAAGTAACTGTTTGACTTGTTATTTTATTCAATTTATTATTCAATTTGACACCGAGGGACAGATTCAGTTCGCGAAATGAGGGACGGATGAGGGTTAAGCTTGAAACTAATAGATTTATGTCCTTAAATATTTTTAATATGATCACCGCTTCAAATGCATAAAATCCGCGGTCTGCTGATGACAGTTTTGCCTCGAGCGCACGCATTCGATTAGCGAAATTACATTTCGACGCGCGCGTGGCAAGGGTTACGTTGTAATAGCATTTACATAATGAAGTTAATCGTTCAACAGTTTTGTAGGTCGCCGTTGGAAATGTCTGCGCAATATGCTCGCGTCGAAAATATTTCTCTCGAATGTCCAAAGCGAGCGAAACGTGGCGTCGTCCAGTCGATCGGGATGTTTGTTTGCATCGTGTATCATCGGACGTCGCTGTACGCAGCGTGATGAATGTTGGTCGGCGTTAATCTCTCCGGGCCAGGAAGAATCATCGTGGACGGAAGGCGTCGCAGAAAATTGTCCGAGGATCCGAGAACAACATTGGCCACGTTTCTTCCGCGAGACCACTTCCCGGGTTATGCAATCGCGTTACCATTCCTCTCGATTAATCATCCGCGAGCGTCTCATTTTATTTCGCGTGCTAACTGACACCTCGCCAATGAAGATTTATGGGGATCGAGCTGCCTCGCGGCTCCTCATCTCGCTTCGCGACTGCCTCTTCGAGGTCCGGAGAATTAGCATGCTCGAGTTAGGCATTATCGGTAGTGTGTACTCTTGGTATAGAATATTGGGTGTAGAAACTCATACTTTGCGATTGTTGGGCGAAAATTAACTCCATTAACACGCTGGATACCGAATGTTGTGTGCTTCACACAAGTTTCATTTATTTCTCTATGTTTCTATATTTTTATATGTTCTCACATTACACCATAATTTATTAATCCAGTTAATTCCGCCTGTAATAAATTGATTTTTAATGTTCTTAATTTGATGACAATCACTTTTAAGTAATTCAAGCAGTGGACGGAATTATAATATATTAATAAACGAACCTACGAACCATGTGTTTAACGTGTTTAAAATATTACGTGCAATGCAAACGATGATCGAACGACGACTGATAAATGTTCAAACAAACTTTATTTCACACAATCACATTCAATTCATACATTTTCTTTCTCTCTCATTCTCACCATACATATCCACGCAGAAGTGTTGGAAGGTAGTTAGAGAAAATATTGGTATTATCAATGTGGCTGTGGATTTGATGCATTGGTGTATATGCATTTTTGTAGCGATTAACAATTTCATCAGAAGATAATTTGAATGATTACAGAGACTGCCTGTGCATATTTGCATGACGAAATCTCATCGTGATAGATGAGAAGCAGACGCTGCGTCCGCCAGAAGCCTTTGAAGAGTCAAAACGGACTCAGGCACCGCGTCGTCATCCCCGAGCTAATCTCCACGAGATTCCACCCACGATCTTCCGTCGTGAATCTCCGGGCGGTTTCATTAACAAACACGAGATCATTCGCGATTTACCACGTCTAGACACAGTCCTGTTCCAATCTACGATGGATCGCTTCCTTGCTGGAGGAAGTTCCGGCTTGTTATCACTTCCTCTCTCTCTCTCTCTCTCTCTTTCTTACTCTCGTCTTTCTTACTCTGTAAGCGATCACGGTGCCCGTAATCTAAACTAGAACTTTCCAGAATCCGTGGTGTCCTCTGTGTGGGAAGCATCTTGATATATTAGGTAATTACACAGAAAACATAACTGAGTATCACTAACCGAGATCCGAGTTTGTTAGCTTGAATAATCTGTATCCGTTTGTTTATCACGCATTCCTTTCCGGGATAGTTTGACGTTCGCAGGAAAATAGTTTGCCTTTGCAGACAGTTGTAGTTGGACAGTGAAATTTATTGTTGAAGAGAGGACTGTCTGTGTTGATTTGGCTCCACCGATTTCAATTTCTGAATTAGGTGTGCTCGATCATGTTAATATCAGAATTATTAAACATTACATTGATACGTACTGCTTTGCAATAAAGAAGATCATTGACATGTTTATATAATTGAAGATTATTACCATTTTAATTATAAAATAATATGAGTAAACTGAAACGCTTCACTTGAATAATTCCTTGCCATTATAAAAATTATTTTATTATAGCAAGGAATTGTTCAAGTGAAGCATTTCAGTAGTGAAAAATCAGAAATTAGAACCGGATTGAGACGAACAGGACAGCAGCACTCGTCGTAAGTGATTGAAAATTGCATCCAACGCCACCGCCTCCCTACTGCAACCCTTTTGTCGATCTTCCGCAGCGTTGAGAAGGTTCTGCATCCTCCAGATTGCTCCGTACACTGTTCCCAAAGCCACGCGTATTCAATTTATCCGAGGCACGCGCGGAACGGGGACAATTTCGCGGAAAAGGATGCGCGACGGGATCTCAAAGTGAAAATGGAACGCGAAACAGCGGGGAGACGAGAAAAGAATCGCGATAGAACGAGAAGAAACAAATGCAACGACGACGGTGATTGCAGAAAGACAACGAGAACGCATACGGGGTCCGGATGAATGCAGCCGCGTTTCTAGATCGGCTTCGTTATCCGGTTACACGTGCATTCCAATAATCTTACATAATCCTGGGGAAGTAGCTGGGTCGCATTCTACGGCTGGGTGGCAGCGATTCGACGAACGTGTTATCCGCTCGAAAACACCGGTAAACGCTCGCGCGTTCTACCCGGTCTGTCGATGTGACTTTCGCTGGCACCGCTCGATAATCAATTTCAAACGGTACGTTATTTTTCGTCGTTCCTCTCCCCAGCGAACCAGATATCGTTGAAACCGACGCGTTTTCTTTTGCGCCGCGCTGGAAAATGATATGCGAGCTGACTTTTAATGGCTTGCTGTCGCGGTAATTTCAATGTTTCTGCTCTGGATCGAGAATTACGTTACAGAAGAGTCCTCAAAGAATTCAGAGATTTGCGGATTGTAAGAATTTACGGAACGAGAAATTTGATCGATGGTCGTTTTACTTTGCACGGACTTGAATTAAGGAATAGTTTATACAAAGATGCGGCTGAATTTTTCTAAATAAAAAATCTGTTTCAATACTTCGACATAAGACTGATTTAATGCGAAAAGAAATGCATCACGCGTCACGAAAAATTCGCCAATGCCGCTCTTTTAGGAGAATGGGCTTTAAATGGAATGTTTGTAATCGTAGATCAAAGCAGAGTTAAAAGTAGAAGCCACGCTCCCGTCCCGTTAGTCTCGGCTCGAAAATAGATCGCCAGACTTAGGATTAATAGATCGGGAAGCGACGATCATCTCGAAGACGCTCGCGCACGCGGAAATGGAGGCAGCGAGCAACGCCGGCGCGGAATAGTGCCATAGCCAGCGGCTAGGCCGTTTCCCGACCTTGCCAGGCGGGATTCCTTAGTCGCGAAGAACTTGGCCATTTTTCTCGGCCGTTTCCTCCTCTATCCTCCTTTTTGCCCCGCTTTTTCCCCGCTCCCGACCCAATCCCGTCGCCGACAGCAGCGGACCGCTCGACTATAATTTATTCCCGCGGAAACGTCCCGTCGTACGCCTTTAATCGCCACGCTCGCGAGCAAAGTCATTTTCCCCTTTTGAAACACAGATTTGACGAGCTACAGTCTGTCCCATAAGTAACTACCGGCAATATCTCTGCGGAAATTATGGCAGAAGCGCGTTTTGGCTGGAACCTTTGCCTAAACACTGGTGTGCTTGTGTTACTGATGGAGTAGGGATTTTTTTTTGGACGTGTCAGTGGTGTGATGCATCGTTTTATCGATTGGTATAGTTAGTATGGACCCCTTAGTACATTGTATATTAATTATAACTAGACTGCGGATCTTCATGCAAAATAAAAATGTTTTGCATTATTTGTTTGAAGCAGGAATAACATAAAAATCGATTTCATCCCTTAACGACTTTGTTACATTAAAAGCAACATTACAACATTCTTGAATTTTTTAAATCTTTTACTGTTTTATATTTTGCTCAATCAATTTCTTCATAAATGCATAAAGATCCCCAGTCTAATTATAACGATAGGATCTCGCGCGTTTAAATTTTATGTGCGTTTTTGGTCCTGACAATTTTTTAAAAGGAATGGATAAATTTAGACAGTTTCTTGCATACTGTATTCAAGCATTTGGACTTAAAAAATATGTATGCAGAACCCAGAAACAAAACAGTCATCTGATCTCTTTACAAAAATTCCCAAATGAAGCCAATAAAATGACACTCTAGACCAGAAGACCTCTTTTGCATTCTTCAAGGCAAGGAACAACTCTTACAATTTTGAGTATTTCGATTTCAAAAGATTCTATTGTATGGTCCAAACGACAGAAAATATGTATGCAAAACCTTGAAACAAAACAGTGATCTGGACTCTTTATAAAAATTCGTACTTCGAGGCTTGCAAAATAGGTCTTTAGTCCGGAAAGCCTGCCGCTCAGAGACGCGAATTTTCCTACGGATATCGTGGCAGCTGTCTGGTTCCGTTCGAGACAGGATCAACATGGGAAATATATATTCCGTGGACGCTCGCGTTACCGTGGATCCGCAGAAGTTGAACTTTATCCACGTCCGAGCCAGCGAAACGGAATTCGCAATTCGCGGAGAGAAATTCCGAGCAGAGTCTCAGTGCATTCGTCTTCTCCTCGCGGCTAGAAAAGTCGCGGACGTGTTACGTGCCACGAAGAAATCGAGCAGAGACGTCGGCTAGCCGCGAAATCGAATCCTCGTTGCAAGGAGACTCCCGCAACTGCGAGACAAGACTGCTCGTGTCGAGAAATCGTTAACTTGTACCCGATGTTCGAACGAATTTCTATTCGTTTCATCGTCCCGGAATTTATATCCCTAAATTTTCCATGTTCTTTTAATTTTACGATTACTCCGATGCGTGAAATTTCAGATTTTCAAATTGAAATAATTTCGAGGAAATTAAAAATAGCACAATTCGTTTAGGAAACTTAAAAATTTATAATATGAACACACATGTACATACATTTTCACACGTATAACACTGAAAAATTCATGGAAAATGTTCTGGGTCGAATGAAGTGTCTGAATGTTGAAATGGAAATAGCGTCGAGTGTAAAACTGTGAAAGAACGAAGGAATAATTGTCTAATAATTTAATCATCCACTGTGCAAAGTGTGCAAGGATTAAATTGTACTCGTAACGCTTGAAACAGTGAAAGAACGACGTAATCATCTAATAATTTATTAATCTACTGTATTTAATGCACAAAGGTTAAATTGTTCTCGTAAAGAGTGAAAGAACGACGGAATATATCCTTTGAGGATCTGTATTGGCTATGAGGATTAATTGGGGAATTAACCGGGAAAAAATCCTCGGACCAGCGACCATAAACTGGGCTAAGCGGTCTGCTCGAGTGCGATTCGCGACTATTTTACGATTCTAATCACGCGCCAGCGCCGGTTTGGTCGCGCAAAGACATACGATCGCCGATCTGAAAGGGAAATCGAGCGTACGACACGTTTCCAACACAGATTACCTGGACGATCGAGCAGCGGTTTCGCCCTGTCGTGAGCTGAAACCGCGACTAGAGAGACAACCGCTCTGTTCGTCGACCTTTCCAGCCGAGTTTCTGCTGAAGTTGCCTTATTTATGGCAACAAATTGAATCCTCGACCCGCCGGGCGCTCGAATATTTTCATGAAATTCGAGGGAGCTCTATTGGCAATTTTCGGGTTGAGACGCGAGCTCGAATTTTGTCGTTAGGTAAGATTGTATTCGATTCAGGGGAACCGGAAGGGTATCGATCTTGATGACGATATATTCGATTGCACTTGTTCACATGTTTGTTACTGGATTAGACTGTCGATTTTATACATTTCTGATTACTTTGGAAGAAATTATAATTCGACTTCTACTTGATGCGCTTGATGAACAAATTTTAATTCGCAGTCTATACGTAATGCACTTTTGTAAAATGAATTTTTATAAAATAGATTTTGCAGTTTGCGGGTCTCATTAGACATGTATCGTTGATTCTAACGGAATGTAAATTATGTATAACTGATTATAGACATGAATTTTGTCCAGGCTCTTGCACGCAAAAGAAAAAATGAATTGGCTAATCCTAGCTAGTCAATCCAATTAGACGATTCCGTGAATTTCGACCGTGATTAGGCAACTCCGGCCACCACGGAATGCTATTGGCCAGGTATGATATCGGAGATATGGGCCCATTTATTCGCGTTAATTGCGAACGGACGCTTCCGGAGTAATCCGCAGTCGCCCACGGCTGTTGCGCCATAAACAGTGCTCACGTATTCGGTGTTCGACTACGTGTTCTGAATATTTCGCCGGCAATTCGGCTGGCTAGGTATACTAAGATGAAAAGCTGCAGTGACCTATCCGCAGTTTTGGCTCTGTTTTCCATTTATTAGTCGGAAATGATCTCTCTGATACCATAATTCACAGAAACAGTTTGCGGTCGCTATGTTTTATTGAGTGCTCGGGATCCTCTTCGGGAAACGTGAACTAAATACAGCGTGGGAAGGTAATTATGCGCTGAGCGAATTGGGAGTGGATTTGTGAGAGATGGTTCCGGGTTGTTTAAAAATGGTGCATGACGACCAGGTTCTTATTTTACAATTAATCAAATTATGAAAACTCTTCTGTATAAATTTTGTAGAACAGGAATAAATTCGACCTTGCTTGGTAGGTTCAGTGTTAAGCATGTGGGAGTTGCAATAATTTAGTATGATTAACATTAATGGTCAAAGGTGTAGCTGATCAACTAAACTTGAGCACCAATTTGCAGTAAGAACACGTGGAATAATGTGCATGGAAGAGGTCTGGGAACTCGGAAAAATCACAGTTTTACAGTGTATATATTCATTGCCGGACACCCAGTATGCGTGCAGGCGATCGCGGAGAAATATGTCGGCTGGTAAAGGTAAATTGGATCAGGGTGAGCTGTCTGTTCTGTTGAAGATCGACCGATCGATAGGATCTCGGCGCGTAGCGGTCAGGAGGCCTCGAAAGCGCGGCTCGAGAAGTATCCTTTGAAAGGCGCGAGCTTCTGCAACGCATGGCCTCCATTTCTGCGCTCTTATTTGAAAAACACTCGACTCGCCGATATTACTCGGCCCCTGTATACGTATACAAGATATGTATGTAGTGTAGTGTATGTATACACACTCCGTTCCACGGAAATGCCTTGCACGTTTCGAGGACTCTTCGCTGTTCGTTTCGTGCCACGGGTCACCGGTTGACAAGCCGTTAGTTCTGAGCGCGCGGACAGAAAAGCTGAAGAGACAACGAGAAACTTCCGGACGTGGATCTTCGGCCATCGCTACCAGAACTGGAAACCAGGCTAACATGGCCAACCATCGCTCGTTGGATCGGTAATTACACTGGCGGTGACTGATCGGTACGATGCGCGATGTTTCCTTTTTCGGATTCAGTCCCTCGCGATTAATCAAGCTATGAAGCTGCTTCTGTGCTTTATGCGCATTTATGAAACGTTAAGATAAATTAATAAACAACTAGTATAGTAGTAAAGAGTATACCATTCGATAGAGATCCCATAAACAACCCTGCGTGACAAGTTTCAGCTCGGTACCCCTACCACAAAAGTAGTTATAGGGTCAACAAGGTTTTAACGAATTATGCTATATTTCTGCTGTTCTGTTCAACAAAAAATTACGAAAAAATTCGTGAAGGTTCTGCCTAATAGCACAAGCGACTTTGAATTTTTTCCGAATTTTTGACTGCAAAATCGATTTTTTAAAAATTGCCGATTGCCAAGTTTCGCTTTTGAGATCAGTATTTAAATTATTCAGGTCTGATCGATGCTGTTTTTCGGAAACTATAAACGGAAGAACATGCTTCCACAAATTGAATCGACGACCACAGGAAGTCAAACGAAAGACCAAAAGAATCGACGAATACATCAACCATAAATTGTTACAGGTCGTTTAATCTTATCGATGCTTTCTACCCTCTGTATTGACCATGTGTCACTATCATCGTGATGGACGATCGATCGTGGCGTTGGAGAAGTTGGCAGGAGCGACCGGAACGATTCGCGTGATTCCATTATTCGACGGAAATTCAAGCCACGGATCGGACCCGCCAGCGCAGCTATTTATATAAAACCAGATCCCGGCACAATAGCAACTTTCTACTCCTACACGGAGCGGTGGGGCACGCGTGCATGCGCTCGACCATTTACTGAACCGTGCGATGATCGAGAGCCGTCCTGCCAAATTTCGGTAGCTGCCCGAACCAAATTATACAGGCAATATTCAAACAACACTGTTTAATCCATTTATTGTTCTCTAAATACAAATTATTAACGAATTTGCAATTTAACATGTTAACGCCCACATCGATTATGTATGACCCACAATATTTCCTCTTCGAGTTTACAGATTAATTGTAACACTATAAGGTATTAGTGAAAATAAAATGAAGAAAGGCTAAACAGATCAAGATACTTTTCCTACAACTTAACAGTGAAGTGAGCGTGAAAAATTATATAAAGAAAACTTTTTAAAAACCACGGTTATATCAAAATGCACTAAAAAGGAGAAAATAATTTTCTTCCTGGTTCTCCATGAAATACCGAATCCAGTTAAATGATTAATAATATTTTTCCCCAAAATTTTAAGCAGTTAGTTCAAAATTTCTTCTGTTATAAAATTAGTGTCGGAATAGATAGAAAAAATTAATATAAATTTAAATAAAATCGTGAAATTAGTGACTACAAATAAAAGCGTGGAACGCCCACGAAGATTACACGTCAATATAGTTTAGCGCTGTGGTGGTTTCTAAAAAGTTTTTTTTTATATATTTCATTTTCTACTTTTTAGTCTTTACATATCTTGTAATCGAATTTAATTACCACTTCAACCAAGATCTTTTGTAAAAGGGAAAATATAGTGTTATGATTAGATAATTTATTATCCCGTTTTTTTGTCTTGCCTTTTCCAGTCGTCTTTTCCGTTGCGTAGCAGTTTCAGTCTTTGTCTTTCGTCCGTCAGTAAGTTTGTTTGTTTGTTTTTTGTTTACTTTCATTTTTGATCCTACGAGTATGGCGGCAAATATTGTCATCGGAAGCAAGTGTGTATAATCAAAATTCGATTACAAGATTTGACGCATACAACAACACAAGGCAAGTTAATATAAGCGTGGTAAAAATATCGGTAACTTCAAATGTACTATATTGAATATAATAGAGCACATTTAAAGAGACTGTTTAAAAATTTTCTACATAATGCATGTACCAAAAAGTTGTTTAAGACAATATATTTACTACCACAGAAGATAAATGTATACAGTGATCTCAAATAATTCTTGGCGGGATCATACTTGGTCCACCGCAATCATTTCCACAAACAACGACCAGACAAATGTACTCTGCTGACGGCTGATTCTGGAAAAGTGTTCGAGCGCGAGTAAATCCTCGATTCTGCCGAGCCAGCTATCGCAGTTCGAAACTATGCGTTGAACAGACATCGAGGGACTCCTTTCCGGAGCAGTTTCTGGCGGGAGTTCCTGCAGGATTCGCGGGAGGAAAGCGTCGCAAGCAACGATAAAGAGAATCAGGGAGTTCCGGCCGATCGACGAGAAGTTGCCTGCGCTGCTCGGAACCGAACTCTACGAGAAGTCCTTAAACGCTTCGGAAACCGGCGTCTTCGCAGACTTTCAACAAGTTCCACGGTTTTCCCGGTTACTCGCGCGGGGAAACTGTTTGTTCCCGGGATCCATGCCGCACGAGCGAACTTCGACGAAGAAGAGAACTGTCGTTCTCGGATCCATGCGCGCCGAGTCATACGAATCGGCGCTAATCGACCGGCGAAGTTTACTTGGACCGACTTCGGAAAGAAGACGGACATTTCGTGTCCCCTGTCCTCAATAGACCCGGACTGTTTCCATCTTCCGTACAATCTAGGATGACTTCCGCCTTTTTACGGCGTGTCCCGAAATGGAGCTGGAGTTGGTGATGGTACGAATGAACTGCGTGAGTTGTGTTGGAAGTTGCTCTTACTACAATCTGTGTTTGGTGAACATGTACAAACCATGTAGAAGAACTTGTACAAACCATGTAGAAACACATGTAAAGAGACATGTACAGAAACATGTACAAACCATGTAGAAAAACATGTAAAGAGACATGTACAGAAACATGTACAAAAACATGTAAGACTCAAATACGACCAAGTAGAACCAGTAGGAATTGAATTGGAATCATGTAAGGTCTAGTAGAATTCAGTAGAGTAGAGCAAGAATCTACTAGGTTCCAGTAGAATCCAGTAGAAAATGAGTGGGACTCGAGTAGGATGCAGTAGAATCCAGTAACAAATAAGTAGAAAATCCAGAACAATCCAGTAGGAATCAAGTAAGGTCCAGTAGGAATTGATTATAAATCGAGTGGGAGCCACTAGAATCCTTTGGGGCAAGTGCTACATATCCCAACAGTTTGTGTCGCTGGAACAATTCTCCAACGAATGTATTACAATTAAACAAATAGATCCAGAAGCCCGTCAATTGACGTCAGCTGTGTCTCTCCCAAGTAGAATGAACTAAAAACTGCACAACTCCTCGTAATTCAGCATCGATCCTTCAGCGAGGAGACATTCCGTCGCAGCTCGAACGTCGAGCAAAGAGAGTTTTCCCGTGAAGCAAGAAGTTTCCGCCACAAAGGTTCACCGATATTTCCTCTGAAAGGACTCGTCCGACGTCGGATAAAGAAGAAGGGAACGACGGTACGGTCGCCATAGGGAAAACGATAAAGCGGTCTCCGCAAGAGTTGTCGTAACGCCTGCCAGTGCCCGGCTTCCCTTTTCTCTCTGGTATATCTAGTCGAGTAGCTACGGTCATGCTCTGCTGTCTTTCTGTCGTGGAAGAAGGGGGGCACGGACACACGGAGCGAAGCGATACACCTACTCCCGCGAGGGTATTATACGTCGCGCGCGCGGTGTACTGTAAAAGGGCGAGTGGGAGGGTTAGGGAAAAAAGAATCGCGGGAACGCGTCGGACATGGATTTAATGCAAGTGCGAGGGCGGTAAATCTGTGAGCTCTAAGCTAAAGCGGCGAGCGTTGTTGCGAGCGGCGATCCCTAACACGCGTTCGCTTGCGTGAGCGCGTTGTCGGCTCTTATGCTACGGGGAACGATACTTGGAACGAGGCGAGGCGATCGTTGCACCTTTGCGGATCACCATCTGCCTGTTGCATCGGCAGTGGAAAAGAGTGGAAATTGTTTCTGTCTGGTTTAACCGAGATCTTTTGACTTTGTCCCAAATGGAGGGATCCGAAATTCGTTCGGATCGGACCTATTTTGGAAGCCCTATCTATGTTAGCGTCTTCTTTGCGAACGCCTAGTCCAAGTAAAGTTATTGTTTGTGGAAGCTCTATCTAAATAGAACTCTTGTTTGCTATGATCCCATTGGTAAATCTATTGCCTGCGAAAGTAGAGTTATTATTTGCAATGGTCTTACCTCGCCAGGCCCATTAACTTCGACAGCCCTAACTAAGTGAATCTGATTTCTGCGAAAGCCCTGGTTAAGTCAAATTCTTGTTCTCAATGGCTCCACCTCGGCAAATGCATTGTCTGCGAAAGCCCTATCTAAGTAGAGCCACTGTAAGCACCAATTCCGAGCAGATAGGGTTCTCTTGAAAGCTCTACTTCAGCCCACCATAGAACCCAGACCAATCCCCATACAATTACCTTTCTGACCCCATTCCGCATCGGCCGACCTCGAATCCACGCGAAAGGAGTCACGCCGGTTTCCGCAGTGCGGAACAAAACGCAAATTCGCGTTCATTAGGCGCTCGAGACGGTGAAGAGCACGATAATCTCGGAATCGGAGTACAACGGGGCGAGCTACCATCGATCGGCTCTCGCAAAAACGTATTCGTATTAGGTCGGCAGGACTGGGATGCTTAAAGAGAAAATTACGGTTGGCCCTACACCTCAGGCGAGCGAGAGTCGCGATCCGTGCGGGATCGAGACGCACGCGATTCTGCCTGTTACTCGCGCGCGTGAGAATACCTGCGAGCCGAATTGAGCAAGACAATTACCGGTCCATGGGAGAACAGAAAAAACGGTGCTTCTCTGAATCGTAATTGCAATCGCTGGAGCTACAACGGCTCTCTATTTTCCAAGAAGATGTTTCCAAGGAGATCGAGCAGAGCAACAGGCGGAATTAGTTTTCCACGATTGCGAAACCAAGTGCTCTATGGCTCTACACCTCGATCGATGCAGGCTCGCGAATTCAACGAGTCGAGAATCCATCGACTCCACCGCTCTCCATCTCGCTCCACTGGCAAATGACGTTCCCGCGAGCACGGCTCGAGCAATGTTCTCCAAAGCGGATTAATCGAGAGCGATTAGAGTACTCGGGCTCGCGTGGGCGGAGACCCGCACGTCCAGGCAACAGTTTGCGCGTGGACTTCCTCCTCGCTGATGGTTGCTAAATACCATCATCATTGACCATACAACTTGATCCCCGAGCGACGCTACGGGCCTCGAAACTGAGGGTACGTGGTGGAAAATCGCCGGATTTGATACACTGGAACGAGGGTCCCAGCTTGATCATGTTTGATGAAAGGGTGACGGTGTTTGAGTGAGTTGAAAAATGTATTTGGATCTCGAATGCTTCTGGACAGCTGTCGATACCTTTGTAGTTGATCGATATCGTTCAAGAACCTCAATTTGCAATTGTTTGATCATGTTTCAAGCAGAGGTGTTTACACTAGCTAGGAAGAGTTTTCAGACGCCGAATGCTTTCTACCAACTGTAACTACCTTCGCAATTGATCGTGACAGTTCAAGGACCTCAATTTGCAATTGTTTGATCATGTTTGATCATGATTTTTGACAATTGCCGATATAAATAAATACCATCATCATCGACCATGCAACTCGATCCTCGAACCAACGAAGCTAACGCTGGAAGCCTCGGAGGACACGCGACGAAAAATGGCCGGATTCGATACAGTGAACCCGACCGCAAAAATACGATTAGGTCGAGGCGCGCGCAATAAATTCACGATAAGTCGTGCTGGCCCACGGTCACTTAGGCGCTTATCTAAGGAGGAAGAGCCGAGGGAGGGTGCCATTATGGGCCGGCATTATCAGCCGTGTCTCTGAAGTTTCGCGTTCACGGCCTCTCTCTCGCGTTCCATTGTCCATTTCTCGTCCCGTTCTTACTCGGATGCTTTCGTCTTGGAATTTACCGTAACGGCCTAGCCGAAAGGTCGATCCAGTGCCGAGAGGCTTCGGATCCACTCGAAGTCGTTCGTTCCGTCGATAATCGCGGAAGTTCTAACTGAGTCGAACATCAAGGTCGAACACCGCTTCCAATCGATTCTTCTTCGATCGGTATTTCCTTACGATTTGTCAGACACGACAAATTCATAGATTAAATGCCATTAAAAATATATGGAAAATAATTGATGAATAGCTGTCTAAAAGGAGAATCATCTTAACACGCCAATACCCAAAACTGGATAAATCTCCACCGCACAGGAATTCCAGTGCCACTTTTCGGCAGTGCATCCACATCGATCGCGACCATAAAATCCGACCTCCGTGCTCGTTATCCGTCTCGGATCCCGAAGCCCGCGTTCAAAACCGTTCGATAGCCATCGCATGGAAATTAATAGTGGCCGAAGATCGTCGGAGCTGCGCCGTCGAAGGCTCCCAAGTTCGACAGCGATGCTCGCTGGAATTGCGCGGATATTTACGGGCCACTTTCGCAGGCACGCGTCAATTTTACGAGCCCGCGCGCCGTATCTTTGCGACCAGGAGACCCTATAAACTGTCTACCGTCCCTGGAACTGGTTACGCTCGAAAGCTAAGGAGCACGAACTTTCCAGAGCGACTCCGATGCTGAGAATACTCTCCGAGACCAGGCTCTAGGAAATCTCGCGCCTCGTCGACGTTCAGTCAATCTACACGGCAAATCGCGGATTAATCAATCGATCCAATCGACCGGGCGCCTCTCATTATCTTCCCTATTGACGAGCATAATCGCCAGAGCCCTGTCTGTCCTCCAGAGCATTCCGTTTCACGCCGATTGCGGGTAATTAGTTAGGCTAATCGCTGCTCAGATATGACTCGCGTACCGGATATGGTAGACGTTCCTCTTAAAGCGAAGATCTTGATGTGAAAATCGAGTGTGTCCGCCTTTCAGCATAATTGTAGTTTACTTATCAAATATTTAATCAATTTCAACCGCCAACAGAAAACCGCAATATTAAAGAACGTGTTTGAATTATGTGTTTCATTACGTGTTTCATTATGCAAGCTGTTTTAATAAAGGTTCTGAAACAGCTTGTTTCCATGAAACTTTTATTATACAGATTCTTCTTAATTCTCTAATTTTAATTCTTCTTTTCTCAGCTTCTTTCCAAAGAACTTCCTGAAAGTGAGATTTGTTCCCAGGGAAATTCCACAGGAAAATAGACGTTTCCTCGAGTAGAATAAATTCGAGTAAGAAACGAGAGATAACTGTATATTCCGATCCCCAGTTAAAACGATTGCGAAAATTTCTTCGAATTCTCAGAAATCGCCTGATCATCCTTCTGGAAGGATGCGCATGTGGGTCCATAAACGTTAATTTCCTATTAAGATGAGCGGCGCTCTCTCAATCCCGTACGACTCCGCGATCGTGCACGCGCGGATGGCTTCGATCTTTGAATCGCAGGCAAACAATTAGAATGGTTGATCTGAATAGCAGCTGCGCGAATAATAGCGTGCTGGAAGATCACGAATGAACGCGTGGCGCTGCGAACAATCCTATAATCCTTGAAATTTAAAACATGAGAGCAGAATAGAGAGAGAGAGGACAGAAAATTCAAGAAGAAAGTGCTGATTGTACCATTTTTATTTATTTGAGATCTACACAGGCTGACTCGATAATTTTTATTCTGTCTAGTCATAACGAGACTGCGGAAAAAACGCTGGAGCATCAAATTCGACAGAATTTAGTACGATTATCATTTGTTATCGATCTACAGAAGCTATTACCAATGAAGATGGGATTTTATTTGGTCCCGCTTTCTTAAAATTTGTGTACAAAATTTGAAGATTGCATAAACATTCGCAGTCTAGTCATAACATTGTAGGGGCCCTTTGTCACAGGCAGGAAAATTCGTGAGTGAAGCATCAAACGCATGGTACGCAGGAACAATTGCGTGTTTCTCAACAAAATGGACGTGGGCGTAATTTCCATGGTCGGCCGAGGGAACGAGCGAGCTTGTTACTTTGCTTCCTCCATTCAGGGCCTCGTTTTCATTCACCGGTTCTTATTTCCTCCCATTGGCTCCGGCTCTTCCCAGCTTTTTGCCCTAGCGGAGTTAGCACGAGCGATTTCGGGTAACGAAGCAATTAAAGTCGAGTTGGCGGACTCTCGAGCGCTCCGCGCTCCCTTTCCCGAAAAACGCCAGGAACCGAAGTTTCTCTTTCGTTCGGTCTGTGTAACCCGGTTCTCTGATTATCAATTAACCCCGGGACTGGACTAACACAGCAGAGCGCAACTGTTCGTCGATCGCGCGAAACATTGCCAATCAACGATCATTCTGGATGCTGCAAAGGTTGCCCTCCTCGTTTCAATTGTTTTTCCATTCGATACCAGAGAGAAATACCGCAGCTGCCTAAGTTGTTTGTACGAATACTTAATAATTTTAATGTATTACATTCATAAAGTTTTCACAGTTTCATATTCCTTCTATTAATTTTTGTCATAAATGCAGTCAAAACAAAAACCTGTCAGATATGTATAGTAGTGTGCGAATTAATATGAACACATCAATAGTTTTAATGTCTTATTAGTTTTTGAAAGTTGGCAACATGACTATGTTAATGGTAACGGCCATTTTGTTGTCAGTTTGATGAACTAGTCTGCGTTGATTAGTGGATAAGTCTGTCACAAATTAGCTTTTGAACCGTTACGAGTTGTTGTATACAATTTCGGAAAATGGATATAACGTCAAAAAAACGAAAAAAATATAACTTGTCTAGATTGGCCAGGAAACTCGCCAGATGTAAACCCCATTGAAAATCTGTGGGCTATTGTGAAAGCCAGATTTCGTAAAATTGGGCTGTACAACAAAAACAAAGCTGATAGAGGCTGTAATTCAGGTATTGTTTCGAGACGAACAAATGTTAGAAAAATGCAAAAATCTTATTGATTCTATGGCTGAACGTGTCGAAGGTATTATACAAACCAAGGGGGGCATATCTTATATTAAAACAATTAAAATATATACCACTTTGTATTTGGTTTTGTGTTTAATGACCAATAATTGATAGTTTTCAATATTTCACTTGTGTTTACATTAATTCGCACACTACTGTATAATGCACAATTCCGTGACAGCACAAATAAGTTCGACGATAACGCACATTTCAGGCCATTATTCCCAATTCGTAGAGACTGTAGGATCGTCGGTCACGTCCGAATTAAACGGAAAAATGTTTTCGCGCGAGCACTTCGCTGGGAGCAATTAAAAGCCCGCTTCGTAACGCGCAACGCTCCAGTTCGCATCCTCTCGCGAAAAGAAAGGCGGCTGCAGTTTTTCCTGATGCGTTGCGTTCCCGGTTTCGCAGCGATCGGGGAACGGAAGGCGCGTGCTGCTCGTTGCGTCGCGAATTCACCGCTGGGACACGCGCCGAGCGCGTGCGAATTTGTTGCGGCGTCGCGTCGGCCGTCGTAACGTTTCCATCGCGATATCAACATGGTGAGATTTATCGGCGATAAAGCGAACGAGGCTATCCGGCTCGCGCCGAGTAATTAAAACGTTACCCGCCAAAGGCCGGCTGCCGCGCTGCTAAAGGAAACTCGTTCCGGAGACTTAATTTTCACCCGGCGCGCACACCGTTTCCGGTTTTCAGGCCGGCACGATCCATGTTTCTGCGACGTGGAAATCGACTAGCGATATTCTGACTCGATAGAAAATCTGCTCAAAGTATGAGTGCAGGTCTGAGTAAATATTGGAAGATTGTAAAAATTCGTACCCGATTTTTAGAGACCAGAAGAACATCTTTTTTGTTCCAGCAAGTAAATATTAAAAAACCTAATTAAAAGTGGATGAGTTCTTCTTCTCCCATTTCCATTCCACGATGAAATGGAATGATCGTCAGTGATCGTCAGAAAAGTGCGGCTTACTTTTCCTAGAATCTGAGTCGAAATTTTGAACGCGCCACGACGAAAGAATCGAATAAAGTGAACGGCATTCTGGGAAGGCTGGCCGTCGATTAAAGATTGCAGCGGGCTTGAGCACGTCCGCTCGAAATTCCGTAATTCCTCCGATGAAAACTTTCCTCTTTTCGACGTCTCCGCGACGACGACGGGGTCTCCGATATTGCAAGGGGGAGGGTTAGAGGGCTCCGCGAAAGTTGCAAAGTTGGTTCGGCGATGGCCGGTCCCCCGAACGCAGTTACCTTTCGCGGCACGTAAGGTTGTCAAACTCCCGGGGAACTTGAAACGGGACCGATAATCCCGGCGAAGCTTCGGGGAAAACTGAAATCCAGCGAGCGTCTCCTAATTGCTCGGGATTTCCGTAACCTGGTTATCATAGGAAGCCAAGCGTCCCGCGGGATCCCCTAACTTTTCGAGCGACGTCGACGGGGGCTAGTTAGCCGACGCCTTCTTCTTTTTCTTCGGAGGTAACTTGCCACGAATCTCGGTGATCGGTGGGACGTGTTGAACTTGTGGAAAACTCGCGTTTCTTTTGGGATGGGAACTGTCACCCGGAGCAATCCTTGAAAACAGCTCAGGCACCTCGAGGATCACAGGCCACAAGGCCACGCCTACTCGGAGTGAACCACGCCTACTTTACGCAGGGACTGTACTAGTCTCCAGTAGTCATCCTCTGTGTATCATCATTGAGAACTAGATCTCCGTTGAATCATTTAAGATTAAAATCCTATTTGGTCCTAATAAAAACAGAAAAATTCAGAGACAGAATCATTGAGATTTTCGAAGCGAAATTTTTAGAAAATAAACAATTCAGACTGTGCATAAGTATACATAAATCATTTAACCACTGCTCCGACTCCTCCAAAATTGAGAGCAATGTAGCCACGCCTCTTTCTAACTCTCATTCGCAGAACAGAGAATTTCTCCACTCTCCCATACAATTTTCCCAAACCGTTGCCCTCAGAGGCACCGGCAGCGCCTGTCCTAGATCCTCGAAGGGTTCCTTGATCCCTGAGATCGTCTACTGGGAACGAGCAGGCCCAAAGGGTCCTATTAAAATTCAAGCGAACGGCCCGCCTTTCGGAAAGCAGTCGCCGCGAGGATAAAAACAAACGGAAGAACCAGTCGATCGGGTTTCTTGTCGAGTCCAGGACTCGACTCTCTTTCTCTCTCCCACCGTTTTTCTCCGTCCGGAAAGGCCGATTCTCACAAGTTTTTGGGGCGTGCCGTCGGGCCGAGACGGTTGCGGAAGACAAAATCGAGAGAAATGCGCCTGGCCAGGCCGTTTTTTCCGGCGGCTTGTGTCCGCGGGTTACTTGAAATTCTGAAACGGACCGAAGAATATTCCCGGGCCTGGCAAAAACTTGCCCGGAAGACGGGACCGAAACGGACTTTCTTTGGCCGTATTGTTTCGAGGCTCATCACTGATGCGGCTGGGCCCGCTATTAAACCGAACGTTGCGTGTCTCCTCGCCTTTTCCGTTTTCTCCTCCCCCGAAGCCGAACCGTTGTCCGCAACATCGCTTCGGGCTGTTCGACACAATCATTTCTACACAGAAACGAATTTAACTCGCATTTTAATCGGACAATTTTTCTGTATACACGTTTCTGCTACTGTATTGCTACAGAATTACCAATACAACAAAGAATATGGCGATTCTCCACGTAAAAACAAGTCCAGGCACCAAATGAAAAATATCTCTTCCACATTTTCGATTTACTTTCTCACGTCGAATCACCCCCTCCATGGTTGTCGCACCGTCAATACTGGGACACCCTGTATTTCGGCCGGCGCGAAAGTCGCCTGGTTCGGATTGATTTTTTTCTCCTTTTTCTCTCTCTTTTTCGTGCGCTCGATCCGTGGCAGGAAGCAGGCAGAATTTAGGCTTATCGCGGAATTATTGCCGTGCTCGGAAAAGGGAGAAAGGAGAAAGCGTCAGCGGTCTCAGGTCGGCAAGCTCCGCCCACGTGGCCGGTCTCCGGTCTTTCGTAACTACTTACGAAACTAGGTGGCCGTCCTTGGAAGGTCCATAACCCGAGCCAACCCTTCAAGAGCAACAGTTTATCTCGGGGTGAGTTTCACCCTCCTCGCTCGGACTTTATGATACTGCTCTCCTCGCGGACGCGGACATACATTTCTATGAAGCTTTCATCGAATTTAAGAGTGTCGATCTCGAAAGCGTATCTTCAAACTATAGCTGCTTCAGGATATTTTTCCAATTGAACTATGGGATGTCGCGTTATCAGACTTTTATGTGCACGTTTGTTCGTGTCTTGGCGGGGTCTGTGAATTTTTACGCGAAGAGGAAATTTCTCATGTGCATAAAGCACGGATTCCTTCAGATTCCATTTTCTTAATAGTCTTTTGTAAAAACTACTGAAACACGAAGCAACTAAAAACTATCTTTCTATGTTAATTGCAACGAGGGCACACAATTTTTCTTTCCCTCAGAAAGAGACGATTAAGAAAATGCAGGAAACGGACACAAAAGCGGGAAGTTCGAAAGTGCGAGCGATTCGAAACAATTCGAGGTTGAATTACCGCACGGTGATTATGGCGGCCACCAAGGAAGTAAACGCGACTCATCCATTTCCTCTGCTCGTGGACGCTGCGATTCCGAGGCGGAAGCGGCATCCTGGAAATCGGGGCAGTGTTGTCTCTCCCTCGGTTCCATTGTCTTTGTTCGCGCGAAACTGGATACAGAAACGGCCGTCGGGTAATTTCAATTACGTCGGGCTATTTAATTACTGACGTCACAGCCGTGGGACATCTGCGTCATGCTCCAACGGGACGATTACACGCCCACGAGTTTTCCTTTGCGCGGGCAACGTTGCGGAATAACGAATTGCGACGCCGCGAAACCTCTTCTTCGTTCTTTTTTCTTTTTATGTGTTGCTATAGTTTCCCGCGACTCGATGGAACCTAACGAGCCGCAGAATTTAATTAATTAGCATGCGACGTCGTCGCAAGGGACACGGACACGTGTAATGCGAACACGTGCAATTCAAACAGCGATTCGATATATCGATGGCCGGTATGCCCGGCTCTCGAAACGCTCGCGTTCTCTGACGGCTTGGCCCGCTTCGGATTCCGCGCCGCGCGATTAACAACGTCCGGGACACGCCACTGCTATCGACAGCTCCTTTTCATTATTCTAATTGAAAATTATTTGACATTGATGACAATCGCTCGTCTTTAGACGTAGACGTTCGAAATTTTTTCTTTAAACAACCAATGCTCTCGAAATTGTTAGGACACTTTATCGTGCCGTCGAGGTACGAGAAACAATTTTTGGTTGCCCAAAAACATTACTTGTTGTTGCAGGAATGAGATATTTGTTCAGGAGTGACACTTGAAGCATCACGCTAGGGGCCACAAAGCCACGCCTACTAAGGTGGAACACATCCCATTTTTTACAAGCATAGCAAGATCAGTGGTGTTCCTTTTTCTGTTTCACTATTTTTACTGGAATCACACTCTGAATGAAACAGGAATGCAGATTATATTGTGAAACACCACTGTGGGCTTTCCTGCAATCGAAAGTCACGAAACCACGCCTACTCATGGTACTCCGCGCACAGAAAATAAAATAAATAGTTCTCTTCCATTCTTTTTGATGTCATCTATCTTGGAACATCACTTTCAATTAAACGTGTATAAAAATTGTCTCATAGGCCACACCGATCTAAGACACTCTGCCATCTTGAAACATCATTTTCATTTAGACAAATGCAGAAACTGCCCTGTAGGGCACGGTTCCAGCTCCATCACACTCAAGAGCAAGAAAGCCACGCCTACTCGGGGCAAGCCACGCCCCTTCCACACGGAAGCAGCATCAGAACACAGCTACGAAATTCAATTACTTATCCCGGGGTTCAACGACTCCGCTAACGAGGATTCTGCAGTGTTGCGTATCTGCCTTTCGCTATTTCCGGCGCGCTGTTCGTCGCCGATTCCTCGCGGAATCCTCGAAACAATTATCCCTTTCTCTCTGCCGGCGGATAATCACCATCTTCGACGGTGGAGCGCGGAATATCGCTCGTTTTCCGCAGCGGCTATCATCGGAGAAAGTTTCGTGCCGCAAGATGCGATCGCTACCTGTTGTTAGACTCTGACGTGCATTGTTGCAGGCTGAAGCGTAATGTCGAACGGGGATGAATACTGAAACCGATCGGATATCGATCCGGGGCTCTGTAATTACCAGAGGCTCCGCTGGATCGGAACTTTCCTCGTATGCTGTATTAAGCCCTTTCGGTGGCTCGGGGTTCGGTGTATGCGACGAGCCAACCGAGAAATTTAACAATTGCATCGCGTTCGCATTGTTCGAATTACTGGCCCTTTATTCGAGCTGTTGCAGACCCGCGCGCAACTCAGAGGATTTCGATTAGGTTCATAATTTGCCACTCGGAGTCTGGGAATCTCGGATTTGGCTAACTGGGAATGTATCAGCACGATCTTTGAGTGGAACGAAGTTTCAGCATTCTCTTTCCAAGTAGTCATTCCTAGGGTGGTAGTAGTAGTATGACTTAAGACTGCTCATCTATCACGCTATTTTTTCTTTTGCGATTATTAAAATTATAAAACAGTTTTCGTGAGACATCGTGAAGAACTCGATTATCGACAATTAGATTAAATGAATAGCTATCACAGTATAACAGAAACACATATCTCCAAAAATATGTTGAAAAATATTGATAAATAACTTTATAAATGTCCTTAAGCCTAGTGAATTATGCAGCTGTAAAACAGTTCAGCTGGACAGGGATTGATATACTTCTTTATTCAAGGATATATTACGAAACCACAAAATCTGAATAAATGCACTCTTGTTATTACGAGAAAATATATGTCGGTCGTTTTTAGTGCACGGTGGTTCTAGTGTGATACTATCGGTTCTTCTGATTAGTTTTAAATACAGCGTTTCAGGTACGATTGTTTAAGAATCAGCTGTGAAAAGACTGTTAGCCGGTTGTTGGTAGGCGTTCGATTGCGAATGGGATCAGAGTATCGACATTCCGTGAGCGAGCGTCCCGTTAAACGTGCTCTCGCAAAATTGTGCACACGGGAACGCGACTCACCGCCTTGCAAATAGGTGGAAGTTGGTTTTCCACCTGCGCGCAACGAGGTCGAGCGCACAATGGACTCGAGAGAGGCGCATCAAAGGCGGCCGAATAAAATCCCGTCGGCTTGCACGAGGACGCGTTAACGCGGCTAAACAATCCCCGGAGACGAGCGGAACGAGAAAAGAACGAACACGCCGAAACCGGAACGCGAGAAATGCAAACAAAGCGAGGATACACTATCGGATCTTCTCTTTTTCTGTTCCCAGAAAAAAAGAGGATCTATCGATCGACGGAAGGAGAAAGTCCAACGGAAATTTCGTTTCCAACAGCAAACGCAGAGAGAACTCTCATTTCCAGCCGCCGATTAATCCGACCACGTTGCGATTTAATTACGTTTAATCATCGGGCTCAGATCCGATAATGCCCGACCCACTTCTGCACCGCGACGCCACAGCTGCGAGCTTTCAACCCCTTTCTTCGGGACAACTGCTGTCGAGCCTCGGGCCGTACTTTGTCTATCGATTTGCGTTACTTGATTATCTCGTGGTACAGTTCTTTTGCTGTTCTTCTCGGCGGAAAACACGGGGAGGGTAGTTTTATTTTCGGAGGAACACGGAAGGAGTTTCTTGCGAATATTTTAATGCATCATTTACAAGGTACTGGAACAGAATCGAAATTTGTTTCTTCTTTTAATTGTTTTAAGAAGTTACTACTTGAGTAAAACGCCTTTATATGTTTCACATATTCTTATCATAAATAAAATCTGGTGGTAGAAATGAGTAGATGAAACAGTAAGATCATTTGGAGGAATTGAAAAATACTGTTCTGATATGTTGGTACTAAACCTACCAAGCACGAAAAGTAGTTGATACATCGCCGTATAAAAATGATAGCAGTGAATTTATTTAGAATGTTCATAACGGACTTTTATACTTTAATCATCGTAAACATATATCATTTGACCGTGGTTTTTAAGAGAAAATAAATTTTTATTCATTCCAAATCATCTGCAAGATAGATTCGAAGCAGCTATTAAATCCTATACAGTTTCAAATAAACTAATACCCTAATTTTTCAACAATTAATAAAAGAGACAACTTTTATTGATCATCCTGAAGGCTACAAACACCACCACGAATAAAGCAAACTAAACTCTGATCAGAAAATATTTCTCACCACTTTCCAAGCGGTTCCAGCAGATTGAATGTCAAGGAAGCGGGTCAGTTCCGGTGTCAGCAAAAAACCCTCTAAAGAATCCCGGAGGTAAAAAGTTGCAAAAGGTACGACGAAGACTCGCGAACATCCGGGGAAGGAAGCGTTTCCTGTTCGGCAGGATCCGAGAGAATAAATTATAAGATAAATTATCTTATCTTATAATTAGAAATCCTGAAGGAAGAAGAACGATGAAAAACGAGTGCCCGTGATAGGCGAACGTTATTGCGGCTCGAGAGAACACAGGCCGAAGAAGCTGTCGGGAAGAGGACGAATTATATGCGCGGCGCGGCGTCAAGAAATCTGCCGATATACGACTTCTGTGTCGTATTACGGTCTCTTGGCTCGATGTCGCGTTATTTATCTTCTGTGGATATTAAAAGGGAAAGAATCACAGGAATGAAAGAATGGAGGAATTTTTCTTGAAGAACGAAAATTACAATGTACAGTCTACAGGATTATTATCGTTTTAAGGCACGAAGCTGATCTTTAAGGTCCTACCTCCAGTTTTTATTCAGATGGTTATTTTAATGCGAATCGACGTGGTTGCAGAATATTTTAAGTCTTCATAAAATTTTATTTCTTTCACTCTTTCTTCTTAGAGTATCTCTTCTGGCGTATTCACGATTGTGTGATGTTTTAAATGATGATGATGAAAAATACTACACAATAGGGATGACAAAAAAATACAATTTCTATCGCAATGTACCACAAAACATGTAACTGGTCACTAGATCATTATTGTTAAAAATCGGAAATTTCATACGCAGCGATACTTCTGCGAGTATGATTTACAGCTAGAAGATCTTTCCGCGATAAACGTCCGAGAATAATTAATTTTCATTTATTTATCTTTTATTACACGGATATTAAACCATATCTGTTCTGCGAGAACACTTTTGCCACAGCCGGGGGCAACATTCCAGCCCGTAAGAATTCCACGGGAGCGGATATATTCCTAAATGGAACATGTACCTAAGTGTAATGAGCGCGTTATACAAACATACGCGATATTTTTGCAAATGAGATAGCCGTGCATTTCCCTGTGGCCCCTGGCGCCCCGGTGTTCGATCGTTTCTCAACGTTTTCACGGCGATTGCTCGCGATTCCCCGCGGACGTAATTTCCGCGCGATTAAACCCGGAATCCGGAGGATGCGAGCCGCATTTCCATATCGATCCATCGAATCGCTACCGGGTTCGGTAACGGGATGCGTCGCAACGTGACGTTTCTCGCGATTGTGAGAAAATTTCAATGAAGGAACGTGGGTTGGTCGTGTGCGTCTTGACAGCGCGATGCTTTACTTTCTGGGAAAATTGCACTTGCACTTGAGGGTGCAATGGACGGAGACTATGGATAGTATAGCGACAAACCCTTAGCGACAAACCCTTAGAGAGAACCCTAAGATATTTCAAGTCAGATCAAATTCAGAAGAAATATTTCATTTTTGAGTTATAATAGCTCCGTTTCAAAGGGTTAATAACTACGTTTGGGATTATTGCATAAAAGATGATTTTCAAGCTTGCTTTTGATACAGCATAATTATTAAAATTTCTATTGATAGGCTTCCTATCGTTAACGGGTAAATTCTCGCACGATATTCCTTGCACGTCGTTCACAACGTCCCGGATTAATTCGTTGCACTTGCAATTGAAAAGCCAACTGTTGCATCGCAGGACAGCGCGATGCAACGCCTGGAAAATTTCTCCGTTGGAAGATCGGACCGGGTACTGGCGATCGATCGCCGCTGTCGCGATCGACTTTCTAGATCCCTTTTCCTCCGGGCCTCTCTCGAAAGCTGAAGAAAGAACCGGAACCAACAGGAATCGCCATTTGCGAACTGCACGAGGAAAATTTACGGTCTGCGCGACGCGCGGTGCATCGATGCACCGGATGCACTCGGAAAGTTTGCGAACGATGTGCTTGCAAGGTCGTTTGTGCAGTACGGCCAATACGTTTAATTTTGATGCGCTGAAATTTCTGCGCGTACCAAATTTAACGCATTGCAAGCTCAATGCGTTGTATTTTGACGCGTTATAAAATTTAATGCGCTGAAAAATTCTGAGGTTAGCAAATTCAATGCGTTGTATTTTGATGCGTTGAAATGTCTGTGTGACAAAAGACTGTGCGTCTAAAAGCAGCGACGAGAAAGAATCAAGAAAGAAGTCACGTTGAAAGTGTTAAAAATAATCCCGATCTTTTTCTACACATTTGCTGCTGATCAGTGTTTCCGAGAAGGACAGTTTGCAGAACCGTCGCAGCAATTAGGCGAGCGTCGAGGTCTATTTCAGAGAGCAAACCAGCGACTGTGGAATCTCCCGACATAGTTCTCCGATCGTATCGTCGAAGTGGAGAAACGCGTACCTTGGAAACAAGGTCAAACGACGGACATGTGTTTATCGCGAAATTCTTTTGCTGGTTTTTCAACGTAAAACTATTCGCGAACGCGTTACGATACAGCTCCGAGCACGCACAATTGATTCCGTGTCGCCGCGCCATGTGTCCGAACGATTTAGTATGCAGATGCGTCGTCGCCATTTTGATTACGTCCGCGAGAAAACCTGTTCCCGGATCTGTTCCGGGACGGGTTTCCGTTTCCCGGCTCGTTAAGGCGACACTTAAGCCTGTTGCTGCCTGTTTTGCTCCCTCTGCTACACCCTCGCCACTCTTTATCCGTCTCTTGGTCTTCCTCGGTTCACTCTCTGACGACTTTTAATCCTCTCAGGACCGGAAACACTCACGAAGAGAAAGATAAATCCGCAGTAATTGTACACAGTAACTTCTTAAAGCAAACAAAATTAAAATCTCTGACGTTGCCTGACTTTTGTCCCTCTGTTCCTTTGTCTCGCTTTATGATCCTTTCTTTTGATAAATATTATGTTTACGTTTACATACTGTGATTATTCCATCATTTTCTGTATCAAGATTAAAACAATTTAAGAATATCGATGAAGAATTAGCTTATTGTAGCTATTTAAGGAACAGTGAAATTTCTACTTGGTCCCTGTTTCTTGCAATTGATGTAGACATTTTGCAGTCTAATGACGAAATTAAAAATTTGAAATTAAATTCTGTTCAGGTTGAGAGATTCTGCTGAAAACATACGCGACTTCTGTGATCGCACATTCGTTTAGAATTTGCCGGGCTAATTATAAATAACAGTACAGCTAACGGTGAATCTATAAGATCTTCCTCCCTCGCAGAAATGACAGCCGGATATAAATCCCTGGGCGCATCGTGCCCGCTCAAGATGCAGGAAGCAGAGAGAGCCGGTAAACTTTTCCCGGAGGAGGAGAGGCTCGGAGAATTAATGGCGGAATTATTCGAGCGAGACGGTAATTAAAATATCATCGTCTCCGTTTCCAGGCGCGATCTTAAATTCAACATCCGCCTTGGACGGGATCAGTGGGTCAAGGACGGCGGGCACACCGCCCGTATCCAACGAGAACCCAGTCGATATTATTTACTCTCGAATCGTACCTTCGCAAGAGTCGACAGGCCGGCCGAGGTCGAGGTCGACGCAGTTACAATACACCTGGACAATGTTACCGCGACGGGAATAGAAACCGACGGTGACAATTGGAGGTCGGCCGCGCTCATCCGCTACTGCCGACGCCATTTCGCGGCTGCGATCTCGTTTTCTCAAAAGAACGCTTGGTAGATAGCGATTTTTTCGAAATTTTTACTAACAATTCATGTTCAGAACCATGCTTTATACAATACAGTTTGAAAACTATTCCTGATGTCTTGTACATTCGGTTGATTCATCCTAGAGTGAAAGAAACAATGAAATCTGAACGATGACCTTTCCTTGATTCGAGACAATGAGAGACTAAGTTTAGCACACCTTCTAACGCCATTCCGCGAACGTGACATAAGCATATCGAAGCAGCCAATGACTATCGGGAGCTGGAAGTCGAAAGGGGTGAATCGAAATCTTTGTAACATTTGATAGATCGATGATCGAATACCACGATGCGTTAACGGACGAACGGAAAAATTGTTTCAATTAAGAAATTGGTACTGTAAAAACGGAAGCAAGAAACTAGGAGGAAATGCACGTAGAGCTTTCGCAGGATTTATATTATCAGAGACAATCCTATTTGAATTGCTGTTGAATCCACAGTTGATGTAACTTCAGATTAATTAAGTCCACTTCTAGTCCGCTGCTTCAGATAAGACATCCATGTGCAATGGATGATTCATGAGCAAGTCAAAATTTCACTTCAAGGCGAGAAGCTCAAGTTGTAACTTGTCGTTTGATTGTAAATTGCAATAGACAGAGCTTTTGCCGAATCGATCCGCGTTTCCTATGTAATCGCGGCGGTACGAGCGAGCGGAAGGCAGTTAAAGTTGAGAATCTGCTACCTGAGAGGTGGCGAACAAAGAGGAGAAATAAATAAGAGAGTGAGGTCGGCTTGGGAGTGCAGAGACAGCTCTCTGGCGGCGCGGTGCAGCGCGGTGCAATGGCGGTACAGTGCGGTTGCAATTGCAGCGGCCGCGGATCGCGGTTGGTTCTCTCCCACAGCCGCAGCACGTCGCTCTGGAGAGTGGGTGTTCGAGAGGCAGGAAAAGTGAAAGCCACGGCGCGTAACGATCTAAACTATATCTCGTTTTAGAGATAGGCCGACCGAGCAGACTGTGAAACGGAGGGAAACGATCGAGGATTCGAGAGACGGAGAGAGAACGCGAGAGCGATCTGCACTCTTGAACTATCGGGACGAATGTAGACCACGGGAGGGTGTCGCAACACGTCTCTGTCTCCTTTACCGACTCCTACGCTTCTTTCTTCGACGTCCAGGAGATCTCTGCCTTTTATCGAGTCGCAAACCGGCGCCGACAAAGGGAAACGAATGGAGACAGGAGGAGTCTTTACGTATATATATATATAATCGGGACGGTGGAGTGCCAAAAATTACCACAAATTGGAGATTCTTTAAATGATTTACACTCTGTGCAATTTATTGCATAGATCAGCGAGGACTTTATCTAGCAATATGACCAAGTAGCAAAGCCATTAGCCATTATTCTTCCTGATGTTTTACTGTATTTTAATTAGTCGAAGACTGAAACTATAAGGTTAGAATTTATTATGCTGAGAGCTGCTTTAACCTTTTGACGTTCTACTAATTCTAACAAAATGAATTAATTATTAGCTGAACATTCATGTCTAATCAGTTCAGGTAATCGAAAAAGATTAAAATTTATTATGGTGGTACAATTTCAGCTCATGCAATTTCAACCCTTCGGAGCCGCGGTGCCCCATGCTGACCCTGATACAGTTTTAAAATTGGTGGAACGACGTCTGATTATTACGCACGATACACTTCCATCCATTATTGCTCGCAGTCTAGAATTAACGATAGTTACGAAGAAACATCAAAAACATGAAATCGTTCACATAATAATACTAACGTCAAAGTCGATCGAATGGGAAAGAAAAGAGGGTGAATCGTCCCTTAAGGGTTCTAGAAAAGAAATCGATATTGTATCCTGCGAGTAACTGGCAGACATGTGCGAAAGAGATCGATAAGGAGCACATAATCTTCTGGTTTCTTCGAAAAGACCTAAAAAAAATGTGTGGAGCAGAGTACCAGGCTGAAAGTACTACGAAAGAAATTCGAGGCGGCGCACAGAGTATTTGATCAATCTAGCTGGCCAAAATTATTTTTTTATATATAATATAATGTAAGGCAAGGTAAGGTAAGATAATGTTAAGATAGGTTAGGATAGGTTAGGACTTCACTAGAAGTACTTCAAGTGATTATACCTCCGGAAATGCCAAATCGGGAAAAAACCGACGGTTTTTATTGACCCCCCACTATTCTACTTTTTCAGGTAACAACTGATTTTTACCTCGGATGTGTTTGACGAAATCGACTTTTGGATCGGCCAAATACCCCCAACTGCGGCGATTTATCCTCGAAATCAACGATTTCGAACCGGTAATCAGCAGTTTCGAGGGACTCTGGCCTCGGAATCGAACACGCACGTGCGCGTAGCAAAGGAGATTCACACGGCCCGGTTACAAGTTCTAACTTAGAACAGCTTTCAGAAAGCCGAACGCGCGCTGACTTTCTCGGGCTTAACTCGGATATCCGATTGAACCGACGTGTCGAGGATGTTCCGTCGAGGATGCTGCAGGAGAAAAGAAGTAGTTCCTTGAGTCGATTTACCCTCGAGTTACCGATTATTTACTGTACTGCGGATCTTCGAGAAGTTTCGGGTTGGTAGACCCCGCTCAGTCGTCTATCTTCTTATTAGGGTGCTGCAAGTGAAATGTTCGATTCGTAACAGCAATTTTAAACCAACATTTCCGTGAACAAAATTTACTGGCGCGAGCACCAATCACGTAGCGTCGTTAAATCCCCGTTTCTATTATCTTGTCTCCTGAGGAGCAGCGCGTGCTCGCGTGCTGGCAGCACGGCGATAAACTGGATAGGCGTGATAGCGTTTAACAACGCTGTGATTCTATCACGAGTTTCCGTTGATCCGGTTCGTTTTTCACCCTCGAATAAAAGCTTCGGGGCTGTTCTTCTTGAGAGCGGAATCAGCTGGCAGTTTGTATCGACTTTGGTCCCTTAGCGGTGCTTCTGGAAGACCTGGAAGCGGACGATCGACTTGGTTAATTGGATCTCGATGACGACGCAAACCGATCTATCGCGCGGTGACACTTTCGCGTATTCAAATTGTTGAGGCGAAGCGCACGTTGGTGCAACGACGTTAATTGCGCCGGGTGCCGGCGCGAGAGACGCACCGAGGGAAATCGACGCTATCGCCTCGCACGTTAAAAGAGAGCGCGCGGCTTAATTGCAATCGCGATACGTTTGTACCGCGAATCGCACGACCGGCTAGAAAACGAGCTGAGCAGAGCCCAGTTGAACCGACAGCCGCCGCCGCCACCGCCGCCGCCACCGCCGCCGCTCCTTTCTTGTCTCCTTCGCTCTCTCCACTGTGTTCGATCCTCCTTTTCTCCTTCACTCTTCCTCTCCACCTCTCACTACGAGGCTTTGTCTCGCGCCGTTGTTTCCTTCGGATCTCGTTCGTCTCTCGAAACAAACTTTCACTTCGGTCGCCCGATAGTATCCGAGATCCTCGAATCGGCGTCGGATCGGTCTCGTTCCTGTTTGACACTGTCGCGACTCGAATTTCGCAAATCCTCTTGTTTCAATCTTCCTCAAACGACCACAAAAAAGCAACGTAAAAGACCGGAACAAAAAAAAGTAATAAATATTTTCGTTATAACATTTTTGTCAAAACTGATTCATTAATCTACTTTATACATTTCTTACGTATTATTGCTCGGAGCATTAAAAAGTCAAATACATGTTCCATATTTCACTTTTACGTCGTTCAAGGGTGAACCCTCTGCAGCCTAAAGTTGTTCTTCCTCTTTACAGTGCAGCTCCGTGGAGAGATTGGAATCGTCATGGCGGGAATTGAAAGAATTCTTCGTCCACAGAGGGTGTCTGAACAATTACAATTCAGGAAAACCGTCCTGGCAAAAAGATCGAGGGGGAGGATCGAGAAGATGGCAAACCGGTGCCCGATCCGCTCGCCAAGCATCGTCTCTAAGCTCTCGGAGCCGGTTAATTATCGTCGGAGCCGTGGGCCCCGACTTCCTCGATACGAGGCGTCGTAAACACACGCAACGAGCCATGCAATTATCACCTTTGTAACGCGGTTTCATTAGCGGCTGGAAAACAAGCAGTCCGCGGCGTTAACACAGCTCGCCCACCGTAATTCCTCTCGCGATTTTCAAATGATTATCGACAACGTCACTGGCGGCGATCGATGGACGAATCGCCTCCCAACGAAAACGAATGATCCACAGTGTTTTTCTCCAGGTCTAGTAAAATATATAACTCATGCAATTTTGAATATTTTTATCCGAAAAAAAATCACGCGCGTACTTCAGATATCAATAAATATGTGTGCAAAATCTCAATGCAGAAGTTTTAATAATCTTCCGGGAAAAAATTTCTATTCGTGAAAAACAGGCTCGAAAATAAGAATACTCCTAATTGGACCATGAAATATCCATATAACTATACCCGTCCGAGATCACCTCGCCCTCCACAGTGTTTCTCCTTTATTCTTCTCCATCTTCCCCTCTTTCTATACTCGATTATTCATAGCAATTAACGGCGATTAATAACGATCCGGTCTATCTGTTCGGCTATTAAGGTACAAATAGCGGAGAACGGTTTTATCGAGCAGCTCTCGGCCCCCAGTAATTACCGGAAAGGTTCCGTTGCGGTCAATAAACGCAGCTACCCTCCAAAACAAAACCGCCGCCGGAAAAATTATTGCTACCGAGGCACTGCCTCTCCGCTTTCCCCGCTCACGAGTTACTGCTGTCGGACACTATATGTCGTAGCTGTACTTTATTTAATTGCTCTTTTTATGGGAACCGCGGAAACGACCGGATACTGCGAATTTCGTACCCGGTCCCGCAAGACGCGCCAGGACTGCGAGAATAATCGGTCGAGCACGGATTTTACTGCGATCCTGCACAGTGAAATGCTCGGGTCGATTTAAATGAACCTCGGGATTCGTTACGTTGCGGTGAAACTAGTAATAAAATAAAGAAAGTTCCGTTTGATTCCGATTTGGATAAATACGCTCGCACGAACGACCAATTAACGTGATCATCGGTGGGGAGAAGATTCTGTGCACTTGTAATGAGTGGGTGAAATTTGTAACAGTGCTGCGGGTGTCTTCTATGCATAGTGATCAATCAAAGAGAAGTCTTTCGACTGTAAATAAATGTTAGTGATTCAATGGTTCGCAAACCACTGAATCTTGCAAAATTGTTCTAACTTCGTGAAAAATAATCGCAGCACCACGTAACTAGGCTCATTATAAAGCTTGAAGATTCTACTTTCATCCCCCTAGATTTACTTTTCCCAAAATCGTTTTAACATCGGCAAACGGAATTATGCAACCTGAGAAAATGCCATGCCCTTCACACGACTTTCGACCCCGTACTGCGAAAACAGAGGAACAATCGGCTCGATCAGGGATGAAGTTTCACTAGAAGATAAATAGTAGTCGAACGCCGTTATTAACCAGTGTATAGTTCTCTACTACCGTGTGCACACGTGGGACTTACGTGGGCAGAGTTCAATGCGTCCGAATGTACAAAGGCTTTCGACTGCACAGAACACCGTGTTGCTCTTGTGCGGTCACTATGAACATCGACGGCAATCATGCAGCAGGATCGCTATTAAAAGCGCTACGGCGCGGCGCGGCGCGGCGTGTTCCCGTGGGCAGCATCTTTCCACGAGATTTCGCGGCGTTCCCGCGGTTAATTGGAATTTAAGAATTCAAGGGACCTTGGATATTTGATGTAACTCAACACCTTCGTTGCGTGACCAATGGCTGCGGAGAATTCTCTCTCCCTCTTTCTCTCTCTTCAGGGCCAACGGGAGCCACAACGAATCACCGCAATTTCCGGCTCGCGTAGGCCTCTATTAAAATGCCTCCGCGATAGTCGGATCCTCGCAACTTTAAATTGGGTTATCCCGGCCTTCGGCGCAGATGAAAGAAAAGAAGAGCATCTCCGCGAGACCGTTTCCCCGCGGAATTGTTTCTGGAAGAACTGGAACCTTGCCTGATACATATCAACCCTCGCACGATTTTTCACGTTCCCCAGTTTCTACTTCTTGGTGTACTGGAACGTTCTCGCTGGCTGTAAAATTGATCTCTTGGATAATTAATTTTTATGTCAAAACGATAATTGGAACAATCAGAGCTTGTGATACTAAAATGGAACTCCTTTTAACCCCTTAGAGAAATTTAACACCTTAGAGATTTTATAGAAATGTTCAAGTTGCTGAATTATCAAAGTGTTAATATCTATATCATTACTACATGATCAATTAAATTATGTGTGTAAACAATTAATTCGTACACGATCTATTAAACACGTGTACACAACAAATTCATCCACAACTCCATCACCCATTTCCCTCAAACAGCGATTAAATTCAATTTTCCTCTTACGGTCGAGCTACATCCAGCAAACCAGTCAAAATGTCTTTCTCCCGAAGAAAATGGCGGCCGACAAAATGGTTCTAATCGCAGCGAAAGAAAAGAGCGCTCGAGGGGATGAGCTGGGAAATAAGTTTCCATGTACTGTTTGTCGCGGCATAGTAATTTTTCTTCCGCACGAAGATCCTGGGTGCGCTTATTAATTCCTCGGTGGGTCGTCGTCGCAGCGTAATTTATGCGTAGAAAATTGCTCGGCAGTCGTCGTCGCTGCCGCCGCCGGTTGGTAGCCGTTCCTTATTTTCCCTTTCATCGGGAGTGATCTCGCGGATCGCTCGGTTTCGCGGAAAGATAAAGAGAGCAGTAGATAAGATTCGGGAGAGTGAAAAGGAGGAAATAGAGGAAGATGGAGGGAGAAGAAGCGAGAAGAGAAGAAAAAAGGACGCGGCGGATGCAGCGGACGGAGGCGCAAAAGGAGAAAGAAACTCGGATAGATCACGTATGAGGCAGATTGCGGGGTACCGGCCAATCATGGAATCAGGTACACGCGCAGGTACCAGACGATGTACCGTAGGATACGTCTTATTATAGAAGCGAGGTTCTCCAGCCTGGGAGAACGAGAATGAGCGAAACGAGGATGGGCAGTCGGAACGAGAAAGAACCGAAGACCAAGCGAGAAAAAGAGAGAGAGAGGGGAGAGAGCAGATACGAGCATATTGCAAGGGTGTGTCCGCCGACCTACGAGGTCAACATTGTTACCATCATTATTGGTACCAGGCCTGGACGCTGCACCGGTGTATTCTCTATCCTCCGCGAGAGCCTCTTCCCATTTCTCTTCGTACGCGCTAGACTTTTCCATCGAGCCCTTCAAAAAATCATAGGAGAAAGAGAGAGAGAGAGAGACGGCAATAAATTTTCCCAGCTTCAAGACCTGTCCCTATATTTTCTTTATCCATCGCGAAACCGATACACACCGACTCGCCAGCGTACGCTAGCAAGCGTACAATGATACTGGAAAAAGCGTGGGATGATATATCCCCGCTGCCGTGCAATTAATTATTCGCGTTTTTAGCTATATACCGCGGGCCGGGATTAACGCGCCTATCTACGCGTTACTATCTAATTGGTGAACGCAACGGAAACGCTCGCGGGGGCCGCCTCGTGTGTATACGTTCGTGTTCCGCGATTATGGTTGTGTCGGAGAGTATAGGCACACGCGGCGACTTTCGATTCATTTGCGACGCTGCCGGGCTTGCTTGTTGTACGCCGCCGAGAGGGAATTGAATTTCACGCGGATTTTTATACACTTTTTGCCTCTGATCGGGTGTCGCGCGCTGTGGATCCGAGGGCAGTGGGAACTTAAGAGTGAAGGCTCCAGCTGGAAACTTGTGTGCTGATCCTCGGGAAAATTCCCTAAAATCAGAGTAATGGAGACTGTGATTATCTGCTCTTGTTACAAAAAATAAAAGCCAACTAGGAACATCTTGCTTTCTTCGGGAATTTGGATAGGTTGAAGATAATATATGATGCTTTTAAATTCTTTTAATATTCCGAATGTGTTCCAAATTACAGCTACTCATTTTTGAGTCCCCTAAATCCAGACAAAATCTATTAAATTGTATATGTACACAATAAATTCCTACATAATCTATTAAATTGTATGTATACACAATGAATTCATGTACAATCTGTTGAATACGAACGTACAACAAATTCACACAGAATCTATTAAATGTGTAGACACCACGATCATCTACGAAACGATGAAACAAATGATTCGCTAGACGAGCCACGAAAAATCAGGGAACGAGGAACATTCGCATTTTCTCGATTTCATTATAAGAAAAATAAAATTTTCAGAATAACCACGTGTCCAGCAGCTCACAGCTTGTAGCCATCGCGCACAGCGAACTTTTCTCGCAATGATGTTTCGCATTTTTCTCGGGAAGGATCAGTCTCAGAGGCTTCCTGACAGCCGTATCTTCCCGTCTTGGGCATTTTTCGCATCCGCGGCTCCGAAGTGCGTCTCGCATGCCGGCAATTTATCGTCCGCGCGGCAAATACATAATCTATCACGGCAGATAAGCCCGGATTAGTTCCCTTAAGCCTTATCCGAGCCTCGTATCTCGTCGGTGCGCAGCGATGAACACTCTCTTCGCTGTTGCAAAGACTTCTCCTCTCCTCTCCAACGTTGCCTTCTACGATCTTCTATTTACTGGTCGCGTTGTCCTTAGCCGTCTCTCTTTCTCGCAGAATACTCGGCGGATCCTGCGGACACTCGCTTCGACCAGGCTCTCGAATCTCGGGAAAAACGCGAATACGCACTGTGTACTTTATATGCAATTCCAGTTGTGCGAAACGGTTTTTATTCATATTTGTTTGCGGCCATTTTATGCTGGTCTTGTGTACAAGAAAGTAAGAAGCATTGCATACAAGAGCATAATATTTCGGTGCAATTTAGCCTTGCAATTTTTTGACTAACTGTTGTTCAAACATTTTGATAATATTTTTTTTCCTACTCGTTTCTTACTTCCAGGCAAGGAAGCGCATAATATTCCATTGTAATTTTGCCTTGGAATTTTACCTCGCAATATTCTGACTAGCTGGTGCTTAGAATAGTTTGATATTTTTTATTTATACTTGGTCATGGTTGTCTTTTTACATGCTTCTATACGTAAGATAATAAGAAGAATTGGATGCAAGGAAGTCGATTAATATTCCATTGCAATTCTGCGCTGCCGATTAATTTACTCGCGAGTTTTCGATAAATTAATTGGCGATTACAAGGATCCTTATTTATTCATTCGTTGATTTTCGCTCATCTAGAATTATATTTTGAGCGACGGGATCCGAAAATCCTGCTCGTCCCATCATTCGTGAGCCTAGCGGTGAAAATGGAGGATTGTCTGCGAGATATCATGGGAAATTAATTAGCTAGTTGATTAATCAGCACCACGCAAGAACAAAGCCGGCTCGCGAGATCCCAGTTCCGAAAATCATAATGCGAAGCGAAAATACCCCAGTGAGGCAATAATATGGTAATAAACTGTAAAATATTGATGTTGTGGAATATTTTGAGAGGTTGTCAAAAATTTACAATTTAATAATTAACGAGGTAAATGATCCTTCTTTTACTTCGCTTTTAACAAACTCGTGAATACGTCCTGTTTAAAAAACGTCTTTATAACGGAAGAAATTGGAACATTCGTACCGTGTAGAAAACTTCCCAAAGAACTTTATGCATTATGGCACATAGCAATCTTCATGAAGAATTTTATGCATTTATAACACGGAGAAAACTTCGCGAAGGAACTTCATGCATTTGTAGCACATGAATATCTCCAAGAAGTAGTTTGTATGCATTTATACGAAAAGTCTTCCAAAAACTGGGAAACTCAAAATCCAACAGAAATTGTTGCATAACCACTTCATTTTTATTCTTTATAAAATATACATTATAAATTAAAAATTCCCAATTTTATAAAATACATCTCTGTGACTTTACCTAATCCCAAACCAATTTTTATGATCGCCGAGTGGGCGACCATTGCATTAAAACTGAAAATTCTTGACCCCATTATTTTTCTATATAAGTAAATTGAGGAACCCGAAATCCAATAAAAATTTCTGCTCGTCCACTCCATTTTTATCCTCTTTAAAATATACATCGTTAAGATTCTCAGTTTCATGAAATATATTTTTGTGATTTTACCTAATCCCAAATCAATTTTTGTTTTCAAACATGTAGCCCTTTAAAATTCTTGAATAGTAAAAATAGTACATAGTACTCCATAGTACTCCACTAGAAAAACTCCCATTATTTTTCTATAAATACTATTTACGCTCGGTAATTCGCCAGTTAAACAATCGTAGCCGTGGACCGTTCCAATTCTCCGATTTACCCAACCGCGTCCGACAACTTCCTCTATCGTTTTCTCTGCAAGCAGGAAAGGCAACCCTTTCGGTGTGGGTTAGGTTGGAGAACCAACATTTGCACTGTTGGTTTCCTAAAAGCAGCTGCGTTTCGAGATCGATTTTTCCGGTAGGTTAGCGTCCCGACGAATCTATTGTCCAACTGGCGCGGCAGAGAAACTTCTGTCCGGAAGAGAGCAATTAATTTAAGCGCTCGTCGGCTCGTTAATAGGGGTAAGTGCCTGCAGCCCCGTAACCTCCATCCCAGCTGAACGCGTCCTCGAGGCAGAATACAACGGGGCCGCTTGATAACGCTAAACAATTTACCTGTTGTTCGTACGGTGCCGGCTCGTTTACATTCGATGCGCCGCGCCGAACGAAACGTAATTATCGCCGCGCTGGGATCCACCCCCGCACGCTTGTCCCCCAGGGGGTGGATCTGCGGAACAAGGGGAGCGATGATTACAAATTAACCCACAGACACTGCGGTTCCAATCGCGAGGCGGGATTTATTGCGAAATCCTCTCTGGCCAGCTCGTTTTTCAACACCTTCTTCAATATTCAGTTTCATTGTTAACTATAATTCTACGGAGCACTAAAAATGGCTAGTGTATCATTCACGATCGAAATGAATAGGTTAAATATACATAGAAAAATAGAATTAAATGAAGATTTTTAAATTGCTGTTGTATTATCACCATTTGTTTATCTACATATCGGAATAACAAGGATTTAAATCGTTTAAATAGTTACATGTAATCTTATACTATAACTTATATAATCTTGGTTGTAACGCAGATTTTTATGCAACATGAAAGTTATCTGTATATGGTTACTGATTCTTGTAATTGAGGCCGATGATTTTTATTTTTCATAATGATCAGCAGCCTAGTGATAACTCTTAGAACTGTGCGACTCTAATTACAACAAAACGTTTATAGAAAAATACATTTACATACAATATACATGTAGATACATATTTTCGGAAAAATGATTAGGTTGAAGAGGAACGAATAGGTTGAGAGGCAGGGAAACGGCGTAGTGAGCGCTGATTAGGGTGCGAAAGGATGTTCAAGGTCGAGGATCGGGTTTGCAGCGTGGCGTACAGATGTGTGGGTAGTAAGATCGCGCGAGTTGAAATCATAGGAGAAATCTCGGAGCGGAGCCGATCGGAGCCGAGCCAAGCGAAGCCGAGCCAAGTGAAGCCAAAGCCGAAACTGAAGCCAAAGCCAAGCGAAGCAGAGCCGAGCGAAGCCGAGCGGAGTCGAGAGGCAACGAAAGCCGCGGAATACGAGGTAATGGCGGTGGGTGGCTGTCGCCGGTCGGTGGTTGGAGGTTGGTGGTTGCTGCGCCATGAACTTTAGTGGCTATATCGATTGTGTGTGCACCCGTCGAGCCAACCCCAGGCGCCTTCTGGTCTGTCGCCCTTGACTCCCGTTTTTCGTACGACCACGACCGAAAACAGCGGACTCGTGTCGCGAAACCGGGGCAAGAATGCAATCGCCGAAATAAGAGAGGCAACGCTGGCCAACGAGATGTAACGCGAACCTTGGGCGACGAATATGGACCAGCAACTGATCCAAAAGAGATTGGCAAGCGACCAAAAGGATACTAACAGAGATGACGCCGGATAATAAGCACTCCGGGTGCCGATCCCTTCGACGAAATCTTCTGGAAACTCGTTTAACGAAACGATTACCTGCTGAGATACTGCGTGTCGCACGCGATTTCAGGAGTCCCGATTTTAGAGATCGGCGGTTTTTGAACCTGCGCAGTGTGTCGGTGGTTGAGGCAAATTGAGGAGATTGGATTTTTCTTGGAGTTTAAAGAACTTGCGGATTTGTTTCGGAAGCGAGTGAAGTCTGGAATGTTGAGTTGGAGGCTGTTGAAGTGATTTTGTAGAATTTGAATCTTGTGGACTTTAAATCCAGTAGAATTTGGATCTTGTAAAATTTTGAATCCCGCAAAATTTGAATCCCGCAGACTTTAAATCTTGAAAATATAAACACAAAGAACATGGAAACCTTCCGAATTCGTGCATGGCAAAAGGACACCGCGCTGGACTACTTTAAAAAAATCTGAAAGCTCCAGAATCTACGTTTATAGATCTACAGTCTAGATCATCAATAGAATTGCATGCTTAAGCAGACAGATGCAAACCGTCCTGATTCCAAGTGTCCAGTCCCATCGCGAGGGATCAGAAAAGCAGCCAGCAATGCCAGCATTGATCGCAGCTTCCGCTGCGAGTTCTAGACCCGTTTACGATCGCTGGCGGTTCTCGGTGGAGGCCGGGAAAAGGCCTGATCGTCATAACCGCGGTCGTAATTCAAAGCCGGTAACGCAAGGACCGACAGATACGATCAAGCCGTCGAGTCCTGGACGAGGACGAGCAGAACGGACGCGGGCGGCAGCATAAATCCCGCGGAATCCTCGTGGAAACTCTCTCCAACGCAACGGAAAAGAATCGAGAGAGAGAGAGAGAGAGAGAGAGAGAGCCCGGAACATCGGGAAACGAGCGAGAAAATACGTCGCTCGGAAACGGATCGGATAACGCCGGTATTCGAACGCGTTAACGGATGATTTTACAAGCGCGAAGATCATCCTCGTAAAGCGCCGCGGAAAGAGGATTCGTCTCGGTTTACCGGCAAATTGGCTCGGACTTGAAAATAATTCAACCTAACCCTTTGCACTCGACCCTCCTCTCCGAGGGACATCGTAAATCTAGTCGGCAACTCGGACACGTCCCTTTCGAGTCGCTCGCAATTATATTATTTTATATTATTTGAAATTCGCTGAAATCACTGCATCGTGGATTGAACAGGTAAATACGATCCAAATTGCGTCGTGTTTGGTATCATTTTACACAGAAAAATGTCACGAATGTGTTGCTGAAAGTGACCTGTAAAAAATCATTAGAAACAACAAGGTTTTATCAACATTTTTACATTTGAAGCTAACAATAAGTAAAATTTCAGTTCCGAAGTTCTCACATTATATCGAGGTAGTATTGTCGTACAAGAGCTCGGTAGGATTCGGAGTCGGAGGATCGGTCTGCTTTCGCGAAGAGTCCGCGAAGTTAATCGGCGGTGTAGTTTCACGAGAATCTCGTGGGCTGCTCGTTACCGTGGCGCGTGCACGCAAAAATCCTTGTTGAAAAGCAACACGGGCGTAACGAATCGCGAGCCTAACCGCTCGGGGACGGTTTATCTTTCTCGGGTTACCCGGCGGCGACGATTTCGTCGGTACTCTCGTATATCAGCGTCCGCGAGGGCTTCGTGTGGGAGCGCAGCCGCGAAGATAAGTAATGCACAGTTTGCTCGGTGTCCGAGAGTTACGGAGCCAGGACACCTTCGGTGTACCAGAAACCCCAGGCGGATAAACAGCGAGGGAGAAGGATAGACAAAGAGAGAGGGGGAGAAGGAGAGAGAAAATGAAGCAACGAGACACGATCGCGGGAAAGGGAGAGACGGAGAACGTCTCCGAAAGGACGCTCGGCTCGCGCAGGATTCTCGGGCTCGAGGGGGCTTCGAACCGAGCTATATAAGTCCCGAACGACCTTGCAGCTTTTTCAATGCAAGGACGACGCTCGCTCGATAGGGTGATAGAGACCGAACGAGGGTGAGAGAACAGGAAGGAGAGCCCACAGACCCTGCGAACCATTCCAAGGAGAGACCTTCGACACTCGCAGACTCGACGCCGCGCGACAACCGGCCGACGATCTAACTACCGTGTCCTTCTGACCTCTTGACACCGGATGCGAGATACATTTTTGTACCAACGATATCGGAATCCTTGGACGGACTTTGTTTGTCCTGGATTTTTCTCGAGTCAACGGGGAGCTGACGCTTCGAGGGTTGATGGTCACGGGAATTCACTCGAATTCAGGGGAAAAAGTTGCCCTCTCTCAGTGACATTGCGACTAGGGATGGCGTGAATGTTTTCGTTCCCAATCACGGCAATTTTTCACTGTGATTTTTCGTGCAAGTCACAACCTGTGACTCAGAGACATAACCTGTATGTTTCATATGAACGACATGAAAACAAAATTGCGAGTTACGTCGCATAAAGTCAAGGAATAAGAAGGAACAATGAGGAATGATGAGTAAAGTCATTGAGAATTAGGATGACAGTGAGCAAATTCACTGTGGCGGGAGACAAGTCTTAAGGGGCCCATTCACGGTCAAGCATATTGCGCAACAATTATTGTGCAACATGTTGCAATTCGTCAATCATTACCATGCGCAATATGCTTGACCGTGAATGGGCCCCTTTACTCTGGCGACTCTGATGCCGCGTATAGATCGGCGGGTTAATAATGCCGAAAAATGAAAGAAGAATTGTGTTACGAAGTTCCGTAGGTGGAAGTCTCGTCGCCGAGGTCTCAGCCAATCAAGTCTCAGCGGCAAACAGAATATTCAACGGAGCAGGATGGGCAGGGAGGACCTTTACCCGGGAACAGTACAGGTTTATAGCCGGCCGAAGAGGGCATAGCTCATTAAAGCGTGACCGTCGCGTATAGAACGCGATGCAGAGGGGAACCACCGATTGGTATACGGTGTATTTTGCTCGGCTAATAGATTCTAAGTGAACATTTTGCGACGGGAGCAACGCGGAGCAGATTCCCAACGCGCACTCTGGCCATTCGTTCGTTTTGTACGTATTCGAGCCGCAATTACTCTCTCCCTTTCTCTCTCTTTCTCTCGCGACGTACAAACGATCGGCCAAGGCACACGCGTTTGCCCGTTTTTCTCCTCGTTAAAACGCCGCGCGTACGTCATCCTCGCGCCTCGTCCGCTCGCGTGAGAAATATTCAATTACGAAAAACCTGCCTCGAGCGTATCGAGTAACGTCGCCGTCGTCTTCGTCGTTGTCCTCGTCTTCGTCTTCGTCTTTTGATCGATCCTTCTGCTCGAGAATCCGCCGCGAGCTGACTCCTAATGGGCTCCCGCGAATCGAAATTTGCAAATTTATCCGAACCTGTCGCGTTGTTGTTCTTCAATTCCTTTTGCTCTCCTTGCTGCCATCTTCAAACATCCGTAACTTCTTCAGCCGTCATTAACCGTAGAATTCCAAAATATAGGAAATAAGTGCCGGTAAAGTGTAAAATTTCACCTGTTTATTTTTGTCAAAAATGCATATAATCCACAACTTAATTATCTTCATAACAATACCTTCAGGACTCCTTTTTTCCATATTTCGTCGTAGTCGTTGAAAATCCGAAAAGATAGTCGGCCGGCACAAAGAAATTCTAATTTCCATATTATTAAAGATAATTAGCGGTTCGCGGGTCGGATCCTGACGCAGGATTCCACTGGGCTTTGTCGACGCGGCGCGCCGCTGTTTCGACGTTAATGCGCCGTTAAACTCGACCGAGGTTTTGCGCCGCTTAATAATACGGGTAATAAAGCTTTCGCTGCGAGAAAACGATCGTACTTCAGCGGGGCGCGCCATGGCGAATTGATTATTGGTAATTCGACGATTTATCGTGTAAGTTTTAACGAGGCCGTTGTTCGGGGATTCGGCTCGTTAAGTCCCCCGGCTCTGCGGAGTTCGTCCAGAGAACTCCGCTTCTAAGAAACGCTGACAGCCGCTATAAACCCTGTACACTGGGGTGGTCCTTAACTAGGGGTCAACAATTTTTTTGGTTTCGTGAAAAATAATCCTTGAAATTCGGAAAAATCAACAACGAAGCGCTGTGTTTACCCTTTCGACATGGCACTGGCCGATGAAAAAAATATGTGTAGAAGATTTTTTTCGTAAATCAAATTTCAAGATTTATTCAAAAACGTTTAGCGATATTTACAAAATCATGAAATACAATTATATTCGAAAATGAAAGGAAATCATTAAGATTTTAGACACGCGTCATTTTCTCACCAAGTGTGACGAGGGTGGTAAGACCAGAAAAAGTCGAACGCGGGGAAATAAGGCCACCGTACTTTACACAGCCATCGCAACCCTTTCCGTTCCACGTAACAGAACGGAGTATCCGATTTCGCCACGGAAAAACGAGCGTTTCCACTTATTCTACGCCAGCCTTTCTGTGTGCGCAACGGCTGATCCGTCGCAGACGGTACGCAAACGCTCCCGCCGTTTCCGTACGAGAAAAACACGTCGCGTCAAACGGCCACGGAAATTACCCCTTTTTCCACTCGACGATGGCCAACCATCTACATCCATCTTACCAGGAAACACTCCGCACTGTTGGTTTCCATGAAATTTACTCGAACCAGAGCTCTCGGAAAAATATTTTACTCCCGTTTATTGACAGCTGTCCGACCGATGCAAACAACCCTTCGAGCACACTCTTTTAATGCCTTTGGCAATCGAGACTGCTGTTGTGCGATTTCAAATCTGTTGCTTCAACTAAAATCATGAGCAGAAGAGAAACGAACACAGGAAGCCCTGTGGGATACAAGAGCCACGAGAACACGCCCCATCAGAATAAGTCGTGCCTACTTTATATTATACCATACTTTATACAGCAGAAGAGACAATTTCTTTCTCTTGAATCATGTATCTCGAAGCAACATTGTAAATCACACAGAGGCACAAATTACACTACAAAGTACCATTCTGTCATAATCAAGGGCAATAAAGCCTACTTTAAACAGGACGGATAAACGTTTATATCTTTCCGTGGCACCATTTGTCCTGGAGCAGCACTCAAGATTAGACACGGGCACAAATTGTCGTATGGGATATTATCCTGATTCTGGTACAAGCAAACGCAATGCAGCCACGCCCAGCCGGTGCAAGCCCCGCCTACTCGGTTCGAGTTGCGTTTACTTTGTACAGGAAGAGCGGCAAAGGTGGTCTTCTGTCACAATCTGAAGCAGAAAAAGCTAGTCTGGGCTCGGTATACACTCCTTGATAGCTATTAAATGGATCTCAATTGAAAACTAGATCCTCAATGGATTTTTTAAGTCTAGAACCCTATTTGTTTCTAACCAATAGCTAAAGCTATAGTTCTACAGCTAAACTTTCAAGAGATGCAAAATTTGAACTAGGCACAAACATAAATTGCTATACGGAGGTTCTCTGACGTAACAAGCTCCACTGTCGAGACAAAAATAGAGTTACTCACGGGATTAAGGGTATTAGGCGCTGCGATCTTTAGTATTTCATTGTTTCTGCTCACGGAACGCGTCTGTACAGCGGGGGTGCCAAAGTCGTTCCAGCGATCGCCAGGACGCCTTGCGCAGTTCGAGCTCGCAGATTCGTTATAGTCAGCGGGAAAGCTGGCTAGCAAGGGAAGTCCGATCAGCAGGAGCATGCAGAGCTTCCATAGGAGAGAAACGGCCGCTTTGAATCGGATTTTCAGCATAATTAATCGGGGCGCGCAGCGAGGACGGAAAAATACGATCTTCTCGTTCGTCTCTTGGTTTCTCTCTCTTTCTCTCGCTTTTCCCCATCCAGCCGGTGGTATATCAGCATTAGAGGCAGAACATGTTCTCGAGGACTTGGCATTTGCCGAGGAAAAGGTGAACGTATGAAATTGTCGGCGCGCCGCGCAGCGCCGGATCGGTTTGCTCTCGCTGCACCACCGATATCTCGACCAATCGGGACCTTCGCGCACCTGGGTAGAGGGGCGATCGAAGGTGAGGACGATTAATTCTCCCGCCACACGATTATTTCGTAAGGCGAAGGACGATAAAGGTCGCCTTCGCTTCGGTTACACCGAACAGTACCGTAGACGAGTCTGCGCCGTAGCTAAATCGAGAACTAGCCGATGTCTCTCCTACCTGAAGATAACGCGAGCCGATCGCCCAGACAAACCGATAGTCACCGGTTTTAATCCCTCCCGGATCCTTGGAATTAATTGGCCAACGATTTGTACACCACGGCCCGCGCCGCGCTGATCATCTCGCGATCAAGTCGTCTCGCAATCCGATTGCGCCGCGAAGATGCCACTCGGCGATCCACGGTTTTTAAAGGATCATTGGCTACATGGTACAGAATCTATGAATCTATGAATCACAGGACGTGCCAAACGAAGTGTCACGAGTTGTTTTCTTGGGATAAACGATCACAGAAGAGAGAGAGCAAAGAAAATTGTCTTCAGAAGTCGGAGCACCGATTACCACTGGTTGTTCAGAGAAAAATTGGTGAGATCTGTAGAGGATTTGAATTGGAGATGTTGATAGAGTTTGTTCGATGATCTCTCGATAGGATCCGATCGGTGAAATCCGTCTCTGTTCGGGTGAGCACGGTGACGCGAGAAAGCGCGACAATTAACCGCCATTTTCAGATCAACGTTCCTGAGCGCGGCTCTCACTATCGCATCCGCGATCTCCGTTCTGTACGACGACGTTCGGCGACTTTTACTTTCCGCTTCCACCGCTTTGTCGCGTTTTGTCACGACACGCTCGATCGAAAGTCCCGTGCCAGTTCCGAGGGACAAGATTCGGTCCGCCGATGGCTGCGAATAAACCTGCGAGGTCGTTTCATTACGTGATTTCGTTATTTTTAGTAAGTTACGATGAAGAAATCGGGAATGAGTTTGAACACTTGTCTTTCATTTCTAAGAAATTTCTGTACGTCTAAAAAGGTATCTGGAAGGTAGTCTTCAAAATTTTTCTTTAAAATGTCTCTTGAGTGGATGTTTTAGAATCTGCATCATAAAAACTCCATGGAAATAGATCATTATAGTATATAGAATACTATATTATACTGTATAGAATATCAACATGATATTCTATCATTATAGAACGTTCAAAACGTACATTTTGAAACAGAAGGAAGATTAAAAGAAATTTGCTACAATCAAGAGCCACGAGACCACGCCCAATCAGCTAATTAGATTAAGCCACTCCTATTCAGAGCAGGCCACTTTATGCAGGAAGAGCACAAGACAAACTGCCTCCGACACAATCTGTAGCAAAGAGAGATGTCGCCGGTCCCGTTTTAGGAACGGTTATGAATCCAACGTGAAATCTTTTAAAACTCGCAGCGACCACCGTGCTCGCGTCTGAAATAAACGCGAGGAGTCGGCTGCGGCTGAGAGGGAGCCGAGAAGATCGACGGGTTAAGGGAGGAAGCCGAGGAGAGGAAAAGAACGAGGGGGCAACAGGGGGATGGCTGTATCGCGTCCGGTAAGTTACGATAATGGCGAGGCATCGGTAAGTTATGTCAGGATGACGGCGAAAGAAAGGGAGAACGGACGGGACGCGAGGAAGAAACCGGCCTCCGCGGATAGACGAGATCGACGAAGAAGGGGACGTCGAAGAAACGAGAGGACTCGCGGAGCGAACCGACATCGTCTCGAACCTGCGCTTCGAACATTAATCAAAATACTCGCGAAGTTTCACTTTGATGCATCGGACTGGCCAGAAAATTCTGCAGTTTTTCTTTGTCCAGTATGTCAATCTTCTTACCACACTGCGGAGTTTTCTGTAAAATAAAAATCGTCGAGAGACTACGTGGATATTTATTTCTTAATAATTTTATCCACAGCGTGGATAGTAATAAATAGACTACGGATCTTTATGCATTTATGGGTGCTGAAAATTTTCGAAAAATGGTAGAATATAAAATTCGACAGAGTTTCGTACGATTTTTATTTATTTCAGACCTACAAAGGTTACTACCACTGAAAACAAGATTTTATTTGATCCCACTTTCATAAAATTCGTCTACAAAAATTGAAAATTGCATAAACATCCGCGGTCTGGTAATGAACAATACACTCGTTTTATAGAATTGTCTGCTAAATGCTGTCGAAACCGATTGGATCGAGCAATAGTGTGATGCAGTGGGGGAAAGGGAAACCGGAACGAAACGCGAGGCGTAAAGGAGAGAAATGCCGGCTCTAGGAAACACCTCGATCGACGATCGCGTTGAAATAGTGTCGGGGCAGTGGCGAAATGGGTTGGGTCGCACGATCAAGCGGAGGTAACAGAGAGAATAAAGAGTGGACGCCGGAGAAAGCGAAGATAAAGAAGAAGAACGAAGGAAGGAGATAGAAGGGAGGAAGAACGCGGCAGGCCCCCTGCGACTTTGGAGAACTCATTTGCGAGAATCGTAAAACGATTACTGCCCGGTCGCCTGGCTCGGGCGGCTCAAGTCAAACAAGAAATTGCATAAAATCGTTGTCGGCTGTCGGGTCGGGTCGGGCCGAGTAAAAAGCGCCGCGAAGCAAACAGGAAGAGAACAACAGAGAGAACGAGGAGGGAAGAGTGAGAGAAAGTAGGAGATTTTTCGAGCGTCGCTCGAGATCTCGAAATAAACGTCACGAATATGGAAGACCTAGCCAGCCGGAGAAACCTGGAAAACAATAACGAGGACTCTCGTAAAAGGAAGATAGGTGCCGCGCGGTGCTAAAAATGGCCGGCCAGCAGATAAAGGAGCGAGAGGAATGCGACACGACGAATTGAATCGAGATTGAAAAAACGACCCGACAGTTTACTATTCCCCCTTTACCGTACCCGAGCGAGCTATCGCGTATACGGCCCTATAAGCTTTCGGGAAACTACAAAACCGATTTGTTAGACAAGTCGAGCATGCTGCCAGCACGAACCACTTCTAATCACTGCCACTTCTCATCGTCGATTTTCCTTGTTCTCCTCGTTTCTCCGAATTAACCCTTTCCACTCGAATTTATTCTTACTTCAAACCTGAAAAAATGTTCGTCTCACATTTATTGAATACAAACAAGGGTAACAAAATTCAATAGGGTAAACATTGTTTTAACCCTTTGCACTCAGAGCTATTTTAATACGAAAATTAAACATTTCTTCCGGCCTAGAATATTTCGATTCCCTATGATTTTTCAAATTTTATGGATACGAAACTGGTATAATACCTAAATGTTTGGCAATTGATTAGATACCGACACATTTAATAATGTAAACAATATTTTGAATAATGGTACAGCCATTGAATCTCTCAAATGAATCTCACTCTGAAAAGGTTCTAGCTAAACTTTTCAACAGTTTCCTGCGGAAGCCTGGTTTAAACAAAGCAACGTATTCGAAGAAAATAAAGTTACCCAGATACACGACCCAAGTAAGAAAAAAGAATAAGAGAGAGAGAGAGAGAGAGAACCCTTGCAATCCGAAGGAATCAATTGTCCAAACGAATCCCACCCTCCAAAAGTTCCAACAAATGGATTTCTCTCTGGCAACTCTCGCACTCATCACGCACCCTCGTGCCCCAGCCACGGAAGGTTCTCGTGTCGGCGGCGTCACGCAGTCTAGATCGCCTGTGCAAAGGTTTCCCGCACACCTGGCGGCGGTTTTTTTTCAGAAGGCACACGAGCTTTTCCCTTCTTTCCCGGTGGCTTTCACTTTCGCCCGGGAAACGAGTCAAGTGCGTTGTCGATCGATAGCGACCGCGGCGGCAAGGTCGCGCGAGTGTTTCCTCTTCGACACGCGCTGCCGCTCGAACCAAACTTATTTTCTTGGACAAGAGAATAACATTCCGATCATGCGTCTGCGATGACTCTCACTTTGAGAAGTAATTTCTTGGAAAATATTTGAACAAACAGACAAAATCTACTCATTGGCCATCTGATGTCGAGGGATACCCGAACAAAAAAATAGTCGTAAACATAAACGGCCCAGTATGTCTAAGATCTCTATGTCTAAGACAGAAAGTGTCAATGTTAAAAAATATTCAATCGCAGTAATCCGTGCGTTATGGCTGATTTCTCGATTTCTCGAAGCTACGAATAATGTCTCGGGATTGTTCCTGTTAATCAGCCCTGGTCCCCGAGAGGAAGACGAAGATCACAGAGGTAGAAAGCGGAGTCCGGGAGGGATACCCTCGGAAAAATTGTCGCTTTCCAACCAGGCGGATTTATTCATGAGACCGGCACGGCGAACGGGAGCAGGCCGATCTGTTTCGCCGCGGGACACGCGCGCGCTGCAGAGGGTTTATAAAATTCGCCGGTCGGACGAGAGAGACCTTGGATCCGCGTTTACGACGCTGTTCGCCGTGGCGCGACGCCCGGTAATTCCATTCCGGATGCAACGATTCTGAGAAATGTCTTTTCACCGGTCGGAGGAGTTGCGACACATCTACGAGCCGGCAGCGGTACCGAGAAATCACGGTTTTACGCGCGGTAAAGGGAACCTCGGGTCCCTTTGTATCTTTGTAACACTTCTCCCTTACGGGGAATTTGAAAAAGTGTAGGAAGTATTACGGAGACGATAAAAATGCTCACTGCGGAGGCTGCATTCAACTTATTCGATCCTCTTTGGTTGTGAGACTTGTACTGTGGATTCGAGCGTTTGTAGAGACAGATGCAATGATTTATAGAATTTTCAAATGCGGTAGATCATTACAAAAGAAAATACCACGCCCACTCGAGACAAAACTCGCCTATTCAGCGAATACCACGCCCACTCACAGATCATGCCGTATTCGGTGTATACCACGCCCAGTCATGTCAAAGCACGCCCACCGAGGGAAGACAACGCCCACTGTATGCTGAGACCGAAAAATAAACGGTCCGCTGTCCACAAGATCGAGAGTTTCCTCGTTTCTGTGACATCTATTGGCCCGGAATCGTGGCCCCGGAGTAATTCGCAGCGCTTTCAGAGCAAAAGAGCCATTGCTCACGACCTGGTCCAGGTTTTCGCCAGTCCGTAAATCGTCGGGGATGAACAGTTTCGACGAGTATAATCACCGAAAGAGATATAGCGAGCGGTAAGGGGTTAATCTCGGTAGTTTATCTCCGATAATGGCGGCGGAGGGACGGAGAACGTTGTAATCGACCGGAGCGGCTTTTGAACGAGAGAGGTCCGTGGGTTTCAGTCGACGGTCCCGAGTGAATCTGATTACTTCCACCGTCGACTTTGACGACCGTTCGAACTATAACCGGAGGAATTGTGTTCGAATGTAAGCGGCCGGACGCGGAATGGCATGTGCGTTTCATTTACATATAAACGCGGGGACCCGCTGGAAATTGGTTTCATAAAAGGAAGCACAGGAGGCTACAATAGACGTTGTAAAAGAGGCTGCACCCCCATCCAGGCAACGGCAATAAGCGGCGACGAACGATATTGTCTCCTCTCTCTCTCTCTCTCTCTCTCTCTCTCTCTCTCTCTCTCTCTCTCTTTCTCTTTCTATGTCTCTTCGCGTTCCACGTCGATCCTCGAGGACTCGCGATCGCCATATTGCGTCCTACGATCCTGTAACCTGAGCAACAAGCTCTTATTAAATCCAATACCCGATTAACCCTTCGCCGCGGCACCGAACACTCGCAATACTTCCAAAGCTCGTGCGCGCGCTTAATTCAAACGCAACGCGGCACGTTTGGCCAATTTAATTAAGACTCGGCTGCCAGCCGAACCGGCAATCTTTGCGTAATGAGTTCTGCCGTAACGTGGTTATAACGCGGCTGCGATCGATACTTCTAAATCCCTCATCTTTTTTCTATTTAATGTTCCTGTTGATATATGGGAGATGGTTCGGACAAGATAATGATACAGATAAACATTTCACTCTATCTTGGTGATTATACGAATATACTTTATTATACTTATTAGACTGGATTATTGCACAACCCACATACTGTATGTCCTCGCTACGACTCCTCACATAGGACTCTCTCTCGCGTTCCCTCAAGATGGCGCAGCATCTCTTATATGTATAGTATGAATTTACCATATATATCAACAGTTCCATCTATTCATTCTTCCTAGAAATGCATAAAATTTACAGTCTATAATAACCATTATTGAGATTAACTATATCTTTCCAGATTCGATCAGCAGAGTGTAAATATGTTACACAATCGTCACTTCATAAAATGAGCGCACACGGCGGAGCTTTAAATTCGAATGAAATTGGATTGACCGATGATATTGCGTGTCAACCTCGACGCAATTTAATTAGCAGAATGTTAATGCGCCAATTATCGGAACGGTGATCGAGAGTCGAAGTACCTCCAGAACATACAGCCTGTTTACGAGAGAGCCAATGGCAACGTTCCCGCGCATTTGTGCACATTGTGCAGTCACGTTTCGATGCCGGGACCAGCCTTGACACACTCGCACGCCGACGCAACAGAAGTTACGTGTGTGGCCAACGGTACGTTACGATCGTTCAGGTTTTTCCACCCGGCTCCGACGAATCCGCTTTCGTTTCTTCGTTTCACGCCGATCCTGAAACCCCGGCAAATCTGTGTAACCTCTCTTCGGTAATTTGCTGTTCGCGTCTCAACAAAACTAGTCCACAACTTTTGTTCCGTGACAGAACGATCTCCTCATTAACTCCTTGCACTGTAACATCGAGTTGTCAGACTCGTGATGAAGATCTCTATTGAGTACGTTCATTATTAACACTTCGTGTGCCCAAAAATGGGAGATGGAATCGTTTGTCTCGATTTTTAAATAAATTTTCGCATTCACGTATTGAATGCGACAACTTTGTTATTCTTTAACTTCTCTTAGAATTACTTTAATTTTAATTTCATAATCAGTTTAATACCCTGTAGGCAAGACACTGATATTCTTTAATTCCCTTCATCGTTTTACTATCTTAATGCTAAGCTTAAATTAAAAGATTTTTTAATTTAGGATTATTGAGATTTTAAAGATGCATCCATAAAATAGTCAGCTTCAGCGCCGTAAACCAAGTATTAAATCTGATCCACTCAATTTTGTAATAAACACATAAAATCAGCAGTCTAATTATGAATTTCCTCTAAACTATTTGGTCGACAAACAGTTATTCGAAAATACATGATCCACGTTCATTCATCGGACAGATGATCCTGTATGTTTTATCGGTTTTTTCTATACCGGATAAATAAATCTCCCGGCAGTGTTTAACGAAGAAATATGGGCAATTGTATAATCCCGTGCTGAAAATATATTTTTGCCGCATTCGGGCTGCACCGAGCCCACAGGGTGGGGTGCGTGGGCGCACGTGAGAACCGTGAGATTTCACGATGACGTCAATCAACGTCAATTGATTTGTCGAGTGGCATAAAGCCATCGCGTGAGGCTCGGCGGCCAGTCATCTTCGATCTTGCGCACGTTTATGGTCCATTGGAAAAAGAAGAGAGCCGGACACACGTTGTCGAAAAAACGGCTCGCAGACGACTGCAAATCGAGTTACGATATTCGGAATGTCATTGGGAATTACGCGTCACTGGCTAACGGGTAGGGCTTCCCGTAATCCGTATATCGGGTGTCTCGTTAGCACGCGCGAAATATTCGCACATTTGCGACTTCCGCGGCGGTTTCTCGCACATGGGAACTACTCTTCCGATGATGATGCTCGCCGGAAGTTCGATACGGTAGTGCATACTTAAATGTCCGGTTATACCTCCATCTCCCCCACACACAATTCCCAAAAAATGGGAAGAAATCGGTCTTCGATGTTCGAGAGGCATGAAAGTTGATACGATATCGATATCTCACTCGCACACTCTGCCCTTTCTTTAGTCACCTTCCAATTAAGCGTCCGAATTCGGGCCCGATTGTGGTCACTTAACTGTACACGAAAGTACTTTGTCCAACCAGTTGAGTCAGTACAGTAAAGTACAGTAAAGAAAATCAGAATTAGTATAAATCATATAAAATTAAATGATATTTGATAAAAATCAAATTGCAATTTTTGTGCAATTTTTAAAATCGAAGAACCACTTATCCCAAGTAAATACCGTCGGATTCTGTAACTTTATCCTAAATTGATCTACTTTCTACGAGTCGCAGTTCGAAAGTATCCTCCAAGTCTACCAAACGCGGAGCCTAATTGAGCGTCGTTCACAGATCGATTAACCATCTTTCGAGTGTTTCGACATTTCACTGTGAAAGAGCTTAATTGGTGCTCAACGTTTCATGTTGAAATATATATCATATTTCAAATAAACTTCTTCGATATAATCACTCAGCTCTGAATGATAAGAACTTCACTTTTTAATTTGCGAAGTTAGTCACGGAGCGGCTCGATTACTTCGAACAAAAATGTCCAATGCCAACGTGGTTCTGTTATTCTTCTATTGAATGTAAAAGTCGAACCATCGAAGATAGATGATCCAGATGATCGTTCAGCGATCCAGTCTCTCTAGAAGAAGGCTCGCCGGCGAAACTGATAAACAAGATACGAAACTTTCACGGTTTGTTTGGTCGAATGGAACATTTGCCACGCTTTCGAGCGCGATCGCGATTAGTGGTTTAACGTCGCTTAACCCCGATCAAGGATGCCGAGACGATTTTCTAGATCGGCTCTCCGGCTGATCGATTCTCTGGAGTCTGAACTTGAAACGAGCTGTATAGAAGCCGGGAATGGTGGAAAAGAGCGAAGGCGGACAAACCAAAAAAGAAAGTCGCGAGTCGCGATTGATCTCGCCGAAACATGGCTGCCTCGAACCCTAAGGCTTACGTAATCGCCTTCTAGACCAGGTTCGAGGGCTCGGTCCGAGACAAAAGCCTCGGGTGGTCGGGGAAGGTACCGTTTCTACTCCGACCTCGCGATCGACCGGTAATTACGGACCCGCCGCGGACGTGTCTGCCCACACTGATTCTAAACTACCTGCCTCGAGTCTTACAAATCCTACGATCACACTCGGAATCTCCGAACGATGTCGAAATCTTTGGGAGATTCTCTTTGGTACAATTTCTGGACCAATTCTAAGTGGAAACTACCAGATCAAGGCTCTATGTGTTTAGCTGGGATCAGCTTGACGATGTTTATTTTGGTGCCGAGTCTGCTCCGGTTAGAATTTTTAGGAAAATTGCTGGACCAAGATTTTGTGTGTTCAAATGGTACCTGTACAATTTTGTATCCTTTATTTTGTGACATTTTGGATACGTTCAACTGGGACCTAGATCAATTCAAATTTTTAGGAAAATTGTTAGAACAAGATTCTATGAGTTCAACTGGTACCCTCTGTATCCTCTGTTTTGTGAAATTTTGAAGAATTGCATTCGGGGACCTAGATTAATTCAAATTTTTATTAAAACTGTTAGGACAAGTTATATATTCGGTCGCTCTTCCTGTATAAGCTAGCTGTAAGATAACGTAACTGGAAGTTATCCTAAACCGAAAAAGGCAAGGAATACAATAAATAATGAAAATATTAAGGTGGAGTGGGGTAAGTGCGTAAACGGGGCAAGTGCATTAACTGGTTATTTTTATTATAATACGAACGAAATTTCTCTAGCTTTCTCTAGCTATTTCTCTAGCGAAATTTCGCTAACTATTAATGTAGTATAAGTTGGTATGAACTATTCGACATAGATGTCGCCCAGGAATATAGGTGTTTTCCTCGCTTAAATCAACCAATGCCAAACAGTCATGTGAGAGATACCCGTACAACTTTGAGGTTACCCTGAACGTGCAATAGTTTACAAGTTATTAATATATTCTGGGTTGTTATTTTAGGTAAGTACAACAAATATTGATGTAGGTTTACATTAAATAAACCGTTTTTATTGTATTTTTTAAAATTGATTGAGAAAAACACTAAGATGCTTTTTCCCCGTAAATATTACTACACGGGGCAAGTGCGTACTATATAGGCAGTTCATGTTCACTATTTCAGTTTATTTTTTGTACTATAATTCTTAATGAAGTGTAAGTAGGGTATTACCCTATATTTGTAGCAACAACATTTTTCTAATAATAAATATCATATTTATATTTTAAACTTTGTTTTAATATCACACTGTATGCCCTTTCATATTTCAGCATAAATACATGCTTGTTTAAAAATGGATAACTATAGAACTAAACAATATAATTTAATGCAATAAAAACCATTTTCTTGCCCCGTAGCACCTAAAACAAGGTTTGAAAGCATTTTTAATTCTCAGAGACGCTCTTGCCCCATTTTCGGGACAAGTGCATAGTAGTTGACACTTTGTACAATATCCTATCAAAATGACAATTTTCAAGCAAAATTGGAATCCTACATAATACTAATTCATCAGTAATAACTGTGGCAAGAGTTTGATACCAAGAGCGTTAAGTTTTTACATACCAGACTGAAAATACATCAGTTTAAAGTCCAACTTTACAAAAACTAGTGCCCACTTCACCTTAATTACTTTTTCTCATAAAATTACATAAAATGTTCAGAGACATTGCTATCGGTTCGCGCGAACTTCTTCGACACTATAGCAGAACTTGACTCTCAAATATTTAACGAAGCGAACTCGATGAAAAGCAACTTAGACTCGGATCCGTAACAAAGTTTAGTAACCATTCACGTGATGGTGCGAATCCATCTGGTTGTTCCAAATGGGCGGGTTAATCTCGTGTTAGGTAGAATCGTTCATCTTATTAGCGGTGCTGAGTAAAATCCTCGATGCAGATGTAGGCCAGGCGAGTTCTCGCGCGGCGTGTCAGCGGAGAGGGAAATCCTTCGATGACCCGGATGAACGAATTGATCGGGACCCGATATATTTCAGCAAACGGAAGAGATGCAGCACAGGTAGATCGCCGCGAAACCGTGTGGCGGATATAAATACCCGGTCGGTTGCATAAATACTGTCGGTGTGCGTGGTCGATAAGCTGATCAGACGGGACACGCTGCGGCTCCGAGAGGAAATACGGCGCAGTTAATGGTGTCCTGAGAGAGAGTGAGTGAGAGAGAGAGATAGGGCAGCGAGAGCAACTTTATTGGAGCCGGTCACGAAGGCCGTGAAAACCTTTCGAACACTTGCAAAACATTCGACGTTGAAGCCACGAATCTATAGTGTTCGAAAAGCTACCGTGCTCCAGGAGCCAATTCGCAGAAGCTTCTTGTTACCTTCAATCCTGCGGAGCAGTGCCGGATTAAGACCTTTGGAGGCCCTAGCGCTTAAAAGATTTTGCGACTGACATGAAAGCTACAAGATTCTATAATATAGCTTTAAATCCAAAAATTAATTTATAATTTCGCCAATTGTGAAATTAATAATCTGGAAGTTTCATCTTGAACTTTGCGCCAATAATTATTTTACTGATTTCATTAATAATAAATTCATGAAAAGAATTGCAGTGCATCTCTCAAGTTACGTATGGGAATACAATTGAGTTAGAAAATTGTTTAGCGAGTTCTGCAATGGAAGAGAGAAAGCACATCGGACCGCAAAGGGTTAATGTTAAAATACCCTATGTGTATCTCTTGTGTGGGTGTACAGTCTTTCTAAATAATTGTTTGTACATTTACAGTAAGTACTTCGGGCCACAGAAAGGTTAGAGCTTTCGGGGACAAAAGAGGTCACAGTAAAACGCGTTTCCGATAGCTCGCTGTGTAATGGTCGATTCACGGCCGAGGATACACAGGACACGAGGGAAGTATGCTCGTTCGAGTAGGATCGTTAGAGTAGGATCGTTAGAGTTACACGGCTGCCAGGTTGCTCCATTATTAATTGTCAGTAGCAGTGATGGTTATTCGATCGCGGAGCATACACAGACACACATACGTATTAGAGACACGCGTATCACCGGGACTGCTTATAATTTCCTGGCTGCTGGTGGAACTGCGTCTCGTTAGCCGACCGATACCGGCGCGCACCGCGGAGCGTTAATTGAATCGTAACGCGTGCCGCTAATAGAAATTTCCGCGGTTGTTTCTGAGACTAGCCGAAGGGGAACTCGACTAGAGTAGCAAAGAGAGGAGACAGAGAGAGAGAGAGGAGCGTTGGTCGCGTGGGCGAACGCGTACCCGATCTGGAGAAAAACCGTCGAAGAAACCGTCGACGCGGTAACTCAGCCGCGCTCGAATAAATAAAGCGATCGACGACCGGGATATATCGCCGTTAAAATCCGCTCCGGATCGCTCTGCTATGGCGTGAAAGCGATGCAAAACTTATGGACGGGCATTTTTGAGAATATTCCGAGTATTAAACGCAACACGTCAAAACGAACGTCGCAAGAAACGAATTTTTAACCATTTTTTTTCTCACATATTTACTGATACTTGAAGTATATATGTGATTTTTTTCCAGTAAAAATAATCAAAATTATTGGGAAGATATCATTACTGAAAAACACCTTTTAAAATTTTAAAGAAAAATTGATCGAGATTGCAAAGAGACATTAAGGGGAAATTATCCAACTGTTTGTTTGGATATACAGAATGAGCGGTACAACTGAAAAAGGAGTAATACTATACAATGTGGGCGGAAATCATGGTACAGCCGGGCAGAGAGTGATTTTGCATGTAAAAACAAGTCGAGAAAAAGGAATAACAGTTTTTCGTTCGACGCCTGATTTTCGAGAAAATTGAGTTTGAATATCCTTCGGGTTCACGTGCTATAGTACATGCAGGAAGTAGAATGAGTTGGTCATGATCAGACGCGTCAGACGATTCCCATCTAATAGCCAGATTACCGATCTGTATAAAAGAAGGAAACCTCGGTAGAAATAGTGTTAAAAAATGATCAATCCAGTGGCATAACATTGTAACAAAATATTGTATTTTTAAACAATTCCACTGAAATAGAAAATTAGAGAAGTCCGGTTTACAGTTGACTGATCCTCGCGTTTTACATTTTCCCCGGACATGCGATGCTATAGTCGGTGTTTAAATTATGCTGTAGTCGTCCGAGTCCGATTAGGTGTCGGCTCGTTCCCAAGCCTAATCTCCTGCCGATCGAACCGGATACGCCATAAATTCGACAGCTGTTACGCTCTCGTATCGAATCGGATCGCGTAACCGCGAGGCCGTCGATAATTTTGTCCAGACGACGAGATCGTTTTGCAAGCGAACAAAAAATCGGGTCCGCTAACCGGACGCGAAAATCGGGCGCGTTCTCACGGTCGCTGATTAGCGATGGAATCGGGATCGGATGCTGCTCGATCTTTATCCCCGATGTCTCACGACTTTTACGAGGATTTAACGTCGCGTGGACCAGTCGCAATTCAACCACTGGAACCCATAAATACCGTCGTTGGCAACATGGTGTTCGATCGATGATAAAGAACTTATCTCGTTGACGGTGGCGTGCATCCAACGGTAGTCGTGCATCGAACAGTATGTACACTTCTTTAGCGATAATGTACAGGACAAGGAATTAACGGAGACTTGGTAACGTTAGGTTGCCGCAAAATATGCGTGACGATCGAGATTTTGCATATTACACAAAGAAAATGAAATTAATCATTTTTGATTTGTACGAACAGTACCGATCACTAAAAATCTCACGTGTTGCCTTATAAAAATCACGAAACTGAATCTATTTAAATTTTCCACAATTTTTATTGTAATATGTTCTTGGGAAAAGATATATTTTTCTCATTTCCTGCGTAACTGCAGAATAAAATATATAAAACCGGTGCTGGCACGTTCAGCGTTGGAGAATATCTTGTTAAAAGTTGAAATAGCAATTTTTATGCATGAATCCGCGCAAGACGTCCCGAGTAATATAGACTTCTTTCGAACTGCTAAATAGCTCTTTCGAAGATATAAGCTTCTTAAGAAACTTTCAGACATCAGAAATGTTATAAATACATAAAGTCTGCGCACTGCGGTAATAAATGGACTAGTTATTACTTTTTCATATTGCATTGGATTCTAAGTAATCAATGACTGTAGCAAAGCGTGATATTTATAGTGCTTCCCGATACATGAATAGCACACGAACCGGAGAAGATTAACAATATTCTGCGACGATGCACAAGGATCAAACAATTTTCACAGTGGTCAAGTCGACAATTCGATCGACCGCTCGCCTCGGAGATAATTCACAGCTGTCGAGGTACTGTATCGATCCTCGTTGAATCGAGTCTCGAGTTCGAATCGCCGGTGACATGTAGAAAAAAGACTGGACAGACGTACACGTGGGATCTCGGAGCGCTAACGACGTCGAAAAGAAATCAATGAGCGCGAAGGCGTTCGAGCCTGAAATTAATCGATTCAATATCGAGATATCGCCGGCCGTCGATCGACTTCCGAGAGGCGTAGAAACGAAAGAGACGAGCGGTTCGAGAGACGAGTCGGAGATCGAGCCTTCTTCACGAGAGAAAAAGAGAGAGAGAGAGAGAGAGAGAGAGAGAGAGAGGGAAACTTTAAAGGCCATTCGAGGCGCAAAGAGTCAAGTAGCCGCAGGTGGTAAACCAATCAGCCGCGAGCGGATCGCACGTGCATTTATGCTGCACTTAGGCCACAGCCTAATGCATCTATGGCATAAAATGGCCGAGTATTTGCGGTCCGTTGATCGCCTCGCTCCCTGCACCGATTTATCCTGCTTCTTTTCCCTCGGAGCCGCTGCTGGGCCGCATTAAAATGAAATTCAGACAAGGACCGATCGCGGAGTTGTTTTCACCGTTCCACTTAACCCTAAGCTCCGTGCACACGATCACTCTCCGATACTATGCATCGCTTATGCTTATCCAACACCGTGCGCTTCTCCTCGGTGCCAATGAACCGTCCTATCGTAAACTCTCCTAGCCTACGGGGCCGATATTTAAATCGCCACTGATTTAATTCTATGTTTCGCCTTCATTTTTTTTGCTGGCCCGTGTTAATGATCCGACGTCTCGTAAACTGTCTTATTAGCTACCGCGCTGACATTTAAATCACTACCAATTCAATCCCACATTTTTGCTGCAGGCTATTTCTACATTCTTTTAATTTTCTGATTTTAAATTGTCCCTCCTCATTTTTTGTCACGAGTGCGTAATGCGCCACTTCCTCAAATTTGCATAAAAACTGCAACAAAGAAAGGTCATTGATTGCCACGCACGTGATTACCCCTCGTCGCAAACGAGGCTGCTAGTGGAAACAACATTCATGCTCCGCCTGCGACCTTCGTAATTTTCTAATTAAGACCCTTCAGAGAAAAAAATTCCGCACCGGTCCCTTCTGTAATCTCGGAGTTTACCTGCACCTCTATATCGTCGCGAGGGCTGTTACGGAGGGAACGAGAAGGGTGAAACTGTGCGAGAGTCCCCGCGGTCGTCGGTTTATTCGCGGCACGTCTCGCGTCGAATCGCCATAGGCTGTTGTATTCGCGTATTGGAAGAGAAAGGGCACACCGTCGAGCGAAATGTCGACGTATCGATCGATCCCGCTCGAAAGTGAAGCTGGCTGTGTGGCGCAGTTTTCAGGTTTCACTTGCCGGCCAGCCGTCCCCAGGAGCACCAGCAAACTATTGTAAATTCGAGACAACCGATCGAGATTGCTCTCGTCCCGGAGAATCCGATAAACGCCCGACTGAAAGAGAGAGGGAGGAAGAGAGACCCCGGGAAAATGGGATTACTTTCCTGCACGTTGGATCGCAAACATTTCCTCTGGAAATTCTACGGTTGATCCCGAGGATTAACTCTTTCGATACCGCCCGTAGACAATTCGAACGCGGACGTAGTTAAATTGCACTGCAATAGGAGACAAAACGAATATGGAACGCCATCGGTAAATTCATTGATACAACAGATGTACGATACTCTAACATATACTAATTTAATAGAATTAAACGCTATTTAAAGTTCGTTGTGAAGATACAAACAGAGGCGTAGGTGAAGAACACTTTGAGTCACTTCTGCAGGAATCTGACTACATTTATAGTCGGCACATCGGTGGAAGGAAGCATGATCCTTCGAATGCGAGGGATATCCTGGCAGCGATAATCCCTGGGTATAGTTCGAGGGTCCTGCGAGTTTCACAACCGCGAGATAATCTACAATTTAAATACGCGAATTGTACTATTCTCCCACGTGTATATTCGCGTACCTCCGCGGAGAGAGATTCCCGGATAAGTTCTCTTCCTCTGGCGGATTCGCGATCGGTTTATCGGTCTTGTCGTCGCCAACTTGAAACTGGCTGGGATAAGCTCAAGATCGAATCTCCCTCTCACCCTCTCTCTACCTGTGACTACTCTCTATCTGTCACTACTCTTTCTCTCTCTCTCTATGCTTGAGGGCATATTTCGAACGAAGCTCGTCTTATAAAATGCCCCGGTACGAATTACTTGGACCGTTCTTCTTTAAATAACGGCACACGGTTGGTATTCATGAACCCGCGATGGGAACTCGCCGTCGTGTTTTCCTTTACACACCGCGTTCCACCGCCGCAGATTCTCTCTCTTTCTCTCGATCTCTGTCTCCGGCTCTTTCCGTCTCGAAAACAACAGGAACAACAGGAGATACCGTTGTTGCCGGCGGGTGGAGTCGAAGGTCGATTTTAATGGGCTCTAGCCGCGGCAGTAGTGCACGGAAGAATGATATACAGCCACGAGGAATTGCTTTTAATTGCTCTTTGCCGTCCGTGACCATACCACGCGGTACACACCACCTCCCTTCGCATAGTCTTTTTCTTTTTCTTGTTCTTCTTCGCCTTCTACGGCTTCTCGCCGGCTGTCTCCTGTCTCGACTCTTTCTTTCTCTTTGTCCACCGGGTACGCTGCTTCGTGATTAAACAAGCTAGCACGAGGAATAGTATCTCTTATGAAATTGCAGCACAACATCGAATAATCAAGGTGTTTTGATGGTTTAAGGATTTCCAGATCTTTCCGGAGCAAAATTTCCTTCATTTGTCAGGATACAATGGTTTACCAAGTTTATTAAAAACAAACCCAATAGGAACCACCAATAAGGACTCGCAGTTGTCAAGTGAAGAATTGTTAGTAAGCTCTAACCCCAGAAAAATCTAATCAAAACCAACAAGAATCCCCAAGAGTCCAGCTCGCGATGAAGTAGTTATTGCAGCAAAAGTATCGACAGACGGTCTATTCTCCGAGTTAAAAGCGTCAGGTCAAGAATTGTTTCTGTTCGGCATCGTCGGCGTCGAACAAGTGAACAATGAGTCGAGATTCGCCGCTTCGCCGAGCAGAAAACCCGCTGAAAAATGGTTGGTCGTGAATAAAAGAGTGTTGGATTGGAGGGCCCGGACCACGTGAATGTATCTGGTCGATTCGAGAGACGAGAACTCGCTCTCTCGCGGTAGCTCGATCGAGCGTAATTTGCGAACGGAGGCGTAAACTGGGCCAACGGCAGCTATTGCTTTGATACACCTTATTGACAATAGGAACTTTCGCGTAATCGCTCGCAGCCGGAGGCTTTTCTGTTGCCGACTGGCCTCGTCGGCTAAGAATACGCCCGCATTGTTCGGTCTTTCCACCGGTTCTTGCGTTCTATCGATTTTCGCGGATAGATACAGAGACCAGGCTCTCGAAATTTCTCTTCGAAATTTCCTCGATAATTTCTACCTAAGGCTGCGTCCACACTGGAACAAAGTCGGCAGTTTTATCGCCTTCTTCTTCTCGTTGCTTTAGTGTGGACGTAACTTAACACTAAACTTGGCATCCATTGAAAGTTGCTTTATGAAAATCACACGATTAAAGAATTTGACTATTTCTAATTTCTAATGATTATTTAAGACAAAAAGAATCTTCTATATCTTGCAATCGATGCAGAAAATTTTGATTTTGCATATCTAGCGATAACGAACATTTCCGCGTGGATCCTTAATTGAGAGGAACGCGGCTCTCGTTCGCGACGAGGAATGCGTAGTTAGCGATGATTAAAATCGAATTAACGTGCGCCGGATAAACAGCGAGACAGTTTCATAATTCGATGGACGAACCAGATAGCCAGTTAATGGGATACGTCTGATTAGCACGAGGGAAACGGCTCATTAAGAGATTTCACTGTATTCATTACCGGTGCCGTCCGACGAATTATAATCGACTGTGCTCGCGCTCATGCTTCCAATGCGACTCGGTGCACCGAAACGGTCGGACAATCGAGGTTGCGAGTGGACGAAACTCTCGAGAAGTCCTCGATCGTTTCTGAAACAGTATCAACACTGGAAGCCTTTCCGATGATTGGAAAGAAGCTGTACAATTTCTTAATTAATTATTCAGGGATAACTTGTTGATTTGCGAACGAAATTGATGGCCATAGAAATTCATTTATTTTCTTAATGATTGTAATCAGGTGAAAATAACACATTCTTTAAATTAGTTTTCAGTAGTGATGATTGAAATATGACGATAAAATCGTACACTAATAAATTCATTGAGAAATGCCACAACAATGTCATGTAAAATGAATATCATGAAGTAAAAATTTGTCTTAAACCATAAAATACCATATACAGGGTGTTTCGTTTAAAACGGGCCACCTAAATATCTCTTCTATCTCTGATAATACAAAAAATGTTTCTAACGTAATCTAAATGGTTTCAAAAGACGAATCAGATGGAAGAATCGTTTTTTATATCACGATGGGTGTCCAGTACACTTTTCCCGTATTGCAACACGTGTTCTCAACGAAAAATTTTAGAGTTCACGGTCATTTCAAGGTCGTGCTATTAAACATGGATGAATACACAATAATGTTTGCTATAACATACAACAACAAAAAATGTGTGTATATATGTAAAAAAACACGAGTGACCTTGAAAAAAACGATTAAAAAATTACAATTCATAAAAAACGATTCTTCCATCTGATTCGTCTTTTGAAACCATTTAGATTACGTTAGAAACATTTTTTATATTATCAGAGATAGAGGAGATATTTAGGTGGCCTGTTTTAGACGAAACACCCTGTATAAAATTACCATTCAGTCACTTTCTATGGATTAGATTGAATCACGTTTAACAATTGATTTAGGAGAATATCTAGCTCAGACTGAAATCGCAATTAAAAACGCTTTTGAAATTGTGCAACGCATTCGAAACGCTCGTCGTCACGTCGAAAAATCGATCGGCAACGAGCCGAGCAGTTTCCAGAAAGTCGGCTAATAAGATTACGTGGTTACCGGTTTAGGAAGGCATCGCAGGCGGCCAGAAAAAGGCTCGCCGCGAAATTACGTCGTCGTGAAATAACCGTTTCGACGCGAAAGCGCCGTCAGGACTTCCTGTTTCTCCTTTTTCGTCGGCGAGGCTCCGGTGATCCGTGACGAGCAGCGATTTCAGCGGTGATCCCGCGATATCCTCGGCTGGAAACTCTTGCAGGACACGCGGCGAGGATCAAGAGTCCCCTGAAGGCCTGTCACACGGCCATTCTCGCTGCTCTCGGAGCATTCGATTAACTCTCATCCGTCCCTCGCGTCAATTTCGCGCGTTTTCGCGGCCCTTGAGCAATTTTGTACACAAACAGGATTTATCCTGTTTAATTCTTGAGTACCCTGTTTCCTCAAAATACGAATGTAGCAAGGTAACTGTTTCAGTAGTCAAATTTTCGAGCAAAATAAAAACTGTATCAGCTGTGGTACCAATTCTCAGAGTTCATCGACGTTTCCAGGACGGAACCAAAAAATAAAGAATTCATCGAGGACAGTCTGGCCGCTAGCATAATTCGCAGATACGATTGTTTCGGTGTGCCGGGCTTCTAGCGGGCAGAGTCGCTACGTGATCTCTCTGCCAACAGGTTCGCCGAGGTGAATCACTCGTGACTCACGCACGAATTGATCCGTGTGCAGACTGCAGCTCGCCGGTAGTCTCACGGTTTTGTCAGCGAACGAGAAACAATGTTATCCTAGCCCTCTAGAGTCGCTCCTCTTACCCTCCGAATAACATCTCGGATAGAAAAAGCCGAACCTCGATGGTTGTTTATTTTTGTAGTTGAATACAAAAGTGTACTGAACAATTTCTCACGAAAACATTTCTGTAACTTCATGAATTGTAAAAAATCTGCCATTTTGACGAGCTTGGTTAGTTAAAGAAGTTAAAGAACATTTTCATTTTCGAAAATATTCGAACGATTTCGACGTTTCGAGACGCGTTTTTTTATGCATTTCCAGAGCAAACTCGAGGCTCGAGAACGCCCTAAATCTGCGCTCCGCGAAATTGTTTTCTCGGAACCGCGTACCCGCCGTAGCTGGAAGCCGGGTAGCACGGACCCGGCCCCGGCGATCTCGTCGGCTCGGTAATTTCCGCGCAAACTGTTGGCGGTTCTTTTAAACATGTCGGCGGAGAGGGTAACGGGCCGCAGTAAAATATAATGCACGCCGGGAACGTTCAAGGTAACGCGCAATAACTTACGACGGTTATGGCCCTTAACTCTGTTCCGCCGCGCCACGTGGAAACTGGCGGATTAATGAGATTTGGCTGAAAGCAAGAGTTCTCGGGGCCTGACCGGACAGGACCTCGGGATTAACGGGCTAGACAACGGTGCTCCCGACCTTTCCCACTCGACAACCGAGGCTCTGGACCGACTCTCTTGCCCGCAAACATTTTTCATCGGACCGGAGTCGCGGAACGTCTTCCTGGAGACAAAAAGTTATAGCAGCATTCTCCATAAGCGGGCTTTGCAAATTAATTTATTGTGTACTGTAGATGAGCTGTATCTATTAAGGAATGTACCCGATTAATTTAGTATTATATTCTTAGTATTATATTGAAAAAGTATGAGATAGTTCTTTTTGAAACTTTCAGGGTAATTCGTTTGATATTTGAGGAGTATGTACGAATTTCTTCGTTGAAAAATACGTGGTGGAAATGGATCTACAGGAAATCGTCGTCGTATGAATGTAAATAAGATTTCCCCAATATGTCAGGATTTTTCGTGTGCCATCGTTTCACGAGAAGTACCTAGAGAACTAGAGAAAGAAATCGATTTTCGAGGATGATGTCGTGTGCTCATAGAACAAGTTGTCGGGAATACTTTAGCAGGTCGGAAGCAATTCTAGGCTCGCCAAAACGAGTAGAAACTCGTTCCCAGCCGAGGCGGGACGCGCCACCGACAAATGTTCCGAGCGGGGAAATGAATCAGGGTCGCGCGAGACCGATGGAGAATGAAATTAGTCGGGAACGTCTGCCCCACGCGCAAGAATGCGCAATGAAGTTCGATCAATTAAGAGTTAATGAAGAAAGAAGAAACTCGGCTGTTTCTCCTGGGTCGACGATAGCGACGCGGCTCCAGGAAACCAAAGAAAGAGAGAGAGAGAGAGAGAGAGAGAGAGAAATCCGCTTTCTGCAATTAATCGCATCAAGGACGACTTTCCCAGACCTGAAGAGATGTCGAGGGAAAATTCATCGGATCGACTCGCCGTAGAGACACAATGGCCGCTTGATCTCCTTAATTGAAATGCTTTAATTAGAGCTTCGTTCGGAAGAGAGAGAGGAAGAGGGAACAAGACAAAACGGAAAGCGAAGAGGATCAGAGTCGTGTCACGAACAGTCGAACCTTCTTTTTTTCGCAAACCAGGGTAAAAGAAAGTTTTTCCCAGGCGTCGCGCAACAGATCCCACAATGGGTCCCGGTTCCCGCGATCATTAGAGCCGGACGCATCATCTTTATCGGCTGATCATCGAGTGCGTCGCAATTTCCTGCCGCTCGAACATGTCGTCGTCCCAAATCCCTCGATCCGATGAAAATTGCTCTTCATCGACTCTCGCCGATTTTTATTCAATGTTCTCCGACAGATCCTACCGCTTTAACTACCGGAAACTTATTAATCGGTTTCTCCATTTCTCTGCTATATTGAAAACGAGCTTCGGAAACAATGGCGTCGAAAAAGAAAGCCTAACGTTATGCTACTCGAAGCGAAACTAGAACCGATTTTGTTTTGTGGGACATCGCTCTTCCTTGTTTAGGATCTAGAAGAATACTTCTCCGGGCGAGTTTCTATCTAACATTACTTTTTGCCAATTTTTGGACAAGCTTACTATTTTTTCCTAGACTCTACAATTTTTTCCTAGGCTCTACGATTTTTTCCTAGTCTTAACAATTTTTTCCTGGACTCTACAATTTTTCCCTAGGTTCTGCTATTTTTCCCTGGGGTCTACAATTATTTCCTAGTCTCCACAAATTTTTGCAAAGCTATCCGGAAGCGGGAATTGGCATAATCAATGGCCCCGCCCACCGAGACACCTTTCGCGCGAATCTCGCCACGGTTTTCCCGGTGGAGGAATGTTCACCGATCGGTACGAGGCGATCAGCTAGGCGCTCTGCATTCTCATCCGACATTTTTCCCGCTTTCTATTCCCTTTTTCGTGGGGGGCCCACTTTCGGATCAGTCGCGATAACCACTCGGGGCCCCTCTTTCGTATGCAGAGACCGGGACGTGATACTGTTATTGTTTCTAAACGAGCGTCCAGCAGTGGCCTGTTCTCTGCGTGCCTCGGGAATTTAATCTTTTTCTCGACCAACAGGGAGAGAGAGAGAGAGAAAGAGAGAGGATGAGCTTCTTTTCCTCAGGAGCCACACCGAGGAAACATGACACTGAGTCGACGAACTTCTTTCCTCGTTTTCTTTTTTCTCTGAACCGAGAGACCGAAGAGTCAGCGAACGGCAGTCAAAAATCGAACGGCTGAGAATAATCGTTTTATCAAGGAGAGACAGCCAATAGGCCAACCCCGGGACCAAAAAACACCGTGGAGAACCATGTGTTTTCGAATTAGCATTTCAATTTGTCAGCGCAGGTGTTCCGCAGGCGGCAGCCACCGACACCGACGAGGCCAAACGACGATTGACGAGTGCTCGACTGGCAAGAGAGCACACCTGACATTTTCAATGCATAGCCTCTGACAACCGCGATGCTCGGCACACTTTGCATTTACATAGCTGTCTGCACGCTCTTATCCTATCTTATCTGTCTCTCTGTGCTAACAACGGATCAGGGGCCTTCCCGATCCGGCCGGAACCCGGGAAATGGAGCCCGGCTTCGAAAAATAATACGGTGCGCCACAAGCATGTTCGTTTTTATGGAATAAAAATGAACCTCGAAGATGGGGTTGCATGTCCAAGAAACAGTTAATTGCGGAGGAGAAGCTTGCATCTCGAGCGACCAGAACTACTCGATGCCTGACAAAATTAACTGTGCCGTATGCGATCGCTCTAAATGTCTTAAAGACACGGAGAGGAGTTCCTACAATAATATGTCCCAAAGGAAATATAAACATCCAAACACGGGCCGCTAGTTTGCTAAATCGATTGACTCCTCAAACTACAATCTCGAAACCTAACGAACTAATAATTAAGAATATTTGCTTGAAATGGAAGAAGTCAAGTATCCATCGAGTGATTTCACACTAAAATCGCCAGAGAGACGGCTAACCGGTGTGAACGGTGCAAGAAGCGGCAGAATTCACACGACGACCTAATGGGTAACGCTCTCGGCGGATATTGGTCCATCTTCGTTAAGATCTACGGGTTCGAGCGAACGGCCTACGTCTAAATAAATTAGACATTTTAACGGCGATTAGAGGCCGGGGTAGGAAATTTACGTTTCCGATTGCGGCAGCGGCGTAAAAGCCATTTTCTCTGGAAATACGCGGAGCATGGAATAACGGACGCACAAGTATCCACGGCGAAATTCCATGGCGATGGCCGCGAGAGAATATTCGCGAACGGTTCTCCGAACTAACGAAGACGCGGCCGCGTAATTGGCTTTCGATTGTAACCCGGCTATCTGTTAATTTATCAGTGGCCCCGATGGCAAGAGCATTACCAGACGGGGCAAAGTTAATCCCGTGATTAAAGGCGGTTCACAGCCTGAGAGACGAACGAACCGACCGTTCTTACGAAACGACCGCATTAATCATTACCTGGAACCAGCTTTTTTCCTTCTCCCTCTCTCTGTTTTTCTCTTTGCGAAATCCCCTCGAAAATCAACGCCGTCTCGCGCACCTGCGATTCGACGAGCTCGACGCGACGCACCGCGGAAAAGTGCATCCGGAGAGATGTTACGGGATGATGCAAATGTCAACGCGAGGCACCGTTGCCACCTACGGACATTCCTAGAAAATGAGATGGCCTGACTGCCTGGCAATCGGAGTAAACTACGGTTAACGCGCGATCCTCGCTGCACCGTGACCATTTTTTCCCTGGCCGTGTCATCGTTAGATCTTTGTGCGAATTCCTCTGCTCACAGGCTGTTTTAGAGAGGACGGAATGAGCACAGTTCCTCTCTCTGATACAATATTCCTTCGGCTCAGGATAGGATAAAAATGCTATTAATTTTGCTTAATTTAGACATTTTTTAAAAGTCTAGGCTTCTTCTACACAATAAAAACAAGATCAAAGTTCATGTAATTTTTTTGTTCCTAGTGTCAAGACCTTACTCCATGTCCTGAAAGCTAGAGGAAATTTAAGAGCTGGAACGCGTACATTCCCATCTGCATAATTTTAATTGCTATAATTATAAATTTCCACGTGCCATAAAAGCATCTGCAGCTCGGTTATAATCTACACGGGTGGAATAAGAAGAAGAAGTTCAGGTATAAATCGCGTTCACGTTCGAGTCAATGAAATGTGATATTTTTTCCACGGTTCAACGGAGTTTACGATGAGAATTTTCTTCGGCGGACCGGGTTTTCTAGGGGAAACTTCTTCCCTAGATCGACGACCGGACACGTTTCTATTTGCGCCCGTTAGAGCATCAACAGTTACAGCCGTAACGTTTCAGTGGGCCGAACAAACGCGGCTCGTTACGTTCCTCGTTATACGAACGTGCTTTTATTGCGAGCTACGACGAGCACTGTTATCGTTAACTGTACAGGAGGACGTAAAGCGTAACTAGACACACGACTGCCTCGCTCTTCGAGAAACATTTGCTAGGGAACTAGCCAGATGCATCTAACCGGAGTCATCGTGCGAAAAAACAACTAGATTTCGTGCACAGTGACTCACTGTGCTGTTGGAAGTGAAAATAAATCTTGGAACGACAAGCTTATCCTCATTAGCATACATACTATTTTTCTGGTCACTCTATTTCATTAACTGACGAGTATACTCGTGATTGGACAATATATCGATATGTGTGCATGACGAATATGCTTCTTGATTTGCCCAATTTTTATTTTAAACAGCAAAAATAATTTTTTTTCTCCATAACGTATATACTCGTCATTGAACAATAAATCACTATTTGTCCATGATGAACGTACTCGTCGCGAAAATGCTTCTTGTTCTATCAAAGCTTTACTTTTAATAGCAGAAGCAAATTATTTTCTTCGTGACATGCATAATTGACATAGACATCGACCGGGTTAACAAACATAATATGTAATTACTGGACTACGGATTTTATGCATTTATAACAAAAATAGGTACATATAATTTAAAGCAATGGACATGTCGAAAATATTTAAGGACATCAATGCATTAGTTTCAGTTTAATAAGAAGAATATACCATTTTTATTTGGCTCCCGAGTCCTGCAATCAATGCAAACATTTTTTATTTTGCATAAAGATCCGCAGTCTAGTAATTACTATAAATAAGGTGTCGTACGTATCGGTTGAAGCAAGTCTAACTTCATTATCCTATATACATTATTGATCGTCAATATGGTGACATTATTTAATTCCTATAGTTGCGGACAAATAATTCCAGCTACTTCGACGCACAATCTACTTCTCCGAAAATCTAACACTACAAAATCTATGTTCTACAGGCGAAGATGAACATCTCGAACGACCAGCTGAGTTGTCATTTCGCGCAACGAATGTGTTCCTCAACTAAAAAGCAGCCGACTCATCGTCCCAGCCCGGGACGCGCAACATCGTAATGAGAAAACGGTTTAATATTCCATAAAGGGTCAGGACCATCAAGGTAGACTTACCTGAACGCGCGCTGTGTGGTCTTCATTTGGCTGGCTGGTGTTTCCCGCGAGTTCTTCGAAGCGATACCGTTCTCAGCGTCGATCCATCGATTCGTTTCGGGGTTGGAGCACACGCGACGACGACTGGGGGTAGGTATAAAAGCTGGGGAACCACTGAGGAACCACAGGGGCGGTGACACGCACAAATCCGCGAGCAGAAAACGAGCACCGAGCGTACGGCGGTCACAGCACCGTGTTATTTCCGCGGGAATCGATTCGCTTTCGATTAACGAAACGAACCGCGTCCGGCGCGATTGGGCGCCTACGCCGCACCGGAAGTGCGCGATGGAGATCGAACAAAACGGCACCAAACAATCTCGTACACTTTTTTTAAAAACGGCTGCTTCCGGTGTTGATGTCAACGTACAAATTCCCTGTCAGGATCGTTAACGAGACGGGATCGACGATGATCCACGGTGACGATCGAGATCGGTCGAGCGGAACGGTTCCATCGAGCGCGCGATGGTAACAGGCACGAATTAGATTAGTGGGGCTCGCGACCGAGACACTTGGAGGTTAGGTCGAGCGTAGGAGACGTAAGCGTAGAGACCTCTCTCTTTCACCAGCCGGATGATCCTGCGAGCGTGGCGTCCGCTGCGAAATACTGGCTCATTTTATCGTTGCGACGCGCACCTCCTATCCTCGGCGCTCTCCGACTGTCATGGCGGCGGTGGTTTTCACGCGACAGTCACACGTGCCGCTGTCTCCGACGACCCACTGACAACTGATCCTCTCTTCACCGGCGAATCCCTTGTCTTCTCTCGCCGTTCGACGTCCACCGTAAATTCGACGGGCGCGGTTTAAATGTCGCGCGCGTTGCCATCAGCATCACGGTGTCCGGTATGTATTTAAGAATGTGTGTGTTGTTCGCCGTACCCGCCAACGCACACGCGCGTCTTATTTTTTGGCGCGAAACACGCACCTTTTCTCAAGTACACTGTATATCTGTCTGGAGCGTGAACACTGAGCACCGGGTATGTTCGGGTGACGTCGGGTCCAACGGAGCAAAAGCGTGCCACTTAAACCGATCGGCGTCCTTCCGACCAGCAGGACTGGTTTGTTGCGCCGATAAACACGCGGCCGGGGACCGTGTTACCGAGAGATCATCGATTCTCTCTCCCGGCCAGTCTCGCCACAGGTCGGTGAACAACCGGGCGAAAAACGAGAACGTAGTTCTCGTGGAGCCGTTCTTTCGTGGAACGGAACCGCGACGGGTATTCGGGGCAACGTTTTACGCGAGATACCTTGCCGAAAAACTTGCGAGTCGCGCGAGCGCGCGGCAGGTGCAAAAGGTGCCGGTTTACGCGCGGCGAGAAGAGCGAGCGAGGGAGCGAACGAACGAGTGATCTCCTCTCTTCTTCGCCAGGTCCCAACCGTGAGGTCCACCGTACGAGGACTGGTTTCACGAGACTACCCGTGCTCGACCGGCCAGACTACTTCGGGCCCCCGGAATGGGAGGGAGAAAGAGGGAGAGACGGGGCACACAGAAAGAGAGTGTGTGTCGAGTTCGAAAGAGGCCCAGCGGCGCGAGAGAGAGAAAGAGAGAGAGGAGGAGGAGGAAGGGGATAGAGGAGACTCGAGAGAAGCAACGTGTGGAGAGCGGGCTCGTGGAGTGTGGGTCCCGTTCTTCGGAGAGAGGCTTGTTCCAGCGAGCGCGAGGAAGTACTGTTACTTAGACGGGGCCTTCGGGGCCCACAACGTGCCGCAAAACGCGATGCAGGCTTGGACAAGGTGCATACGCGGTGTAAAAACCGTCGCGAGAGGCTAGGTGTCCTGTAACAGCGGCGACACGTAACGACACAGAGCGGTGCGCGCGACACCAGCTCGAGCAGATGCACAGTGTACTCGGGTGTACTCGGAGGATTATTGTGTCCGAGAAATCGGCGTCACATGCAGGTCCGGTCAATGTTTTGGTCTCAAGGTCCGTGTTCCCAGGACTGACACAACTGCCATCCGGCTTTACCGTATAGTGTCGGTGATGAGGTTTAGGCACATGGATGAGAACATACACGGGTCACGCGGCTGTAATCGCACGGAGAATCGCTAGTAAGATGCACATTGCGTATGGTGCATCGTTGGGAACGTGTACGCGTGCGTGGACACGCACCGACGAATCGCGTGTCCTCCTTCGCCCTCTGTTTACGTCCGTGCACGCGAGCCTCCAGGTGAGTGGGCTCGTTTCGATATGCTCAGCCTGCTCTGGCACTCGTCGTTGCTCGCAAACTTGGCTGCAAGATCATCGTTCCACACAGCAACGCTTTCGAATTGATTTCCTCTCGTTGTTTTCCTTTTTCCTGGACTACTGCCGATGCTGCAGTGGAAACCGACAGGAAACAGATACGCTCACCGCTCGGTGGTCGCGGCTCGACTGGACGACTGGCCGCCTCCGCGCTATTACCCGTCGTACTCACTCCCGTACCCAACCGCACCGGCGCCCCACGCGCAACCCGCGCTCCCGTATATTGACAACCCGCGCTCACTCGACCGGCTCAACTACTCCCGTCGATCCCGCGATTTTTCTTAATTATTTATCCCAGCCGCTATGTTTAGCTACCTCCATCCAGTTTGTTTATGCCAAGTCCGACAACCTCTCGTATTAAATATAGATTCGAACTTTGTTCGCTAACTTCACCCTCGTTTGTCCCCTGCTTCACGCGGTTCACCACCTGTGACTTTATAGTCTTCTCGCTCGTTCACCGACAAATTACTTTTTTCTTTTGGGACCAAAAAAAATTAGGAGGCTTCTTTTACGTGTTTCGACGTGTCACAACGGATTTTGTGTATTTACGACAAGAATGAGTAGATGCGATTTAAAGCAGTAGACAGGTTAAATAGAGAATTCAGGAAATAAGAAGGAAATTTCATTAACATTTTTCTAGATTAACACTAATCCTGCCCACCATCAACAGTGAGTCATGCGTATTGCACTATAAAAATAACAGGATTCAATTTATTTATTTTGTGCGATTTTTATTATAGTACTATATACTATATTATTTGTCAAAAAATAATGTTAAGGACAAATTGAGAGGGTACTGACACGGGGGTTAAAAAAATGTTATACATTTTTCTGTTTCTTTTTTAGTTTGATAAGGGAGCGATTCAGCGAGTGAACGGCAGTAATATCGACGTTCGTTTCGCGAGGCGTGATAAATGGCGACGTGTGCGCTGCCCGAGTATTTTCGTTCAGCGCGGATTTTTCAAATGCGCGAGGTTATTAGCGTAAGTCGCAAAAGTTGTTATACCCACGTACCTGCACGTGCTCGCGTGTTAACTCTTGCCGTGAGCAATGTGCTTGTATCATGTGCAACACGTACGTGTCGTCGGTGCGTACGAATACAGCAAAGAGCGGGTGTAACCGGTTTCACCGATTTTTTCCCGAAAAGATCCCGCGACGGTTTATAAAATTGTCTGCCCTTTGTCGTTTCTTAACGCCGCGCGCGCGCGTTCTCTCGAACATTGTTTGATTTCTCTATGTTTCTATAGATTTTTCTCTCGAAACAAACGAACGATTTGAAAATTCTGGAAGCCGAATGAACATTTTCTAAGACTTTAATTTGTGAGACCGTTGAGATTAATTCGGAAGGATCTGCTGGAGAACTATGGCTACCTGTTCCCCGATACGCGCTGCGTAACAGGAATGAATTTTTCAAAATTCCAAACATATAATCGTCATGCACTGGATAATGTAAGGTGACACCAAGGTAGTCCGGTACGGAATCGAGAACCATGCTCAGCATCACCGTGACCAAGCTCAATCGAATGGAGTCTCCTGCGCTGCGATACGCTGTCGAATTCAATCTTCGTTTGTAGCTGTTATTGGAGAAAGTTGCCAAATGCGTGCTGCGCAAATCATTCCCCTCGAATTAATTTATTATATGCAACGCGTAGCAATGAATATAATAGCTACTTCTTTAGAAAAAGAAGGTTACCAAATTTCCCCGAGGACTAAAAGTTTCTTAAGTGGTACAATATTTGCAAACTTTCCCCTGTAATGAAGCAGACACGATCAAAGATTTCGTCGACTTTGTATTACCGAATGACTATTGCGTGAAAAGTTCTCATTGGATTCGTTCTACTTAGGGAGCGAAGGGGTTCAGCTTCCTAGCGACTCGTGGAGACGTATTATCGGAAGGGATTCATCGCGAGAACTGTTCCAAAGCCATCGAACTCGGCAGTTTCACTTTCCACGGGATTTTTTCTCACGGTGTTTCGATGAATCGCAGCACGGATTGAATAGCGTTATACTGGGAATGCTAATTACACGGGATTACACGATTCGCCGGGTCGATTGAATCCAGAGTCAACTTACCCCGATGATCTAGCCTGTTGCTCTCTTTGACATCGTTTCAAACTTTGGTTTTTTCAAATTCCCATTCCATTAAAAATACCTTCGCACGTTTTCCGAACAGGTAGAAAATATTGTGCATCAATTGTGAATATCAGGAACCAAGTAAACAGAATCTTTTTACTGTTTGTTATAGATTACATTCTTTTTATAAATGCATAAAATCCACAGCCTATTCATGAAAATCAAATTGATGTTTCTTATAAGCAGTCTTTCTCTTTAGATATTTTCTGTGTTTCAGATACTCGAAAGGCAGGCGTGTATAGACTTGAGTGACTGGAAATTGCTTTTGCTACTCGGCGGTTCCAGTGTTAAACAATTTCGTCTCGATTATAGCACTATTATGCTCCCGTCGAGGGGGCTCAATAATTTATGATTCGCATCTGCGTGCACGGTCCATAAATAAAAGCGGGATACCCGTAGGAAAACAAAAAACGGACCCGATCTCTGTTAATCCGATAAGATAGAATAATGAAATTGCGTTTAAGCGTCATAAATCTCTGTCGGGTCGCAGCGCGTTCCGTGATCTTTTGAAGGTGCAATATCAATGCGACGAATCCCGTGGAGGCGATCTTTTGAATCGCCGCTTAATAAATTGAGTCATTAGGAGCACGGGGCACGGCACATAGCGAAAGTAATCCCTCGGCAACGATCGCGGTGCAGATTTTAACAATAAAACCAGAAATCGTCGTGTTTTTGCACCCCGCAACACGATGCATGGCCACACGTGTAACATGCGCACTGTACCGCTTAGTATAATGGTCTTCGGCGAGCATACATGTCCTTAGATCTTCTAGGGAGCCATGATAGTCTTTTAGGAATATACCGGTACACGCTTCGCAACCTTTTCATTGCCAACGCCGCATTATCTTTGTCCGCAGTTGAAAATTAAAGTTCTCGAGATCTCTCGGTCGAAAAGACAGAGACCTCGTGCCGCGGTGGTGATCTATAGCTGTGGATCATGGAGCTGGAAAGGTGGATAGTGCTACCACCTGGACGCGAATTCGCGAAACTGCAATCATAGTCGAACAAAACGTAATCTGTATCATCCACAGATACGTGTAGAAAAACAGTTTTTGGCAATTATGCAAAATAGGGGGACAGTCTCCGATGACCTTGAGATGTGCTGCCAAGGTCGACATTCCCAGCATTTTTTTCCTGTACATTTTACTGCGCCGACTTCAGGGAGCTATAGAAAAATACATTTCACATTACACGTACCCAATTACTTGCGTTGCGATTTTGTTTACATTTAAAATAATTACTAACTAGAAAATAAAATATTTATTATATACATTTACATAATGATCCACCTGACGCACAGGAAAAATTCTCCGAACATCGACCTTGACGAGATGCGTCCGCCAACTTTCACGTCTGGCTCGCTCTTGAATATTGTGCAAGAAAGGAACGAGAACGCGGCGTTTATATAAATATTCGTATTATTATGTTACAGTTTCTCACGTTTTCCTTATCGATAAAGTCAACTCTGGCTTACGAGTACACCTTTTGGTAAGAGTCATTCGGTAATCGAGGGATCCAATGCTCGTCCTTACATGTTCAGATGCAAGTGCTGTGCGGCAGCGATGATTTGGCACTTCTGCAGCTCGAGTTTTTGCTCCTTCAGTTTGAGGAGTCTCTTTTGGACCTCGAGCTCGCTCTGTCGCATGGCCATCTCCTCTTTGTGCCTCTTCTCCCGGTTCTTCTCGACGATGGCGAAGTTCTTCGTCATCTCGTTGAGAAACTTGTCGAAGAAGGCGGCTAGAGGTCCCTTCTGGTCCGACTGTTCGTTCTTGTTGTTCGGCAGGGAGTTCGAGGTCGGCGCCGCTAGAGGATCGTCATGGTTCTGTTGCTCGGGGCTGTTCTGTTCCTCGGACGTCGGTTTCGGCAGAATGAACGTATATTTTGTGGAGCCGCTAGCCGGCGAATGGAGCTCGCCTTCTTCTAGGTACATATGCCGCCTTTTCTCGTGGAAGATCTCGTCCAAGGCTCGCTTATGTTCCCAGTGGCCATAATGCCTCATCCTACCCGGCTTCTTCAGCCGCTCGCGGAACACCAGGTTCTTGTACTTACGCTCTAGCACTCGCCACTTGTTCTCACACTTCTGTGGACTGAAGTAGAACCCGTAGTTCTGCATCTCCATGGAGATCATCTCGAACATCTCTCTTAGACTCCTGATCTGCGTCGATTGGCCCACCATCGATCGGTACTTTTTGTACTGGGTGATCAAACACGTTGTCGCTTTGCTGGTCCACAAGTTCAAAGCGCCCACGTCAGCGCTCGATGGAATCGCCCCGTTGTTTTCGAATCCCGGGAAACCGTTCTCGTGTTCCTCCTCGACGTAACACTGCATCGTCGGCTCCACCTTGATCTCCATTTGCGCGTCGACCTTTTCACCTTCCGAACAAAACAAAACGAGTCAGGGCGGTCCGAACTGGTCCCCGATTGGATAAAAATGAATTCTAGGAATTCCCTTAGGTTTACAAAAAAAATTACGAGGTTGATGATTCGAGAATGAAGCATCCCTGTAATTTATAGAGTTTTCTTTTTAACGGTGTGGGGAAATTGGCAAAGAGTACATGCGGAACAATCTGGGGAGCATTTGATTTTCGCGCGCAAAGCAACGGCTGGTCCGAGTACAGGCGCAGAAAGCGTATCTCTGGAGCTTTTGCGAATCGAACTTGGAATCCGAAGCATCCGACGGATTTCTATGGAGCACGGGACGCGAAATAGTCGTGGACCGTTTGAAAACAGTTCTTCTTACCTTTCTGCTCTGTAATATCGGCCATATTAGTGTGCCTTGGTAACGTAACCTCCGCTCCAATCGTCGAGAGTAGTCCGGCACGAGTGCCAATCTCGGTCGTGGCACGGTCTCGCAGGGGGCCGAAAAACCAATGGAAACTAGTTCCAAACCGGTTTCATCCTGGAACTGGTTCCGTACGCGTCGAGAACTGGCGGCCATATTAACCTCGTGTGCCTCACGGACACCACAGATACGTTAAGCCAGGTCCACACCTGACACAAAGCAGAGCGAACATGTCTGGACTCGTGTACTTACCACCACGAATCAGACTTAACGATTCACTTGCCGGTTATTCGAATAGTCCTTTTCGAAGACGATTTCCAAATGGCTGCTTTAATTATTCAGGAACCAGCTGTTCCGAGTAATAAAATATGACAGAACTTTCTAATGGGATTATTTATTATTGATGCTTCATTTGTTGAAGTCATCTTTAATGTGGCACAGCAGTTATAAAGGCTATTAATATGCTTCCAGTAATGACATGTCTGGTTGACATGAATGGATGGCAATTTCGTGTTAATGGCGAGTATGTTTATCGTGCACATATGGTAATTCGTTGTTTAATGACGAGCATACTCAGCACGATGAAAAAAATTGCTTTTTGCTATTTAAAGTACAATTTAGGTAAAACAATGAACATAATTGCACTTTTAACACATTTTAGACTGAGAAATTTATTATAATTCATTTTAATTTTACAATGTGGGCACTTGTTCTGCTTTTGTTAATTTGGCAGGGGTTAAAAGAGAGTTTCAGGGAAAAGGATTGGAATGCGACTTACTTTAGGCGACGATCGTCAATTGTTATGGGGAAATGTTATGTAAACATTACCGTCGGTTTCCTCTTTTCGGTAAACACGAGCACGATAAGAAGTGTTTCTCTTGCGCGTCGATTCGAGCATATCTCTCGTTCTTGATGATAAACTCGGTCCCCGTGTGCAAGATAATGGAAACACGATCCTCTCTACGATACCATTGCAGCTCCTTACTATTCTACCCATGCAACAAATAACAGGCTATATTGGCTGTTCATCGAAGCGCGATTGATGTTCACCAATTAAGGTTCGACGCAGCGTTTCACTTGCAATCTTTTTTCGGTGAATTTTCATTATTAAAATGCTCGTATAATAGCTGATGCAAAAGGAGATCTCAGAGATTTGATCAAGACTTTGTTCATGCCTGTATGTCGTTCCTTCTGGATCTTACGATATTTTGAAGTTTGCAGAATTATTTACAGAGCTAATTATTTCTTCAGAAATCTCTATCAATTAATTACACATGTAAAAATCATGTTATTTCATCGCTCGGGATTTAATGGTGAATATCAACGATAATGAAACGTTGCGTAACCGACGAACCACTTTCAGCCGATTTCGAGGCAAGTTTCGTACGAACGAAAAAATGATTAAAGCGGCCATTCCAGATTCGCCGATAACACACGTATATTGCATTGCTTGTTAGATCATGCTAGACTGGTTGCATAAGTCGCGTGCGGTTCCGTTTAACGATTCGCAGGCATTTCTACGATTCGATGAACCTTACGAAGCGCCGCGCCGTATGGTTTTTGCGTTAAACAAAGCGTTCGCCGCTCGAGTCGCTTCCTTTACATTCCCAATACGTAATTCGCGTCGTAATTCATAACTGTCTCGGCGCTCTTATTATTTAACCGAATGGGTACACCGCTGCGCCAAAGCGGTTAGACAATTGCAATTTTCAGCGGATATGTGGCGTGCGGAATACAAATTATAATTATTAAATGATGCGCATCGGCGGCATTACGCTCAATAACTCACTTGTTTGAAACTTTCAAACTTTGTCCGAGACTTTCCTCGGATCATGCAAATTTTGTGGGATAAAAATTTTAGATCTTGCAAGTGTAATGCAGAGTGAATCATTTTTAACTATTTGAAAGCAATTTCAATGAATAGTCCACATAGTTTCGAACGTCGAGAGCGTAATTGCGATTTAGTATTCACGAAGAGCCACAGTTGCGCGGGGATCGGTCCTTTCACCGTGTTTCACGGTAATTATCAACGGTCATAGATAGCTCGTTGATACGGGGACTGCGGTCGAGCGATCCGGGATCGATGGTAGCGTTACGCGATCTCGGAAAGGCATTGATCTCAATACGGAGACCGCTCGATGATTTACTTTCCCTTCGAGAAGACGGTGGAAGGCTGCGAGCACGTTCGAAGTTGCGCCTTAATCGGCTGATTGTTTCGCAACGATTCTGTTATCGCTCTCGGCAAACAATTAAATGTTTATCTCGGTACTACGTTTAACGTCTCGACCGCGCGAGATCATTACCATTAACTTTACATTCCATTCTTTTGCTTCTCAGTGTCAAAGTTGCCGCGATTATTCGCACGCTCCGACGCAACCGGCGACACCGGAAGTGAACCATTTCGAGCACCAACCAGCGCTGTACGACGCCTGATTCACGGTGCATCATGTAACGATGTAATAATCTCGACGGAGATAGGGTGAGGTGTAATTACGAATAGGTTCGAATCTGATTAACTCGCATCACACACTTAACAAGTAGGTACTTGTCAAAAATAAAGAATACATAGAATCCGGGAAGCATGAGTTCGCAGTTTTTTAGATATGGTGAAGCTTGTACCGTTCAACTTCATTTTCACTAATTTTTATTATCCGTTATAACTGGACTAGAAATACAGAATGATTGAAATAATTTAAGAACATCAATATAATATGTTTAACTTGCTAAAATTATTAATGAAAGAAATTTTTATAGATAGACTTTCTACGAGCAATTCAATATTAGCGACGAAATTCTTGTTCAATCTCAGTTATCTAAACGTAGACACTTATTATCTAAATCTCCGTGTCTCCATTATCCAAACTTGTTGATTGTCTAAACAGCTTTGTTCCCCGATAGATCAAGATAAACGAAGTTCCTATTGCGTACGCCGTACGGACTTTGACACGAATCGTAAGTGCATATTGAACTTGATTGCGAAGAGCAAACTTCCGAGGGGTGTTCTATGGTCACGGACTATGGGGGAATGCGCGGGATTCCTCGTTTTGGGTCATCGTTCGTTATGATTCTCGGATCCGTCCTGTTTTTCTCGTACCCGTTATTATCGTTCGCCGGATGCGCTTCCCCTTCGTTCAAAGCATGGTCAACACGTGTTACATTTTTTTGTTTACCGAGTCCGCGTGGCTATTAAGAGTACAAGGACGCGGTAATTGCGCCCGACTCGTTGAACCATCGCTTTTGTCACGAAAACTATTTTCTGTGATTACGCCGGGGGACACGCGTTCACGTATTCACTCGCATTCTGTACTGAATTGTTGGTAATTGTATTTAAAGATCATTGCAATCATCACATTGCAGTTCATTTCGATCAAAAGTGAGCGCTTATAGCGCAAAAATTCAAAGATCTTCGAACACCAACAGTGACAAAGGGATTAATCTATTCAGAAACAAAATGTAACTTCATTCATCTTCCATTTCAAATAATAAGGGTAAACAATTTTTCTTTCGCCAGAAAAGGTTCGCAGTATATTACTTATAAACTGTGCTTTATAAATCATTGAATAAGAAATTCAAACCGCCTTTAAACGCCAACAGTGATAACAGATGAAAGATTCGCACGTCTCTCTCTATTCCCTCTTCGAAACTCTCCCCACGCACCCTTAAGCATTTCAAATTTCGCGCCCCGGAAGATACGCGCTCCTATTCGCGGCGCTCGTACCCCGGTAACCCCAAACGCTTGATTTCGATAGGCGGACTGGCTGGATTCGATAGCGGCGAGAATCGAAAGCGTGACGTCAGGATGGTGGAGCGAGAGAGGAATGGCGTAGGGGAATGGTTATGGTGCTAGAAGAGGATGGTGTGCCGTCGGTTGGCATGAGAAGGTAGTAGAATGATGTTGTGGAGGTAGAATAAGAGAGAGGAGAATGGCGAGAGTCGGTGAACGGTTTGGGTGTTGGTGTGTGTGTGGGGGCGAGGGGGCTGGTGCTGGTGCATAGAGAAGAGGAGCCGAGCCGAGAGGATCGGATCGGATCGGATCGGTGGAGCCGGTAGGCAGGGAGAGAGGGAGGCGATATCTGTGTGAAGTCGAGAGTCGAGAGGAGACGGGCCTCAGCATCGTCCGCAGAAGCAGAAGCAGCACAGGCAGAAGCAGCAGCCGCCGCCGCAGCCGTAGTAAAAGCACAGGGGCAGAGTGCGAGTGAAACGAGCGAGGACAGTGCGCTCGCGTTTCGTCGCCGATTCGTGTGGGTGCGTGTGGCGAGTGCGTGCCCGCGGGTTGGTATACTTTCGATTTCCAGCGATTGCCGGACGAGAAACACACGGGCGGGAGGAGGCCGGGCGCACACACGACGGTTGACCATGGAGTGAAACGGTGCGGGTAGCGCGAGCCGCCGTGCCCCTAGTCCTCTGTCAGTTGTTCTGTGCTGTAACTTCGGTGTGTGCGTGTGCGTATGCGTGCGGTTATCTCGGGGAACAGGTGCTCGAATAATCCTCTCCTCTCCGGTGTAGATCCCTCTCGGCTGACTGGCTGCAACGGGTGTTTAATCGATCGACAGGGGCCTGTACCGGCGAGAATTCATTCGCCGTGGAGGCCCAACGCACAACGTATATTCTAACGAGTCGGTAACCGGTGTACCCGCTCTTGTTGGAGAGAATGAAATAGGAAGGCGCGCGTGGTCTGTCAACGGACCGGTGCATGTGTGTGCGCGCCGGGCATCATCAGCCGTTCCCCGTCCGCAGTGTCACGGAAGGTGTTCTCGTGATCGCGAACACGATGGTGGCGGGTCGTCTCTAAGGGAAGGTGTATAAACGTTGCCAATAGCAGCGAGAAAGAAACGGGCCGGAGCGATACAAAGATAGAGTGAGTGACAGAAAGGGAGGAGAGAGTGAGTGAGAGAGATACAGAAGGGTGACGTTCGAGAGGGGAGCGAGAGTCGGTGAATCGTCGGCGCGTTTGCGAACGCGCCCATCGCGCGTCCAACATGGCTACCGCGAGCAACGCGACGACTGGCAGCACCGGCGAGCCGAGCGGCAACAATGTCGCCGTTCCCCAGTGGAAAAGAGACTTGATACAGCGGCGTAGACAACAGAGCAAAGTGCTCACGAGCAACGGGGCCAGCGTGAAGCTGTGCTCGGCGGTGATCGGTTCTTCGTCACCGTCGTCGGAGCCGGTGGACTCGTTGTTCTTGCAAGATCAACAACAGTGCGTCGCCGGCGTCGGCGTCGGCGTCGGCGTTAGCAACGTGTCGCTGCGTTCGCGCGCTAGTATGGGGGAGGAGAGCGTTGCGAACGGCCTTCCGAATAACAACTCGTCTGCTAACGTTGCTGGTGGTGGTGGTAGCAACAGCAACAGTGTTGTTGTTGGAAGTGGTGGTAGTAGTGGTGGAAGCGCCGCGACCGGTGTCGTCGTGTCGTCCTCGCCGTTTCTGTGCAGAGGAGCAGCCAGTGGCGCCACCGTCGTCGCCGGAACGACCGCCTCGAGCAGCTTAGGCTCGGCAGTCGCGTGCAACATGCGTCTCGAGGCGGATCTGTCGCTCTGCTCCGACTCGGAGGATGTCGCGAACGGCGCATTGAGCAAGTCTTCGATGACGGACACGTCGTCGGAACGGAAGTCGTCGGAGCACGGCGACGGCTCCGAAAGCGAGGACGCTGTTAAAGGAAGCAACAACGCGGATCAAGCGTGTTCGGGGAACGGGTGCGAGGAGAGACGCGCCACGGGACCCACCTGTAGGGCCATCAAGCCGGAAAGGGACGTGCTGGCGGAGCTGACTCGAGCCAAAGCAGAAATGCCGAGGAACAGGCCGGCTAGTGATGACGGGGAGAGTGACAGCTCCGAGGAGCTGCAATATGGCCCCGGGATCGTGAATAAATTGAAGAGCAAGTACCTCAATCTGGCGCTCAGGGAGATGAACAAGAGCCGGGTGACGGTGCAACGGTTCCGGCGAGCGGCTAGTCTTGAGGACCTTTTGGACTGCGAGGACGAGCCAGAGAAGACCGTCAGGAAGTACACGAAGAGGTCTAACAATACTGGGAGCAACGCGAAGACGGAGAGATACAGGAACGCGTCCAGAGGTAACGAGTCAATGAAGAGGGCAAGGAGCGTCGAGACGCTGATGAGGTACAACGGAACTGAAGATGGCCACAGTCGTGTTGGCCAGGCTACCGGCTTAAAGCGGGAACCGGTCAACGACCACATCATCCTGATAGATCGGTCCACGGTGAAGATCGAGAGCCGGCTCACCGAGCTGGACAGGCCGAAGCCGGTCAACAAGCCGAAGAGGATCAAACCGCTCCTGGCGGAGACCGAGAGGCCTCCGCCGGATCTAGTCAAGACCACTATGAGGATCTTCGAGGGGTCCGCGAAGAAGCTGAGACCAAAGGGCGAGGTTGCGGCGAAGGTCGCCACGTTCAAAACCATCAACGACACCTTCAAGGCCCAGACGCAGAAGAAGGTCGTGGCGAAGCCGCCGGTTCAACCGAAACCTTTCGTGAACGGCAACTCCAGGCCGATGCCGGGTTCGCCGAAGAAGATCGTGTTGCCTCAGAAGCCCACCGCGGAGTTGATCGAGACCCAGGCTGGCCAGGAGGAGTACCACATCGACGGGGTAATCACGGAATCCATCGTGCAATCGGTGTCCTCGGTGGTCAGCAAGTTCCAACAGATCGAAAAGTCTCACTCGCCATCCCCTTCGCCCGAGCCATCGTTCAAGCTGAAGTTCTCTCCGGCGCCGAGCCCGGAACCGCAGAAGTTGAAATCCTCCCTGGAGATCAGCGTGAAATCCCCTCCAGTGACGCCGATTCTGTCTCCGAGGATATCCTCGCCCAGGTTGCAAAGTCCTTCGTCTCCGATGAAGGAAACGGTCAGGCAGAGCTCGCCGCATCTGCACAGCCCCTCGTCGCCGATCAAGGACGCGCCTAAGCTGGCGTCTAGCCCGATCCACAAGCCGCCGGCGAGTCCCAGCAGGGAGTTGCTCAGACAAATATCCGCGTCAGAGTCTGTAAAAGTCCCGAGACTGCAGACGGAGGATGCGTTACCGTTGAACAACAGCGCGGACCACCCGAGGCAGCAGGTCCCGGAGAGGATACAAAGTCCTACGATCAGAGAGAAGCTGGAGGAGTCGAATGAGAAGCTGCAAGACACGGTGGTCAGTGACGACGATGAACAAGAGGTCGTCGACGCGCCGAAGACTATCTCGAAAACGGCGCTGGAGAACATCGCGAAGACCGGCGTCACCATGCAGTTCAGCTTCAACGACAAACCGACCGTAAATAAAAGCTATCTGCCAGGATTCGCGCAGAACGGGCAGAAATCCGTGGACGAGCAGACAGAGAATCGGAATGAGAAGTCGCCGGAATCCAGGGGCAAGCCGTTTTTCCCGGGGAACGCTTCCGCGAACGCCGTAACGGACCAGGAGACGGTCTGCAGGCTCCAAGAGAGGCTAGAACCGGACAAGTGCGATCGGAAGATCGAGGACACCAAGGAGGAGGACGGGGGCGCAGACGCGAAGGGGAACGTTGAGAGCAAGCCGATCGGAGCCATTTGCAGCCTAGGTCTGATCAAAAACATCACCCCTGCGTCCTATCCCCAAACCAACGAGTCCAAGACGATAAGATGCCAGAAGACCACAGAGTCGCCGCCACAAAAACAAATCGGCATCATCAGGCCATTGGTATCCACCAAGACCCAGCATCCACAGCAGAATTTGAGCAACCGCGAGCTGGAGAAGAACCTGATCAATCGCGTGAAGAGCATAGAACAGCCCACAAAGGTTGTGGTCAGCTTGAAGAGCGCGGATGAAATCCAACCAGCGAAGAAGACCGGCTCCGGAAGCGGAGGTCTGTGGGAGACCAAACCGTGGAACCAGCAGAACAACACCATGGTGTTCAACTTCAGCAACCGGAAGGACGTGCCCGACTACATCGAGAATGACGGGCTCATCATCAAGAGGAAGCGGGAGAAACCGAAGGTGAGTCATCGATACAATCTAATCGTTAACGATGTTATCGCACTGTTTACTGGACTATAGACCGTGAATTTGAAACAAGTCCATTATCTTCTCTACGAACGCGTCGGTTATGGGAATTCGCAATTGAATGGGATCAGTAACGAAATTATTCATAACGTATGTAATCTGCAACATACAAGTCCGAATAATATTTTTGATTTTCGAGATCTTCTTGATCCGGAAGTCCGCGAAAAATCCGCGGATCGATACGATCCAATAGCAAGCTGGTACGAGGCACTTTCTTTTCGTTCGCATACATAATTCAAGCACTCATTTCACTTTCCTTAATATCGCACCGAGACAAAAGCGTCGCAAGTCGAACGGTGCGTATGAGCGATCGATCACCCGCAGAATTTCAAACGGGGTCCGGGCATTCGAGGCACGCGGTTCCGTTCGCTCGACATTGCGCGCCACATTTATTTGTTTTCTATTCTGATGGGCGGGTCGTCGCGTTTAAATGCTCGTAAACTTACTCGCACAGCGACGACACCCTCTCAATTGTCAGAGACAAGCTTTGGCTATGTATATTGTCAATGAACACGATTTTAAAGAATTATGATGAGAAATTTCTTGTCGGGTGAGAGGTACTTACAGAAAAATAGTTCATTTGTTAATCCTTAGTTAAATAAAAATGAGATCAAATGCAAAACACTAAAATCATTTAAAGAATTTACAAATACTTTTGTATTAGTTCCATCTGATTAAAATTATTAATAGGAGCTATGAAGCTCCTGTATCTTGCAATTAAAGCATACATTTTTTATCTCACAAAACTACATATCATACAAAAAACTCGAAAATCTCGTTCCTTCGCTGGATCCAGAAAGCATACAAAATTTTCTGCAAAACTTTTCCGAAAAATGACCTGAGTAGAGATTCCTCTACTCAGCTTCCTTTACTCTACAGCAACGCGATTTTCAAGTTACACGACGTTGTGGAGGATTGTCTATGGGAAATGACGAGCCATCAAACTCCAATTTTCTGAATGGCTCGTGACATTCCTCGTTTCCCCTCTGCTCGCAGAAAACGAAGAGTAGTCGAAGAAGACGGATGAATACAAATGACACGTTGATTCGAGCCTAACCTCGGGGTTACTCGTCAGCCACCTGTCTCGAGAGTTTCGAAGCTGGCCGCAAGTTCATGGTGAAACGAGGCGAGACCGATACTCTACACGCGTTCTATGAGATCGGATTGAACTCGGTAGGATCGTACTTTCTCGCGTTAGATAACCCGGAACACGGATCGTCCGGTCGATTGCGGGCTGCTGTTTGTAGGGCATTTCGTCGGTCATTTGTGTTTTCTCGTTTGCGAAATCGTCCCCTGGCCGATCTAATGGCCGTAACAAGGCTCCCTCGAGTCGGTCGCCGGAAAGAACCCGGAGAATAGCCTGGCGGACTTGATGAGAGACGACCGTTTAACGAACCGGAAACTGGAGCATGCGTTGGGACGCGCAATCCGAGTCGAAACGCACGAAACGGGAACTGTAGTTGACCATGATGCGTGCCACTGTGTTTCTCTCGAAGCGATTAACCGTCACGACAATACTCGATTTTCTACAACGTTCGAATCGTTAGACTTGATAGTCTTAGCCTATCTTCATATCTCAGATTAAATTTACAAGATTCTGTCCCACTGTTTTATTGCGATTCGCTCATCAGTGCCTTGAGCGAAGTTGCTTCAGTAGACAAAAATGGAGAATGAATGACAATGCAAAGAAAGGACGCGAAAAAAACTGCACTTTCAACATCTATCAACTTGAAATTGTCTATCGTAAAACAGTGAATAAGTTCGAATGATTATGCTATCGAGTTGTATCAAGAATAAACAGGTGATCCCTACTTAGGAAATTAATCGTCTGAAAAGCAATTTGGTACTTGTCAACGAGAACAAGAAGCTTTAGAGACACATTGAAAGAACGTACACAGCTGTTAGCACAAGAGTTAATGTCGAGGCGAAACCTTCTATGCTTCCCGTCGCCAGGTACCATAATCGTTCCGCGCATCCTTCTGCGGGAGCCTCGACAGCCATTCTTCCACGCAATCCCCTATAATCATTTAGTCTTATGTAGTGCTTTCGAAGTACAGTCAATTAGAGACGATATGCCCAAGACCGATCGAAAATTTTACGATTATGGACACGTGTAACGGGAAGTACATATAGCGAAGATTGATCATTCCCGATCTATGAGGAAGAGATCGAGTGTCCTTGGAGAGAATGAAAGGTTTCCTAGAATCGAGAAGACGATGCTTGTTCGATGAGTTTCGTTCGTAGCTTGGATCGTCTTGAGAATAGCGTTACAACCGTCGCGTTGCGAGGGAAAGAGTAGAAGGCGATCGACGAGAACTTTAATCAGCTTTCGAGGGGATTAGGATCCGGCGAAATGTCACGACGCTCGACTCAAATCCGGAAAATCTCGGCGTTGAAGAAGCCCCGACTGATACGAAAACAATTGAATTATTGCAGGCTCGAGGACGAAACGATCGATAAATTCAGCCAATCGAGAAACTACAAACGCTCCGTAATACCCGCGAAAATCAACTGATGCTCATTAGAAAATCTTGCGTTTCAAAATTATATGTATAGATCCATTCAGAAGTAGTCCGAGTATTTGAGCTCCTCATTTCTTTGAGACTTCACAGTCTGTTTGGGACAAGCATGAGCAGAAAAAGAACAGACTAAGCATACAAAAAATTACCGAATATTGTCACGTTAGTTTCGTCTTATAGAAATTATTAAGAGAAGAAGAAGAGAAGACCAATTTGTTGAAATTAATTTTTGCTTGGTCCAAATTCTTCGAAATTTTTATTTCGCATACAGACCCACAGTTCGACCATAAATGCGCAAAGTCCGGTAAGAGTACCCGTGGCCTCCAAGATAGCTTTTCTCGTCGGAATCATGCGAATAAGCTTGTCGGGGATAAAATTTCGCGCAGCACGCGCGATTAGGCGGTTATGTACATCGGGTCGCGTGTCTCGGATTGCTAGTCCGGTGGCATTAGGTCGTTTAAACGGGAATCGGTAGGTGGTTGCAGGGTGCATGCCTGCAGAAAGTGCGAGCATGGACGATAGGCTCTGAGTCTGCCGACTGCATCTCCGCCTTTACGCCGGTAATTAAACGGAGATTAAGCGGCCTTAGATCCCACGATAACGAAGTTGCCCGGCGTGGTTCTCGGCTCGACGAGTACATATCTGGTTGCGCAATTAAATGGACCGCGGTGAACGACGATAATCGATTAAAGGCTCTCTCGTTTTCAAGTCCCACGCGACGCGTTTCGAATTAGACTGCGCATATGCTGCCGTGGAAGCCATGAGAGCGGTGATAACGGCCGAGATGCACGTTCCATTATCCTGTAATGAAAGTGTTTCCTCGAAGCCGAATAATAGCTTATTAAATAATCAACGGTGCCAATTTTGGGAGCCAATTATTCCTTCATCTCTTAGTGTAGAACGTAGAAAGAGATAGCAAGAGGAAGTGAAACATCGACAAATAACTAGTTTTTTAAAAATTATTCTTTTTACCAACACATTCGTCACTCTTTCCCGATTAAAATGGATACCAAACTCTAATAAAACAGTTTGTTGTAATTTGTGTCATTGTGATTTTGTTCACATTACCGAGATGAATACAGACAAATTAATAAGCGAATGAGACTGAGAGCGGTACTGTTATGCGAATGCAAGAAAGAAAGATGTTTGTTTTTGAGCAGCTTCAGCATGACTCCGGACAGGAAAACGAGTAGAAGGAGAGATTATCCGGAGACGCGCTCACCGCACGCAACCGTCCGCGTCCGTCGCGTTAATTAACCTTCGACGACCTCGTAATAATTACGCAATCTCGAGCATTGCACCCAGCGGCGGCGCGTAGAACGCGTTCTGATGGCCGCGCGATTATCGCCGGCTTCGCAACCGATCGTCATAATTGGTCTAATTAATCCGTAAGAGCATCCGATTGAGATACGAAACGACTCCGAGGTGGAACGAGGTAAAAGGCTCCCTTCACCGATCGGTCCCGCAATGCGCTTCCACGAAATTAGGTCGTGGAACGCGATCCTCTATTCTATCTTCTAAGATTGTCTTCTTTTCTCTATCATCCCCTCATTTTCCAGATTTTTGTCACGACCACAAAGAGAAAACGCTCTTATCTGTCCTTTGTAATTCGATTTGAACATTCGGAAGCATCGACATGGTCTACGGGTTTTATCTCGTTCACGCTCGCGCGTTTTCCGTCTTCGTGTACCTTGAACCGGTGCAAGCCACTGGAAACAGAACCTCGGAACCGGTGATTCGACGAGGGAAAAAAAGCGGAAAATGAAATAGAATGCGGCGGAGATCCTCTCATGGAATTCCTCGCGATTGCCGACTGAAACGAGGAGTGTTTCGTAACGCGGAAAGCAATTAATTGCCCGACGATATGAATTACGTCGACCGCTGCGTGCGAGGACCGCTCGGTCGTCTCTGAAGATCTGCGAGTGGACATTTTCAGACCAATTTGCTAAAAAAATCAGATTTCATTTTTCACATTGTTGTCCGTAAGGTTGGGAAGGGAATGCAATTTTTCCTGAATTTTATGAAAGACTCTGTCACATTGCAATCTTCGAAATCAATTTAATTTGTGATTTCGTGCACTACATTTATTTAATCATTTTGGATGAAAATGTTGCTGTAATCGATGTTTGTGCAACGACAAAGCAAGCCTGATTTTGAAAGATTACAACTAGTGAATTTAGTACAATTTAGTGCAATTAGACTAAAACAGAGCAGCGAGAAATGTGACTCAGAAATTGGTTCCCAGAATTCGCTAATCGCGCAAGCACCATAGAAAGTATCGGCTTTTTATAAGAATTGGGAAACGTTACACACAAAATTGGCAACAAACGCGTTTTCATTTCGACTGGTCTGAACCAGTGAGTCACGGTATAACTACGTATTGTAACATAAACTCCACTTTGAGTTCTCAAGATTAGCTAATTAGTATGCAGTAATTGCCTGGTACTTTTCTAATCGCGGCGTGGTTTTCATCGCTTCGTTTTCCGCGTAATCTTCAAAGCGCTATCGTCTAGACCGCGGATGATTTATTTATAAAGGAGTTAAGTTGAATTCATAAGATCTGGCCGATCTACAAAATGCCTCGATAGGAATTTAATTAGACTCGGCTTGTCTACATTCATTTACAATAATGTAAATTTCGACAATCCACCTTTCCGACTATTCTCCGTTTCTTCTTGCAGTTCTTGCACGCGTCTTGAAGATGATAAATAATAGAATACAGCGGAAACGGTGTAAATAAAATAGAAAATCCAGTGTTTGGTTGATTGTTGCCCATCCACCGCGAACGAGAATCGTTCTCTCGTGCTAGACGGCTGCTCGTAAATATTTTCAATTCCACGTCCCGTGGAACGCGCACCTATACACATTTAAATGCTACGGTAACGGTGAAATCTTTCACAATCTTTTGAAAGTTTATCGCCCGGGTGAAAGCAGAAATTACGTGGAGTCCCGGCGCGTCTTAATTGCCCCGCGGAAGCGTCCAAATTTGAGAATTCTTAATTACTTTCGCGCCATCCTCTCAAGTCCTCTCACGCGATCTTCGAGAAGAGCGACTCTCAAACTCCTGCTGATGCTGCTGTGAATTTTTTAGAAATTTTTAGGGTATGTTAGAGTAGAATATCTTTTTTTGTCTCGAGCTTGATCACGTTGATCAATGTTACTTTTCACAACGTCTACGTTTGGGCACATTTTTAAAGTGGAAGTAAAAAAGGCATATCCTAATCTATTTTCAATAAAATTGCTTTTTTCATACAACATAAATGAGGTGACTTTTACAATCCGAATAGTTAAAATCTTCATCTTTTTATTCTTCACGAGAACGTTATAAATCGATGCTGAATATGTAAATTCACACAAAATGAACGTCGAAGTTCCAGGAAGAAATAATTAAAACGTACGTACAGAGTACATAACTGCATGAAACGAAGTTTACGAAGTTGCCTGTTAATGAAGTCGCGAGGTGAACCGAATTTCACTGAAAAGGATGCAACATTTTATCAACCGGTTAGACGGGTTGGCCCCCTGAAAAATTCCGAAAGAATTACCTGGAACCGACATATTTGCGACATACTTGTTAACCAGATAGCAACGCTACGATAGAGCCAGCGACAGTTGGTAACTTGCTAGTAACCCGTCCTCTCGGATACCGGAAGCGAAGCTCCGTCGATTATGCGCTATTACGTAAACATTAAATGCGTTTCTTCGCTTTATGTGTTATTACTGTTATCACGGATTCACTCTGTAACGAATGCTCGAGTCACTGACGTAACCTGGGGTTCGCATAACCGGCTCCGCCTTCGTCAAATGAATTGCCATCTAACCCTTTTCTCTATTTTCTCTTTTTGCGAGGCGGTTGTTTTTCTCCAGCATCCTCGTTTTCGCGCTCCTATTCGAATAGGCTACGACAAAACTACTCGTCACTTCCTTGAGATAGTCTCTGCTTTATCTCGTGGTTCTGAAACTGACACCGTTATCGCGGAGCTATCGATGAATCGAAGTGGGAAACGTTCCTGAGATTCCATCGGATGGTTATCTCGACTGTATGCGCAGTTGTGTCGATTAAAAATTCTGGGGAACAGATGGGTTTGATAAGAGTCAATCCGTTGATGGTTGTGCTAAAATGAAATGAAACATTCTACGAGAGAGGAGAGGGAGGCAATCGTGTAACTATAGCTCAAATGGGTTTGATAAGAGTTGTTACTAAAAGTCGTTCGATGAAATAATATATATTTACTGAACTTTAATAGGTAACAAACTGAAGGATCTTTATAATAGTGGAATTCATTGAGGAAAGAGGTGCTGACATATAAGATTACACAGCACTTGTAACAATGGTTGTACTCCAGCGATAGTACGCTAAAATTATCCACAGAAAAGATACCAGCCTACATTTATCTTTGTAGATTGTGGCACCAGCCTTTACTGTCTCACTGGTAACACTGTCCAACAGATTGTAACTTCTCTTTTACGTTTTGATAATTATGATTATAAGAATCGAAACCTCTGTTTTCCTCCATCATGGTTCTCAAGAAATTTAATTATGATGGTATAGTTAAATTTTCAACTTTCATAAAATTTTGTCACGAGAAAGGCCCATATTTTTTAGAACAAATTAAAAAATGTCCGAGAGAATTGTTGCCAAAATCTTCATAAGCTGAAATTGATAAAAATCCATAGGAATTCGTGTTTCACGATTGTCGAAACATAAAACCCATGTTGGACAATGTTATCGGAACGTATTTGGATCATCGCCAGGTTGTATCGAGCTCTTATTCTCGTCGAATGCCAATACGTTTGGTAGCAACGTATCGTAGCAGCGCGTCGATTGTCACAAGATAGTCAACAGCAACCGGGCTGATCCTCGCGCAAGCACGCGGTGTTCAGTTGGGAAGCCAATGGAACTAGTTTAGGGCACGGCTCGGTGAGTCAGACAACTGTTTATCGATTGGTAATGAAGAACTACGAGACAGCGCAGCGCACCGATATCCGATATCGCGGATGCGTCACTTGTTCTAACTGCTCTTGCGTACCTGTTTGTTCTTCGGGAATCACACTGTGTCAACCGTCTTCGCGGGTCGATCTTTAAATTGCAAGAGACTGAAAATGATTACAAGAGACAGCAAGAAGTCGCAAGCAGGTCACAACAGGTCGAAAGAGATCGCAAGGCACTACAAAAGATCGCAAGAGGTCGCAAGAGACTACAAAAGATCGCAAGAGGTCGCAAAAGATTGCAGGAGATCGCAAACGGGTTGCAAAAGGTCGCCAGAGACTACAAAAATCGCAAGCGATCACAAGTGGTCGCAAAAGATTGCAAGAGGTCTGAAGAGGTCGCAACAAATTGCAAGAGGTCGTAATAAATCGCAAAAAATTGCAGGAGGTCGCAACAAATCGCAGGAGATCGCAGGAAATCGCAAGACACCGTATTAGATCGCGACCACTAGAGAAAGGAACGCGAAAACGGCCGTGCAGAAGCGAAGAACCACTGTTCTCTCGTTTCGTCGGCAGGTTTGCCGTGTTACAGCCGTGGGTAATCGAGTTTGTGCCTCGAGAAGGTATCCTTGACCTTCTTTCGTCCGATAACTATTACACTATTCGTCCGCTCGCGAGTTTCCACCGATTCCGCGATCCTCCGAGCGCATTCCACAGATCGTAGCTGGAGCTGGCTGCTCCGGTTGGCTTTTGTTTGAGGATTGCAAACAAATTGAAATCTAATCGCCTCTGACGATAGTATAATCCGTTGTCTGATAAACACGTTTGGCCTCCAAATTTTCTCGGAGTCTCGAATGTGTAAGAACCACAGACTAATTACCACTGCATTTAAAATAACTCGGACAAATCTTAATAACAAAAAGTCGAACGGGTTCGACATCGCTCGTTCGACATCGATCATCGGATCGAAACGAAACTCGGGCCGAACCTGGAGCGAACGTTGCACCGATCGATCGATAATATCGCGTGGCCGCAAGACAACCGGTTCTACCTGTCCAGGCGAGCGTTCTCAGGTGTCAAAATCGCGGCCGAAAAATTCTAGACCTCGAAAGGCCGTACACAAGAGATCGATCGACTTCGCGGCACATTATGGGCTATTTCCACAAAACAGGAGAAGTTCATCTCTCAAATTTTTAATTATCATGTCATAATTTAGTTCATCTCCGTGTATATTGCATCGATTGGAAGCTCCCTTCAATATAAAATATAAAATAATAATTTTTATTAATACGCGCGTCTTCTTGTATTTCACAAGCTTGGACGTGCCGCGAAGGCATAAAGAATCGCAGTCTAGTACTAATTAGCTACAGATTGCGTCGTCGAAGGAGAATTCAATTATTTCGATCAAGCTGATGGGATGCTGGAATCAGGAGTGTAAGAGACGAGGTAGGGCTATTGTCGCGCGGCCTACATACCAAAAATCGTGGCGTTGTTGCGACAGGAGCGGCGGGATCGTTAGCTGCTCCTTAGAAGGCGGACGCGAGGATCGAGCAGGCTGTTGGACCCGATAACGGGTCCTCCATGGCTTCACCCGTCTCCCGCGGAGCCGCTCTAGGACGGCCATATACGAGAATTCCCATGGCGGCTTATGGAATGTCACCCGCCAGGCCACGACACACGCGAATGCGGTTTCTTTGGCTGATCGGCTATCGGGGACCTTCTCCCGGCGAGTCCTCTGCTCTCGAACGACCTCCCGTGACCGTATAATGCCTGTGTCTTCGTTGAAAAACGCGCTTCTTCAAAGTTTCACTTAGTTAGTATGTTAACCGCTTCACACTTTTGCACAGGCATTTTATAGAAATTGTTCCACCAACCAGGATGTCGCCTTTAAGACAGTACAAAATGATTATCTACAAATTGATTGTGATTACCACGCGTGGTAACGTTCTTTATAATTTACTTTCTACCGGATAAAAAAGCATGCGCTTCCATCCCAACATTTATAAACCGATTAATAAAAATAGAAGTTTTCGTACGGATTTAGCGACTACAATCGAGTCCAGCTATCATTCAGGCAGTCGCCATCTTGACTTTCATTCGCAACAGGAGCAGCGCAGAACGACTTATAATACTCCAGAATACCGTTCCTTTTTACAACGACGCGCTCAACAAGAACAAACCCTTACGGTCTTTATTAAATCGTTAAGAGCCTATAAATCATCAGGCGATTCTTCGAGCCCTGGGTTTAAAGGGCGTAGAATCGATTTAACGAGCCCCGGCCGCCATGTTTATTCGCCGTACGGTTTTTCCGCCGGTCGTAATCGGTTGGAAATAAATAAAGCCGGGGGCAAGGTCCCCGGGATGAATCGCGACCACGATCGAGGACTGAGGACTCTCTCACCGGGAAACGAGGTCTCATCCTCTCTCCTTCGGTGAAATTCGGAACGCGTGACCTCGTTTGACCTTGACCGGCTCGGTCCCACCGAGGAAACTCGATTGGCAACGACGACAGCTGCTCGCGAATCGCGAATTTGCATTCGCACGTTGTTGCTCGATCCTTATTTACTTACCACCATGGCTCATTAAATCTATGGTGGCGCAATGATGTCCAATATTTGCATAGCGAGTTTATAGTCTTTATGTATTTTTAATCTCGCTGCTTCCTGCAAATTCTGCTATCAGAATTTGCTGGTCGAAATCGTCCACCGTCTCTCGATTTTTAAGTTGGAGTAACCAACAGAAATTCTGTTTTATTTACTGAATAAAATGAGAAAGGCAACTTCAGCTGAAATGACCAACGAGATACGCAAAGAAATTTTTCAAGGACACTCTCAGACCATTTCGACACTCCCGATCGGGGATCGATTAATCGTTTCATTAATCCCTTCCGCGAACCTTATCGGCCAGGAACGTTGATCGATATAAATGGAACATAGCTCAAGAACGACCTCAGAGTCGGAATCGATCTTGACACAGCATGAATCATTCCCCGCCGACTCTAATTTAGAAGGTTGACGCAGCGAAACGGGGAGTCAGCGCTTGGCCTCACGAAAATTTTCTCGACGAAAACGGTTACCATTTTTCGCCGGTTCCGCGAAACGCGCGAAATTCTCGCTGATTCACGCGGTTCCAAGCTGACGGTGGCTAAACGCGGAGATCTCGTCTGGAGGATAAACTGGTCGCTTCGAAACGACGCATCCGTGCAGTAATTAAAACCATGAGGCATCGTGAAAGCTTTAAAAGTTCTATCAAAGTGTCCCGATAATGAAACCATGTATAATTTGTAAAAAATGGGGCACCTGGTAATTCTTATTATAATATGTTACTGAATAATTCAATCATTTCACAAAATGGCCCACCTCGAATTTTCTAGAGACATCAAAACCACAATTTACGATCCTGCTAGATTCAACCAAATCGCGAGCTGAACCTCTCTCGAGCCCCCGGCATCGTCGAGGACGGTTCGAGAGGGAAAACACCGTGAAAAGTGGAACAGAGGGGAGAAAGTCGCGCTCCGAGGAGCTAATGCAGATAAAATCGGTTTCGAGGTTGTCTATTATTGTCTTAAATCGTAGCAACGTTATGCTGCACCGTGTCTCGACCGAGATCTCCACGAAGACCGCTAGGTTCTGATCTTGTTCGTCTTCTCCAGCTCGCTATGCGAAATGCGAAACGCGTACACGCGAATGGGACTGTGCTGATTCTGCTTCTCTCTCTCTTTCTCTATCATTGTCAGCGGGAAATTAGGGGAACGGTTGCGGCGGGCATCGTGCATCCGGTCGCACGTGTCATTGTGAACGACGACACATCGATAAGAACGACAAGCATCGGCGGGAACTGCTATCACGTTTTCGCGGTCATGATTTACTGTTCCGTTTCTGACGGAAACGACGGTACATAGATAACATCCCTGTCGAGAAAACTGTGCGCTGCGAAATCTCGTGCGCGTCTCCGAATGCGACGATTTTTGCAACTCTCAATATTGTTCTATGCATTGTTATTTTCTTTCATTCCAATTTCATTCGCAAGCTTCAACCCTTTCAACTCCTACTTTTCAAAATTTTAACTCTTAACAAAACTTTAACTAAGCATTTATTTCATCACAGAATCTCCAGACTGCAGATTTTATGTTGTCTCCAATATGCAGATTTGAATGAATAATAATCAGTTTAGCGACAGCCAATAACGGTGCAGACGCTGGTTGCCATTATGGAGGAACGAATAATGCGGGCGCAGGTTCGCGAACGCAGGTGCATCCGCAGCGCCTTGCATTCGCATGCGATCGTTAGGCGACCGGGCGTTGCGTGGACTCTCGAAGGGTTCAAGGTCCAACCAGTTAGGAGTGATACCTCGTTGCGCTCGGAATAATGGAAAGAAACGTCCTGGGAGTTTCTCATGAAGTCAGGGACCTCGTCCTTAGGTTCATTGCCATAGTTTCCGTCCTGCGCCCCTTGGAAATGATCCCTTTACAAACTATTTCGTTCGATCTAAGGTCAAAGAACCAGAAAATTTAAAAAAGAACGCACTGTGGATGGTTCTATTGCCTTACCATCAATGGAACACCAAAAATGTATTCATTGATTTAATTAAAGATTTACTTATGAGTAGACTGCGGATCTTTATGCAGTATAAAATATCGTTTTTCTCTAATTATGTTGATGAATTGTAAATAATGATGCTTTTAAATTTTATCAATTTTTTTACCGTCTTCAATCGCAGCTACTCCGTTCTGTTATAAATGCATATCCGCAGTCTACCTATGCCAGGAATTGCATTTAAATAATTGGTAGAACCTTTAGAAAGCAGTACAAATTCAACACAAATTCAACAAATTAATCGGAAAGATGAATACGGAAAGATCGACTGCCAAATTCTAATAACGTGATCGGTCGAGCCAAACCGCTGACAAAGGAATTAACGCGAGCAAGCGTAATCGTTCGCTTTGTTCAGCTGATTCGAAGTTGTCCGAGTTGATCCAGCCGGGTGCCGTGTTACGCGAGATTGCACTGTAAACGATGGGCCAGCAATTTTTCTCACGGCCGCGTTATCTCGCGGATCGCTTGCATAATACGCAAGGCGTAACAAAGAGATACGAGCCCGCCACCGGGAAAAGCGGAAATATTGAATTACTTTCTTCTCACGGCGCCATCCATAAATCTTCGTTGCTTCGCCTCGGGATAAACAGCGTTGCCCGTTTGTATTCAGCATCGTTTTACATTTTCGACGCAACCTGAATCTCCAGGATCGAACACTTTTTTAAAAAATTCTAGTTAAAAGTTGCTCTCTCCGATTCGCATCGTTTTCGGAACAAACTTCCCATCCGGTGATCGAAAAATCCGTACGGTACGCGATCGATATCTTCTCGTCCCGGTGCGTCCGAGGCACGTTGCATTCAAATCCGACGATATTGCGTTACACGGCCCCGATCTCTGCTCGTCCGTAATGCGGCTTCTTCGCGTTATGATCCGTGACCGCATTTTTTCCACGGATCGCCGTGCAACCCGAATTCTCTCTTTCTCTCTCGGTGAACGACGGAAGAAAATGATCGGGCATAACGAAAAATTACTTTCGAAAATCTTACGACGCCGGAACTGGACCGGAAATCGAACGATGCGGCTCCGCCGCGGGCTCGATTTCACAAGATCGATCCTAGAGTGGATCCTCTCGATCGGAGAAATTCTTCGCGAATCGACCAAAACCAGGGTTTCGGTTCCGTGAACCCGTAAATTGATTTTACGACTGTATCGAAGTACGGTATTCAGAAGTGTACGGGATCATGATCTTCTCGGATGACGTTCCGCGCATTTTTATTTTCTGGGTTGATATGATATGCAGTTGCTCATTGTTTCATATTTTATGGAGATTTTAGGTGTACAATTCGTAGTTCTTTCGTAGTCCAAAAAATAATCAGGAGTAATAATCAGGACATTGATATTCTTAAATTCTTTAAATCATTTTAAATTTCTCCCACCCATTTTTGTTATAAATTCATAAAATCCACAGTTCAATAATCAGAATCAAACATTCTACATTACCCAAAGTACAGAATGGATGAAGTTTCTTTCGAGGAACATCCAAGCCTGAACTTCAGAACTTGTTTTCAATTACACCAGGTGGATGTCCGACAAGTTGTAATTTCTGTAACGTATGGACGCCACTCGAAGTATCCCCAAAGCAGTTCCATGAAAGTAGCGTCTGCAACCAGCAATATTTGCGAAACTTCGCCGTCACGTTGGTCAATCGTGCAGCCGAATGACTTCGTCAGGAAATACAAGACAAAGTCGAAGGACAGGGGTGCGTGTCGAAGACGCGATCGTGCCGCTTTTCATTCAGAACCCGGTTTCCAAATCGACAGGATGTCCATTCACGAAATAATGAAAGGCCGTAATCTCGGGAGACGCGTGTCGTGCAGTGCGTACCATTAAACGCTCCCTGCGTTTGCGATTCTTTATCTGAGAGATAATTTTCGTGCGAGGCGGGTTTTCGAGGCCTGCAAACTGGTACAGTCCCAGTCAAAAGTTCCGATTACCTCTTTATTTAATATTTTGTTCGTTCGGCAATTTTTCTAAATCGCTTGTGAATGCTTCTATACTTATTGTTTGTCAAAGGTGTGTTGTTCTACAAAATAAACAGCATTGTCTTTATTCAAACACTAAAACGGTCATTTTTTAAAATTGAAAACCGGTTATATTTCGTGTTTCAATAATTTTATCATTTTCCGCAAATAAACGCGATCGTTTGCAGTTGATTCGGTAATCTTATCTCCATTATTTTTCTTTGATTGACGCAGGAGTCGCAGCCTCTTAATTAACGATATATTCTGTTGTTTTTTTTTTCAACGAGCACAGTTTTATAATGATAAGATTCGATCAGATAACGCAGAATTTTCTGTATTAACAGATATTATCTATTTTTACGAATGTACTTGTTCGAGAACATGATAGATGCTACATACTTAATCTTCTATCTCGTCGTTACTTCTCGCGAGTTATACGATTCTAAATTTATTTACTGAGCTTCCGTCTGCATCACTATGATTACAATCGTTCACTGTAGCAAAGAGAGAGGTTTATTTGCCAGGAATGCGATACGCGTGGACGCGTTTCACGCGCGAATAGGTATACAAACTCGCTTGAAATCTTCTTAGAAGGTGGAAACGGCGACGATTGGGCTTCACGTCAACGAACGCGAGTCGGAAACAATTTCCTGAGCTAATTAATGCTTTCTACTGCGTTGAAACGAACCTTTCCATCACGGCTGTCGACAAATCAAATAAAATCAAAGCTGTTCACTTAACACTAAACCTATCTTTATCAAATGATCCGTTCGAACAATTTTTATTTCACAATTGCTTTCTTCATACAAGAATTGCACAAAATCTAATCAAGTAGTTTTCTAAAAAGGTTCAAGTTTTGTCAAATAAATTTATCGAATAATTCTCCACAAAATTCTCCTTACAATCTCGCTAGTCGCAAATAAAACAATGTAGGACGCCATTTTCTCGGCTCCCGTATTCCCGTATTTCAGCATTAAAATCGAGACATTTTTTAATTTATTTCTCGCCAAAATAAAATTGAGAAGTTAATTCGCGTGGACGAGATAGTTTTGAATGCGTGATACGATCGGTGTGTCGAAACGAATTTTTCGGATCGATAATCGAGGAGAGAGACACGCGTTTCGTGGAACTCGGTCGAGACTCGAAAGTCATCTCTCCGGATTCCACGCATAACCGTTCCGATTCCGAGCGCTCAAGTTTTCTTTTCCGTTTGGTTACAGGTCGGCGATAGTGGCATCATAGTGTTGGACGCCACGTTGGATGCGTCAACGACCGATGACGCCGAATGGGAACTCACCGGTGGTCCACCCTCACCTTGTGACGTGTCGTTCTTCAATGACAACGTGCTCATCAACGGACGCAGCAATCTTTCGAGGACGCCACGGAATCACAAGGTAACACCTCCATTGATCTATGTTTTTACACCTGTTGATTGCGGAGACGTTCTCTACAGCGACTCTTTTATCTCGAGCCTCTGTTTATTTGACTGCTGCGCCGCCGTCTGTGTTTTAAGCGCAATGGAAACAACTTTTTCAGATAAACTTGTCTTTTCCACTTCCAAATGAGGCCTGAATTGTTGAATTTGGTAGGAAGCTTATTCTTCCATCTAAGAAACACATTAATTTTCTCGATTTCATTAATCCTCATCCGTCCCTCATTTCGCGAACTGAATCTATCCCTCGGTGTCAAATTGACACAGTGATAAAAAGAATCGATAAAATAACAAGTCAAACAGTTACTTTCCGATGTTTTTTTCATTCAAATTGATGAGTTAACATTTACATCTTAGGTTTTTGACGGTTATATGTTTCGCATTAAAAAAATGAAAGTCACCAAGTTTCGGACAAATTTACCTACAAATAACAGAACAGCATAACTTATTTCGGGAAAACTATGTCAAATTGAGACGAGGGACGAGGATGAGGGTTAAAATAAAAAAACATATTGAAAATGTCCAGTTTTTCGCCATCGCATGAACACAATTTTCAAATGGAAAAATTCAGAATGCGCTCGGTAGAAGAAAAGTGATTGTAAAATGATATAAATCGCATTAATCGTTCAACTCAATTACGATCCCGTTTTTTGCGGGCGAAAGTGGACCCAGTGAATATTCGCATCGAAGCAGGAAACGTTGCTCGTTCTGGCGTTTTTCTCGGCTGGAGAAAAAGAGAAAAAGAGATATCGTTCGGCACGGAATCGACGGCCGTTTTGCCACGTTCCCATGAGCCACGGTAGATTAACTCCTCCGACGAGCGGCTCGCAAAATTGTAGCCGGTTCACGCGCCGGCTAACTTTTACTTGGTGAATCGGTGATAGGTTCTATTCTGTCGTTACGGGAATCCGCGCGAATTCTATCGACCCCGTGAGAAACTCTCTCATTCCTCGATCCGTCTACGGGAACGATTAGCGACACTTGTCGCATCGTCTGTGGAATCTGTTTAGTCTGCGAGTGCACGTGTTTCGCATCTCGGACGGGGAAAAACTTGAGGGACGATGATCTTAGTCCTAAAACGAGCGTAAACATCGTTTTGAGAAATTATGGACCACAGGATGGTTCACACAATCTACCACAGCTGATTAAACGATCGATTTTAGACATCTCATTTTGGAGTTGTTAAAGTTATAGAATTGCTTTCATGGGGAAATGATTCAGCAGATTTCTCTATTCGAGCATATATTGTTATAAAAATTGCAAGACGTCCAAACAACTTCAATCTTGTTATTTTTACGAGGCAAAACATACCAGTTACTTTTAATGCTCCGTACATTTAGTTTTCTTCCGCTTCCTATAATTGCATGTGCTTAGAGCAGCATTTCATGCAAACATTTATTCATAATATTATGTACTTGATTATAGAAGTTCGGAAAATCATTGAGATTGAATTCAATCAATTTCATCTGTTTTTGCACACTTCTAACATTTTTACTCTTCTTGATTTGTTTTGTTCGTCAATAAAAAGTTCAACAGAAATTTCTTGCAACACCTCGCGCCATCTTGCGAGAAACGGGTTCTTCATTCTACTGGTTCGCGAAATCGATCGTCGTGTCACGGTCGATTACCGATCTCTGCAGAATCGATCCCCAAGACCGTCGATCGGCAATTTTCCCTTTAACGACGGTGCGCGGGAGAAGTTCGGCCGTGAAAATTAATGACGCGCCTTGCGCACTGTTATACCACATTAATTATTTGGAGCGTTTGTCTGTGGCTCGAAAGGAGATCGTTTAATCCGCTTTCGAGCTATGTAAAACGAACGGCTGTCGGCAGCGAGCTTGGAAACGTTTCGGTGATCTACAGTAGACTAGTAGGGAAAAGAAACTAAAAGTTCCTATTGTATTGTGATCGCGGCTCTTAACATTTCTGATGAGATCTCGCGCGATTACTGTAATGCTTGTTTCGATTAATAAATTTCTTTGACGCCGCTTCTTCGCTCGATTATCTCTGAATGCTCGTTGTTCTGTCAGCTTGTGTCTTAAAAGGAGTTAAGAGGAGGTATTGGAATAATTTTTAGTAATTTGAATAGTGATAGGAATTAGATACTTGTTTCTGAATTTGATCAGGTAAATACTGACAAAAGGGGACCCAGCTTCGATCGCGTTGCCCTTGAAATATATTGTCAAGGTCAAAATTCTAAACAACTTTTTTATGATTGAACAATTTTAGTTGATCACAATATTTATATTGATACTCTTTCATTCGTTTAATTTTTCTGGTATAAAATAGTCGATTTCACTGGAAAATTGTACTTATTTTTTATATTAGCCCTTCTTTAACCCTTCTTTAAGGTATAGTTAAAATTTCAAGTCGATAGGATCAGTATCTTTCTGTTAATCATGCTAAAAAGGACGCCTTTGAAGATTGAATTTACTCGAAATTTCTCAAGAACATTTCTAAAGCATCGAGCTACAAGATCCCAGAAAAATGAAATCAATTTTCGTCACCGGAAAAAATAAATTAATTGGTTTGATGGAGCACTTTCCATGAAGAGTCCGTAATCCGGCATAATTCATAACGATACTAAACGCGCACCATGTGCCGAGGATAATGTCATCTTGGGACGATTCTGTAGAGGCCCGGGGGGCAAAAAGCGCACCGAAAATTCCATGTGAAAGGACTCGGACCGAGCCGAAAGGGAGAAAAACGCTGGGAGGCTTGCGCGGTCCGTCGTGCTGCTCGCCCTTGAATATTTTACAATCTCTTTCGAGGGAAAGTGCATTCCCACGGGGAACGAGGGCCCTTGGTTACACTGTTACGTCGCTCGTTTTTCGACTGAAAACGAGCTTAGCCAGCCAATGCCGCAGATGGATGTGCATCCGATTAGATTAGATAACGAGGCACAGCGTCGATGCATCTAAAGCCCCCTAAAAAAAAGAGAGAGATAATTAATGTAAAGCTCCGATAAAAGATAAGCCTCCGTAATTGCTCGAGTCGATAACTCGACGCGAAGCTTTTTCGATCGTTCTCTCATGTACAGGATAACGATCCGATTTTCCCTGTTGAGTGGAGCGGAAAGTCGCTTTTACCGGCACACGCTAATCCCCCGTTTTATGATTCAATTACGAGCCGTGAGAGTTACTTTATTTTTATTAATTTATTAGCACAGCAGTTCATCGCTCGCCTAACAGTTTAGAATACCTTGAACGTTGTGTCTTCCGCACCTCATGAATCTTTTTGAAGAAATGAGGTTTACATTGAAAAATTTACTAATTCTCTCAAATTTTATAATTTACTTTTTATTTTATTTTATTTTCAATGAAGGGTATCGTGGGATCAAATATTTATGTTTTCATTATATGTATTCCTTTATCGAGATGTACTTGCAACGTTGCAAAATTTTAGCAATGACTCGAATAACTTCAATGTTTACGCAAAGCTAGAAAAATCGTCGACAGTAAACCCGGAAACAATGGAGACCGTAATGATCCCTTAAATAGCGTAGTTACATGAAAAGCCTCATTACGCAACTTGAAATCGAAGAAACTCCGTGTCCTCAGGTCGCCGATGATTGAGCAATTCCGTGGAGCATTGTTTGTTTCAATTTTCATCGGGCAATTAGCCGGGCAAACCCTAACCTTTAATAACGTTACGCAACGAGAGCGTATGAAGAATCGAAACCGGTAAAACGATGGAATTTGCATATTCGAAAGTTCTCTCGGCCCGATATATCCCGGAGAAAACTGTGCTCGCGAGGAATGCCTCTCGTTGCGGAAGCGGGGGCAAGCGTGTCGCCGCGGTTATTGTCCGGCGATCGATCTTCCGGAGACCGGGCCCGAGAAAACCGATATCTCCTCGATCGATTGTTCGATTCGATCTGTCGTTATTTTCCCCCACGATTTACGCCGTGGCATTCGTCGACCGTGTCCGGATCGATAGAAACGCTCTCGGAACCATTAGACAACGACGACGACCTGGAATTTCTTGACTCGAGTTATCGTCGAATCGAATTCCCCGATGGAAAATCCTGGGGAAACAGGCGAGAAACTTTTTTCATGAACGAGTTTATTCTGTTCGATTCTCGTTGACTGCCGCGAAATTGAAATTGTTGGAAATCGAACAAAGAAGGCACAATTAATTCAACGCATTAAATAGTACAATTAATTTTAGGAAAATTAAGACCGATTTCCGTCGCGTGATACAGTAAATATTCTATGGACACAAGAAGGTGTTACACGTTGAATACAAAAGAATATCCTCTCCACTGCGGGGCAACGCCGCAGGTGCCACGAAGCTCGAGCTGCCTCTGTCGCCGAGCAGTGTAAACCACTACTAATCCAATTGTAAAAACAAACAAGTTGCATTTATTGTACGAAGCGGTCTCATCGGTACGCTATTTTTTTCTGCGTTTCGACCGTGCGCGGTCTCTGTTTACGCGCGCTGTCCTTTTCTACGTTCGGCTCGGTCTTTGAAGTACAAAAAAATAGTGTCTCTCTACGAACTATACAAACGAACCTCCCCGAGGCCCTTGCGTCCATCGAATATTTACTGTATATAAAATCGTGATTGTCACACGTATGTGAAGCGTCAGATATGATACAGTAAATATTCGATCTAAGAAAAACGAATATCCCTTCCACTATCTTAGATCTCTCAGAGACGTCTGCTATAATGAATTCTGTCATTATATAAACGTTGTATAAACGGCAACGAAATTTTGTCATATGGACAATATGGTATAATTGAATAGTAAAGACATTACAGTTACTATGAAAGCAGCACGCGAAATAGAGGATAGAGAAGGCAAGTTTCAAATATGCGTATTCTACATTGTCTGTACGGCGAAGAATTTTAATGACTAGTTCACAGTCGAGCATGTGCTCGGTTTTCGAGGAATGCGAACCTTTTTCCGCGGCCATGGAAAGCGACTTACAAAAGCAATTACAGAGCCAAAGCAAACAGCCAGTCATTCACAGTTCCCTCGCTGGCGACACAGTTCCGCTCGCGAAACTTAGGTTCGCGGACGCCAAAAGCGACGAGATACGCTCGTCATCATTGCGAGACACCTTGAGAACAGTTTCGCAGTTGGCTGTGGAAATGCGTTTACCCTAAACCGGCGTTGACCGAAAGCAAACGTCCCGAACGCGCCAGGCGTAAGCCATAAAAGTAAGTATCGCGTAAAGTTTATCTCCGGCGTGCGAAAGTACGCGTTTCCGTGCGTCTATGTATTCATGTGTGTATGTGTGTATGTATATGTATGCTTGCTTGGAAACGGCTCTCGGCCTCGATCGCTTCTACGCCATATTTTCATTTTATTGAACAGACCGGAGGAATTCTAACTGTGAAAAATTACGCGTGCGCTTCGGAACGTAGTCGCTTGCGAAACCCCGTTTGCATCCCGCCGGAAAAATTGTACAAATTGCTCGACGCCACGGTTACTTAACCGCTCGTTCGACTAAACGCGTCGCGAGCTTTTTCCCGGAGCGTATCGATTCCCAGAAGAGAGGAGAAGAGAGAATGAGAAAGAGAGAGAGAGAGAGAGAGAGAGAGAGAGAGAGAGAAAGAGACCTCCGTGGAAATGGGTCGAGAGCCTCGCGAACAAACATTCTCGATTTTCCGATTCGTCGCGGCACCGAAACCCCTCGAACTTTCAAACTTTCGACGCGCGAGCATCGTCCTCTCGCTCGCGGCAGGAATTAACGCTGGCCCGAGGAACTGCAATACCTTGTATTTACCACCATTAAAACATTCCATCGAGAACATATTCTAAAATTGACTCCAAGAATCGTCTCAAAATCGGGTCCACTTTGACCAAGTTAATGGTTGGGATATTTCGATTTTTTAATTCTTCAAGTAATTCAACAAATTCTTCAGTACTTTTTAACCAAAGTAACCCTATAAAAAAGTGCGTTCTACTACCTTTAATTTAAGCCCTCAAACGTTGAAAAATTCTACCGGGAATACATTCTAAAATTGCTTCCAATTATCTTCTACCTTCGATTAGAACCGTCGAACATTGAAAAACGCGGGAATACATTCTCCTTGTAATCTGGTCGGGTGATTGGTTCGACCCAGCTGAAGATGCAGTATTAATTGATCGAATCAATTGACGTAACAAGATTACGGTTCAGATCTGAGAAAATAAAAATATAGTGTTACCAGTGGTACTAATTGACTATAAACTGTAAACCAACTAGAAGCACTGGTTTATATTTAACTACTGTCCTTTACGAGTAGTCCAGAGACAGGTCCATTATATGTACATGTTTACCACCTGCGAGACCGTTTTTCTCGCAATCGTATGGAGTTTATCTAACCGTCGTTCTCGAAGGGTAGTTAGATCGTCGAGTGTTTCGTATCGTGGCGATCTCGGTTCCGTTATTGGGGAATAAATCCACGCGTTATGGGGACGTTATCTGCACGATACGGCCCTAACGACCGCTAACAGGATCGTTAGAGGTCTACGGATGAAGTCGCCAAGGCCTTGACAGCGAGTAAACAGTACCCGAGGAAAGGCAAGAAGAGATCGACCTCGTCGATCGGTTGGTTTTGCGCGTGCGTAACGTGTTTCCCGCGTTATTGTTCCTCTTCGATTACAGGAGAGAAATCTCCTCTGAAATGTTCCAGCTAGAACAGGGTCAGTGAATTTCGCACGAGCGTTTTCTTTGTTCTACGATTTTCCTAGGCGAGCCGACACGCGAGCTTCATTGGCCAATCGGTTTACAATTAGCGACAAGTAGTTCGAAATTTCGACCACTGTAGTCTTGATTACGTCACCACTGGTCGCTACAATTTTCTACAATTCTCTCTTTGGTTGTAGCATGAAAATCCTGCCTCACGTAAATGCCTGTCGGTGTAAGCAAAATCAACTTGCTTTGACAAACTGACATATGCTTCTGTTAATTTGTTTCGACAAACTCGTTTTTAATTGCACTTGTGTGTTTGCTTTAAATCATTGTCACATTAACTCTTCCTCAGCCACGTTTAATCTGTAACCCTGTCTCATTAGCGAGTAGTAATTTCTGTGCTTTTCATAAATTTACATTTGTTAACGATAAGAGAATAATGAATGCATAAGTTCACTCTGTATGAAATTCTGTTATCATTTTCCTACTTGCTTTTGAAGGGAGAGGCCAATTTATTGGCAAGTTTTGCAGTTCAGTAGTCTCCACTAGGGACATACCTCGCGAGGGGCCGAGAAGAAAACTGTTTTATTTTTCATTATCTTTTTATGGGCATATTCTATTCGATCTCCAATTGAAGACGATCCCCAGAATCGGCTGGTTGCTCGGCAACGTTTCCGCAAGAGCTGGCAAATCCGTGCTCGCCGTCGTGCCCGGTTCTCTAATAATAGCGTTCCGTGAAAGCTAATGAGAGGCGAGCCGGTGTAAAGACATTACGGGAGAGATATTACGCGTAACATCTGATAATAAGGACAATCGCGAACGCGCGCGGCTCGCCTCGCTTCAAGGCTGCGGTCTTCAGAGTTTTACAACGGGTGGACACTGATCGCGCTCGATCTTCGATTGTGGCATCGATCACTCGAGATCGCGATTCAATACGGTTGACCCGTTCTCAATCCACTAAACGACTATGCTATCTCGTACACATAGAGATTAATTGCTTTAGAAAATTGATAAAACTCCGTGAAACTCGAGGGGGAGAGGTTTTTCTCTTCTCATTATTGTTGTTGTGATTATGATGCGCTTTGCTGTGCAACCACTGGGCAGAAATGTTGGATTATGCAGTTCGCACAACGTTGGGCAACACAGGTGCAGTTGCCGGTTTGTTTATAAATTCCGCCGTGTTGGCAACTGTTGGTTTATCAACAGGATGTTGTATTACAGTTTTGTTTTTAAGGAATGGTGGGTTTACTTGGATCTTATTTCTTTTAACAATATATCCATAAATTTCTCTATCATATCAATCGGTCCAAATCTCACCCAATCATTGTCATAAATGAAAATAAATCCAGCCATCATTTTTTGAATGTTCGTATTGCCAGTAGATTACGAGTGCAAACAATTAAATTTTATGAGCACAGCAATAAAGTTTTATATCTCTTTGCTAAATCAAACCGTAAAGTACATAAGGAGAGGGACAGGAGGAGAAGCACAGTACAGAATTCGATAATGCGAATCGACTGACAGCAGGGAACATAATGTTTGCCCCATTGGCTCATAACGGGTGAAATTTCGGGGAACCAAAGGTAAATATTATTTTATCGTTGGTCGCGTTATCGCAGCGTCGCGAAACTGTGTTCCGTTGCGGAATAATTTCGCGGAACTTCGCAGAAACCATGATAAGACACAGAAATGACGACAGAGCCGGTCCGGTTGCATAAATGACTGGCGAATCAACACCGCTCGCGGTTTCCTTCTAAATAATCATCGGGATGACGCGATGACTCTCTCGCTTTATTCGCTGAAGTAGCCAGCGAGGCGGTCTGCCCGCGGATTTGTTGACAATCGTCAGCGATTCTTTGATCATCGACTTCTGCGTCGCATGTCCTTGTTAGGAAATAGGTCGAGAATTTGAGGATTTAGTTTACAGGCGATGTTGAACGGCGACAACGCGATTCGTTTGATCTTGGTAATTCTACTGCGTTAGTGACGTCACCGTGTTTTATACATTTATTTAACAAATTTTAATCGTCAGACGCTAGCATCTCCAAATAAAATCAAAAATTTATGGCCAAGGGGTGAAGGCATTTATAAAAATTGTGTTCGAAGCTGTTTTTGTTCCATTCAGAACATTTTATGAACAAGACAAAATAAAATTAAACGCAAGCTTATAAAAGACTAATTTAATCGGTGACAGAGTCTATTGAACTAATAACAATAAAGATAAATATGGATATTTTGTTTCATCATCTACAACAAGCAGGAGTTACGTAAAAATTGATTTCCTGCAATATTTTTAATAAATGCGAAATAAAGTAGCATTTTTTTTCTGTTTTTTTTATGTTTCCTGTGTTTAGTATTTCGCCCATTCATACCAAACACATAAAGTCTGCAATCTAGCGAACGTCATTCAGCGCGTTAATGACGTGAAAATTGCATCGGGTGATTTTACATGGCAATTTCCATAGGTTCTTTAGAGGCTCGATTCGAGTTCAAAGGGTGCAATAAGACTTACAGTTCTACCCATAATCGTTTCGTTCACTTTCGCCTAGATTCCAACAGGTGAAAGGTCTCCTCGCGGACGTTTCTCGCAAGCACGGAACCTTGCACTTGAAGAAGAATAATCGACATTCTGCATGGTCTCTTTTTTTCGTCGTTTTACACTACCATCGTGGTCGTCGACCCGGCAGGTGCCGTCACTTCTCTCGCAATAATTACGAAATCGCTCCATTCCCGGGAAAATTGCCCGCAATTCTCTGTCTTGATTGTAACACGAGCTGTTGGCTGCGTCCCGATTGCGGATCAGAGAGAATGAGAGAGACTGAAGAGAGAGAGAGAGAGAGAGAGAGAGAGAGAGAGAGAGCGAATTCTAGCTCGTTCACCGACGATTTTCTTCAGTGGCTGCTCGATAGACCAGGCAGAAGATCAATTTGAATTTCTAATTTTACATCGTCACGAAAAAATCAGCGAGTAATTGCGCGCTGGAGGAACCGTTAGCCTTTTATCGAAAACTGCGATGTACAGGGTGTTTCATTTGTGTCGACCTGGGCGCATCGAACGTTCCTACCAATTTTTTGGTACATTTTGGTACGTCAAAACACTTTGAACATTCATTTATTCCAAATTCGCGGAACAGATCACATCTTCAAGAGTAAGAACGAGACTCTTTCGAACGTTCGTTGATGTTGTACATTTTCCACAAGGATTTTCGAGAGGAAGAACGGCACACGTGGTATACAAGTCCGCGTTGGTTCGTGAATGCGAAAGGAGTAATCGGTTCTGCGAAGCAGCGAGCCCGTTGCGCGCCGTTGTTGAATAGATCGATGCACGCGGTTCGTATGCAAATGAAGAAATATGTAAACACGGCTGGACGCGGGCAATTTGCTGCTGCGAAGCGTATTCGTAGGCTAACGGTGTATAATTGAATGCATGCGATCCGTCCGATCGACGAACGGCCGTGTAATCTTCGGAAAAGACCGCTTTAATTGCTTCGCCGGGGATACCGTAAGTAAATCATGCAGACCAGAATATCGACTTCCTTGTCCTTGGGGATGATCATCGATCGCGGTCGATCCCCGGTGTACACATCGATTTGAAAATCCCTGACGGTCGTTTAACCCTGTCGTGATCCGACATGATCTTTCCCACAACGCGTTTATCCGATCATAAGCTTCCACAGAAATTGCGGATCCTCGTGGAATCGTAGATCATCAAAATGTAAAACGTCGGCGAGATGTGTGATTACTAGACTGCGGATTTTATGCATTTATGACGAAAATGAATAAGAGGAACAGGAAACGGTAAAAACATTGTACACTATTACATTCATCTCAACCTATTAAGTCTATTAAGAGACGAAATCAATTTCTAGTTTGCTCCAGTTTGTCGCGATTAAGGAGGACAATTTTTATTTTGCATAAAGATCTTAGCAAAGACAAAGAAGATGGTTTAAAATCATCCTTAAAAATAGTCTTCAGCTTAGTAACGCAATTATATCCTAAAAAGAACATCGCAAATGAACCGTGCCAAGCTTAGACAAGTAGCTCAACATCTTCAAAGTTACCTCAGCGCTGAAAATCGTATTCAAGCATCATGGACGGTGAAAAATGCGCGGCATCATAGTCGGCGAAAGTTTCCTGATTCTCTCATCCACTTAGGGGGAGTATTCTCGAAGAAGAAGGGCGAAGAACTTAGGGAAAACGAGCTTGACAATGAACGGTCCCCCAGGATGCATCCCCAAGCTGATGCTGCTCAACTTTATGCTAACCGTTTGGAAACTGTGATCCGTTTCACGATAAACGATGTACTCTTCCTTCAACACGATGTTGCGTGTTGAAAAAAGTTCAGTCTTATTTAATATATTTTTTAACCGAGTATCTTTTTGGCGGACAACGTACAACCGCATTCTAACCGCGTGATACATACAACGCTGAAAATTCCGTTTAGCTTCCTCGTTCTATTGTGTCCGCGGCGATAAACTGTTTCCTTTCTCGCGGGACGATAACAGGCTCATTGTTCCGTCGGCTCTGGTCGAAAGTAACGGACCGTCCGCGACAATGTCGACGTTTTTCGCTTTGCTCGTTGCAGACAGGACCGGATATCGGCGATCAAAAATCACGAAGCCAGTACGAGTCGACTCTCGGAGAAGCTACAGACGAAGCTCGAACGATGCGACGCGTTTTTTTATCGATCGTAAAGATGCAAAGCAGAATGGGACATTGCTGTGGAATTCACGTTCCCCCTCGCGCCGTTTTAACGAGCTGAGTGGAACGCTGGACCCGTCTGACGGTCTTTTTGAATTAATTCTTGTAGGAGAAGGTCTCAATCCGTCGACTCTTCAAGTTCAGCTCTCGAAATGATAGGGACTTATCGTGTTATAAGGAAATATTACTTTTCCTCGTTAGCGTCGCGGTTTTATCCACGCCCACGCTCGACTACGCGTGACGCCATCTTAGTAATTGCTGGGAAAATAAATTAGTGTTCGATACTAACCAACAACAATAATAAAAAGATTAACGTGTTTGGAAGAAATGCCTTCAAAAATATATTTCAAAAAATTGATAAATTAAAGCAGTAAACATCATTAATTAGACATTTCAACTTTGAGGGCTGGTATATCAGTAAGCAATGAGCATATTAAAAAAATTCAAGCTGCATTCGATGCACTGATTCACACACAAAAAAATCTGTTACAGTAACCGAAATTGTTCTAAAATTGAATTCTTGCCAACATTTCTAGAGAACACTGCGCGAAAAAAATATTGCATCAGTTTTCTGTGTGAATAATGGTTCAGAAGGACCGTTTGCCCATCGAAATCGATCGACCGGTCGAGAAGCATCGTTTCGAAACTCGCGGAACACCTCGCTTGTTCAGCAAAGTCGCGCTCGTAGACGTTTATTAGCGAACGCGTGTAAACTTAACGCGGAAACTCAGGCTCGGCTTTGACATTCCAAGTTGATTTTACGGCAGAGAGAGCGCTCGTACACGCGACACAAAAGGCTTTACCCTCTTTTGAGGGTAGTCCGGTTCGCCGTTTTCTTCCTGAAAATCAATATAACCGTCGACCAATGGGAGAGAGGGTCTCGATGGTTTCCATGCATCTCGGCTCTCGGGGAACGATTTGACACTCGTAGCTCGTTTTCGCACACGCTCGGTGCTTTGTCGTCCGGCAACTTTCCATCTTGATGCTCGCCGGCGGACATTCGCGGACAGTTGCCATTTTCGCGGACGTTTTCGCACTGGGAGAACAAAGCCTTTCTTCTCGCACCCTCTCTGATTCTTCGAACCAGCGACCAGTCTCGTTTCGCTCATAGTTTTAACGCGTTAAAACGTGTAATATTATTGCAGTATGACTATTTTATTCTTCGGCAAAAAGGTCCGAAAGAGAAATATCATGACGAATTAAAAACTAATTCTTCGGGTACCAATAGACCCGTCGAACCGGGACTGTTCGTCGATCGAGATTTATGGGACGATCTACGAGGAAAGTGGAACGGTCGGACGATTGACCGTGACGATTTTTTTCTGCAAAAGTTCAGGCTCCGTGGACGTCCGAGCAGATTCACGTGGCCGTGTCACCGTTTTCGTTCCATCGGAACAGTTTCTCGGCTCCGAGGAAGACGGAGCTGAACACATATAATTCACCGAAGCGAATAGTCGACGCGTAGTTGAAATAATTACCGGTACTGTTAGCCAGACGAACCCCGAAGACTATGAGCAGAACCACGCCGTCCGAGCCAGACGTTCGACTAATTCATACGAAATATTTCTCCCCGGCTAATTATCACGGCGAGAGGCTAATAGAATAATAATTGTTGCCTTCTACGCTGCACCGACCGAGGAAGATGCGCGCAAGTTCCGAACGAAATAAACGCGTACTTGGACGTCCATTCGGAATCCAGCTGTTCCACCAAGCTTCTTTCGATGATGCAACGATACGCCGTCTTAATTATACTTCCATGGCAGGGAGGCTCGTGCTGCAACACCGTTGCATACGTACCTTCGGCATTTCAAGAGATTACACAGACCCACCCGGCTGGCTGGGTCGTCACCGATTCTTCAGATCACCAGTCGCGAGCAGGAATCGATTCGCTTCTGACTTGATACAGTCATCTAGCTACTTTATTGCAATTGTTCATGTTCCGATTGCTTCAGACCACTAGAATGCAGATTTTATGCATTTAAGTTAGACGTTACCAGGAAACATCGAGGAATGAAATAACCTCTTGTTTCACTTCTATTTCTTGCATTTCAAACATTTTCCTTTTGCGTAAAGAGATGCAGTCTGGCGGCGGTTACCTGCAGTCTTTTATTCCAGAAATAATCGAGGACATGTAAATATTCGTAATCTGATGATCGGTGATAGAATCAACAGTTTCCCTTGGTTGGATTTTATACATAGATCAATTTTAGACTTATTTGCTGTGATCTCAGATCAAGGTAAAACTGATTTCTGTTGAACTTCTTCGTGTAGCAAAAGAGAACTTGTTAATTTTCTTTTCTCTTCTTAATTGTTGCAACCCCGATTTTTAATCCAGTGGATCTGGACACCTCGATGAAGACCTGCAACAGAAGCTTAGTTTTCTTAGGTCTTGAATCTCTGAGGTCCGTTCTTCGAAGACCGAGGAACCAAGGATCGTTTCGCGTGGAAATCTCTGATTGCATCGATGGTTCTCGGCGGATGCCCTCGGAACAGCAAACGTCGGGTAGCAGCAGCTCTCTAGGAAAAGAATTGCTTTCTCTTTTGATCGTGCTCGCCGACAAGGAGCGAACCAGGAGGCGATGTCCTAGCTCTGGCAGTCGAAAAAGCACCAAGTGTGACGGGTTACTGTTATTCCAGGCTGCTGCTCGCCGCTGCCGTTGTTTGTTCTTCCCGTGTCTTATTTTGTAGCTGGCTGCGTGTGTTGCGCGATACACCGTGGAGAGAACACATACGTGGCTTCTTCCGCCGTGTAACTGTCTCCTCAACAATGGTCGCGTGCCGCGGGAACCTGCTTCGTCGTCCCGCCGTTCGCGCCGCATCTCCAACGCCAGAGATTTTTTCTTCCGACAAACGAGACAACCGTGTCACGCGACATCTCCTCGTTTGTTTCTTCTCGGGAGATCGATGATTAACCCTTTCACCGTGTCTTTCGACAGTGGCATGCAATCCGGCGAGAAGTGGGCGGAAAAACATTTGCTACTTTGTCATTTAAACATTATCGTGCTTTGTCATTTAGACCTTTGATTGCGAAACACGTATATGTCGATGGACACCGCGTATGTAGATCTCTTAGATCCTTTCCTAGTTCCGAGAAAAAGTCAATTATAGAATGTATTAAATAAATTGTAACAAGAGAATTAATATATACTACCCTCCCTACATTATTAATTTTTTTCTAAGCGTGCGAGTCATTACAGCGCTAATTTAGTTTTAACTTCATCAAAAAATGTAAGATTGGGATTTAGCGTCTCATATTAATTTAACTTTATAAATTAATAAATAAATAAGAGAATTAACAAGTACGTTTCTCGTTTCTGTTCCAGCACCGAATACAATTCGACGACACGGCGACCCGCACTTTTGAATATCCCAGCGAGGCGTCGATGCTCGAGGGCGAGAGCAGCGTGGATGGCGAAACTTCCGTCGAGCAATCTGCGCCGATCAGCAATAAAACGTCCTCGACCAATTCGACGACATCCATGCCGACCCTTCTCGGTAATTTCAATCGCCTCTCTTGTCACGGTAGCTGATAACCATCGCGCGGTTTCCATCTGATACACGATCACTATCTGTTATATACGATCACTATCATTATCTGTTACGCCGATTAAAAATCATAGTTCTTTTTGTTCATTATTTACATTATACATTACACATTATTTATTATACACAGTAGATCGGCTTGGAAATCAAAATTTCGTATAAACAAACTGAACGAAGCTGGAATCGCACAATTATAACACCACTGTGGCCCTGTTTCGGATTTTTCCAGAAGCCTCTAACGCAAACGGCGCTCTATCTCTCGTGAAGCGGTGTGGCCAGTTCCAATGGCTATTGAACACCGAGGCCTCCGAAAATGAGTCGCTAATCTAGCTCCCCTAGATCCCAGCTTTCGATCCCACCTGTTTCTCGTGGCTGACGCTTTGTCCTCTGTCCTGTGTGTTTCACTGTCGAGCCAGCTAATGTAGCGTGCTGAAAGCTAGTGCTTGTTGTCCCTGCAGGTGGTGGCGGTGGCCTAGCGAGTTACACGCCTAGCAAGGTGGATTTGGCGTCGGAGGGTTTCGAGCTGGGTGTGACAAGGGCAGTGTCATCGACGCCGGTGCTAGCCTTAACGTCAACGTCGGCGACGACGCCATCGACGGAGCAGTGTCGGCCCGAGAACGACATCAGCGAGGTCGACTATCTGAAACCGGCGCAAGACGCGGGCGCCTGGGGCTCCGAGACCACCGGTGATCTCCTATACTGAATAGGACCTTGAAGAACCACCAGGTACCTCGAACAATCATCGAGGACCACAGGGGAACACGCTTACGACCGGAAGAGGCCCGCGAGAAGCTCAAAACCGCCCGTCCCCTCCCTAAGGGCGCGCCTCAGGAGTCCCGAAAAGTTCCGTGAACCGAAAAGACTAATCGCAAAAGTATTTTACCGTCGTTTGTTTTCCGCGAGAACGAGCCTTCCACCGATAGACCGCCGAAACTCGAAAGTGACCAATGCTCACCCGTATGATTAAGCCGTTTCTGCCTCCCTTAAGGGTGCAAGAACGAAAAACGTCGCGTGTTTCGTTCGGGCGATCGAGCGAGGAGAGGATTAACAGTATCATTCCAAGTATATGCATTTACTTTGTATTATTATGATAACGAACAGTGAACAGACTTTCCTAATTAACGAGTAATCGAAACTGCCAAGATTGCGTCAGTGCTTTTCGTTATTTTCTATCTTTCTTTTTCTTTTCGTTCTTATCTTGTCCCTATTGTTAAGCACTTTACACGGAGAGCCCAGTGATCGGTGAACGTTTATATTAGGGCGGATGATCGCGAGAAAAGAGGGAAACACAGTCGCGCGTAATAATAAAATACGTAGAGGTAATTCATATCACCTTTTTGGCACATTTTATAGCGAACGCGGAGGAGAGACGTCGACAATGGAACTGAACGCTTTTTGTAACCTTTTTGAGATTACTTTAATCCTAAGCCGTGTGTTTACACGAGTTCGAGCTGCCAGTCGAGGGCCAGAATTTTATGCGAATATTTTTTAGGGAATCACACAAAACCGAAAAAAAATGATAGAGGAGAAGTAAAACTGAAGTTTGTTCGCGAGATGGGTAGAAGGGGAACACACTCGAGTCTAGATTTGTAAAAGTTTTTGCCAAAGTAGAACATAAGTCTACTTAAGTATACTGAACTGTATGTGTACGATAAGCGAAAAAAAAAACAAATGTTTCTGTCCAGGGTTAACGTGTGACAATTGTAAATTCCAAAAAATGAATTCGTTATTTGTACTGAGAATATGCTGTGTAAACCATACTAAGATTTTTCTCACGCGAATGCTCAACGGTTCGTTCATATTTCAGTGTAGATAATACATTTATACGATACGTCGTGTAATGATCATGTTTCGTTCGGATCGCTTTATTGTTTCTTACCATTTCGACGAGGACCAAACAAAAAAAACAAACACACATCGATGATAATGATAATGTTACGAACACATCATTTTCGAATAGTTTTCTTTCGGAAGAGAAAAGAATCCCGTATTCGTCGACGGTTAATTTTAAGGGAATCCAATTTTGTACATACTAAATTATTACCGGCCTCCGAGGTTCAAACAGAAAATTCAAATCACTCCGGGGGCCGATCTCTGTACTACGTTGTAACTCTTTGTTTCTACTCGTTGTCCGTGTAATTGCGTTCCGGGAACAAGTAACACACGTCGAAATTTCGGAGCATCGCGTCCGATTGTTCGTCTGGTATGATTGCGGCGGGTGTGGTGATTTTAATTAGAGTTTAATCGCGTGATCGCGGACTGATTCAAGGAATAGAGAGATGCGCGATACGTTGATAACCACAAGTGCGTCTATACGCCGAGGAAACAACTGTATTCCATTTTTCCGTCGCTGTATTTAGATGCTAATTATTCCGGCTACCACATGCGTGTCGCGCGACGCGACATCGCCATCGGTTCGCAGCGTTTTTCTCCCGTAGCGTCGCCTTCCTAGCCCCACCGCCTCGCGACAGAACGAATCGCGAGGCAGCAGAGATCCGCTAGCCAATCGGAGCAGAAAACGAAACAGCCTCTGCTGCTCCGGAGCGTCTCGCTACAACTGCCGAGGACTCGCGCGACGCTACGATGAGAAAACACGCCGCGAACCCGCGTTAGATCGATGCTTGATGGGTCTGTGTCACAGCGTTGCATTTTACACTGTGATATTTTTTTGTTATTTCGTTTGTTTGTTTTCCTTCCTAGACGTACACAATCGTTTCCGAATTCATTCGTGGAAAACAGTACCATGTCGACCGCGCGCTCAGTTTTGAATCACTACAACTATGTACTGGTAACAGCGGAGCAAACGAGATTACGCTAGCGCGCGGCACGCGTCGGGTTCAATGCGTCGCATCCTTTTGTATTCGTTAAACAATTAGCCGATATTTTAATCGGTCGATCTGATGAAACTCGCCGATGTAATCTCCGCTGCTCCGGTCGAGGGGACTCCGTATAATTATTTTTGTAAATTATCGCTGTACAGAGTATGGAATGGCATCGTCGTTCAAGCCGAGGATCCAGAGAGAGAAGATTTAGTATTATGCTTTAACGTTATAATTATTCTCATTATTATTACTCCTATGATTATCGTTACGATTATCTGAAGCTTGAATCCCACATTACCTTATTGAGTATACTTACCAGTTTAGAAGTATTGTGTGATGTATCGTCTGTGTGTTACAAGGTATTCAAGTAATAAAATCAATTATACAATTATATGCCCGAGAGAGAACTATCAAGTCTCGTCAAGCACCCAACTAACAAATACGGCGGAATGTAATATCAAAATTATTCTTATTTATTTAAATAAATATATACAGTTTAACGAACAAAAAAATCACATTGTAGACAAGGTATGGTCCGGGCGGTGGGCACATCGCTCTGCTCGCAGAGTTTGTGTCATTTGTATATCGACGTGTAATATTCCTCCTCCAAATCATATAGATCAGCAGCCATGTCGTCCCGTAAGGATGCCAGTTTCTGATCACATTCTGCTTGTTTTGTTCTGAACAGTTTGCTGTTCTGTCCTATGGCTTCGTTCACAGAGGGGAAATCGTTGAGTATCAAATACTGTTTTATATCGGAGACCAGCTTCATCAGAGATTCTCCAGCGCGCACGATGTTCGCTGCTCTGACATGCATCTCATAAGTATCCTGCTCGCATTGTGTCATACGTGATAACTGCGAGTCACTCTCGCCTTTGGCTAACTTTATAATCTCTGAAAACAACAAGAAATGCTATATACATATCTGTACTTGTATAGGTTATGTTCGGTTCGCTACCGGTACTCGAAATACATTAATAGTTTGAATGAAATTAGTGCAAGATACGTCAGAAACGCAAGTTTTACTGTTTAACATTGTTGTTATGTGAAAAGATTTACAATTGTTTCAGATATCAATAGAAAAGCAGAAATCGAGGTTAGAAAGCTTACCTTCAAAGTTTTCCAGCATAGATTTTACATCGTCCTTTAATCTCGTCGTGTACGATTTCAACAAAGCTTCCTTACTTTGCGGCAATCCTCGCTGGGCCGCCATGATTTACAGAAAAATAATTATCCTTCTCTCATGAAGGAGGATCAGTCACGCAACGAAAACACCGACCATGTTGTCTGGATTGGTTCGAGACAGAACTAGTGAGTGATGCCAGATTCCCCTCGATTTTCTCGATCTAGCGACACTGTATGTATTATCCATGCTCCTCTTTGTTCAGACACCGAATACATCCGCAATCTTCATTACATCTTTATTACACACGTTACACGAACATTCATAAAATGTCCTGCGTCTACAAATCAACGGTACATATGTATTATATACCTTGCGGCAGGAACATCTGTTCTAACAAAACGTATGCGCGCAACTGCAGTCTTTTTGCTTCATTTTTGGTTGTCCTTCTTGTACGTCTCCTGCGTTTGGTATCTAATACGTACGAATTATTGTTGCAATCCTGGAAACGAGTCTCCCTTAATGGATAAGCACGTTTTATACCTTCGAAATATCTTCGACGTCTTTTAACTTCTCTAACTCTTTCGTTGCTTCATTCAGTTGATTATTACATACTTGTACCAGCTCCTCAATTGTTTGCTCGTTATTTTTTTGAAATTCTATGTTATTTCGTTTCAGATTTTGATTCTGTAAATCAAAATTACAATTATCAAATAATAACATTGTATATCAAATAATAACGTTGTGTTACACGACACAACGCGGGCGACCGTTTTGGCGGGTTTCTACAACTGTTTCAACAAATATATCACTACGACCGTCGAACGATCTATATACCGCGTGAATAAAATTCATGCATTGTAAATACTTACTTGTGATCTCGTTGAATCGTTGGTACATATTTGGCTCTTGCGAACGTCATCGTTCGGCTCTCGTGAACTGTTTATACATAGCAATCTCCCTTGAACTTGATCCCTTTTATATTTGTTATTTCGTTCGTCTCGCCTCATTTTTGGTTGCTCTTCTCTGTTCGGGATTCGAATTTACTGGCTGTTACGCCAACCGTCGAGCGTCGTTCGCTCCGGTTTTTTTTAGCATGTTTAGAGTCGCGTAGCGATCACACGTTACCGTTGCGCGAAAACGCGAAGTCTTTGTCAGCGCCTGTTACAAGCAAATAATCAATCACGTATGACTACGCCTTCCGCGCGAAGAATATTTAAGGGCCCTCCCTTGGCGGAGAGCGGGCGGGCCTCTTCACTAGTTCGCTCTCACATTGTAAGCACGTTTCTAATTTTGCGTTCTGTTCATTCTTATAGTCTTTGAGCTTCATGCTTTCCAGTATAGTTTTACGCGTTATTGCTATTCTCCAGTAGTCTATCAGACCATGGGATTCCCCTCACTGGAGTTTCCGCGAGCGTTTTAATTTCCGTTTTGCTTACGCTCTTTTCCCGTCGCGTGTCGTGCCTCTGCCCGCGGCTAGATCTCCGTCGAGCGGTTGAAGATTTCCGTTCATGGCGGCTCCCGTTCAGGCGCCGCTCAAGATTTCCGTCGCGATCCGACGGCAGAAACAGCACGGTCAAGATCTCCGCTTCGTATGTTAGTGCAGTATTCATAGATCAAAGAAACTACATTTTCTCATCCTTCATTCCTTGCCTTTCCTCGCGCGCTCAAATCTGAATGGTTCAGCATGGCCCGGCATCAGGCGATTCTGCCCGACTGCATCTACAAATCAACGGTTGTGTGTAAGGTGAAGTGGGGTAAGTGCGGACTAGTTTGTGTAAAGTTGGATTTTAAACCTGTGTATTTTCCGTCTGGTATCTGGTATCTGGTATGTAAATACTTAACGCTGTCGGTATCAAACGCTTTGCACAGTTATTACTGGTGAATTAATATTACGTAGGATTCTAATTTTTCTTGAAAAGTTTCATTTTGATAGGATATTGTACAAAATGTCAACTACTCTGCACTTGCCCCGAAAATGGGGCAAGAGCATAACTTAGAGTTAAAAATGCTTTCAAACCTTGTTTCAAGTGCTACGGGGCAAGAAAATAATTATTAACAAGCCTGCTATAAAATGCTTTTTATTGCATTAAATTATATTGTTTAATTTTATAATTATCCATTTTTAAACAAAATTTATTAAATACAAGTAAGAGTGCCTCCGTCTTTTCTTCATTGCTCTTTTTTAACACTGCGTTATTAGTTCCTACATCTTGATTCTGTAAATCAAGATTACAATTATCAAATAATAACTAAGTTTACAAAACATTAATTTATAGTATTTACCTTGATTTATCTTATTCACGAGGATTACATTTTCCTCTATTAATTTATTTATTTTGTCCGATAAATCAGAAATGCATTTCCTCACTTCTTGTTGCAATGGAATCTGCAAGTAAAAATTATCTAGCAAATGTATTCTTAATTCGGATATTATTCCGAAAGGCACCGGTGGCCGATCAATACGAATTTGGAGCATGTTATGAAGAAAATGAAAGGACCCCAAATATAAAATTTTAACTTCGGGAATTTTTTAGTTTTTGAGATATTTGCGAACAACTGCAGCTACTACTACATTGAATTTTGCCTATACGTGCACGTCCGTGCTATGCGTATGCGTCAGTATGATGTGACTGCTCAGTCTTTTCTTGCAGCAGGAACATTTATTGTTCGTACATAACGTACGCGCGCAAGTATTTTTGCCCAATTTTTGGTTGTCCTTGTTGTACGTTTCCTGCGTGTTTTCAGAAATATTTTCCCGTTCTCTGCCTGTGTTTCTGGCGCTCTAGTATATTTGTTTAGTTCTCGTTCCTTTCCTTGCAGTTGCAGTCTCGTCTAAAATTTAAAATGGAATATTAATTTCATAGAAACAAAACTTATGGAAAATATTTATTACATACTTATTATTATTGTCATAATTGCAAACATATTTGTAAATTCATGCAATGTAAATACTTACTCATCACTTCATTGAAACGTTGAATCCGTGCTTCCGGGAACGTCATCTTAACAGGTTAACTGTTTGCTGTTAACTGGTTAACTGTTTGTACATACATGGACTTGATCCCCTGTTGTATTTGAAATCACGGTTATACAAATAGACAGGATTGTTTATCCAATGAGGAGACTGTATTTAGTGAACGACCAATCACCAATCCAGTTAAGGGTTTCAATCCGTAGAATGCAAGAGAATCTATTTGTACAATTGTGTAAGAAATATCGAATAAGGGAACGTCTCGAGAGTGGACAGCGAGAGGAGTAGAGGGGCGGTCCATTGACCGTCCCGGGTGAGGTTTAGGTTTTTAGTGGGTATGGGTACGCCGAACATCTACGGCCCGAGCTCCACACTACCCTCTTCTGGAGTGTGCGTAACAGCATTTTCCCCCTCATCCTTAAAAACAAAAAAAAACAGAAAAAAGACTAGAGTTTACCTGAACGGTCACTCTTCCAGTGACGCTCGGAGTGTTCAGTACTTAGAGTTCACTAATAAATCGCACTCCTGGCGGACGGCTTCACCGTCAATAGTTGTTGTTATTTGAACGCCCACACCAGTCATCCTTTCCTATAGCGTATATAATGTATATATATAGACTACTACTATTTTTCCTACAATTGTTATTTTTAAATTCTCAATTTTACAATAAAAGGAGAAGCAATTTTAACAAACAGTCTTTATCATGTATAATTATTTTCAGCACATTAATTTCTTTAAGTAAGTAATCTTTGCTATCAAACAATTTCTCAAGAAATCCTCTTATTCATCTTTGTCTTTCGAAGACATTTTAAAAATCATTTGATGACAGCCGGGTAGAAACCAGTTCTTGAACTGAGGATGTAAGTATCCATTACGTGGTCAAAATGGATTTTTTTATAAACATGTTGGTTTCATATACATGCTACATGTTGGTGGGAAATTTGAGTAGGATAAATTTGAAACAGTAGAGAGATTAGAAGAATTAGATGATATCAATATGTAATTTTCAGCTGCACAAAATCATGAAAGAGAGCAGGCAATATCTGTTTAGTACCTGTGGCTTGTGGTTGATGGAGACAATTTTTATTTCGAACAAAGAACCGCAAATACTCTGCACTCTTTCTACGTAGCGTTCCAAGGGTTTTTTTTTGAAAAGACGTGTTCAAAACGAAGATCAAAAGACGTGCGACGAAATAGCGTTAGCTTCGAGGGTGCAGGTTGTTTTGCATGAGCCTGTACATTGATTTCCAAGTCGAAAACTAGGGGACAGTGCCACCCCATCCCCACTACGATCCTTGGTAGCCGGGATGAAATCAATAGAAAGCTCGCGCGATCGCACTCCGTCTTCGTAGAATCTATTCGCAGGAAACATTCGCGGTGTCACGCGCGAGTTCGAGCGAGCGTAGGAGCCCGGAGACCGCTGGCGAACGTGGGATCAATTTTTTAAATGACGCAGCCAGTGTCGAGGCCGAGAATCATCCCCATCTGTTGTCGAACGTCCCTGATGAATCGTACAGTGCTGTTAGAACCAGTGACTCTGTAACTCGCGGGGAACGAGCAACGATCGTTCGACGATGGCCGTGATTCGTTTAAAGGCACTGCGATTCTCAGCGTTTCTTCGCTGGGGTGTGTCGTAGGGTAGAAAAAAAAAGAAACAGAGGATTGATTGTTTGATTCGACGAGGAATTCGAGAAGTAAGCGAGATGTTAGAGCTGCTCGTGATAGTTCTAGCGTCGACGAGCGTGATCGAGGGTTCGTTACCACCCGACGACGAGGACAATGACAATGTGTTGCATATCGGCGGCATTTTCCCGATAGCGGGGGAGGGCGGATGGCAGGGGGGTCAGGTGAGCGATCATTCGTCTCTCTCTCTGTCTTTCTTTTTTTTTCTTACGAGAAATAATCGAGATACTCGTTGTCCCACAGGCGTGCATGCCAGCGGTGAACCTGGCCTTGGACGATGTCAACCGCGAGAAGAACCTGTTACCGGGCTTCACGCTCAAGCTGCACTCCAACGACAGCGAGGTACGATAAAACTTGTCTTCAAACTCTTGCCTAATATATTGTATTCTGTATATTCTGTCGTTGATCTCTTTTAACTCGAAATCAAATTCTCCTGTTCTGTCATTCGCGTTTAGCCATTAGAGAATTATCGTGATTATCGTGACAGGGAAAATTTGGACCACTGTAGCTGTAAATTCAATCACTGGGCAACGGGTTAACCAAGTGAATTATCAAGTTTCTAGCTGGACTCTTCTTGTGTTTCAGTGCGAGCCAGGACTCGGCGCCGCGGTGATGTACAACTTGTTGTACCATAGTCCGAACAAGTTGATGTTGCTGGCAGGATGTAGCACGGTCTGCACCACCGTTGCCGAAGCGGCGAAAATGTGGAACATGGTGGTGGTAAGCGCCGACGATCTCTTATCACTAGACAGCGGATCTTTATGCGAAATAAGAATGTTCTACCTGAATTGCAACATACTGGAATGAAATAGAAATTCTTTTCATCTAATGTTTTTACCGTTTTAAATGACATCCACTCATTTTTGTCATAAATGCATAAAATCCGCTGTCCATTTATCACTAGACTGCGAATCTTGATGCAAAATACAGATTGTCTTCGTCAATTGCAAAAGACAGGAACCGGATAGACAGAGTTCATTCTTTCTTTAATAATTTTATTTTTTGAAAACCTGAGAAGGCTGACTGAGAAATTAATTGGTTGAACGTTTCCAGCTGTGCTACGGTGCATCGTCCCCGGCGCTGTCCGACCGGAACAGGTTCCCGACGCTGTTCAGAACGCACCCATCGGCTACGGTGCACAACCCGACGAGAATCAAACTGTTGCAAAAGTTCGGCTGGTCTCGGGTAGCGATCCTGCAGCAGGCCGAAGAAGTGTTCATATCTGTAAGATCGGTTCCCCTTAGCGATCGCGAGCGATTCGAACGAGCTCGTTAATCTCCCATTCCGTTCCCCAGACCGTAGAAGATTTAGAGTCCCGCTGCAAGGAGGCGGGAATAGAAATAGTCACGCGCCAGAGCTTTCTATCAGACCCATCGGATGCGGTTCGAAACCTTCGGCGCCAGGACGCCAGGATCATCGTGGGCCTTTTCTACGTGGTAGCTGCGAGAAGAGTCCTCTGTGAATTGTACCATCAGAATCTATATGGGAAGAGTTACGTGTGGTTCTTCATCGGATGGTACGAGGACAACTGGTTCGAAGTGAACCTGGACAAAGAAGGCATCCCCTGCACCAAGGAGCAGATGAAAATGGCGGCCGAGGGGCACCTGACCACGGAGGCGCTCATGTGGAATCAAAACAACGACACGACAATCAGCGGCATGACCTCCGAGGATTTCAGGCAACGATTGAACAAGATGCTGAAGGAGGATGGCTACGATATCGACAATAATCGGTACCCGGAAGGGTATCAGGAAGCGCCGCTTGCCTACGATGCGGTTTGGTCGGTCGCGCTAGGTAAAACTCCGTTTTGCTTCTTAGCTCTAACAAGTTATTAGTAGACTGGGGATTTATATGCGAAATAAAAATTATCTGCTTTATTTTCAAGCTACAGGAGTTACGTAGAAATTTGTGATAAGCTGAAAATAGTGCAACAGAGTATTTACATTCTTCAAATGTTTCTACCTCTTTTGCATTTCTATTATAAATGCATAAAATCTGCAGTTTAGTTATTAGCTTGGTGCGTGCGAAATATCGTGTTTGCGAGCTAACGATGCATTCTTTGTGGCTTCTGCACCATTGCCAAGTTTGTTCCATACTTATAATTAAAACAAGTGACTCGAGTGTAGAATGAGGTACAACATTTCTAAGCGCAATCTGATTCTGGTGGTAAACGTTTATACTGTATAAAGTCTATGTAACTATTTTCAATTTCATTTATACAACCTGTAACTCTCCACAATTACCTCATCGTCCAGCTGATTTTAGATCGCGAAAACATGTATCTAAATTACATCAGTGCTGTACAATTGTGGGTACACAATTTTTTCTTTGAATCGTTTAATTCGAAGAAACTGATTCGAGGTAGCAAACAACGCTTTCAAGTTGATCTAGTCAGGAACAAAGCAACGGAAAGTATTAGCACGCGATCGAAGGTATGTATTTCGTGCGCGCCTAATGCAAGGCTTCTACTTTCGCAGCTTTCAACAAATCCATGGAGAAGCTGAGCAAGCAGGGTAAGAGCCTGAAGAACTTCGTCTACAAGGACAAGGAGATCGCGAACGAGATCTATTCAGCCATCAACTCGACGCAGTTCCTCGGCGTATCTGTACGTGAACACGCACGCGTCGGAACTAGAACGAAAGCGAGCGTAAATATCGTCGAGCGGATCTTTAATCGATTTTCTGTGCTATAGGGATACGTTGCGTTTAGCTCCCAAGGCGACAGAATCGCATTGACCCAAATCGAGCAGGTGATCGATGGAAAGTATGTCAAGTTAGGCTACTACGATACGCAGAGCGACAATCTGACTTGGAGGAACATGGAACGATGGATCGGTGGCAAGGTTCCACAGGACAGGACTATTGTCAGAACGGTTCTTCGGACGGTCTCTCTGCCGTTGTTCATTTGCATGGGCACCATATCCTCGGTGGGGATCGTCATAGCCATCGGTCTAATTATTTTCAACATTTGGAACAGGCACAGGAGGTGGGTTCGATTGTTTATAGTGATGCACGCTTAAGTGTCCGTCCCCATCCCCTCCAATTCTCCCTCTTGCCTTCTCAGTTGAAGCCCCTCTCCATTTAAACCTTCGATTATTCTACAATTTTTCGCAGTCTATGGCTACGAATGAGGCTTTCGGGACCGAATGCGGACATTTAAGTGTGCACTATTGTGCACTATCTGTCCAACTAGAGGAGTAACTTCAACTCTGTCGCACTCGAGTGGCTATGTTTACGTTTACTGCCTCGTCCCGTTCGGCTACAGGTTTCTCAAGAACGTTTCTGACGGTCGCTCGTTTCTTCCAGCGTCATCATGACATCCCATCCGGTGTGCAACACGATCATGCTGGTGGGGGTGATCGCGTGCTTCGTATCGGTGTTTTTATTAGGGATCGACGGCCAATTCGTTTCCGAATGGGAATACCAATCGGTTTGTCAAGCCCGCGCCTGGATGTTGTCCACTGGGTTCACCTTGGCGTTCGGCGCTATGTTCAGCAAAGTGTGGCGGGTCCACAGGCTCACGACTAAAACGAAAGCGGATCAGGCGAAGGTGAGATCCATCGAACGATTTGGTCTGGCTCAAAGAGCTTTGAAACACGGTTCGAGGATTAACCCATGTGGCTGACATTTCTAGTCTCTCACGCAGTCTGCACCGCTCCTGCATGGCTCGCAGATCCTGCTCGTATGGCCCCCGACTTTACACGTAATCTCAATTCTTTTTAGTTGTTCATGGCTAAACAAAAAGTTTCGTCCATACAGAAGAAAATACAACCGTGGAAGCTGTACACGATGGTAAGTGGGCTGCTCGCAATGGACATCGTGCTGCTAATCTGCTGGCAGGTGTTGGATCCTTTGCAAAGGAAGATGGAGACGTTCCCGTTGGAGTCATCTCCGTTTGGCGATGATGACGCGAGGATCAGGCCGGAGTTGGAGCACTGCGAAAGCGCGCACAATAACATTTGGCTTGGTGAGTACAGGTATGCGAGAACCCGAGGAATAATCTTTAACGCGAGCTCTTCCGTTCTTCCAGGTTTGGTTTACAGCTACAAGGGGATCATCCTTGTTTTCGGTCTCTTCCTGGCCTACGAGACGCGCAGCATCAAGGTGAAGCAGATCAACGACTCCAGATACGTAGGCATGTCGATATACAACGTTGTTGTGTTGTGCTTGATCACCGCGCCGGTCACAATGGTCATCGCCAGCCAGCAGGATGCCAGCTTCGCTTTCGTTGCGCTAGCCATCATATTCTGCTGCTTCCTCAGCATGGCGTTGATCTTTGTGCCGAAGATGATCGAGGTGATCAGGCACCCGAAGGATAAAGCCGAATCCAAAAACAACACCGACGTCAGCATGGCGAAGGAGGACGAGGAGAAGTACCAGAAGCTGCTCAAGGAGAACGACGAACTCCAGAAGCTTATCGCCGCGGTGAGCCGATCTTGTAGATCAGGGAGTTTCAACTTGTTCCTCTCCGAGAACCGCAAGGTCCCCACTGAAGTTTCAGAAATCCATGCTTGGAAATTCGAAGCTTCGAAGCTTTAAAATCTTCGACCTTCGAAGGAAAGTAACAGCCTTAGTCGCAAGTAGTGTGCAGGCCTTGTAACGAAGGCGCGCGCTGCATGAAATGGAGGTTGGCGAGGGAAGTAGGAGTTTGAGGGGCCCCTACCGTACCCACCCCTTTTCTACAGCAAGTCTAGCTCGCGAGCTACATGTTGGAAGTTCCTGTTGTAGATCAGAGCCGGTTCTTCCACTCTCCGCTTTTAGCTTGTATCTCCAGAGTATCTGCTAGCTTTAGTAAGTCCGAATGGTAGGAGTCGCTGGTAGGCACTCAGAAGAGGGGAAGAAGGCTCTGTTGTAGATCGTGCTGAGGAAGTTCTTATATAAAATTAGATATCTAGTTTTCTCCACTCAGCTTCATGGTTAAAGAGCGTTGTTCTTTGCAGAAAGAGGAGAAGATCAAGGTGCTGAAGCAGATGCTGGCCGAAAGGGACACGCTGAAAGGTGGCAGCGGCAACCTTCCGAAGGACTCGCTGATCGTCGCCGATTTCGTGACCGGTGAAGGGACCTCGGACAGCGCGATCGGTGGGGGCATTTCCGTTTACACACGCTCGTCGCGAGCTTCTGCCTCCGACTACGAGTTCTCCGAGTCGTATTCGTAGAACAAGCATCACCGCGGACCGATGCCGATATCCGACCGCCCACGCGGCAATCGTTAACAATCTAAGAAACCTGGGACCTAAACAGAGCAAGCAATACATGTCGCTTCTTTACTTTCCTACGAACGTCTTTGATTTCGAGACATTTAGAGCCTATCGAGCTACGCGACGTGTACGTCTTACTCTCGCAGAACACTTCTCCTTCGGCGCTGTCGAACATAACACGGTCTCCGTTCGATTTCTTGGCGACAGTGTCGGAGACAGTTTTGCGACTTCGTAGGTCGCTTCTCTGTACATTCTTGTATAGTACTCTGTTCAATTACATCGAGCTGTGTGATTCTGCGATTTGCAATGGAATAGAAATTGAAACAGAGAAATAAGAAGTTTTAAAGAGTCTGTATCAGATTTTTGCTTCCAATAAATCGGACATGGAACACGTCAGCATCGTCGCAGCTGGATCAAATTTTGCAGATTGATAAATTATGATGTAGAGAAGTGACCTGTCAAAATTGCTAAACCCAACGGAGTCCGGTTTCGTTTTGGCAGTCCCGCGAAGATATCGGGTACCGTGAACAGCCGGACAATCACACCGAGCGGCAGTCTCATACCGAAACGTTTCCAAATCAAATTTGAGGAGCGTGAACGAGCAACAACGAGAGTCTTGTCTCTCGTCGAGATAACGTTCTCTCTCCTCGTTCGATGTACTCGGTGTCTAAACGTATTCTATAAATGTTGAATGTATGTGTCTACTATCAAGTAAATACGTGTGCGTCCGCGTAGATCGTGATCGTAAACACTAAATGTGAGTAGCCATTGTACATTCCGATTGCGAGAGAGACGAAGGATCGCGAACCGGCGGCGATCGCGATCACTGGCCTACGACAAATCGTCGCGCGCGAGTCACGTTTTACAATGACGCTTTTGTTAGCCTCGGGAGAGATTTTTGTACAACGAGAGATTTTATTGTTCGATACAGTTTGTACAGGGAAATTTTATCGGGCTCTAAGCAAGGCCAGACCAAAAAGCATGTTCGCTCCGAAATCGTTTACTAATTTAGGTTCACGAATGTGTTTTTACCCGCGAAAGAGACGTCGCGATAACTCTGTATCCGCGAAATATTTTACGAAGCCGCGATCGTGGTAGCGCACGAGGTCAATATGGGTCCAAAATGCGAGACAAAGACGGAAGAAACATTTGGTACGATCCGCACGAGGTACAAAGAACGCAGCCCACGTGCGCGTGGGAGGCGTTGCAGTTAATATTTAATAATCGATCACTGTGAGTCACGGCCAAAATTCTACGCCATATGGAGATATACGTTCCGCGACGTGTCCGAATATGTTTATTCTAGACATTGCGGATTTTACGCTTTCATTACCACAACGAATTGGTGGCTTCCAAGACGGTGGAGTAATTAAAAAATATTTAGAGACATCCAAGTATTATGTTCTACTTGTTACGATTATTAATGATCTCTAAAGATTAGTACAACTGCTTATATATAGGTTTGAATGGTCACTTTATTTGTATATTTAACGATAGTTTTGAAAATGTAATTTAATGGCCGAGAGTTGCAAAATATATTTTCGCACATGGTCAATTTCGGTCGTGACTCGCCACGTATGTGTTTGCCATTCCACAATCCGCTTGAATCCAACGAAACGTACAAAGACCACACCTCGGACGTTCGTTTTGTCCCACCGCTTGAACTTCTCATAACTGTTCCCACGCATGATTTCCAGCAATTGCAGTTAAATCTCGTTAGACGATTTACCACCTGGTCGTTTCCGAACCCGCGAATCGATGTGAACCTCATGAAGTCTGCTCCCAAATTGTGCTCGGATTAATAAAAGAAGAGAGATGAACGTGGACCGCTAACGAGATTTAAACGCTTGCGACAGTGCGCCATTCATAAATAATTTGGGAGTCTTGATGAGGTAGTTGCGCAATTCGGACCGAAAGAACACGTGCAATCTTAAAAGAAACGCGCGGGACCGATTCGATATGGACTTGCAATGAAATCGACCAGATAATTATTTATGAATGGACGAGCGATGGCCAAAGTGTCCGTACGATCGCTGTTAAACATTTAAACAGCACGGATCTTGGTGCAAAATTGTCCGTATTAGCTGAGTAGAGATTTTCTCTTCAATCATTTTAATAAATCCAGAGTAATATATCTTTCGAGTTCTAAATTGCATCTATTAATTCTCATTAGAAATGTAGAAGTGTACATTCTTGCTGTTCAACCCTTTGAAGACGCAAACGTACAATGAAGTACATATTTCAATTTTTGCAGCATTAAACAAGAGACGTATCTTTTTAAACATAGTACATAGTTCAGGGGTTGTTAACAAGGGGTTGAAGGTTGATCAGCGATCGTCTAGATACTTTAGCGTACCACCGTGTATCTAGAACGCCAGTTTGGCCGAGCATCCGGAGGGTTATCGTTTTTCAATTCTTCTTTCTAGAAGCGGATCAGGTCGGCTGAAAATCGAAGAGTCCCCGTCGGTCAGGACGACGAAAGCGATACACACGTGCGAGCGAGCTGAAAGCTCCGCCGTTCCATTTCTCTCTCAGTGTCTTTCTCGTCTCTCTTCTAAAGCTAGTGTACACGGACACGCGAGCCCCGATGGAAATTTCGACCGTTCAATTATCAAAACAGAGGGACAGAACCGTGGCCTGTGAACTCGTCGGAGAAAATTCGATTTTCCCGTCGAATCGGCTGCGGGGAAAAGCTTGACCAGGTGCTGGAGTAAAAAAAAAGAATGATCGTTTCGAAGGTGTTGTGGAGGTGTGTGCAAGAAGTCAGCGAGTTCGAACAGCCGGTAATTTTCCCGTCGAAAAAAAAGAACGTCGTTCTGGATCCTCGCGAGCTTTCGTTGTCGGGAGAGCAGGGCGAGCATGTGATTTGACTGCAATTGACATTTTATCCATATATATACATACAAGACGATTCGCGTGCGTGTATTGCGTAGACTGGTTAAGCCACAGCTGCACTATCGGTTTTTTGGTACAGTGCATCTTCAATTCCGCCACTCTACGTACATACATCGTGTTTAGAGAGACTCTACCGATGTTTTTTTGTTGAAACCGTTTCTAATTGATCCACCGGTATTTTTTACTGTACCTCTTCGATCGACTGTCGCGCCGGGCAGCGCTTGACTAAAAAGAAAAAAAACGATTATTATAATTATTACGGTGATTATATATGATATACATATATATATATATATATATATAAATATATTATATTATATATATAGTCTTATCGAACTGTTAAAGAAAGTATCATATATATGTACGTTAGATTATGGAGATATATTTATTTTTAAGTTTTTCAAATTATAAAATTCGTTACAAATTCACCCGCTGTATCTGTTATTAAAACAAAACCCTGCGTTTATCAAAAGAAAATTTGAGGGGGCGATCCCGCTCTCGGATCTAGTGATCGAGCGGTTTAATTTGAATCGAGAAGATGACGGACTTCTGTTTCCGTTCGAAGGTATATCAAATCAATGTGACACGCATCACGTAATCGATGGAAACACCACAATATGTTTAACACGTCATAGACGCGTATGGCGATTATGAAAATATGTAGTACAAAATGGAACACGATTGTATATCGAAAGAATATAAAACGATTCGAATAAACTCAATTGCGATTTAAGAGGCTGTGCAACCTTGTTGGCTCGAACAGCATCGGACGTTTCTTTACTTTTTTCGAAGAAATGGCACAGTTATAATACTGAAAGCACAGTTATAATACTACGTCGTGTGAAATAAATGTTAATTGCAATCGCGACATCCTTGCACCCAGTAAATCTTTAAATTCTTCGTCAGTTTAACTCGGAAATTTTTACATATTATTCTATATTATCTACAATGTACCTTGAAATTCCACCTCTGTTGAAATTGTCACAAAAATTATTTATCTTCTATAATCCAGTCTCTTTCGATACTGGGTGCAAGCTGACAAGGTCGCAAAAACAATGTCCTCTAACTCCACCATTTTCCAGATTTAAATAACGAAAAAATAATGAAAATACAGTTAAAACATTGCTCGACGTTTCCCATAGAAGCCTTCCTAAAGAACCGTTTGGTAAAAATTTTTACAGGCTTCCAAAGTTGCACACCGCCTTGACAAGTATTCGAGGACAATTTGAATTCGAATCACGCGGTGGTCACGTGACGCTTCTCTGCGCACAAGCAGGAATTTGCGTTCGTGGCGCATGTCAGCCCGCCATATTCGCTGCACTGTCGTTTGTACGAAATCGTAAAGGCGCGCGCGCGGGTAAAGCGTGTTTTCCTCGTGCGTTGGTTTTCATTCGGCCGGAGAAATGTCATTTGGCACGGGATTCGGAGTGGCTACCTCGGCGCCGGCTCCTGCATTTAGTTTCGGTGCCACGGCCTCCACGACGGCGACACCGGTGAAACCGGGTGAGTCCTCATCTTTTAGGTTATGTCACATTTCGAATTTCGTTGTTAAATACATGTGACCCTTTCGACCTGTTCATCGGCTTGTTTTGCTTGAGTTGCGATTCGCTCGTTTCAAAGCTGTTCGCCGTCGCTTGTCCCACGAAACATACTTTTTCTAAGTATAGTCAGCGAATCATTTCAATTTTTAATGCTGCTCCATATTACTGCGTATTTCTCTTGAATTTACATAAGTATTTCGTATAGCCCCTTCTTTGTGTTATACATACATCAAGTTGCAAGGACCATGCCAATTTTCACTAATTTCTCTGGGTGCTCGATTTGCTCGAACACTCCGAGATCTTGTCCAACAGTGGTTGGCTCATGCCTGTGCATCCTGGATCGCATCCCTTGTTAAAAAAACTAGTTTTTCTTTTTGTTTTGGCAACTATGCACGCTGTGAGACAGCACATGAATAATATCACCACTAGTACACATAGTAGAGATACTAAAACTGGGGAATAACCAGACTCGATACTGCTCTTGGTCATTTCGGTGGATGATATCTCAGCGTTATATTCGTTTGGGTAGGGATTGTCCTCCGTATTGCTATCGAACGCAGCCATTCGTGGGGGTTGTGTGTCTTCTAAGTAATACATTTGTTGGGGTATTTTTCCTAGAGTCGTTATCATAACTTCAGCTGTAATATCCTAGAGAATATCAGTACAATATGGTAGAAATGTTAATTACACTGTATAAGCGGAATATAGTTTTATAAAACATACCCCAATGGCCCTGTCCGTGGTACCAGTTTCTCCTATCATTTCCGTAGCGCTATCCTTAGTTCCATCAGCATGACGGATTAATAACCTACTACTAGACAGCGCAGGCAATTTTAACAACTTCTGGACTAGTTCGTATCTCCCATCCTGCGATCATATATTTATTAAACCATTTTATCCTTGTAAATAATAGAACAAATCATACCTGATTCACGTGCGACATGATCTTGTATCAAACCCTTATGACAATGTATAAATAAATAAATGTATGATATACTCGTGTAAAAAATAAATATATTGCCGCGATTTTATTTAAAATAACAACTGTCATTCCCTGGTTATCCTATTCGAAGCAGCTTCAAGTCGCCAAAACAAAATCCAGCAACGCAAATCCTACCTACATTCATATCGTACAAGAATTTCCATAGCCTGATCAATCATTCTGTAAGGAGAAGACATATTTAAATGATTTGAAATGATCCTCCAGCAGGATTTGGGACACCGTCCTTCGGATTCAGTACACCAGTCACATCAGCTCCGAGTCTCTTCGGCACATCTTCCACTCCAGCAACAGGTGGATTCGGAACTGCCACTGGATTTGGCACATCGACAGCCACTGGGTTTGGCAACACTACGGCAACTGGATTCGGCGCTGCACCAGCATTTGGTACCACTCCTGCCAGTGGATTCGGGTCTGCTCCTGCTTTTGGAAGCACACCAGCTTCCACCAGCACTGGATTTGGCACAACATCGACTTTTGGTACCACTCCTGCAGCTACAACTGGTTTCGGAGGGTTTGGAGCTCCCACGACAACAGCCTCGTTGGGTTTTGGAAGCTTCAGTGGATTTGGGACCACAACAACCACCTCTGCACCTTCGTTCTTTGGTGGATTTGGAACTACAAGCACAGCCTCGACTGGCTTCGGTGCTGGAACCGGATTTGGCACAGGGACTGGTTTCGGTGCGTTTGGAACTAAGCCAACAACTACAACCACCACCACTGGTTTCGGTGGGTTTGGCACAGGTCAGTTCCAATGGTATCATGTATGAAAGACAGGGAAGCATTTTTTTACATTTTTATGTAGACTCCTTATGTATTCACATTAACACTTTCCAATTAGTATTCGATAACAAAATTAATATGGAACACTGTACTCGCTAATCGTACAGGTACAGGATTCTCGGGCTTCGGCACAGGACTCTCTCAGCCTCAGCAACAGTTCCAGCAACAGCAGCAGCAACAACTGCAACAGCAAACGGTCAACACTATATCTGAAGCTCTTTACAATGCAGTCTTCAATTGTCAGCTGTACAACGACGAACGGGACAACATCATCGCCAGATGGAATCTCATACAAGCTCTATGGGGCACTGGGAAAGCTTACTATTCCATGAACGCGCCGCCCATTGACCTCAATCAAGAGAACCCTCTATGCAGATTCAAGGCCATCGGATACAGTCGCATGCCCGAAGCAGACAACAACGATGGATTGGTCATGCTCTGCTTCCACAAGAAGAAGAACGACATCAAAGAGGGCGAGGCACAGTTGATCGGTTTCATGAATAATGTCCTGGGCAACAAGCCTAACTTGTCTCTGACCATAGACAATATCAAAGCGACCGGAGAAGAGAAGAGCCAGGTGACTATCTTCGTCACTGAAAAAGGCATCACCGGAGCTCCTAGAAAAATTCCTGCGAGCGAACTGGTCGCATACTTATCGCAACCAATGCAGAAGCAACAGCTAGTGCAAAATGGCGTGGAGGACATGTTGCCTTTGGTGAAGCTGGATCCAGCACAATTAAAAGAGTATTTAGATAATCCACCTTGTTCCATCGATTCGAGATTGTGGAAGCAGGCTCAGCTGGACAATCCTAACCCACAAATGTACATACCTGTGCCGATGATCGGTTTCAACCAGGTGAAACATAGACTGAAGTGTCAGGAGGAGGAGACAGCTAGACATAGGAACTTCTTAGACATGGCAGCAGAGGAAATACAGACACTACAGAGGAAACACACAGCGATACAAGCTAGGCTCAAGGAGCACAGGAGGACTCTCCTGGAACTTCAGCATAGGGTTTTGCAAGTGAGTACATAGCATTCGTTTCCTTCAGGTTCAAATAAAATAATCAATAAACATTGTTTCTATTTTTTGCCAGGTATTGGTGCGCCAGGAGATAACTCGCAAAGTGGGATTGTCCTTGCAGCCCGAAGAAGAGGTCCTGACGCACAGGTTTGAAGCCATGCACTCGCAGATCAGTGCTCCGACTCAGTTCAAGGGCAGAATCAGCGAGATGCTGTCTCAATTACGAATGAGAAGTTACATAGATACTCAGAATCAGGAGAGATACGCGATGGATCCTATAGCGCAGGACGACATCAAAGCGGTGCGTATTATTTAAAGCAAACAACAAACTTTCTTTAAACAAGAGAAGTTGTTATAATTTTTTCTCGTTTCTTTTATTCCAGTATCTCACAATGGAACAGCAGGGCATGGCTCAGCTGATAGCGACGATACATGCCGACTTAGAAAGCTTGAAGATCATCAAAGACAGCATGTCCGAGCTTTTAATGAGTCATAGTATATCGTGAGGGTTATATTTAGTCGCATAAATTGTACCCTTCTTTTTTGTCGTCGAATTGTTTATACGCCGATGCGATTATTTGTTATCGTTCGAATACGATAAAATGTGCAAGCACACGGACAAGACTCGAGATCTCGTTGCACCCCGGAGGTTCGGTGCCATATTTATTTTGTTCTGATCTTGCAACATCCAATGTGCATATTTTTCTCGATTGTGAACGGTGTTTCGTTTACCGCGAGGGACCGAAATGTTGTCAATTGTAATAGCTCGTCGAGTGTTACGCAATTGTTACCGGTGGACTCTTTCCACAGCTTCGAGAAGGTCTATATATTTCAGATACATCAAGGGGAAAGGAGCCAGGGAGGCGTTTGTTCTACACAGATGAAGAATAAAAACGATTTTTACATAAATAATGTGCTTTTATTGGATAATTTTCACGTCAAACACGCTCCTTCTTTCCGTCCACAGAGAAATGCACATAACTCTCCGCCCGCACGCGTCCTTTTTATCTCGCTCGGACAACTACTTACACATAATATATCTTTATATACATATCATACATTGGTTGGTGTTCAGTAGAAGATACCGGGACAGCTTCGAAGCGGTACCCCACAGAAGCTCGTTTGTGCCGTGGTGTTTACGTAGGATTTTTCAGTGCCACATGTACAATCATACGTTTCCTCTATGTAGTTTCTCGTGTCACGGTGTTTGGTACGATTCTTTATTCTCATATCCGCTCGATATTCGTCGAGTTTACCCGTAAATCTAGATCACCGAGACTTCGCTAGTCGCTAACGTCGCGAACACGCGCTCACCGTTCAACAATTTCAAAGATAGGCTGTTTATCTGAATTTTTAACTGTGCATTTCAATTCTTTAATGTAATATTATACTCGCGATTCAATTAAAACCTATACGACTTTGGAACGAAATTGCCGAATCAACCATACTTATTTTTACTAACCATTATTCATATCTTGAACCACTCCAAAGTTCCATCCTAATCGGTGAATGCGAGCTCGCAAGCAAGAGAGGCATTAACGAGTTAAGATTGAGCAATTCTCTTCCGAACTGTGTCCCCGCCGGCTATCGCTGCCCTACGACGAAAGAATTAAACGTATTACGATATATTTGGTTTCGCAGTCTGATCAAAACAGTATCCTCTCGACCTATCTCACCGGTCCATTACATCCGTCCCAAACTCCTAACGTTCCCCCAAGAAAATTTTGCGTTCAACGACTGCTCAAACGTTCCCCGCGAAACCGACGGTGTCCCGAGGTTCCTTTTTCGCTGTTTGCGTTGGCTCCAGGTCGTTCCCGGTTGACAAACGACGACCGATAAATCTCTATCACTATGAAACACTGTGAAAACCAAAGGGAATCTCCTTCAGCTAACAAGGCACTTAGTCCGGGGACGACCTCGAGAACGCTGGACGCGGGTCACCGTCGGTAGTTTGAGCCCCTAACTTCAACTCCGAAGAGAAATAGACCCTCATACCCTAAAATCATCATCCGACAATCCCCTACTTGTTGATCGTCAGATCCAACGGTAGATCCTGCTCCATCTCCACGACGTTCTCGATCTTGACCCTCAGATCTTGTCCACAGGTGTTGTTCGTGTCAGCGATATTCCCCCATATATTCTGCAGCCCATACTGAAGATCAACCGATCCTAGCAGGTGCCTGAACAACGGGTTTTGCGCTTTGAGGATCAGGTCGGAGAGGATCTTGGTCTTCTCGAGGATGTTGTCGTTGGTGTGCGCGCAGCACTTGTGGCGACAACAGCAATCGTTGGTGTCCTTGCAGAGCTCTTCCTTGGTAGGTGTCTGCTCGATCTCCATCTTGAGATCCTCCGCTCGTTTGATTACCGAATGCCTGACCGGGTCGCAGCTAACCATGTTCTCCTTTTTGCAGGGGGTGCTGTTGACGATCGACTCGATATTCCTGTAGTCGACGGTGCTGACCTTACTCGGGTACTCGATGGGTTCTTCGGTTTTGATGGGCGTCGACTGCATCCCGATGCGAGGCATAGGATCAGGAATACGATGAGGACTGGTCTGAGGAGAGGAGACCGGCTCCTTCATCATCTGGCTGCCGTACATCGGGTTCACTTGGATTCTTTCAGGTATGATGTAACTGTCGTCGTAGATCCTCGGGTAAATCTTCACGTCCTGCTCGCCGTACACTTTCCTCGGCGTGATCTGATCCGCCTGCTCCTTACGCTGTTGTTCCTGCAGATTGTACATGTTGTTCCACTCGACGAAGCTCCTCTGCTCCTCGAAGCTGTTGCTCGTCTTCGGACTCGAACCTGATGCGCTGCTCTCGATGCTGCTGTCCTTTTTGTCCGACTCCGAGTTGGTCGTGCTGCTCTGCTTTTCCGGCGAGATAGTATCGAATCGCGTTTTTTCTTGTGAGTTGTTCTCGTCGAAACTCTTCTCTTGTACCTTGTCGTTGTTGTTCACGTAATGTCTGTAGGTCTTTACATGCTTCCGCAGCGACGACGGATCCGTGTACCGCTTCGGGCAACCAGGAACCTTGCAGCAATAAGGCTTGTCCACTGCGTGCGTTCTCGTGTGCTTGAACCGATCCGAAGAGTTTGAGTACGCCTTGTTGCAGCCCTCCACGGGACAAACGTACGGACGCTCACCGGTGTGCGAACGCGCGTGGATCTTCAGGTTCTCCGCGCGGCTGAAGCTCTTGTCGCACTGGAAACAGTGGTGCGGCTTCTCGTTCGTGTGCGTGCGGACGTGGACCAGCATCTTGTATCTGCGGAAGATCATCTTGGTTAGATTCTACGTTGCAGCGACGTAATTTCATGCGGAGAGAATGAAAAACACCCGTCTCCAAAATAGGTAGCCAAACCAGACTTCAAGTATTGGGTACTCTAGGTACATTTTTTAAATATTAGGTTGTCCTTAAAGTTTCTTTCACTATGTGCATATTCCATATTATTAGATAACATCAGCATACACAAACAACACAATCTTCTGTTCGTTAATGTTTTATTATCCCCCTTTCTTAACCATGCCATTGGTTTTCTTAAAAATTACTCTGAATTTGCACTGAGTACGTTAATCGAGAACGAAACAAATTTTTGAGACAACCTAATACATAAAAGAATGTTCCCCAAAATCGGTGCGTGAAAAATCGACTTGTTGATTGTATGTTGCAGGAAAATGATCGCTCACCTCGCGTTAAATCCACGCTCGCCCCTCGCACAGCCCTCCCAGCCGCAGTAGAATAGTCCTCGAGGTCCTGGTGCGGCGTGCAGCCTTGCGACATGTCCTGCCAGTTGTTCCAAGGACGTGAACCATCGGCCGCAGTTTTGCCATCTGCAAAGAAGTCGCAGTGAGTATCAACGATCGCTCCTAATCGCCGCGGTATGCGGTTCCAATAATCGGAACGGAAAACAGCGGCTCACGAACGCGTCATTTAAGAGTATTGATCTTTGCTCGTTTGACGGGGGCCGATCGAACGGTTGAACGGTGGTCCGCGTGCCTATTGCGATCGTTTAAGGCCAATCGAAGACCACCGGATCCCCTCGGTGTGCTCGATCGATCTATTTATACCGTTTGTTTCCCCTGTCACTCATTTACCGAGAAACGCTAAATATAACCAACACGCGCGTCGGCACGATCTTTGCATTTTGATCGATCCACGCGCATCCTTGCTAAGGCCAGTTTCCGGGGACTCGGGCCCCGCAAAACTTATCGCCGACATTCTCCGAGAGAAAGGGACTTGTTCTTACTCTGGGCTCTGCTTTGAAAAAATACAAATCTAGAATCATTTTGCTAAAAAGGAATTGAAAGTGGCCACCCTGGTACCCGGTTATTGCTGCACGGGTTAAAGGGGGTGGTCCAACGCAACGAAATGCGAAGTTAGAAATTGAACTGTAAACAGTCTATTACTCGTCTCTTTCGTTAGAGATTCGACGACGGTTTCTCCGACTTCCACAGGCGCGCCGGGTTCAAATATCGACGCGCGATTTGCGTCAAGAGCGTCCGTTCCGCCAATTAATACCAATTCCATTCATTGTGCAATTGCCGCCGGTTGACACTAGTTTATGTAGACCCACCGAGCTTGCTGCTATTCCAGTCAACGGCATCGCCTGTTCCGCGTATCGGAGCCTGTCGATCGAAAGGTCGCGGATCAAGGTAACGTCGCGACGCACAGTGCTCAGAGAGATAAGGGTTAGCTGGACAACATTTTTTTTACGCGTCCAGACCCTAAACAGTACATTCACTAAACTACTTCAATCAGTGCATCCAAAAATGCATTTCCATGATCAAGAAATTCAACGAGGCACCATTAAGAATCACTATGCTTGTCTACATTGCAGAATGCCTTCGTGTTTAATAACTGGACTGCGGATTTTATGCATTTATGGTAAAAATCATTAGGTGCAGTTTAAAATAGTAGAAAGGATAAAATGATTTAATAATAGAGACCATTCAAAAATGGTTGAATCGAAGACAACGCAGTAAATGAGTACGCGAGTACTCAATTGCCTTGACAAGGGTCCGAGCAAATGGCAAGGCAAGAGGTTAATGTTGATGGTATCTTTTACGATGCGATAAATCACAACATATCACGAAATTGTCAAGTGTGTTACAGCAAACCGAGAAGATCTCCAGTTTCAAAGAAGATGAAGGGAGTATAGAAAATTATTCCTGACCATTCACTCACGAGAAGGCACATCCAGTTCGCAACTGAAATTTTGCATGTCATCCAGCTAACATGTTCGAACCATAGTGCATCGGCGAATCATCGCGGTTTTCTGCGCACTTTCCGAGGTTTGCGGAAGTGGCTTTCCCGAAGCGAGCTGTGACGTTTCGCGATATCGCGCGTCACTCGTGACTAGCCTAATCGCTAGCTTAAACAAGCCGCGGCACGGGGAGGCATGCCGTAGGATCCGTCGGTCGAAGGAAGAAGGAGAAGACAGCGATCTAATCTTGTCCTAGTGTTCATTCCGGCTGGAACAATTGATAAGAAAATTGTTTCGCTAGGCCACGAGGCTGCTGCATGCAACACTTGCACGTGTACGTCGCGAGCTTCCGCGATAAACACTCGGATTCCCGATTCACGTCCAAAATTGTCGCCGACGGAAATAGAGCGTGGCGAGCCCGCAGAGGGAACGAATATAATCACGCATTAGTCGTCTCGATAGGTTATCAACGGGATGTGGCTTTCTTCCGTGACCGGTAAACATCCATCTTTTTTCCATCCGCGGCCTATCCGTGCGAACCGCGATTAAAATATAATCGACTGGCATATGCAACGGTTAGGCGGACGGCTGCGACGCAACTCCGAGACCTCCGGAGCCGTGATGTTGATGACGCCTCGATCGATCGGAGACCGAAATTGATCAAAATCAGGCAATGAATTTAGCAAATAAAAGAATCAGCTCATCGAACAGATTACTATAATTATGAAATGTTGGAAGCTGCATGTTTGCAGAAAAGAAATCGATGGAGAATTGTATACGATTTATGTGTGTGTTAATGCTTTTCCTAATGCCAACGTATTGACGAAAATGAATTCCTATTAAGACTGCAAAAGAATTGAACGAATAACTCCTACTATAAATTTGATCTTCCCATTCGTGAATTCATTTACTAAATTATAGGAATTCGATTGTATTGGATTGCCTAGGAGTTGTAATTTCACAACTATAACTACAGAATTGAAGAATCTATCAAGTGTATTAATTCGTTGATACGTTGATCGTATCAATTGCCAGGACCACGTGCGAAACGTCTCATCAAATTTCCGGAACTTAACGGTCGTCAACAAGTTATCGGCAACTGTTGGCCACTGCAAAACGGAATCGATCCGCGAACATCGTTGCTCGATTATCGGTGCGGAAACTGGTTGCGACCGGAATGCGATAAATTGCCAACGCTTTTGCAGATACGCGCGATTTCTCGTTCACGACCTCGTCAACAAACCAATCGCGGTCGCGATCGTCTGGCCAGTCCGAAAAGAACCGCGAACAGAAACTCCCGCGAGGATCAAGGAAGCAAGCGAAAGCGATCGGGGGCGGGAGAGACGTTTTACTGAATAGCGGTCGGTTAAGGAGAGACGATACACGCTTTCCCAGCTATTCCCGGACTTCGATCGCGATAAAAATTCGTGGCTCAATTTAGATAACGTTTCGACGACGCGGTTTTAGCGGCGCCGGTATCTGCCAGACGGTGATCCGCGACACGAGTAAACAAGAAACGAGACGATACCGCGAAGAACGAGATTTCGGGGATCCCACGGACCAACGGGAATGTTTGCAATTGTAAATTTATTGCGGATTTTATCCAATTGCAATAGGTAGACCGCGGATTTCATGTGTTTGCGATGGGTAGACTGCGGATTTTTATGCAACATAAAATGTTTCCTGCATTAGGCTTAGAGATTTCTTTAATCTTTTAATCTATTCAGTGTTTTTAATTGCAGCTGCTCATTTTTGTCATAAATGCGTAAAATCCGCAGTCTAGCGATTATGTGTACATTCATGCAAAAATGAAACTCGAAGGATGTTGATACACTATTTTCAACTTGTTGAGATTATTATAGAATTAATGTTTACAGTCTAATGATAAGTGAACAAATATAAAACATTAGAAACTCGAGAGGAATTTAAGTTGTTACTTGAAATCTTGATTGAGTGAAATTGTAAAGTTTGCTGCTTCATTTTATGAAACGTTTATCTCGCGAGAAGATCCGGAAGCTATAATAAGAAAGTTCTGATAACTGCAGATCGGAAAGTTAATATTTTCGGTTGTAAATAGCTTTTCCTTCTTCTCATTCTCGTCTTTCCGACGCGATAGTTGAACAGGGGATTATGTTACTTCTGCCTGATCGACGCACGCGTTTCATAACAGAGGATTATCTCGCCATTAGGCTTCGTCAGAGAGATGTCAAAACTATGTCAGAAAATAGAGAAGCTGTCTACTGTTAACGTTCAAGCTATCGAGCTCTGTGACTGAATCGTATGTATGCTGAATGGTTGTGAGAATGTGTTCGACAATTTAGCCACAATAATTATTACTTCAGACTTGTAACTTGTAAGTAATAGGAAGTGGAGTGGAAAGATATTATGACTATACGTGTCCTTTTTACAAAACAAACCATAATGATAAATAGTTCTTTTCATGCAGATGTGTGTTGATGATGATGTATCATGATATAGATCATGATGATGATTAATATCTCGTTAATCGTTCTATAGAGGGTAGTATTTGTCTCATGAAATTTTTTACACGTTCTGCTACACCTGAGTGTTGAAACACTTGAGTGTTGAAAAGTTCAAATTGCTACCAACTAAAGCTACAAATATAACCTCCTATCGCGTCCCTCATCATTTCGTGCGGCATCATCTCGCGAATGCACAGTACAAGCACCGTTGTCGCAAAAACTCCTTCCGAGGAATACATGACGTCACGTTCCGAGAATTGTCCCACCAATGTACCAATGGGGGCAGTGGCGGGTTTAACGGTAAGCGGACTAAGCGGCCGCGTGAGGCCCCGCTTTTTTGTTAATAAGTTTATGAGAGTTTTCTCTTGTAACTTCTATTTCTAACTTAAGTACCTATCACCTATCGCCTCGGTAGATTATACTATAGGTTTGCGACGTGATTCGATTCTGACTATAGCATTTCTCCTCGATTCTCTCGATCGGATAACGCAGATTGCCGCGTCTCACGGGAATAGACTCGAAAGGACACACTGATACAGTTGAGTCACACGCATTTTCGCTGCTCGCCGAGTAAGTTACAATACTACTTCAGGTCTGTAGTATCGCGTGGCGACGAAAGATGACGATATGCGTCAGAATAAGCGTGTGAGGATTAGCCGAAGCTTTAATCCCCTTGCACCTGTGTGGTCCAAGTCTATTCTCGTGAGACGCGGATTATACAAGTACCGAAGCCTACCTGCACTTTAGTTGGGCGTTCTCTCCGCGCCGGATGGAGCCAAGTTCCAAGCTGGAGCTGGAGGCGTCCGAGTCCGAGTGCGCAGGACTCGGTGGGCCAGTGTTCGCCAATCCTCCAGGTGAGACTCCGAGTCCTGGCAACGCGGCCGACGGCGACGTTCTCAGTTCCTCCTCGACCGGCATCCTTCGCGGCCAAACCGGAAGGTCCAGCGGTGGCTGCTGATGCAGGCTGAGGCTCCCGTAGTAGCTCGAGTTCGGGCTGGTCGAATAACCGGAAATCGGACTGTAAAAACCCGGCACTGCTCCTAGCAGGGTGCCCGGGTAACGAGCGGCGCCGTACGGACCGACGTGGCTTGGCATTCTACCGGGAACGTAAACGATCATCTTTATTCTCTTGTTCTTTAAAATTCGCTCTCTCTCTCTCTCTCTCGCTCTCGCTCTTTCTCGACCAAACGCGTGCAAATTTCCCCCTTCGATACTCTCTTCTGTAATTGCGACCCTGTTCGTTAAATATCCCGCTTAACAACCCGATAGCAGGAATCGTGGAAATCCGATGTTGACTCTTTCGAGCACGAAGAGGATTTTTCACCCGATCTTCTCTGCCGATTCGAAAGCCGATCGATATCCACGGCGTATCGATCGGTGTGGTGTACTACTCTATTCTCGAGATTAAATGGGTGCAGCAGGTTTCCCGCGCATCGGTGCTGATCCACGTACAAGACGTTCCAGGTCTTGCTGAAGCCCTTTGCTCCTGAGCACACCGTAGCCAAGCAAGTCGACCTCTCTCTCTCACGTTCACATATAAAAATAAACACACACCCCCGGGCCGTGTCAGCGCGCGCACAGTTTATCACTCGGAGAGGTCCGAGTCCGTATCGTCAGATGTATTTGAACCGGTTCGACTTGAGTATACGGTAGCTCAGGAACTGCTTGCTGTACTCGATCGAGAACATAACTAGGCTGCAAGCCAGCGGCGGCAAGCTCATCAAACGGGACCACGATCTCCTAGGAACCGCCGTTTCTCGTCGATCTCTGATTTCCGTCGGATCGGGGCCGAGTCGATCGACAACAACCAAATCCTCGAAAAAAGCTTGTTTAAAGCCGTCGCTAGAAGAACGATGCGTCCATCCTCGTGCGTTATCTCGTCCTCAGGATCACGGTCGCGATTATCTGGAGTCTTATCCGGTCTCGATGATCGGGATCGACAGGCAAGATCGTCAATGGCGTATCTCAGTCGGCCGAGTCAGGAACGTTCGAGATCGTAAGAGAGGAGACAACGAGGATCAACGGAGTAGCAAACAGCAGCTGCCAGCAAACAGCGTAACGAACGTCGGACTAATATCAACGACCGACCACCAGGCCTTATATATAGCCGCGCTATCGTGGCAGATACTCGGACCGAGACGTCCCTCTCTCTTTCTACACGCGCTACCACCAACATCAACAAAATGATAACGCGTAATCGCGACCACTTCCACGGAGGCGACGCCTCCTATGAGCCCAACGATGCAGCCATGGACGAGAACGAGCCCCACCGAGACGATTTACAATCGAGAACACCTACTTATCACGTGGTCAGACCTTTCGCGAGCACGTGCCGAAATTTTAGGTAACGTGCCGAGAGAACTGCGCGTCAATCCGCTAAACAGACCTGTTTGACGCGAGCTTCGCGGAAATTGTGCGATGAGGTTTCGAAGGTTTCTGACGGTGATACTGCTCTTTCAGAAACGTCATGCTTCACCGAGGACCATTTAGAGTGATCGGTTGAATGTTGATTTTCACTTTGGGCAGTGCTGTAGCGATCGGAAGCAGTCGCTGTTTAAATGAGAGAGTAAAGAGATTTTCTGGGAATGCATTTTTACGTGCTTAACAATGTACCTCGTCGTAGACTGCAGATTCTGTGCATTTGTAGCAAAAGTTGAGATGGACGTGGGGAATGAAGTTTTGTAGGAATATATTTTAGTCTGCTAAACAATGACGTGTCGTTGGATAATAATTGTTCTGGTCGGTAACTATTTGGTTTAGGATTTATTTTGCTGCTAGAACGACTATGGATTTTAAGCATTTATGATAAAAATTGGATAGGTGAAACTCGAAACAGTTCAGCAATGTTAAGCAAACTTGAATATGTTATCCATGCTAACCTAATAATTTGTTCTTCTTTAATTTTTACAACCGGACAGCTTATCTTCGCCGGAGAAAATGAAGCTCCCTTTCGAAAGTGACAGTCTGTAGATACGAATGTAAATTCAAACTGATCTACGATCTACGATCTACGTCTAGAGTAGTCTAGACCTGCTTCGTCTTCGTCGTGCTCTAGATCTACTCCTCGAAGAAGATTTTCTCGTTTCATCCGGTTCTGTTAGAATCGTCGCCACGACGATAACGCGGATTTTCAGGGTTTCGAAAATCTTCTGTCTACTGAAGTGAACCGTCCAAAGTTCGATCGTCGATGGATCTTATCGATGGATTGGACTTGGGGACTTCTGGAACGAGTTGCCCCCCATCGATATTAATAATATAATCCTACGTTTTCTTCATCGAATTCTGCAAAAGCGTCCAAAATTTTGGCAGATGGTGGGAGTCGATTTCCCTCCCACTCCTTTATAGCGTCTCAAATAGCAACTTTGCACATACATAGTATACGATCGAGCAGAACAAAGTCCTACATATCTCCGAGAAGCTGTCGCGTTATCGCCCTCGTGTTAGCGAGCTACTGCGAATGGATGCTCGCAGTGTCTGAGTCAACAAATCGAGTGGAGGTGAGAGTTTGGCTGGCCGCGAAGAGGATTCCGCCTGGACCCCCCGCCACGGGGTTCTACCACAGTTCGAAACTGAACCTACCACGGTCAAATCACCGGTTTCTTATCTGGCAATTGCTGTAATTATCGCGATTCATTCAAGGACAATAACAAAATAAATCCCCTTCTTCAAGCGTTCATTGCAGTCAGCGATTAAATTATTATATGTATAAATCTTACAAGTAAAAGGACTGAATTTAAAATGAAGTTCCAATCGTGATAGCCACGAATTCATTTCTACTGTTACACAATAAGCCGGAACAAAATTATTAGAATACGTTAATGGAGGTTCGCGATTGAAGAAGAATTCTGAAATAATGTAATACAGAAATACTATTACAAAATGGTCGAATCTCGAGTCGAACTCGATTTTCGGAGGATAAGTATTGTCTGGCGATCAGAATCTAGAAACTAAACTCTAGACGGAAGAAAGGAAGATTGTGCTATAGTCCACGTGTCTATCGCTCGAAGTGTACAAAACAAAATCCTTAAGCACGGTCGAGTTATCGGCGAGCGATTTCTCGGCATTTTTAATCATGTTGCGCCCCACTACGGGGATTTCGGATGGACGATCCCGCGAGGTGCGCCATCACTGGATGACGTCAAGCTTCGGCTATCATTGCCGCCGAGGAAAAATTTCATGTTACGTAAACGGATTCGTCAGAGTCCGTGGATGGTGCTTATCGAGAGTTTGCTTGTCTTCGTCGGGCGAGTACGGCAGCTGAACGAAAATTGGATCCGTCTGACAGATGCACTCGAGAGGACCGGTCGAGAGAGTGACCGGGCCCCTGATCGTTTCGAGCTTATATCTCGCTCGGCCTTGAATTTATTCCGTCCTCCTGCCTGGTGACCGTCGCGTGGACAACCTTGCCAGAGCCCGAAACGATCCAGCGATCATTGATCGTCGCGCGGCCCGTATCGTTTCGCGAGAGATCGGTCCAGTCGCTCTCTGGTTTCACGTGGGTCTGTCGATCCTTATTTAACGAATGCTTGAAGAGTAGCGAAGTGTGTGGTAATAATTAGACTGCGGATCTTTATGAAAAATAAAAATTGACTGCAGTGGTCTTCGGAAATGAAAGTCAGAAATTTTCTTCTTTTAAGAAATTCTTGAAAATTGAATTACATTTCACGTAATGATTTCTACTGTTAATGAATACAATTCCCAGTCTAAAGTATTTAAATTTTGAGGAATCAGAATCAATGAATTAAAACTGTTGTATGAAGTTGTGCTGCCAGCGAGGACGACTCTGTGTTTATTGCTAAAATTCGTTATTTAAGAGATAACGCGGGGATTTCTTTTCTCTTCGGTGAAAAACATCGACTGTTTCATGTTCTGTAACTCTTTGCATTCGGAGACTTTCCTCGTATGTTTTCTTTTATGTAATATGTGTAGATAACGTCTGACCTATAATGGGCGAATGAAAACTATTTTATGTGATATGATAACTCAATTCGAATTCAATTAGTCAATTTTTCCGGAAAGAATTGTCGGTTCTTTCGACGTTAAAAGATAATTTACAAACGTTATCGTTTTGATATAGTAGGTTGGTGTAGGATCGAATGTAGGATTCGTTCTAATTGGCTCTAGTTCATTAGGACAACCTTCGTAACCAATTACATACGATTCAAGTATTATGTCAGCGTGCGACACTCGCACTATGGACTTTGAAAGCGTCAAAGATAGAAGCAACTGGAGTTGAGACCAATAATGGAAGTTCCTTTTTGCTCTCCACTGACTGCCAACTTTTTAGATGCAATAATATATGAAATGCTTGACATTAATGATACTCAGAGTGTGTCAAGGCTGCGACCAAGTTCAATGAAAAGAAGGAAAACCATTTCCTCCGGACGCAACAGATGCGCCGGGCGACCATCCGCGCGTTAGGCTAAATGATCCATTCGCCTTGAATGAAAAGTCGAACGAGGTTCGACTCGCTTTTTTGCTCGACAATTGGAACCGCCGCGGACAAAGCCCGGGATGTTCCCTGAATCTACGAGGACCAGCGTGAGAAATTTTCGAAACAGGTCGAGGAGAATCGATTTTATTCTTCCCGGCTTTGATATTTGACAAGAGACGTGTTCCGAAGTTGAGTTAGCAGCAATGGTTGTATACGTAGTCAAAAATGTTCGAAAATTATTTTAGCAATCCAATGTTGTGTAAAGGAGAATTTCAGCCGTCTCAAGCCAAAGATAGTAATCCAACGTGAATTTAAAGAAATGTTAAAATTAGATATGTACCATGTCATCAATTTTCTTTACTTTTTATATAATGAAATTGATCATTTGTAAGCTTGTAAAATCGATAGCTGAGCAAATAATTGAAACAAGTTCGTGCTGGAAGGCAGCGAATGCTAAAAACAAAGGATTAATAAAAATCCCTGTACGTCTGTCCTTCTGTTCGCGGATTCTACGTTCGCGGAAGATTTCCTAATAAGCGACGATCGAAGTGTACAGCAAAGTTTCGACACGGAGCTGCTAATCGAACGGCAATCTAATCTTGCCGGGAGTCAGACTTCACTCGTCTGGTGCTTGTCGGTACACAAGCACGCGCTGGAATCAAGATCCACCTGTTGCTATCAGTCCCAGTGGTTCTCATCGATCTCTATCAGCCTTCGTAATTTCTATTTCCGTTTTAGCACTCGTCAATTAAAGACATTTCGTAATCGGATATTTTTCGTGTTTGCTAATCAAACGAGTTTTTGGAGATCTCGCGCGTTCTGATCGGAAGGAGAACGTTCTACAACGTTCGATGGAAGGATCTACGTCGTGGTTGGGCCACGGAGAGAATGTGTCGGGAAGTTAAAAACAACGATTCGGATTCACGTGCCGCCTCGGTGGCCCACTGATAAGAGGAGCAGGGGGGTCCACACACGTTGGTCGTGACGTGAATAAGATTAACGCCATGCGGTTATTTTTCGTCGTTATCTAGTCGCAATATCGCTGATACATCCGGTTCTACTCGCAGGCGTCGCGGAAATTAGCGAAATCCTGCCAGTTCCAATTTGCAACCCTGCCTTGCACAACAACTTTGTCGAGATTGTATTTTTCCTGATTCTGTACATTTTTGCAAGAAACAATCAGCAATATACAAAAGTCCCTCTCTCCTAATGTTCCTGTACCTGAACGTGTTTTGAGATCTAGAGCAGGATTTCATACATCTAAATGCAAATCCACATATGGATTAATAAATCCTATGAATCGAATCATTGCAAACTCCAACTTTATAATAGAATTGATTTTTTTAATGGGTCGTTGCACACTTCCAAAAGAAAATTACGCAGGATTAACTGATAATATCATTACCTTTATTCCAACAGTTTTTGTGCATGTCCCTTCTTAGTTAATTTAGGTTAAGTCTTTGTTCTATTGTAAACATTTGTGTAAAAGGACCTCGGTCCGTTTATAATAAATATAATAATAATAATAAAAGTATAAAAATCTTCAACTACCAAAACTTTGGTAAACGACGGATTCACTGGTATACCAAGATCTCCGATTGTTTCCAATTACAACCATTCCGGACAAGTCGAAGATCGCATCATGAAGGATCCAGCAGCGAGCGAGGATAACCGGAAGGATACCCTACGAGAGATCGAGGAACGATCAAACAAGCATTAGAGGCTCGGCGTAACAAGGGGACGAAGAATGGAGGCGACACGGCAGATGCCAGACGGAAGATAGACGTTCAAGAAAAAATAAAGGATTTCCCGAGGTACACGGCAGCCATTGTTTCTCGGTCTCTTAACTCGAAGATGATCAACCTGCGGTGTTCTGTCCTCTCCTGGCGATCCTATCGGTTAGATTTTTCACGGGGTTCTACGGGGTGCCGATCGAGCTTCCTGCTGTGTCTTTGCTTTTTTCTTGGTTCTTAATTCTTCATTTTTTTTCGAGGACACGAGTCCTTGGATCTTGGACGTGTCGCGCAGAACTGTAAAAATCTTGACTGAATACTGACGTCTGTTTATTATGCCTTATTAACGCGTTGGTCGCGGAATGATCATCTTCTTAAGATGCTGGCAAAACTGTCATTATCATTTATCATAAAAATGAATAGATGAATTGTAGGCATTATATTTATATTAAAAATTAAGTTAATTTCAAGCTGTTTGATGTCTCGACAATGGTCAAACAGATATATTCCATTTTGTCGAAACGTTCCCTGCGTTTTAAGTACCCCCAGCGGTCAAACCCCGGGGATATTAACGAATATGGTACTAACAATCCCCCCTTGGCCCTTCCACCCTCGCAAGTTCCCACCCCCTGTCTCGCATGACACCCCACGGACCAAACTGCCGGTGTCGGCATGCTTTGATCTCATGGAACGCGGCGAACAGGTAGAGGAGACCGAGAAAAGGACGGTAACGGGTGGAAAGGTACGCATGGAGAGAGAAAGAGAAAGAGAGAGACAGATGGACGCAACCAGAGATTCCACGACGACCAATGAGAGATTCAGGCCCGGCTCTAAACTCGAGAAAATATGTTCAGAGTTTTTAGATTGAGATCCGGCTCGGATAGCCCTTTCCCTTGATCCTTCCACCTCCAACTTTGCCTCTCGTTCTCTTTCCCTCGGTTTCGCTGCCTCTTTACCATCATACGAACACCGAAAGAGGTTTCACTGGCTCTCCACCCCTCCTCTGTATATTTCTGATCTTTCATTTAGATTTGATTTCGGTATTCCTCCGGTGGACTTTCCAGGTCCCTGCTTTTGCTAGAAGCTGGCTCTCGGTGGCTTTTGCTAGAGCGAAGACTTGGAGAGCTGGATCAAGTGCTGAATCTTTCGGGACATGATTTTGATATTCCCCACGTGTAGCGAGGTAGGGAACTTGCTGGGAACCTAACCAGCTAGAGTCTATCTTGCAGCAGCAACTCACGAAAAAAAGAAAATAACAACGAAGAAAAATCCGAAGACTGTAGAGCTAAATAGCCTTCAGAATCCGATCTAAGTTTGAGGGCATTTCTAAGAAACTTTTTTAACTCTTACTTTAAACTCTTTTAACAGCGAGAAACTAATTTTGAGGGCTTCCTCAAGAACGTAGGCTCCTCTGGCTGAATCTATCTTCCAGAACGATGCTAACACTTCGCCCGTCCCACGAGCAAAACAGAGACAAACGTGCTGCTTTAAAAGGCGAAGCCTTTGAAGAACGCCTCGTTCTCCAGGACCTCCAAGCAAGTCTTAACAAGGAACCCGTGCGCATTCGGCGTTTAATCCTCGGCTGTTGCGAACGGTCTCGTGTATAGAACGCGTGTCGCGTTGCGTGTGGCTGCCCACTACAGAAATACCCTGTGAAAGGAGGGTGCAGGAATCGAGGCTCTTGATCGCAGCTTCTGCTCTCGCGCAGCGGGGGTTGAAATTCCCGCGGTTCGCGCACGGCACCGCGTCGTCTAGCGTAGACGTGCTCGACGTGCCGATTTTTATTCGATCGCGCTGTCGGGGACCAACCAACCAGCATCGCCAGCCATTCTGCCGATTTCTTTTTCCCCCCGCTGGTAACCGATACGGGGCGCGAGCCTCGAGTGCCGTGAGAGACGAGCGCGAGCGCTGTCTCTCGCGAGAACCGGCCACCGAGAGCCCCGCGGTGCCCCAGCGGGCAACTTCGATGGCCCTACAGAGCCACTTCTATATCCTAAGAGATCCCCCTCCTTCCTTACAGTTTCGTACTGTTCTCATTGTCGAGCAATTTCCACTCTGAGCTTTGGTCAACTGAACCATTAAGGTCTTCTGGTCCGGAGCGTCATTTTGCAGGCGTTGTTTGAGAATTTTTCTAAAGAAATCGAGCGACTGTTTTGTGCTGAGTTTTTGCATACATGTTTTCTATTGTTTGGACCATGTGCTGGAATTTTTTCAAGTCAAAATACTCGAAATTGTAAAAAAGCATTAAACAATATGTATTGTGGCTCTTGATGAATCTAGCTGCGATGCTTGCGAAACGCCAAGAAGTATACCGAGTCAAACACTCAACAGTGAGAACTGTACTTCAATTCTTCTGTTCGATCTATAAGAACCTCGCATTCTCAGATTCTTTCCCACAACTCTCACGAACGAGGCTGCACCCATCGACGACCTTTGTTTTCAGGGATGAAAGTGCCCGCCCGCCTAGGTGCGAACGCTGAGAATGCTTACGCCGATCCTACAGGAACCACCGATCGAGTTAATGGAAAAAGGATCTGCCGTCATGGTACTGGACCTAACAATCTCCTTATAAGAACACCATAGGGTTCGCGACAGGCGGCGTCGCGCTTGAAACACCGCCAGGTAGCCTGATCGATTAAGGGGAGGACGATTCAGAATGCTGAAAGCTGGCAGAGTTTTGCGGTTTGTTTTGTTGGAGAACTGGGAGGCGGTTCCGTTTGAAATTTTCTGGATAATTATCCTCATGCTCGGGTAATATGTACGAGATTTTTTTATTGGGAAATATGCAGTAGAAGTTGAAGTAGAAGAAGACTTTCGTGCAAGAACTGGGTAAGTTTAGACTTTGAAAATGGTGTGATTCTTTCACCGAACAATCAGAAATGTATAGAAGTATATAAAACGTCGAAGGTCGAAGATTTTGAAGCTTCGAAGCTTCGATTTCAGAAACTTCGAAGATGATGAAAAAAGTTTCGAAGCTTCGAATTTTGAACCTCCGTAGTAAATTATTAGAAGAATAAAAGAAACGGAGTTTCGAAGCTTTGAACATTCGAAATTTCGCTGCTATGTTGTATTTGATACAATTACAGTGAGCGTAAAAAGTGATTGGACACTCCTACATTATAACAAAAATACGCCACCACAGTTAAAAGATTGAAGTCGGGCATTTTAAAGAAATACCCCAATATTTTATGACACATAATGTTTATATCAATACAACGTTCATACGATTCGAAGACTTCGGAACTTCGTGCACTTCGAAGTTCACTTCGTTCCTTTGAATCCTCGAATCCTTGAATCTTCGAAGCTTCGAAAAAGTAACAGCCGTAGTCTGGATTAGAAAAGGTCGCACTGAATCCATCCAGTTGCACATCCAACATCAACTCTTCAGAGGCAGTTTCTTCAGATTGAAAACATCTATGACAAAAGCGTGGCCGACAGAAGGATGTAAAGAGTCCAGTATGGTGGTCGATCAATTCCCCCCCGCGACGGGACACTACGAAGACAGTGCTGAAGCATCTCCGACGGTCAGCAAGGTCCGGTGACCTTGGGGGGTAACATGAGAGCGACGTCGAGGTTGCCGCTGGGGATGAACGACGCGTATCCTTCGGTGATTTATCACGTTTCAGGATGGAATATTAATATCGGTATGGCGTGTGCCTGCAGTCCTCCGGCGAGCATCACGATCCTCCTCGATCGCTTGCACACCGAAGAGAAAGAGGATGAGGAGGAGGAAGAAGAAGAAGGTGGTGAGGCTCTGTGTCCGATCAGGATGCACACGCACGCACACACCGATCCCCCTCCGATAGGTATTACGAACGGGACAGAGGATGGCTACCGGTCACAGCGGGAGAGCACGCCAGGGGTCCTCTACCTCTACTCGCCGACTCGAGCCTTGCTACCGAGAAAGAACCGAAGGCTCTCGTTTCTCTCTACCGTCGCTCTTCCTCCTCTTTCTTCCATTCGTTCTTGGTCCCGCTCCCTCCACAACTGTGCTACCGTTCGCTGATTCGTTGGTACCGTCACATGACCGGTTTATAAGGACCTCGGCACCGTTCGACTGTTCACTCGTTGGACGCGCATCCTCTCGCGAACTCCTCCCGGCCAGGAGATACAGGATCCTCCGTGATATTGGACCCTCGATTAGGGCTGTTACTTTTCCGAAGCTTCGACTCTTCGAAGGATTCGAAGGAACGAAGGGAACTTCGAAGTGCACGAAGTTTCGAAGTCTTCGAATCGTATTAAGATGTAACTTAATCAATCTTTTAGCTGTTTTTTCGAAATGTAGGAGTGTCTGTAATTGTATGAAATATGACTTAGCAGTGAAATTTCGAAGTTCAAAGCTTCGAAACTCTGCTTCTTTTGATCCTCTAATAATTTTAGGAGGTTCGAATCTTCGAAAATTCGATTCTCATCACCTTCGAAGTTTCAGAAATCGAAGCTTCGATTCTGCTCTTGCTCGTATTCATAAAATAGTTGAATAGAAGTAGTTTTTATTTAATCGCAGTTATCCGTATTCGCAACGAGCCACCCATAAACTGTTAAAATTTCATTATATTTAGATTTGCAACTTTACGAAGTTCTATCATAATACTTTGAATGATGAATACTTCAGAAGATTGTCAATATCCTCCGTCTTTCTTCATCGAGCAGGATGTTTCTAATTTATCGTAATGTCCTCCGAGCCTCCCCGAACAATATTCGCAACAAGACATTCTGAGAACATCGTGGAGCCTATTATCCGAAATGGTACACCCACCATTATGCTAACGGTTTTAGATTGAGCTCCTTGTAAGATGTTAATGCCAGCTGTATTAGCACATCTCCGTAGCTCATATTCCGTATTTCCATACCAGGCTTATTACTGCGTCGTACATGAGGATTATGCTCCCTAATGATAATCTTGTTTTAATCCTTGTCCGCTTAGACAGTACATCTCTTCAACATCTCTTTAACAGGAGATCTACGACGTATTAAAATTGCTTATCGAGGTTTCTAGCAAATGTTACCATACTATTCAAAGTGGTCCAATAGTCTTTCATGTTTCATCATTCTCTTGAGCACACTGTCTAGAATTTAATAATCTTTACAATGTTGTTTAAAGGTCTCAACTTTTGCTACACGAATTTTCCAATAGATTAACAAATTTTGGAACAATCGCCGGTAGATAACGTCTTAAAAGACAAGAAATTGCTCATACGACTTTCTTCAAGTTCTACTGAACAAAATAGCAAAATAGCCAACGGGAAAGCGCCGCTACGTTGCCGGAAGGTAAACAGTACAGAAAATCGAGTGCTCCGGATCGACTGTCAGCGTTTCCGGCGATCCTCACGGCCCGAACGGTACCATGGGAACACCCTCGCCGGCAGTGTCCTCTTCAGGATCTATTCTAGCCGCTGGATCTTCTAAAAATAGCGTGGGGTTACCGGAACGGTTGCGTAAAGGGAGGAAAAGTAGAGCGCGGTATGGTTCGACGGCGTCTCGTTGTATGAAAATGACCGAGAGGGACCGGGGTTCACCGTACTTGTCCCGATAATGCGATTCGGTTCACGCGCGATATTTAAACGCAAGAAGCCGATCGACGCGTGAGAAAATCTAACGGTCTCGGAGAGGAGCGTGTTGCTCGGCGCGCGTCACGCTCGCGTATCGTAAACGATTTCTCGCAATCTCGTAATAACCTGAGACCCGTAAAGGTCACCGCGAGATTTCCGAGAAGCCAGCTGTAGGTGTAAGCAACGGTGGCGTTCGTCAACTTATCGTTTCTTTCTTTCCGCGACGATCAATAGAAACTTTATATCGAACGGCAAAGTCGACTCTCGCTATCGGCCGCCGATCCAGAAAAATAGAAGCTTATCTCGCGATCAAGCGTCGCAGACATCGCGGCACGCATCGATTATCGAGCTGTGCACAATGTCTTTGTTGTGCGCGCGATAACGGCTTATCGTTTTCGCAATTACGGCTTCGGCGGGATCGATCGGATCCGCTATCTGCGCGAAATGAGATTAGCGGTCGATATTTTTAAGCGGTGGTAAGTGAAGGATCGGGGCTTGAGGGGAAAGTCTGGGAAAGTCTGTTGGGCTGATGCTTGCCTGTGGAGTCAAGGGAACTTGTGAAACAGGTAGATTGATTTGAGACTTAAAAAATTAGTGTACTCGGAGAGACTATAGAACTACACGTAAATTTGTTCAAAATTCCCTCTTGAAACTCGAGTGGAAGCCTATTAATAGGATTTTCAATAATTGTGCCGTACCAAAAGAAAGCATAGAAATTTTCTTTTACATTGTAATCTTAAATGAAACTATTAGATGACGTTATTGAGGGTGACTTATTAGTTCACAATGAAAATTGCTGTTGCCGTTGAAGGTTCCATTAAAAAGCGTTTAGCCATGTACCATAGATTTTTCAAAATTAATGGTAATGTGTTAACTCGAAACAATACTAAATTTATAGTTTAACACGTTTGAAAATCCCCTTCGTACCACAGTGGAAAAATTCTTCACCTTGAAACGATGCTGCATTCTGTGGTGTTCGAACGATTTACCTGAGGAGGGGGTCTCGATGAGCGAGTACCACAGGGGGGAGATCATTGAGGATGACGCGCTGGTCCTGATGCAGGAAGAGGACGCTAGAGAAGGAGAGAGAAAGAGGGGGTAGGGGGAGATAGAAGGCCCCCGCGGCGGGAGGATTTAATCTTCAATTCCGAAAATCAACGTAATGTATTCCTCCCTGAGGGGTCCGGGGCCTTTTCCCGGCTTAGAACGTAAGAGGGGGATAGGCGGGCAGGGCAAGGGGCGAAGAGAGGAGGCGAGGAGAGGGGGCGACGGTACACAACCTGTAATTTCAACGCGAGCGAGCTAAGTCGTCGGTAATATGGGAACCCGGAGCTGGTATAACGGCTCATTTCCATAATTCGTTCTTTAAGCATCATTTTTAATAGGCCCCTGGCGCCGGGCGAACGGAGCCCGTCCGATCCGCCGCCGGGCCCTGGGACCCCGACGAGACCCCCGTCGAGACTACACGGTGTCACTTAAACTTCTGTTGCCCTCTATCACGACCTCGACGACGTCTTCATTACTCCTTTAATATCCCCGGCCCACTCTGCGCGAGCAATAAGGAAATCGCGGCATAACGGTCAGGCCTATCGATTATGCTGCGTCCTGGGCATCATTCTCATCGCTGCGTGGGCTGCTCGCGACGTCTCTACCATTCGACTCGTCTTTACCTGTACAACGTCGTCTCTGCCGTATTGAAGTTAATAAAAGTGAGCAAATATAGTTGATTGCCGTATAACGCGATCAAAGGATTGTTTAACCGTCGTATCGTCGATAGTCAACATTTTTTGTGAAGTGATGATATTCAGTGATCATCCAGGAACGTAAAAGTCTGCGATAATTTCGCTATTTGTCAAGAAAAATATTAATCCTTAGCTAATTTGTTTAGAAAAAAATTAGTTCTGGGTATAGACGATCCAGATTACCCTCCGAAGGTGCAAAAAATGTCTGCATAAAATAAAAAGAACGATGTAGAACAGAAATATTCTAGATTCGAAGAAATGTTTTCTGCAGTTAAAATAGCTTCGAGTGCAAAGGGTTAAAAGCCAATCATACAGGGTTAAAGATTGCGAGACTTTCGTGTGCGTGTTTCGGGTGCAACCCCCAGACAGATGGATCCGAAAATATTCCGTCGCCCACGACCCAGGAGAGACGAGGATTTTACCTTGCCCGTAAACCTGACGAGAGACCCCTTGGATGGTTCACGAGGTCAAAAATAAACAGGCCGATCGACCGTCCGACCCAGCGGGGTTTTACTTTTCTCAAACAACGTGTCCCGGGACCCGTTGCTACTCTGCCCTTATTATAGGTGCGCCCTTCGCACGTTTCTCGATTTCTGGAAGACTCGTTCGAGCGCGAGCCTGCACATGCTATACACAACTATGCCAACGAAAATATTTGCCGACTTTCCTCTTGTTTGCACGGTGTCGCACGGTGAATTCCTGACGGACCGATCGGTCAAGTGGTCTGTTTGAGATTTCCGCGAACGAGACGGGTTTTTCGAGACCTACAGGGTCGAGCGGGCCTTCGAAAAACAGTGGGAAGTTGCCATAAGAAGCCAGTGGATTTTCATGGAGAATAAAAATTGTCTGTATTGATCGCAAGGGACAGAATTAAGATAATTAAAAATATCCTGTTCCTTTTCAAAATTCTTTATAGGTAGTTAGTATTGAATTTATATTCAATATAGTTAGTATTGAAAATAGTATAAATAGAATACATTATTGTTAATCCATATGGAAATCTACATAGAATTTATAAAATTGATAAAATTCTTATTAAATTGCGCTGATTGGCAACGAGTAAATTCAGGATCCTGGAATTGCTAAGATAGATTTGAACTAATAATACCGACGGAAATGAAGGTGATTTCAGGAGAGTCACCCTGTATACAAAAGTATGTATCCCCTGCGATTTCGAATCGCAAGATGCAACCGGTGGGTCGGGGAGTCCTTCGGACACCTAATTCCTGCGAGTTCGTAGGCGATTCGCGGGTCGAACCGAGGAGGAAACTTGGAGGAGCGAAAGGAGGAGCGCTATTTTTAATCCGGGGGAGGACCGTGTCATTCGGGAACGGCCGGCAACCTTGAGGCGGGGAGAAAACACGAGAAAGAGGAAAGACGAGGAACCTCGAAATCTCTGCGGCCGGACCAGCACGCATTCTATGCTTGAAATTGTATATTTATACGTATTTCTCTCTTTTCACATATCTGGGAACATGTTGTAGACAATTTTTATTTTGCACGAAAATAGGTAGACTCAGGATTTTATGCATTTATAAGAAAAACGGGTAGATCAAATGTAAAACGGTATATTTCCTTAGAAATACAATTTCGTTAAGTAAGTCTTATACTTATTACGACAATATTTCACTTCATTCACACTTTAAATCAATAAATCATTTTTGGCCCATAATGTCAGAATTTTAAGAAGTAAATTCTACATTCTAAATTCTATATTCGCAGCGTGAGAAATTAATTACTGTACAGTAAAAGAAGAAATGGCACCGAATTCAAGAAACAAAGACGGTAGATGGTGGCAGAAACATAGAGCTTGCAGCCCGAATAAAATTCTTTTTTCTCCGGGACATGAAAAGGGCCTTTTTGCCGAGTTTAGGTCAGTCCGTCCCCACCGTCACGATGTGGGAGGTCCTCCGGTTTCGGTGCTGCGAACCGTTCGAATCATTTGTCAATGCAGCACAGTTTAACGATTCGTCGCGCCGACACCGAACTTCCACGGCTGTTGCACGGTTCCGAAACGATTCCCCACTTCGCAGCCAGGGCGCTGCGTTTCTATTCACCGTGCTGGGTCGGTTCGGACTTATTCGGAGCCATTCGGGTCCAGGATGCGTCGAGAAAGACGCCTGGACCGACGCTATTTCCTTTATTTCTCGCGCGGCCGAATCGAGGTGTGAAATTCGTGATTAATTGTCCGGGCTCGTGGGCGGGTTAGAAACCGAGATTAAAGGCCAGCCTTCTTCGGACCTGCAAAACCGATCGAAGGTCCTGAACAATTCCTTGAAATGTTCGGATCGTGTTGATCCGTAGCTCTTCCTGCTCTGGCGATCGCGAGGTCTATCTTTTTGCGAACGTCTTGGACGTTTTGCTGCATTGTCGCCTAACCTGTTTCTCGGACGCCGCGACACCCTTTTGCTACGAGCAACTATCTCGTGCCACATTATCATTGACACGAGCGGGTCCCGTTTTCCTTTTGCCTTTTCCAGGTGACATCGCGGAATGCCGTCCTCGAGCTTCTATCTTCGCAATCTGTGCTTGGTTTTATCGCGTTTGTTTTTTGTTTTGATTAGAACGTGACTTGTTTTATGCGATTGTTTGTCCACGTTTAACAATGTCAAAAAAATATGGAACAAACAGCTAACTTCTCCAAGTAGAAGTAAGATCATAATTTCCTATCTTCTTTAATCATTTTCGCAAGTTAAAAATCATGTACACGTGTTCCCAAATTCTTCTAAATTGAGGAAGTAGAAAAGCACCCCAGAGCTCACGTTTCCTACCCGAACAATCATAGCAAAGGTCGTCTATCACCGCTGCCAGACTGCACGGTGTCACCATATGGCGAGATGACGTTTCCCCGAGAGGATTTCCAAACTTAAAGGGAGAGAATGCAGACATTCCTCCGGGAAATACTCGAACGCAGACATAGTTCTCTGTAGGGGGTCGCGGCCGCGTCCAGAGATCGGGACTCCGGTTGCCGGGTAGCCTAAGTGCTCGCAAGCGGTCCCGAACTGCTCGATGCTTATAGCAGTTCACGTGGGACGAGTCGCAGCGACGCAAGAGACACCATAGCAAGCCACACACAACGCGACACCTCGGCTCCGAGTTGACCGAGGACTCCTCGAGGACCACACACGAAGGATCGACCATCCTTCTTCTTCTTTTTCTCCATCTCCTCACTCTCGCTCTTCCTCTTCGGATCCCCTTCTCTCTCCACGCGAAACTGAGGGAAGAGAACGGGGGAAAAAGGAAGAGAGAGAGCCCTCGGAGGGAAGGACGAACTCTGCGGAGTAACTGAAGAGTCGCTTAACCACCTAGCCGTTAAACGCGTCCTGGAATCAGCTAACGCGCGATCCGCTCGTTACGAAATCGCTCGTGACATTGGTAGTAGCACTGCCACCGTTTCCTTAACCATCCTCTTTAGACACTGAGGTTCTATATGCGTTTAGGTCGATTTATACTAACCATACAGAAGCTGTATATTAGAAGAATTGAAGAAATTTTTCTAAAGATGAATTTACATGTAGCTCCTGTTTCTTGCGTTCGATATAGACGATTTTTATTATGCACAAAAATCCACCGATCGCAGTTCTGTATTTTCGAATAGTGCAAAATCTAGATTAATTCAATTTTTCGTTTCAGGGAGAAATCCAAGAAACATTGAACATTGCTGTTCAAGAAGGAACGTACATTGTTATTTTTTGGTAATTCATGAAATGAACAATTTTGATTAATTTTGTGTTTTCATGAAATGTACTACACCGGTAACTTTAGACGTTTATCCTTCCTCAGATCCAGTGACCGTAGCCAAGCAGATTTTCACGAGACTTCCTGACGGGCTAATTTAATCCGTGACCCGTGATGGAGCGGGTTAAATGGCGGAGGGGTCAACCGGTCGCTAATTTTCTTAACAGATGGTACGCGCACCGCTCGACCCCGAAACCGCGTGCGTGGCTGCTGCAAAAGTTGCCTTCGGCCTCTCAGGAACTCCGGAAACAACTGTTTCGAACCCTTGTGTAAGGATTCTAATTAAAACTGCCATGGAAAACCTACGTTATTAATGAAAGCACGATTTCTGCTTCGTTTTTATTCTGTGCAACAGTTTTCAAGGCCGTAATTCTTGTTATCCGAGAGAAGCAGGGAAGAAGAAGAGAAAAGAGATGCTCTTGTCTTGTAGAACAGTCTTCAAGTCCGCAGTCTTTGCCGCTCAAGAGAAGATGAAGGAAAGATGTATGTACACCTATCCCTTGCTCTTTATATCTAACAATCTCCAAGCCCTGCCTAGAATCCTTGTTACTTAAAATTATCAATTAACATCGTCTTACATTATCCTGAAGAATTACCTGAAGGATTATCCTCAAGAATTATCAACCCTTACTATCAAGAGAGGCAAAAGAAAAAGAAGAGAAAGAGAAAATATGCTCTCGCTCTGTAACCTAGCAGTCTCCTGCCTAGAATCTTCATCACCTAAAATTTTCAATTTTATACCGTCCACCTTACCCTGAGGAAACACCCCGAAATTGTCCTTCGAACAGTCACCAAACCCCCTGTACAAGTTTCCAGGGTCTCGCCTTCAATTCTCGCTATCCCAGAGCAAAAAAAGGAGGAGAAGAAGAAGAGGCACTGTCCCGCGAGAGCACAGTTTCCTCCTAGCGCCGCGAATGTTGGCAAAATAGAATCAACGGGAGGTAGAGCGACAAGAAGCTCGGCGCGAGAAGAGGCTCATACGACTTGGCCAAGAAAGAGAAGCTTCCTCCAGGAAGATTTATGCGGGTCGAGCGAGAGGTCGTCGGCTGGCAGCGTCTCTCCTGGCAGGGGGTTTCCCGCATTGTTGCTAATTGCGCGTCTCGACGGTGAAAACGCCGCCCTGGTGGTCCATTATGCTCCCGAGACTATGGCCGGCGCGTCGATGACGATGTGCCTAAGTACTCTATGCGCCACCTACAACCCGCTGAAGGCCGTCAACGACAATAGCATCGTCTATGCCTTCACAGTGGTTGTCTCTGCGGGAAAACGAGGATAGAACCCAGCCGAGAAACGAAAACACGTCATTGTTCGTTTTATGGCATGTTTTGGCACTTTTATGGACCCATCGAAGCTTCGGTCACCGCAACCATGGGTCCTCGGCTGGGGTCCGGTAATAACGACCGGTACTTTATGCTTCTTTTGATTCTTTCACTCGGGACCCAGAAATCGTAAGCTGTATTCTCGATTGAAGAAATTATCAGCTGAAGCAGTAAACAGACAAAATGCTTTCTAAAGAATTTTTGAACGGCGAAAGAAATTTTTGTTGGCAATCTTCTTCATCGATTGACGTACTAAAAAGCGCTATAATACCTTGCCATACTACTAGAATTTATTTACGATCACACACCAGTGAATAGAGTACATTCTCTTATATTTAGACTGCAGATCTTTATGCAAAATAAAAATTGTTGGCACCAATTGTGAGAAACAGCAACTATTATATTATATATACACGTATCTTTCCTTCTTTAACAATCTTTGTAAGTTGAAGACGATATATTGACGATATATTCTTAAATTCCTTTATAGATGTATAAAATGAGAGTCCAACATTTTATCAATACTTCTTCGTCATATTTCAACAAATAAATTTTTTCAACAAACGCTCAAATCATTTCTTCGGTTATATAATTTTTGCCAAGTGTAGTGGGCTTGAGAGTACGTCATTTCCGATTTCGATCGAGTTACCTTTTCCAGGTGTAGTAGGCTTGACGGGCCGTCATCCATCGCGATCAGGGTGATTTCGTGGGGGCGGCATGCGGATACCGGAAAGAGGAAAGGTCGAGTCGATGAAAACGATTCATTGTCTCGTTCACGGTTGCGTTTTGGGTTACCCACGACCTCCGTCGACCGCGAAGGCCACGCCACACCGAGACTGCATATTCGAGCGCAATCGATGCAGACAGTTCGCAAAAAAAGCCCCCGGAACGCAGGATGCACCGCGTTGCAATCGCAGCTGCGAATCAAACGGGCCGGGTCGGAGCTTCGACGATTCCGGTCGCGACTGCCATTAGCTCTTAATTGGTCCGGTGATTTACGACGCGGCTTAATATCTCTCTTTACATAGTGTCATTTTTCTCGGCGAACTATTTTATGGTTCTTGTCAAATGCGAAGCAACTACTATTTTATTTGTGAGTAAGCTGTATAGTTGGAAGTATTGTACATCTTTCATTCAAAGAGACCAACAAAATTGTACATCAAGTTTCAGAGTATTATTGTAAAGGGCAAGGATATCATTCTTCAAATGAATATGCTGTTTTGTACAATTTATACAGACAATTTTTCTTTTTCATAGAGATCGCAGTCTACATATAGTGAAGCACCATCGTGCGTCCTTTGCTAACTATCCGAGCAGGGTGACTTCAAATCTGTTTCACACAAGTTGCACAAGTTAAACAGATTACAGTGATTTCCGTTTTCTTGTCGCAAGTCCCAGGGCCCAGATCCGTGAGGCCCCTGGTCTCCCGGGTCCCAGAACCAACCGTTAAAGCATCGTCACTCAGCTCACGGATTCGTGTGCACCGGTTGGCCGAGGAAAGTCCGTGGATTCCCACGTGGGACGCGAGTCGAAGGATGCGGGCCGAAAATATGCAAATTTCCGTGCGTGTAACCGGGACGCGATTCCTCAACCTGCCCCGACTGGCTGCCTCCGGTTTACCCACTTGCCATAACGTCGACAGAGAGAGAGAGAAAAAGAGAGACAGGACCCTTCTCTCTCTCTTTTTGCCGAGCATAGAGAGTCATTACCATACGTGACCATAAATGAAACCTGTCTCTTGGAACAACCCCCTCTGTGGCACAATGGAACAATCACGGGAACGGGACACAAAAGGGTCGCCTATCCGTCGTCCTCTTCTCCGCGTGGACATGCATATGCATCGGGCAAAGGGCTTTCCTTCGATTCCCTTCACACGTGCCCCGTTATCCTTCCTCGTTCGAGACGAGGATAACGCAACGGTCCTGCGACAGGATACCGGTTCCTCCTGTATCCCGGACCGGGACGATTCGTCCTGGCCCGGGACTAGTGCCAGCACCTTTTGTCTACCGGAGATTAGGAACGTGAAACTGACTCCAGAAAGGACGGATCTAACGGATCAACAGGCCCAAGCTCGTAGGCGATCGCCTTCCTGCCCGATTCAACGTCGTTTTTTACCTTCTTTCGCAACGGACGATCCGCTTTCGGGACCACCTTTTGGCTACCGTACTGGGAGAGTGGAAGTACGTTAAGGTTCTGATAGAGGTTCTATCCGTAGTTGATGATCGGACGTTTTGGGGATGGTCTAACGGACTGAGGTCAGGGTCAGCTGGGGATCGTAGTTCGGAGTTTCGAAAAAATCGGTTGGCTGGGATTTCTTTTTTAGAGGAACTTGTTTGAGCTGTGCCAGAGATTTTGATGGAAGTGTAGATGACGCACATGTTGCTGTGGATGTGAATTCTGTACGTTGATTGCATCTTTGTGATATGATGTAGTACTTCGTGAATTTAAGGAAGAATTGTACACCTTCGACTAGATCTCGTGGAAAAGAATCTTGTAATATTTTCTACAGTTTTCAGTGTTAATCCATTTAGACCTTAGACTAGTTCAGTCAGAATTCCGTGGAATTTTCGTTATAAATATAATCGAGGACGTTTGGAAATAATGCATTCGCACTCCAGTTCTTTAGAATACGATATCCCATAAATTTAATTCCCAACATTTTCACACTCTTGGACTTCAGTGTTTACTGTTAACTCATCTAGACCCGAGAGCCATTCTCGACGCTCTCGAATCACTTGAGAAATATCGAGAGCAACTCGCCGAGTTTTCCTGGCTTCAGCAATGAACTCAACGCTGTCAGCATTCCCACATCTTCCGTCAGGCTGACTCTGGACCTCGTTCGAGACAAACATTTCCGAAACGTGACAATCGGCGGTCGAAGGGGTCCGGTACCCTCTATTCTGGCTGCTCCTCATCCAAACAATCTCCGCCGGCATTTTTCTCGGGCTGTTTTGCCAAGTCGTACGGATCTGTCCCCCGTGTTCCAGCGAGACCAAAAATAGGGGGTGACAAACGCGGTGTCGTCGCGTTCGTGAGACTCGGTGCGTCGCGACAATGACGATCGTCGTTCGGATAAAAGGGAAAATTCGGGGCCCCTATGGCACACAGGGTATTCTAGAGTCCATGGGGGGGAGCTGGGTCGCCGGGGATAATGCCCTCATGCTCCCAGGGATGGGATTATCTCGGGTCAGGTAGGACAGGGAGGAGTCTCCGGGTTCTAGGGCCCGATTCGGTGCATCGCAGCTAACAATATGACCCGCGAGGGATGCGCAACTCAATAGGGATTGCGTAAAAATCGGTGCGGCTCGTTGAAAGAGTGTGGGAGTCTGCGGATCGAGGGGGCGGGCAGACCCTGTTCCGGCTCTAACGTACTTTTTCGACGTGTCCTCGTTCGCAAACGGCCACCGGAAGACACGAATCACGGATTCGGGTTCGACACCTGCGGCCCGGACCAATCCGCCGTGAGAAGACGACGTATGAATCCCTCGTAATCGTACTGCGAATCGAACCGGCGCTGTTCTGCCAGTCTCTGATACAAACCATGTAAAAAGAGAACCAGGAGAAAAACAAATAAATTAATCATTTAAACCTTCGCGGTCCAACAGATGCCGCCTGACAAAAATCAACTGCGTCATGTAAACGAGATTATCAATTCTCTCCACATAACCCTTATATAGTCAACCAAAATGTATAGATTATTTAAAACCTTTCTGTATTCAACATGCTTGCACAAATTCTCATTATGAGATTGTAAATTAATATAATTAGCGAGTAAAGAATAGACATTCAGAGAAATTTTGTAATATTTTTAGAGGAACATTAACAAAATGTTGAAAGAAGTACAGTAAATGGGTACCCAGTTGACTACACATGGGTTAATCTAAAACCTCTAACAAAGAGTACCACCTCTCTAAAATATACTTTCAGTGCTTCCCCAAAATTCAGCTCTCACTTAAGTTCAACCAAGACGTCCAAACAAAAACGAACGAATCAGAATATGTTTCCAAAAGAAGTACATATCAAGTGTGAGACCGAAGGCGACCCTGGCAGGAATATGAAAGTAGATCCGCGTGTGTGTTTCGGAGACACGAGGCTGGTATCGCTTTCCGCTTTTGGTCGTTTCTTTCCTCTTGTCTTATCTCGAGGAGAGTCTAGGTCGAGCGTAGAAGGGGACAGGGGCGTCCCCCTTGTCAATCTTCATTAATTAAACCGAGGTGAAGCGAAGAGAACAGTCTCGTTCTTGGACTTTCGAATCTAATCCGACGGGACCCCTTGCGACGTACTGTGTCTTTCTCTCTGATCGAGAGAAAGAGAGAGGAACAGTCCCGGATATCGTGATAACCAAGGACGTCTCGGATGCGCTTCGCGTGAGTCAATCGATCGGTAAAACCCTCGATCACTCGACTATTTCGATCAACGTAACACGTCCGTTCCCTGGTAATTAATCGGAGCTATGGATTCTACGAAACGATCCGTTTCGTTACACATACATAACTATACCAGACGCCCAGAGAGAGAGAGAGAGAGAGAGAGAGAGAATTATAATTTGCGCGCGTTTAGTCGAACACTCGTATACCGCGAAACATTTTAAAAGGCGACTCGTCCTTCGGAACCTTTCCCACGTTTAGGCAACTGGTTTCAGAAGTCCACCGGGGCTGTCTTTTCGTGGAACCTTCGCGGGACAATTGATAACTCCCTCGAAGATCTCGATCGAATCGATCGTCCTCCGAGACGTCGCGTCGCAAGAAACGACTGCGATCGACGCGAACTCGAACCTTGAGTGGTCCTATGCTCTAAATTAGTATCTGTTTGACCCTTGGCTGGTGTCAGTGGGTCTCTCGTGATCCACAGTTGCTTTTCTCAATGCTAGATAATTTACCCCACTTTTCTGTATTTTTTTAGCACAAGGTCTTTGTGTACCGCGCTTAAACGTTGTAGGAGAACTTACAGAACACTAGCTCTGTAATTGTTTTAAAAAGAAAAATTTCTGATATCAAGAGAGAGGTTATTAATTTTTCAATTTCGTTTCTACTTTGACTAATCTATAAATAGACTCGCAAATGTTCTGTACAGATTATAGAAATTTATCAAGGCCGATTAACTTGTATTGTATTTGGACCAGTTTCCAGGTTGAACCTCATTTATGATTCACAGCCATTAGCACCACTAACGGAACTGTAAATATTTTTCTTCTCCACGGTATACACCTGATTCAGACCCTATTACCCATAATCGATTGATATCATTAACACATTTGCTCCGTATGACGTACTATATATGAGCTTTTACGTTCTTCACACTTTTGTCTTCAAATAAATGCATAAATCGTTGCAAGCTGTTTAATTTCTCTTCAGATGCTTCCGGAGTTGGACATTAATTCGTTGATAGAATATACCGATTTTCTTAACATAACTTTAGCAAAATTCCGCAGATTCACCAGGCACCTGTGTCAGAAATGACGCGGCGCAAATGTGTTAATAACACTGCAATAATGTTACTTTCTCAACATGTAATGCGCAAGGAATATTGATAAAAATTTACCATCGGTTTATCAATCTATCAGTACAATTTTTTATACATGCCGGTTCAACAGAGCCTCAGGTCCAACTTAGGCTACCCTCGAATAATTCCCACAGAAGCACTTTTACTTAAACAATTACAAATCTAGCAATCTCAGACGCCCATTTGGCATTTTAACAGCCCTAACATCAAAGAAACTCAATTAACACTCGCAAATTCATTTGTTCCATAATATATACTAGAGCACACTGCTTTTCAAAAAGTTTACATCCGAAACATTTATAAAATATTTTCTACGAATCCTCGCTCACTCCCAAAACTCACTCGAAAAAACCACTCAAGGGAGCTAAGCTCGCGTCCCAAGTCGATCTCACATTATCGTTACATAATGGACACGTTGCACCGAGCAAGAGCGGTGGCGTGTTTGCACGGCTGATTACGGCGCAAGTCGCATTGACATTCCGGTGTCCACAGGCCGGTGTTTACAAACGGAAGAAAACCGGTGCTCAAGAAGTTCCGCGTGGCCTCGGGTTCGGAAGGACGATCGTGATATTCACAGGAAAACAGTGGAAACTCACCAATGACTAGTGATGTTGATCGCGGGTATTCCGTTTCCCTGGCACATGGGCTAGCGACAAAATCCGGTGGTGGTCACTGGACAGTTAGAGAGATCCTCCTCGATGTAACCGATCGATCGATTAGGCTTTCGGCCGCATATCCGACCGGTTGGCGACCGGTGGTTCTGACGCGCGGTGTTTTTTGTCCGGCGACCACGTGCTTCCGGAGAACGAGGCTGAATCCGCGGAGGATCGTGGATCGATGATGATCGCGTGGCTTCGTCAACTTTGTCTGGATCCTCCGGTTAACGGCGATTTCACGAAGACACGTGCGCGCACACGACAGACAGCACTGGGACAAGATTCGAAAGGAACGATGACAAACTGCGGGAGGAGAGAGGAAGCGACTATAGCAGACAGGAAGAGGAAGAACAGAATAGCAGTAGTAGTAGGAGGAGGAGGAGGAGGAAGAAGAAGAAGAAGAAGAAGAAGAAAAAGAAGAAGAAGAAGAAGAAGAAGAAGAGCAGCGTGAGTCACGGGTAAGTCGAAGTCTGAATCGAACCGCCACTTTCCAAGGATGCTCGGTTCGAACTGAGAGCACCAAGAGGTTCCTCGCGAGTCCCTGCCTCGGGTGTGGGTTTTCGGTTCGTTTTTCCCTTTTTTTCCCTCCGTCTCCGTCTTCCTGCGGCGACCCTCTCTCTTTCCCTAGGTGGGTCTCGTGGCCGCGATCTCTCTCTAAGGTCTCCTGTCTCGCTCCAGCGAGATCAGGCGGTCCTCGTCCCTCTCTGGACACTCTCTCGTCAGGGCCGACGATGGTGCCGTGTTCGTGGGCCCCCAGGGCCCCTGGGAGGCGGTCGTCGGTCGACTAGAGTGGGGGAACCCCTAACCTAACATAACCCGAGCCCAACAGCCCCCACCATCTCACACCCTCAACCCTTATCCCCTCCTAGCTTCGACTCTCGCCGTCTTTCCCCTCTATCGGCGTTCTCCTCTTCTTCTCCTCTCCTTATCGTTCTCTCCAGGCTGCTCTCTTCCTCCTCGTCTCGGTATCTTCCTCTTTCTCTTCGCTCTTGATCGCTCTTTGGATCTTCGAGTTCTTCTCTTTCGCTTTTCCTCCCGCTCTATCTGCCCCTTTCTCTATCTTTGGATCTTCGAATCTCCTCTTGCTTGAACCTTCTCTATCTTTGGATCTTTGGATCTTGTTTCTCTCTTATTTTGGTGTTCTTCGTCTTTCTCTGTATTTGAATCTTGCTCTTCTATTCTGGCCTTTTTCCTCTTTCCCTACATTTGAATCTTTGGATGTTGCTCTTCTTCTTTCTCTACCGTTAGATCTTCGAACGTTACTGTCTCTGTCTTTGACTCTGTCTCTGACTCTTTCTCCGTGGATCCACGGATCACTCCCGCTCAGCCTTAGGTCGCAGGTAAGTAACCGAGGCGTTTCTACTCGTGTCGCGTGTACCGATCGCGATGCAGCTGCGATCACGGGAGCGCCTCTCGATCGTCCTCCTTCTCTTTTTCTTCGTCCTCTTCGTCGTCTTCTGGTTCGCCTTCCTCCTCCGGTCTACTCGATGAATCATTTATCCGGCGAACTATTTTTCACGATACCGGTGCGCCGGAAAGGGGAACATGGCAATTACAGGCAATTAATGGAAATGTTACGCCGCGAACGATCGAGAGTAAAACGCGCGCGGAGTTGCTTGATTAATAACAACCACGTTGGAAAACTGATCCGTTCGAGCGACAATCGCGTCGATCACTGTCCGGGACCTACCACGGAGATCGTTGCTCGATCGGGTGACACTTTCACTGGATAATTTTGCGTGATTCTGGCCGGGTGTTCTTTTTTTTAGAAATTGTGATCGCCGAGTGAATCACGACGAAGTGTTAACATGCAAAATAGGAATTGTCTCCATCAACTGCGAAACATACGAGCCGAATAGAAAATTGTTTCTTCCTTTAATAATTTCACAGTTGATAATTGGAATTCTTCATAAAATGCATAAAATCCACAGCCTAATAAGAAAAAGTGATTGTTAAGAAAAATTTCCTGCAGTACATGTTCTTTACCATTTCTTTTTCATGACCCACAGCTAGGATATTCCTCAAAGAACTATTCAACAGTAAGTTTCAGATAGGAACTAACAATAAACCCACAGAAATACAATCCAATTATTTCGTTTGGGGTTGTCTTTTAAAAGAAGACTTTTGAATTCTTCTTCGACGTGGATTAAGAATCTCACGACCCAATATATAGATTCGAGGATCGATGAAAAATGTGTCAGATTGATGCATGACGAACGGAAGAGGATTAATTGCATTCTAGGCCCCCCTTAAGAGCCTCGTTTCCCGTAGAAAAAGACACGACGGCGATCGGGGGTGCGGAAGGGGGCGGTTTCCGCGTGGTCACAGTGAAAGAGTTATTGCGTCCGAGCAATAGCGTTCTTTTTCGGTAGTAATATATTCGTACGGGAGCCCCGCTCCTCGCACGCACATGATCATTCTCTCTCTTCCAAAGAGATGCCGGGAGAGAAAGAGAGCGAGAGGAAGAAGCCAGAGAGAGCGGGGAATAAGAAACCTCCGAGAGGGACTCCCACAGGGCAACCCACACGAATCGAACGAGGCGAAGGGACATCGCCTTGTTGCGTCCGCTGCACACAGTGCATCGTGCACTGTGTTGCATCGCACACCCGGAGCGTAACGGAATCGGTGGAAACTTTATTCCGGTGCATCGTGGTCCGAACGTTGCGTTCACGCCATGAACCCCTAAATTTTTTGAGACAACAGAACTTCGTCAAGAATGATGCATCTCCTTTTCAATTACCTAATCACAGAAAATTAATATGAATCAATTAACAAATAATGTGTCAAGGAACAAGTCTCAGTTTTAATTTATCGTTTTGTAATTCATTGAAAAAGGGATGCTTCACTCGTGACAAAAATGACTGCCTAGTACACTTATAAAGGAGAAACTTACTTGATAATTAAAACCATACAATAAGAACGTAATAACATTTGAACTTACCACTTACAAAAATATTTCGTCAGGAGTTCGGAGCACTAAGAAGTTTTTACACTTCTGTTACACGTATATAAGTAATGTAATACATGGATTCTCCGAAATGAGGTTATTTGCATAAGTGAAAACGATGTACTACATGGCAACCGAGAAACAATTGAGTTGACAAATGCATATGCACTTGACCCTCGTTGGATTTTCCTAATATTGTTTACTTTACTGATTCTGTGTATTCCAATTTGACAAGTTAGAAAATTGGGGATCAGATGAGGGTTAAAAAGAATCATACTTTTGAATACTCTAAATATCTACTCTAAAACGAGTTGGTACAATTTGTATTTTGCATAAAGATCCGCAGCTCAGTCGTCATTTTTCCCAGCTCTTAAGATCTCCAAGCATGATTCTGTTCTCCGAGGAAAATAATCATTTTGTACGGATCAGGTCTCTTTCGGAAGTGTTTGGAACATCATATGAAAAATCATAGTGTTGCTCAGCCAGCTTGTTTTTCCTCGTAGTGACGTACGACTGGCTCTTTGTATGCGCGATGGAGAGTTTTCGTTGCACGGTGTCCCCTCGCGTCGTCGTCAAGCGGGAATTTTAAGGAGGATCTTAACGAGCGGCCGCTCTTCCGGCCGACTCTAATAGGAGATTTTCCAGCGGGTTCCTTTGGAAAAATCACCGTCAGGTTGAACGAACCAAGACACTTCTGTAGACCGAGTTCAATCGGAACGATATATCCGGAGAAAACGTAGGCAGACCTGCCCCCTGCTTCGAGCTCGCCTCGCGATGCGTACGATGCGCTCCGCCGAGTGTATGCTCCCGTCTGACCGGCTCCGATCGCTATGCAACTGTGTGCGTGCGTGCATCGCGCTAACACTTTGGGATTTAATAGTGTAGTCTAGTTTCTGATGGACGTAACTTGAGGTTCTCCGGTGACATTGATAATTGATGTTACACTCGTTGTGGTGGACGATATAGGGGTTGCTAAGATAAGATAGACAACTTTTCTTGCTGTCTATGAACCCAGCCTCTCATCTTTCGGAAAAAAATTATAGAATCATCAAGTGACACGAACTGACTCAAGTTGAGCTTTTCTAGTTTCGTTATTACTAGACTGCGGATCTTTATGCATTTATAGTAAAGTTGAGTGGATGAAATTCAAAATTGTTGAAACATTTTAAAAATTGAAGATGTCAATATATGATTTCTCCTCTATTAAAGTCATTATGGGAAGAAATAACTGTTGAGAGGTTATATGGAAATAATTATATACGAAGATGGTGGAAGAAATATATTTAAGTATAACACATACCTGAAGGGAAGACGGCATGCTATAAAACGAAGGGGAATCAGATATTTCCCAATATTCCTAGGATGAGGGATTTTCCACAAAGTATAGTAAAAAGCCTAATTTTTTTTTTTTACTGTGACAATAACATTCAATTTGGTTTCTATCCCTTACAATCGATGTAGACAATTTTTATTTTGCATAAAACGAAACTAGCGGTCTTATTGACTTTGAATTTTCTAAATATGTTCGTTGCTCCTTAGTATGTCTGTGAATTCCTGTGGTTCCCAGTGTTCATCATCTCCAGTTTCAGTCTAAATCGAGAAAGAAGCATCGATTATTTCCGTGTCGAGCGATCGTCTGCGGAAATCGGACGGTTCTCGATATATTCCTCCTTCCGTTCTTCTTCGCAAACGCTGTCGTATCTGTTCGCGACTCGCGTTCCATCGGCCGGACTCGATCACGGCGGCTAAGCTCGAAGTCGATTTACGCGATTGATAATGTACCGTTAGCCGCCGCGGCGCGGCGGATCGTCCGCCCGACGATCGCGTTTATTTGTTTATTTCAGTCGGATCGGAAGGCTGGATCTCCGGAGCAGTTTCCAGATCGATCCGAAGGGGATCGAGGAGAATCTCTCTCTCTCTCTCTCTCTCTCTCTCTTTCTCTTGCCCCCCTTTTTATACATCAGAGCATTTGTCATTCGCGAGGCAACGACGGAGATTTATTCCGGCTTGGGGCCCGTTTCACGGCGCGGCCGCATCCTCGCTGACAAAACCGAAATTTATCTCTGCCGTGGAGCGTTGTAAATTACCAGCCGACTGGCCGCGTACCGTCGGCCACGCCTAGGAAGCTAATCTTTATTCAATAGTCCCGCGGTAATACCTTTTAAGGGCACCCCACGCATGGCGCTCTTCTTGCGTCCGATACGATCGTCAAATTCGATCTCGTTGCCACCGGCGACGAACGAACGATCTGGAAAGGCCTGCGAAATTGTTGGGCGAACTGCCAGGAACAGGCCACAGTTTCATACAATTCGAAATATTGACCGCCCCTCTCCCTAAGGTTCTCGATCCTCGCCCACGTTGATCTACTCAGAAATTGGTGAACAGACAGATCAGTTTTATAAAATTCGAGAAATTGACCATTCCCCTTAGGGTCCCTGATCCTCGCCCACCTTGGTCTGCTGTTGGTCACTCGGGAAGTTCTCGAAAATTACCATTCCCCCCTTAACGTCTTCGATTCTCGCCCACGTTAGCCTGTTCTGATTTTGGCTGTCGAAAATTGGCAAGCGGATCACGGTTTTATAAAATTCAAGAAATTGACCATTACCCCCTTAAGGTCCTCGATTTACTCCGTTAAGGAGACTAACAAGATGGCCCACTTACATGGGCAAACAGCCACACCTTACTGTCTTAAACATCAAATAATATCTTGCAACAACGAAACGCTGGCAATTATTTTCGTAATTTCGAGCCTGACCGAGAACTTTTTGCCGGAGGTTGTACTGCAAGATAGTAGCAAGTTGCCAGCTAATAAAAACGAGCATAATGCAGCCCCCACTACGCCCCACTCTCCCTTAAGGAGATCTTAAGGGGGGAACGGTTTTTGCCTGCGGTCACGAGACGTAACAAGGGAGTACTGTACCCTAAAAGTGTACCCTACATCGGTACGTATGCAAAAAGTGTTCATTTCCGTCGATGATTTCGAGAGACACGGATCCTCTATGCTGAAGCTGATTTCTGCGAGCGGAAAGTTCACTTCGGAAAATCGTTTTCCCAAGTCTCTCAAGTTCGTCGGGGAAAAGCTGGTCAGCCGGTGACCCGTACCCGCCGATTGGTTCGTCATAGTCCCCGGGGACGGTAACGCGAGCCCTTTTTCGGCGTTCCGGTTGACCTAATTGGGACCACCGTGCTCGTGTCCGCTCATTCACCGATCGCGGCACGCCGCGCTGTCGTTCGCGTAATTAACCCGATTTGCTGCGGTAGGTCTTTCGAAATTTTAGCAACCGTCCGTGCTCTCGATCGATTCCTCTTCTGTAAATGAACGCGGGCCTCCGATCTTTGAATTTCGTCATCATGGCACCTAGGAAGGAATGCCGTCACCAATTGGTTCCCCTCCGATGCTCTCAGAACTGTCAAATTAAATGACAATAGAAACAGAAAAGATTGATGAAGATGTGAGTTCGTGATTTTTCTTCTTGTGTCCTATAAACTGGGCAGCTAGGTTACTGGATCATAGTAAAGCAGAGGAACGACTCAGCCTGCTGATTGTGTCTCGGAACTCGAGCGGAGCAAACTGTGTTCTCGTGTGGGACAGAGCGATCCTCAGAGGCTGCTGGCTCTGCTGGGGGCGGCTTCTTGTTTCTTCGCTTCTTCTTCTCTTTTTTCTCTCCTCCGGTCGCTCTGTGTCTGTCTCCCCACGTTCCCTATTCCCCGTATCTAAAGAGCAGGCCAAAAAATGATCGATTCGAGGATCCAGAACCCGCTCGACTCATTCCCCTTTGTACCGTTCTCGGATCAAAAGCATACGAGGAAAGTTTGAAAAAGCATATAAGCTAAGCTGTCGAGGTATAAACTCGATCTTGAAAGAAATTCGAGACTTCGTTTCTTGCTCGGTAAAAACGTGCGCGGGATCCTCCGATCCTTTCAGGATTTGTCCGCTTTATCCTGGGGATAATTTGACGAGAAAGAGAATCGTCTCGGAGGTTTTAAGTCGTCCTAAGCTGGAAGCACCATCGGCGACCGATTAGAGAAAGGAACTCGGCTCGAGCGAAGCGTAACCGGGCGTGGGACAGGACGAGCCACGGAGGCTGCATGCTCTGCTGGGGGCGGCTCACTCATCTCTTTCCTCTTGGTCTGTTGCACGTCCCTCCCTACCGCTCCCCTCGGTCTCTCCCTCTTCGAGAAGAGAGAGAGAGAAAGAGAGAAGACCGGAGAGTCGAGCGGCGATTCCCTCTCCCGAGCGGCTTTCTCGTGGTCCTCGTGGACGTTCACTCGAACGCCAGGGCTCACGCTGCCTCCGGGAAAGGAGAGTCCCTTTCCCTCTCTATCTCCCTCCTGTCTCGCGCGCTCTCTTTCTCTCTCACCTGGTGTGCGTGCGGCCCCAGAGGTGGGAGCAACAGGTGGAAGCGCGCGCGTACGTGAACCGAATAATAGGGGCAAGCCGAGCGACTTGCGCCTATCGACGATTTATCGATCGGTGCCGCGATCCTCTCGGTTTCCGCGGTTTCAGCTTCAACATTCCTAAATCTCGTTGGAATCCTCTGCCGATCTGGCTGATTAGATACGGCGGGAGGATGACTCGATTTCGAGGCTCCGAATTCAAGGAAGCTGTTGGTTTTTCTTGGTATGTCCAATTTTTTCGTTTTCGGAAGTATTCTGAAGTACTGAACATCGCATCTTGCTCTTTCTTAGTGGTATGGGCGTGGCCTGCACTAAGTTGGCGTGGTTTCAGTGCCCCTGATTTTAGCAGAACCACTCTGTGCTCAAATCTAGCTTAAATAATTAGCAATCCAAAGTCTTTTATACCTATCCTAGATCGTCTCTCAAATTCACTAAAGCCAAACAGAATTCCGTATTGCAATTTGTGCCTGTTGTTTAAAGTGTCTCTGGTGGGTGTGGCTTGTTTGCTCCTAATTTTAACGGAGCCAGAGTCTGATGGGAAGAACCTCCGCCCATATCTCTGGTTCTCCAGCTGCAGTGATCAATGAGGATTCGCATTCGAGTCTCCCGAGCTCGCTGGAAGGTGTGTCCAGGTTCGATCGAAGGTGTAGCACTCAAGGTCAAAGACCTAGGCGACTCTCGAGACCCGAGATTAGACTATTGTTACACGCGTTACGCTCCTCCGGCTCGAGGAACGAGGAGACAATCGTCGGGGCATCGTCTTCATTCGCAACGAGGAGCAGGGAGCTCGTGCTCACACAATTGCAAGAGAAGTCGCCGTCCCGTTTTCCCTCGAGATACAAAGGCCGACCGCTTTATCTTAATTATTGCTACTCCCGTGACTGTCCCGATCGGTCCCTCGTTAATTCGCAGTTAGCTCGGTATCGGGCGAATAAATTACGATAACCAGAAACGGAGCGATCCCTCGGTGGCAAGCCGCGCCGCGGCGGGATATTCATTTATTAATATATGCGAGGCTAGAATAAACGAGAAACAAAAAGATCGGCCGATTTAAAACGTTGCCGACGAATCTCCTTTTTTAGAAGCGTGCACCGAGCTGTGAACAGAGAGGCTAACAGTGAAAGACAGCCGGATGGTGCGCGTACAAGTGCAACCGATGCAACCGCGTCGGTCGTCTAGCCCGCGGTGGATTTCTATCAAGAAACGAACGAGTATAAATCTTCCGCGCGGCTAATATCTCTGGACACTCAACTATGTTGTCGAGAACTTTACGATCCGAGCAAAACCAACCAGACAGACCATACACCTCCGTGGCCTATGATAATTATGAAATGCGGGACTTAATAATATTGCAAGCAGTCTCATTTTATTTTTAGAGGCCAATTCGAAGTGACGTTGATAATTACTCGTCGACCTGACTGTTTCAAGAATCAGAATTTTAAGAGTCAAAATATTTGAAAAATCTTCTTGCTGTTTCTGTAACGTCAAAGCTCGTTTAGAAGATTGATAATGGCGTTTTGGAAGTGTTTCGAATGAGAATGAACTTTTCGACGGTGCAAGCTTTCGAATAGATGGAACGTGGTCGTTCGCGATACCCAAGCGGTTAGGCGACACCTTTCCTTTACCGTTATTCCTTCTTCCTTGGCTTCTCTCGTTTCTGTCTCTCGCTTTCTTTTTGTCGGGTGTGCAGCAGCTTCGCTAAACGCGTGGGTGCGCGAAAGGACGCGAACACCGCGACGGCATGCACGCCGTATCCTTTTCGAGATTCTATTCGAGGAGACTGATACTGTATAGGGATCCCAAGGGCGCCTACGTAATCCCGACGCGCCATTGTACGATCCCCGGCGACCAGTTCCCCTCCGGAGACTCTTTTTCACGGTCTTACCGAGCTGACACGAAACTCGAACGCGGCCTTCTCTTCAAACACTGTCAGAATAATTGTCAGAATGACAAAATTCACATGTTTTTTCAAACAATTTCAAAACAATTGGTTCAATCCCTTGTTTGAAATAAATTCCCCAAAAATTGACTAAAGTACAATTAAAACTAGGTTAAAAAGGGCCCAAGCATCGTCATCCGCAAAATCATTAGCATCCACGTAGGGTTTCATCCTTCTAATTGTATATCTAATTGTCCAAAGACAACGTTTCTCCACATTCGAATTTTCCCAACACTCATCCGAGATTTTTCCATCGACCATCGCCTTTTCGCTTTCTAGGCGCGAACGAAAGGCGTCAACAGGCATCGCTGGAAAAATAGGTGGCACAGAGAGGGGAAAACTATCGATAACTTCTGTGGAATCCGCGCTAAAGGTTAGCCACAAAACGTCTTCCCGTCCCCAGAGCATCGATGGGAGAAATCGTCGCTTGCGCAATTCGATTCGTAGCATTATGCAATTAATTTTCGTAGCCTCTCTCCTCGATTAGCTGTGGCGCCGGTCGTTGGCGACAGGATCAAACGATCTCATCAAAACAAACGACGAGCCCTGAAGAAGAATTTCCTGAACCGATTTCTAGATTCCCTCGTCAATCTCGTTCACGAAAGTGAACTTTTATGAGCTACTTTTATTACCTACAGGAAATCTATTAAAATAGGCTTCTTCTGAATAATGAAGCTACAAGAAAATTTCTTAAAATCTCAATACCATTCTGCAATTAATCTTACTATAAAACGGAACGATCGAAGCCGACAGAAATGGGTCCTCGGGGACACGCAGGATCCCTTGCGGCGCAATTTGGAAGGTTTCCAAGATCGATTTCCCCCGAAACGAGGAAGGAGTCGTAAATTCCAGAGCCGAGACTCCAGTCACCTCCGAAGCGAGGCATCTTCGCATTTTTCACTGTGGAAAAATGGGCCCAGAGAAGGGCGACGATGTGAAATCGGATGGCCGAGCTACCTGGCGCCAATCTGCTGGTTCGGGGGGCCAGGGCCCGGTAATTCTGCGGTTGATGGGGCCCCGGATGGATCGTTGAGACGAAATAACGCGATCATCGGGGACCAGTCTGGCTCCTCGGCGGGAAAGGGAAAAACGAGAGGGAGAAAAGGCCAGGGGAAAGACCAATGCGGGGGAGGAGATGCGTTAGAAGGGTAGCGATAGGATCTACCAGGGCTCCCGTCTTCAGCGTGACTGGTAAACGGCTTCGTAGCCCGTCTTTGATAATCGCCGACCAAGCGCATCGCATTTACAAGCTCTACGCGCGGCCTCGGCTCTTCAAAGTACATTGTTTTGATGTACTATTAGGTACACTGTTAGTCAAAAGTTAGTCAAAAATCTGAGCGATTTTGGCATTATTTATCGGTGCTCATAAAGATCACACAAAATTGGAGAATGTTAAATAAAATATGTCCTTTAATATCAGCAGAATATAGATGTGTAATAGTTTATAACAATGATTAGAAAACTTTTGAGCAGCAATGTACTGTTCCTCATCCGGCCTCTCATGGTCAAGGAACGACCGTCTCTCCGAGATGACTATAATTACAAAACGACTTTCCACGGGTTACGGAAAATTCGAGCCGTGTAATTCGGTCGTCCGCTAAGTCCTTTTTAACGACATCTTTGCTTTAAGGAACGGCCGGTTTGACTGTGCTTGATCTAGTTTGAGCAGGATGCTGGAACTAGAGGATGAGTAAAAATGTATGCTTAGCAGAGAATAGTTCTCGAGGTGAATTGTGGGGTTACTTGATCAATTTAAAATCTTGGAAACTCTCAAACCTTACTGTCAAATCCGCTGAATAAAAATGTCGGATTTGAACAGGATATCCTGGGTCAGCTAAAAATGATGTTTGTACACAAAGTATTAAAGCCTGGATCTAGGACAGCCCTATCAGTGGTTGAAGCTGAGCGAAAGAGGAAGCAATAAAGTTGTGGGCGTCACCGATGGTCTTATTGCCGTCATCGATATCCCTCGGAAAGTCGGAAATCCCCATAGCGATCTCTTCCCGTGGTCGACCCATTAAACGCGATGAAGAAGCGGAAAAAAGGGCTATCGTAGAGGTGGAGAATGACGGGGGAGAAGGACGAAGAGAGGGCGGAGGGAGGCCCTGCCTTTGCCACGGAACTACCGAGCGCAAGGTGGTCGAGGGAATCTGTGAAAGTTAACGGTCGAAGACGGCCAGAACAAGTGCACGCACTTGTGGGAAGAAGAAGACGGGAGTGCCAGGCAGTCAGGCAGACAGGCAGTCAGGCAGGCAGGCAAGCAGGCAGGCAGGGGTGTTCCTTGGACGTTGGTTGCGTTGCGTTGCGGTGTGTAGGGTGCCTGGGCACGAAGGTGCCTCGGTTCCTTCGTGGCCGTCGAATTAATGGGCCATCTGCCGCCTCTCGGCCCGACTCCTTCGAGGAAGTAAATGTTTAGGAAGTCCATGGGAAGCGGCGACAACGGAAAGCCCCATAAACGGCGTAGAACATGGGAACGAGGCGTTCGCAAGGAAGTCGGTGCTGAGTCCCACCACCTCCTCTTCAGGGGAGGCAAGGTGTAGGTGTCCGCTGCAACGGTGACCGCAAATGAAACAGTAAAGATGCTCGACCGTCACCGATACTCTCCCGAGATTAGCTTTTCCGGTCCTTTCAGGTCCTCCAGGGCGATAGTAGCCGTTGCAGACCGCAGAGGGGTTGGCAACGGTTGCAACACTCTGTGGGAACTGTCTCGTAGGTGTCCAATTTTATTCGCTACTGAAGAAGCTTCGATTGTGATTGAGGAAGATTGGGACTGTAGACTGGGAAAGCTGGCGCAGCTTCTATGAGTGCCACATAGGAGCTGATGATTGTAATACGCTCTTGCAATTCAGCTTCAAGAAGTTTTTCTGTAGTTATAGAGGTTCCACAATTTCGAAATCGACAGTCATTCCATACCACTTACGGAATAGATTGATGTATTAGCAACACCTCGATCACTCTCCTCTTCTTTGGTTCTCTTAACGATAAAATGATCCTAACACAATTTTCCTTTCGATCAAACATCGCTGACCGCTAACAGGAGACTGCAGTGCCAACAAGATTGGCTATTCAAAGCAAATGTAGTTTGTCAATGCAAAATAACCTGAATCGACCAAACAATAGAAGACTTCTGTCTTTCTCATCAACGTACTTTCAATATATCCTCTTCCCAAGCTAACGATGCGACTGACTAGCATTCCGATCGCAATTTTCTCTGCAGGATCGAAACCGGTAAATTTTCGCAGTGGGCAGCAGGCAGTCTAATATCGTAATCGATACTTTTTATGATCGTGTCGGGCCACTTCCCCGAGGATCTAAGCAGCCGACTGAGCATCGGTCGCGATCGAATCTCCGGTTCTCGATCCCTGACTGCGACAGAACATGTGCCACGCGAGTAAATGAAGAGAGAGAGAGAAAGAGAAAAAGATCGAAGGAGAGGCGGACTCGAAAAAGGATCGGTCTGTGTGCCCATCGCGGAAAAAAGACGAGTCCACCACTGTGGGAGATCGCGTACGCAGGGTGCAGGCCGGTTGAGGAGCCGTGAGAGGAAGCCTGCTCGGTAAGAGGAGGACGAGCAGAATCACCTGCGGTGCACCTGCTGTGCAGGGGGCTCCTTCGGTCCCGTATTAAAAGTGTATCAGGCTTTCCTCCTCCTCCTCCTCCTTCTCCTCCTTCTTCAGCGTGCATCTCGACTCGCGCTTCTTCGTTTCCTTGGTCCTGATTCTCGCGACCGATCTAGCGCTGCCAGGAACTCCAATGATAAACAGAAACGTGCTACGGTAGTGCCTCGATACATGCGAAAAATTCCGGACCAAAATGTCACATATATCTACAAACACTATTGATCTCTTGCTGGTAGAAGATTGACAATACTAATCTATTGACAAAATCGTGTTTTTGATTATTCTGTTATGGAACTTTTAGTAACAATTACATGAGATTTTTCTGATTGAAATTACTCCAAATTTGCTAATCACTTCGGATAATCGAGGTTCTGCACAATCGTAGATTAAACGAGTAAATACGATCCAAATTCGGTCGAGTATGGGCTCATTTCCATCAGAAAAATGTTAGAAATATGTTGCTTACAGTTTCATTAATAAATAATCAAGAAGAAAACAATTCTAATCAGGAATCAAGAACATAAAAATCTACAATAAAGGCATTAAAGAAGTTCTAAAAAGAAATTGAAAATGGGTGCTCGGTTAGCGACATAAGGGTTACCCAATAAGGGAAACAAGGTTCCTTTTTGAACATACATATATCTCCAGGAACAGGGTTCCCAAATATTCCCAGAAGACATCAGCATTGCTCTGAAAACGTGACACGACTTCCGATTCGATACAGAACTTCTCGAAGCAAAGTATAATGTCCAATCACCATGTACGCAGGACCGCAAAGGGTCAATATTTTATAGCAATCACAAAGCGTACGATCTCCGAAGCTCTACGGAAATCCGCTGTTCCTCCGATCGTTTTCGATCGAACGACTCGATCTCTGCTGTAATTACAGAACATTCAAGATACTTGAAATACTAAGAATCGTCCTCTCTCTCTGTTTCTCCATCCTCTCTCCCCGGTCCGTCTGAATGAAGATTGCGAAGACAGTCCGTAGTTTGTCGGGATGCCAGTCGTGGTCGGAGACGAAGTCCAAATTCGTAACCACAAACTCCGATCTCCGATCGGTTGCAACCGAAGAAGTGCAGCAGAGTTGCCGGAACGAGTGGTCCGGCGACTCGCGGCGCATACCAAATGCGATTGCGCAATTATCCTGGAAGACCTACGCCTCTCCAGCGAGGAGGAAGGCCCGGTTGATGCTGAGAAACACCGATCAATACAAAAACCCGAATCTGAGACCTCTAAAGATGCTCGAAAGTGATCGTCAACTTCGGAACAGCCCACGTAAAGAATCCAACAAAATCAGATAATTTAATCACTATTATAAAACATGCAGAATTAGAGCTTATTGCGGTGACTACGTCTTGGAATCTTTTAGACTGTACAAATGTTTCTGTACAAGTATTTTCGTTCATAACAATAGCTTAAATCGAACTTCTCTAAAGAACTTGAAAAGCTCGAATTTTTAAAAGTGTTCAAACATAGACTTGAGAAATGATGAAAAATGATGAAACGGAGGGTAACGCGTTAAGGGTACGTTTGCAGGGTCAGGAGGATGAAGAGAACGAGGCGCAGGAGTGTGTCCGCCCCGCGACAGGCCTCGCGACGGGTTCGCAAAAGGTTTGGGCCTGCCGACTGTTTCTTTCCCGACCGTATGGCATTGTGCTGTCGCGGGAAGACGGAGGACGGTGTGCACACGGTCCTCGGGGCCTGGGGCCTCAGGCCCCGAGAGCGTGGGCCAGCTCCGTGGGGTGGGTGCCGAGGGGTGACGGTGGCGCTCCAAGAAAACGACGGTTGAAAGTCGCCCGGTTTCTCGTGTGGGACCTTCAGGTGGACGTGAAACTTTTTAGCTCTCCACGGCACTCTCGAAGCCGCTCGGGGTGTGCACCTGCTATACACCTGTTGGCCGTTGCTGCTCCTGCTGGCCGTCGTGAAACAAATGCGACCAACCTCTCACCGCGGCCGCGTTCGACTTCTAGCCGCCGACACCGACGCTGCGTCCGTTTACGACGTTTACCGCAATTTTCAGAAAAAATGCAACCTGGATCACCATATAGTCTATGTCCCAAATTGTTCGCATCCAAAGTTGAGAGGCATTGGCAGATCTTGTGCTGAGTTCTGATAGTTTCTGCAGAACGGAGATTTCAAACCACGTTTAGTAAAACAAATGGACATTTCATTCATAACAAATAAAAACAGCATCACTGATTTAAACAGACTCACTGAAGAAGGTCCTAGAATGAACACCCTTGAATGTTTATGTTGTAGTTCGATTCATTCAACTCCCCGTGTATCAATTTTATATTACATATTTCAGGACCTAATTGTAGGGATGAATGTTAGTTTTGTTGTTGGACTTCGTGTATAATAGATTTGAACTGACAGATTAAAGATCATGATGATTAAAATTGGAGTTTGGACGGGATGGGACGTTCGTAACATTGGTTCAAAATGGACCCGACAGCAGCATCCTAAAACTCAGCATCATAAGAGAGAATTTTGGTCCGTGCACCGCAGGATTAAATTTGTTTTCCCGCGAATAGCGACAGGTCACGGTGAAAATTGCAGGGGAGCCCCGCCTCGTTGTCGGAAGTCAGGGTTAATAACAGCGAAGGTTCAAAGATAGCTCGAGTGGAACAGCCCCGAAGAAGAAGGCACTCGTCGGCGTCGGCGTCGTCGTCGACGCGTGGGAAAGTCGAGGGGCGCGAACCGTTTTCGAGACGCGGCGCGGCGCAAGGAGACGCTGGGGGTGGACGGGTAATTGATACGGCTGGTAGGGCCCGCGTTTGAATTTCATTAAGGGCCCGACACCAGGCCCGGATTCATCACGCTCCACCGGCTCGTCCACTCGAATGCCCGAGGAATCCGTCGACGGTCCCACGACCCCGAAACTGCAGTCACCATCCCCCGAGGAATCTGCCTGCAGAAATCGCCTATGGGAAAGTGCACACCGAAAGACAATCACCCGCGCGTTTTTTCCATCCAGAAATCGAACACCACCCTAAACGCTCGTTGCCCTCGGATGGGACCAACGAAACTTGAATCAAATCCTCCGTTTCAAGATCAAGTGCCAGATTTTGCTTGCGAATCTTGATATATTATAATTATTATTCATTTATCATTAGGACAATGTCCAGTTACATCCATCTACATTACTTATCAGTCTTAAATGACAAAGCTTATATTGTGTATTTATTTTTGTTTGCCTTATTTTATTTTGTGGTCTCGCACCCATGAAATTAGACATAACAGAATATTTTTATATATTTATATATAAAATCCTCCCACTAAACATGCAAAGTAGACACCATTAAAATGAATTTTCATCGATAGAATGGACGAATAAAATGTTACATTAAGAATATTATAAAGATCAATGGATCAACAAGAAATATCTCCAAAAATAATAATGAAAGCTGTGAATGTTCCGAGTTAAGTTCCAAAAGTCCCTCGCCCTCTCGTCCACCCGCTATCAAATGGCGTGAAAGTAGCAACACTCTAAATTTCGTTCTCATTTTTCAGGGCTCGTGGCAGAGTATGGGGGTCCGCGAGGGCTCGTATCTGCTGTGCCTGCTGCCCACAGCTCCAGAGTATACATGCAGCAGTTGCCGTTTAATGAAGTCGTGCGGTAACGGACGAGAAAGTCGATTTTCGTTTCGCCGCTAATTGTCGATGCCTTAAACAGTGTCCGGCTCGGACGCTGGTCCCGTGGCCCAAGGGGCCCGAGGGGGCTGCGACGCGAATGGGCATCGTCTTGTCGGTAAAAAGATGGCGCGATTACCGGGCGGGCGCGTGCTCGCGCCAAATTGCCCTGCTTTTCTTTTCTGCGCGTTTGAATTTAGCTCGGCCCGGCCCGTGAAAAATGTCTCACCTGCTGTCCCCGCGCCGATGAAGAAATTCTGACAAAGAGAGCCATCTCCTCTGTCTCTCACCCACAGGTGTCTTTTCCGTTCGACGTTGCGAAGGTGTCCGCGTAACAATGTGCAACCCGTTCCACGGAGCTGATTGCGCAACGATGATCGTCCGAGACACTGTGCTCAAGATATCCACGGTGTGGATCATCCGGATCGGCGATTTTCGCGTCGGATCTTGACGCGGGATACAATCGCCGACTAATTACAGGCAAGGTCGAGAGACCTAGAAGAGGAGTCGAGGAGCGCATGTCACAGCCGTGCAAGCTGCACGCCGCGCCGTTGCGTTCGATGCACGGTGCAGCTCGACAGACCCCCATAAAAGACCGACGCAGCTGGGTTTTTTTCGTAAAAATCCGGCCAGTGTGTGCGGGGGCATGTGGTCGAGACAGTCGCGAGGAGGAAGACGAAGAAGACGACGACGAAGAAGAAGAAGGAGGAGGAATAGGTGGATCAGACTTTGAGCGAAGGAGATAGAAGGAGGTTCAAGATCGAGTCGATGAGAAAGAGAGAGGAGGTAGAAACGAACTTCTGTCGAAGAGAGGCTCGACGAGGCTGAAGAAGGAAGAGCAGAACCGTAGGAAGAAGGATGACGGTGCCGCCGGTGGTGAAGGAGGATAGCAAGAGGCGGCAAGGTGCTGCCAAGGTGGCGGTTAGGGCAGCTGATCTTCGAATAGCAGCAGGTGAATGCGAAGAAGCTCTCGCGCTGCTGGAATGAACTGGGAGAGGGGAATGAGGTAACCGTGAGAGGGAGAGAAACGAATAGAGAGTAAAAGAGAAGGATAGATTGGTAGTTGCGGTAGATGCGCCGGTGGCCGTGGAGGAGGCGGAGGAAGAGGTGGCATCCACGCGTGCATAAAAGGTGTTTCGTTATTGTTACCAGGCGCGCGCTGCAGGTCCCTTGGATTTATTAATCTTGTTCTCCCGTGGCAACGCGCTGCGCAAGACCAATCGAACGCCGAACGCACTCCGCTGCTTATCGCCACCATGATTTCGATCTCGTCCCGTCGTGCCCCTACACAGGAAAAACCTGCGTTTTACGACCTGCTAATTCAACCGGCGCAGCGTCCGCCACGTCGTCACCAAGGAAACTCAGGGAATTTATTCCTCTTTCCTCGAAAAGACACCTGACAAAACGGTTCACTCGGTGCGACATGCTGCGGGTTCCAGAGGCTACCCGCTGTGACATATATGCGATGTCTACAATTTTGCAGTTTACTCGAAAGCAGTCAAATTAATTTTATACACTTTTTCTAGTTTAAATCGTAAAGTAGAAGGTATTTCATAAAAATGCATTTGGTAAAACATTTCAACACTAAAGATTTCGTATGGTACTGTAATTGAAATTATAAAGGATCTGGTTTATGCGAGCAGGTGTTATAATAAGGACTGCGCAAAGTCTAAATTAATTCAGTCCTCTCATTTTTATGAGAACACGCGCACCAAGTTTAGCTCCTGGTGAGTTCAATGTTAAAGTATAAAATTCGTAACATCAGGTGCTAGATTCTGGAAGAAACTTCGATTTCCAAGAAATTACAATACAGAAGAAAAATCTTAGCGTCGAGTACAGAGGGTTAAATGGGACAGGCGTTGATCACGCTGGGATACGGGTCTCTGGCGACCCTCCCTTCCACAGGAGGGCGAAGATGCGTCGTTCCTCGGTCGGGAAGAGTTCTCCTGGCCTTTCCGGCACCAGTAAAAAAGCAACCCCCTTCGCTCTATTCCGCGATCCCGTTACAGGCTTGGCCGCCGGGATACACCGCGTCCGCTCGCGAATCGCCGATGAATTTATGACCGGTTCCGCGCCGCGGAGTTACCGATGCGCTCGGAGCGCGTGCACGTACTCGATCAACGACATTCTTTCCCATGTCCAGTCGATCCGTTCGCGACAAAAACGACCGAGACGATCGGGAAAACGCCGGGACCCCATCCCCCCGATTCTGGAAGCCTTTTTCCCCCCATGGATCTGCGGTTTCTAGGCCGCGACGTCGTCGCTCCGAGACGCATCTCTTATGCAACGAGAACCGCCGATGTCTTACGGTGGTTTCGTCTGGAGAGACCGAAATTAATTATATGTTAATTAATTAGCTTAGCTTCTAACAAGCCAGCTTTTCCAAAAGGAGCATCGATATCACAGTATAAACAATGAAGTACTTGTCCATGTACACAATTATTGAGTGGGTGCTTACATTTTGTAAATCAAGAAGACATAAACACAATTTGTTGCTCCACATAGCAATGAAAGCTAGTGTAGCATCTTATAATATAGAATCTCTAGTATCATTGTTAAGCACTACAAGCATTGCCAAAGTAATTTGTACGCCACATTGGTACAGGCTGCAGAGAAAAGTCTGTTTCAGAAAAGTAACCTTTCTTCCAGAGATTCATTCAATTGTCTTCCAGGATGAAAGGATTTCCGTTCATTCATCTCCATCATCGCAGCTATAAAGATCATCGAAAATACCATAAAAAGTCTAATTTAGGACGGAAGAAAAGAGGATCTACCGTGAAGAAAATTCGACGCAACGAGCGGAAAAGGTCTCGGAGGAAGAGCTGCTCGAGGGAGGAGGGGGAGTAGAAGACGTTAGGACAACTCTGAGCACCTGCGTCTCATTATCGATCATCTATCGACCAGGGCCTCCAGTCCGGTCGAAGCTACCCTCGGAATCACTATGCGCCGCTACGTATTCGACCGTTGAGGATCCACCCTGCGTCGTGGACACCGTCAGGTGTTTCTTCCTGGACGGCAAGTGCAGGCGGCGCGAGTGCTTTCTCGATTTAATGACACGTTTGTCCCACACGAGCGTGGTCGGGCCACGCACACGCGCCTCGCTCTGCCTCGCTCTGCCTCGTCAGTCCTTCTTCCCGCGGTCTGTTCCCGGATTTCCGTTCGCCGTTGCCAACCAACCACCATCAGCGCACGCATCCCGACCCGCACGACCGAACCTGTGAGCGAGGAATTTCTTTCGATCGAATGCTCCTGGTGACCTCGGCTGCGGTTCTCGTTATACTACGATGACAAGATCGATCCATCTGCACAAGATGATGAGCATGGCTACATATGTCTATTAAGAGATCCGTTTCTTAGAAAAATTGAATTTCCTAGAGCTCTTTCGTTAATTCTTGCGTTAGATCTTATGACGTGCAGGTACGTAATTTTCTGTTAGGGGGATGATGTTCTCGGCCGTGGAGGGGTAACTGGCTCCTGATAGGCTGTGCTTTTTGTATGGTTCTTCCATTTGATGCGAGCGGACGTGGTGAGAGACCACCGAACGCGATTAGCAATGAACGATGCGGTATGGATCTGACTGTAATTGAAGTAAAACCAAACGTGGTTTGCAGCGAGGGCGTGTTAAAACAATAAAAATGATTAAAAGGATCAAAGAAAGGTAGTTCAAGAAAGTGTTGAAGAGATTTGATTAAATTATTATGGAGAACATTGAATATACTCTAACATTTAATAATAACTGCATATAAAAAAATATTCAACATAGATGCAAATCCACATATGGATTAATAAATCCTATGAATCGAATTACTGCAAACTCCAACACTCTTTATAATAGTATTGATTTTTTGAATGGGTCCTTGCACACTTTCAAAAGAAAATTACGCAGGATTAACTGATAATATTATTACCTTTATTCAAACAGTTTTTGTGCATGTCCCTTCGTAGTTAATTTAGGTTAAGTCTTTGTTCTATTGTAAACATTTGTGTAAAGGGTCCGTTTATAATAAATATAATAATAATAATAAATGTAGTGGTTTATGAAATTGTATAGTTTGATGAAATTATTAAAAAAAAGATTGAGCGCAGTAAAAATAAAGTAGGCTTTTAACCGAAAGTTCCCATAAATGCAAATGCGGAGGGTTAGGGGTCGTTTCGACGGTCTGCGAAGGTTCTATGGGGTGTAAGGGCCCGAGGGGCGGGTCCCCAAGGATTCGAACGGTCCTTAGCCAGGAAACGAGAAGAAATTTATGATAAGAACGGGAAGATCGAACGAAGCCGCTTTAGGAGAAGGATGATGACTCCGTCCCACCTGTACGTACACACGTACGGTGTGCGCGACACGCGCCCGTTCCCCATAGCCGCCCAGCTGCCAACCGTCTCGTCCTAGCTGCGAGGAGAAAGGAACGTACAGGTGCGATCGTTAACTCAATTGAACTTTGATAAGTAAAAACGTGCAATCGTGTACAGGCGTATTTAACCGGCGGGAGGACGATGCGACGACTTTATCTTCACCGCGTACTGTTATAGTCGCCAACGACATGATCAATTATAGTCCCGGAATGCTAAGATCGATCGACGAAACGGGTCAATTCGAGCCACGCCTCGATCATCCTGCAGATCGTGTACTCCTGATAGCGGATTCAATTTCGATCGAGGCATCCTTGATGTCATTTGCGTTTGGCCTATTAAATTTTATCGCAAGTGAATGATATCCAATAATAAAAAATTTTAAAATGCTGTTTAAATTATTGAGAAAAAAGCTAAATGTCTATGTAGCTATTGTATTTTGCAATGAAGACAATTTTTATTTTGCATAAAGAGATTAATCGAATTAAAGCTCGTTGGCCCTCGTAGAAAATTGTTGCTGCAACAATCTCAGATTTTGAACAAACTATTGAGCCATCTCCAGAGAACGAAAGGTGAGTATGAATTAGGTCTGGTCCCACCCAATCCAAATAAGATTCCCTCGAAAGAAAAACCGTGCGGTCGAAGGGTTAACTGAGAACGTGGTGCTTTAAAGCTGACTCAAAGAAAATCGTTCCCAGTAGCAGCTGCTGGATGAATAGGCCAATCCTCGGAGTTTTTCTTTTTTGCTAGATGAAAAAGAGGTCCCCATAGGTGTTCGTTTTCCGGGTCTCGTTGAATTCTCGAAAGACCGCGTCTTACCTCGAAAGGCTCGTTAGCCGAGAAGTTCGATATAATTACACGAATCGTTTCTACACTGTATCCAAGTGGCAACGGATCGTTGGCTGGTGTTAAGAAAGAGCGAAGGAGCATTGTCCCTTTAAACTGTCCCGTGTGACACGGTTGCCGCTCGGCTCAACACTTTTTTACCATCTGCCCCTTGTCGGGCATATGTTGCCGGGATAACATCGAAAATGATCCGAAACAGGTAGAGCAGTCTCTACGTTTCGACACTCGCTACCCGTCTGTCGACGGTCACCTGTTGATTTCCCTTAAATCGGAATAATATCGTGGCTTTTCACCGAACGAGTCCGATAGACTCGTGGAAACCGACGAGAGAGAGAATCTTTTCCAAAAAACCAAACCAAACACTCCAGTGGAGGATCTGTTTTGACTGGTCGGTAACTTGATCGCTCCTTGAGGCGATTCTGAAGACTTCTTGAATCGTTCGCAGCCAAAAATCCCGTAGTCACAATGTGTAACTCTGTCTGGATCTATATTGACCCGTGGTATCAAAATCGTTATTTAATTACCCAGTTTCTAGCGAATAAATTAAATGAACAACTGTTATATTGGTCATTATTATTATAAAATTACTTAGTTGTTATAAAATTATAAAATTTCAAGAACAATCCCCGCACCCTCCAAGCGTTGAAGAAGCTAAAAGTTCATGAACCTTCTAGACAATCCAATGCTGAAAAGGCACTAGTATGTGTTAGCTCTCTCAGAAGGTCCGAGAAATCCCCTAGAAACCACAGAGTGGCTAGTTAATTTCGCATTTTTCGGATTCGGGACATAAAGTGCAGCGTGCATAAAGCACGGTGGAATGATGACGCGGCCGGAACCATTCCGTTTCCGGCGTATCGACGATCTCGATGAATATGAGCGGCGATTAACCGGTGAATGACCGTCGGGCTCAACCCCCCGGGGTCGCGGATCCGGAGCGAGGGGGCGCATGAAAGCTCGCCACTTGATTTATGAACGAAAATCTCGAGTAAACGCCCGTTTCCGCGCTCTGCCGGGCGTGAAATCACTTTGGGCGAGTTCCACCGCACCGCGGAGCGGAGCAAGCAGCCGCCCATCCTCGTCGCGACTGCGAAACCGGCCGGCCGTGCAGTTCCGGCGCGCAGGGAGACCGGAAGTCCCGGCTCATACGCGATACGATGACGCGGACGTTGCCCAGAGTCTCATTGTTGTGACCTCGATTTTCACCTGTTGTTATCTGTTCCGCGAAAGCTGATACCTGAGAGCCGCATCGCAATGGCTGTCCGGGTGAGTCTTATCGGTCGGATGTTGCGAAAGTGGCGAACAGTTTTGATTAGACAGCGGATTTTATGCATTTATAACAAAAATGAGTAGGTGTAATTCGACGCAGTGAAAACATTAAAAGAATTTAAAGACACTGTTACATTGTTTTCGACCTATTAAACATATTAAGGAAGAAAATAAATTTCTATTTCGCCCCAGTTGATTACGAATCAGCTTTCTAGTTATTATGATGGACAGGACGCCCTCGATGCTAACATTCTTTTGCAGTACAAATTATACAATTTGTTACATTAGTCAAAAACATAGTATCACCAATATCGTGCTATTAAATAGTTTCGATTTTGGTTTTACACACTGGTTCAATAAGAAACAACTAGCTAGAACAATTTATGATCTACAGACTTTATCAAGGTGGTTGATCGAGAATGACTCGGAAACCGAGAACAACAGCTGAAGGAACCTGAAGAGATGTTTACCAAAATGTTTCGCAAGCGGCAGCCAATTTTCGAATTCACGGGAACACCTGTACGCCTATCCGCCGACGTTCCAGGATTCTAAGGTCGAAGGGAGCAGCCGGAAACTCGTTCCTGTCGCAATCGACGGCATCTAGGAGCTCGGTGGGCGCGGCCAACGACTCCGAAAACATCGGGGATTAAAGGTTGCCCGATTCCAGGGTCAAGAACGTCGGAAATTACGGTGGCGAGCAGAACCGAGAGAGCCAGCGAATACCGCGTCCACACGAATTCCCAACATTAATTAACCAGTATGGTCGTCCATTCGCCTCGGAGAGCTACCTGCAGCTATCCTGGAGCCAGTCTTCGTCGAACACTCTCCAGTTTCCGCTGAAGTTTATTTTTAATCGTCGCGTTCGTCATCGTCGTTGTCATCGTCCCGGCATGAGCTGATAGCTGTGAACCATTTAGCGAGGTCGGAGGTCTCCAGTATATGTAGATTCTAGTTTTATTGTAACCGGCGCAGACGATGCGTCCTTTATTCCTGCGATAGAATGCCTCCCCTTATTCTCGCCCTTATCGCAATCGAAATGAGGTCAGACTGGCTCGGGATTGTGTGGGAGGAACGATCGACTGCATAGGTGCACTCGCTATTCCTCCTGGATAAAGTCATTTTCTCCCGGAAACAGGCCTTTGTGAGTCTTCTTGATGAAACAATTAATTTAGCGTCTGCAGTCGTGTACACGTATCAATAGATTGTGTACATTGTACGAGATCTAAGAACTGGATTTTATCTATAATTTATGTTGATTTTGATGCAATTTAATTTTAACCCTTTCGCACTTCCAACCTATAATAATTCCATTCTATAAGATTTTTTTTCATTTTGTAGATATGAAATTGATATAATAGAAAGTTATTAACCGAAGAAAGAAGACGCACTTCATCCATTTCAAGACGAAATTCATTATCTCTTCCATTTCGCGAGACGCCTACTAGACACCGGACAACAATATCGATTACACGAGCAAATCACGTTTACTTAGAGCTGCGACCAGGACAGTGTCTTGAACTCACGATAAGACCGGTTCGCACCGACTCCCCCATAATTTCGCTAATTAACTTCGGCACAGACTTTGAATCATTCTTGCTAGAACGCTGATTACGTTATCCAGGCTCCCGACAGATAACTTCCACGAGCCTCCACTTTTGTCTCACGCTACCCCCTCTTGTCCCCCTTGATCCCCTCATCGATCCACGATCCGCGAGATCATTTTCTCCCCCGTTTATCGTTCCGAAACGTTCCTGCTCGATCGGGAACTGTCCGGAATGAACTAGATCGCCCCGACACCCCGTGACCCTTACCCACCTTACGTTCCCTCTGCTTTTCTCTTCTCAAGAGAAATCTCCTCGCCGCACACGTACGTCTATTTAAAAACATATAGTAATTTCCTTTGTAAATTCCTGAAGGTTCCTGAAGTTCCTGTTCCGAAAGATTTAAGGAGGTGTTTTAGTGTAATCGGAAAATATCGATTTTATCATTTGTTTATTGATCCAGGAATAAAATGACTTGTAAAAATTTGTGCTTTCACCTCAAATAGAATGTACTTAGAGTTAATAATTCGACTAAAATATGGAGTACAATAAATGCGGATTTTTATGCAAAATAAAAATTGTTTGCATCGATTACGGCGAGCAGGAGCCAAGTAAAAGTAAAGTAAAGTCTCCTGCTTTAAATTGCCCCCACTCATTTTCATCATAAATACATTTTAAGGAAAACAATGGCGGAGAACGAAGCACCACAGGCCCGTAATCTGGCAGACAGAAAAATACATGTGGCGAAGGATTAGCCCGATCGATCACGGTTTATTTACTCGGCGCCTCAGACTGGGGCCAGTTTATCGGTCCATCATTTTTGCCGTGGCTGTTATCGGCCTGTCCGGTAATAACCAGTGCGCGCGGTTACGATCAAGAATTGCGAGCGATCGGTACACCATCAATTTCGCGAACAGCTGCCCATGTGTGTCGCGTGTGCATGTCTGGCTCGTGTCTCTGCCAGCTCTCTGACAGCCTGCGTTCATCGATAAAAGAATGCCACCGCGAAATTTGCATGGTAAACACCGTTCCCGAAAAAGGCCGTTCGGGGGTGGAACCCGTTCGATCAAGGAGAAACTCTTCCTGTTTGTCTCGAAGCTGTCAAACATCCTTCCGTAGTTCTCGCGCATTTTCACTGTCGTTTGACCAGGAATAAACGTAAAAAAAAGAACAATTTTTATTTAACGCAATGTCTCTCCCTTAATCGTAGAGAAACAATTATTCTCACTGATTCATAATATTTTAACTGTAAATAAATTTTAATTAAACGCAATGTGTCCTTCCCTTAATCTTAATTGTAGAGAAACAACTCTCGCCCACTTTCGCTTTACACATTCATGCATCATCAATTGTATACAAATTTGCAGCGAACGCAATATATCTTTTCCTTAATCTCAATCGTAGAGAAACAACTATCCTCATCCATTTCCGCTTGATACTTTCATTTAATCAAGTACGGTCCAATCGCAATCTCATGTTTTAACCGTAAACAAATTTTGATTGAACGCAGTATCTTTTCCTTGATTCAGCTCTTATTTGTAGCTGTTTGGTGCATCAAAATATTCCACGTTGGTGGGGGATTGAGTGAGTACATTAAACTGCAATTCAACTTCAGAGAATCCCACAGTATAGTGAGATCAGAGTTTGAAGATGATTAAGGTAAGATGCTGCAAGGACAGTGTATGTGTAAGTCAAGGATGGAACGATTGGAAAATAGGAAGCCAGATATCTTATTTAAGATATGAACTGACGTGTAGATTGTTTATTTTCGCCGTTTCTTTTTCAAGGGCTGCAGAGATCGTAGTGGGGAGGAGTTGAAAAAGTGTTGCAAGAGTAGTGTAACTCGGATAACCTCGTGGTCCGGGAAGCAAATCGAGATTTGATTTGTTCCGCCACGCCCTACGGCTAATTTCGTCGGATTTTTCAGGTGGACTGTCCTGTCAGGTGCGCCAAGGCGGCGCAACACGATATCTAGCCGCTTTACGACTTAATGGTCGGCCTAATTGACGTCACAGTCCGTGCGCCGCTGTCTAAGCAGATGGAACAAGACGACCGAGCGACTTTTATCGGTCGCTCCAGGGAAAGAGAGTTTGTGATTTTTCTCTTGTGCCATCTCAAAGTTCAAAGGTTCGTCCGATAACGCGGCTCATTCGCCCGACATCTACGCTCGGCTGATAAGCAGTCTGTTTACATACGAAGCGAGCGCGCACGGCTCCCAATACTTTCACGCGTTATCGTACTTCCTTTTGTGGGAGTTATTTCAATGCGATCGTTCGACCACGAAAGCGAGCGGCGAGACTGCTTTTCAGCGATGGCAGATTCGAGAAGAAACTTCGCAGGAATTCGATACATGTGTTTGATCGATTTGGGAAATGCTTTTAGTAATGTAAATAAAATGTTCTAGTAATGGAATTCGATCAGGAAAATTTCAAAGTAGGTAGGCTGTGCTGATCTCCACAAAGGGGTGAATTAATTCGTATAAAGGAGCGCATAGTTTTCCCGTAGTTCAAATTTGTATTTTAAATGAACCGCTGAACAACGACAGTTGCGCCGCGAACGGCGAACTTCCGAACTACAATTCAGACCTCCGTACAGCGCCATTCCGGGTAGTGACAAAACGCTCAAACTGCTAGCCGAACATCTTGGTTATCGACAGTCGATAACATTTGGCTAACAGTTTGAGCGTTTCGCCACTACGTGGAATGGCGCTGTACGGACCATAACTAAGCTTCTAGATTTCACCGCAAGAGGCGCCAGTTTGCGCCAGTTGCTCGCACCAGTGTTCCGATTGAGGCCTAAATTTCTCGCGCATGCGCGGCCAAAACAGTAGCGTATCTACAATGACGCAGCAGAGCCAGAGCCCTAGCGCCCCGAGGCAGTTATATTGGCGGGACGAGTGATAGTCATAGATAGTCATAGAAGAATGAGTTTGAATTATATTAAATTTCAATATTTCATATGTATAGACTAATAAATTTTTAAAAGTTTGCGGGGCGTTCAAGCTACCCGATTTCATCGAAAAGGTTACGTTACTGAGGCTGAAATTGCCGCGCATGCGCGAGAAATTGGAACTCAATCGGAACACTGGCTCGCACATGTTTATTATTCGAACCATAACCTCGATAACACAGTGAAGCCTGTTTTTGTAAATGTTGTAATATTATAATTCGAAACGCAAGGAACACCGAAGCAAAATGAAGCGCCGAAGTAAGTTTCGTACTACTTATTCATTAATATTTTTCTATGAACAGCGTAATTATCAAAGGTCCTAATAAATAATATTTTCAGGAATTCGTGAGGATGTGCCAATTAGTGCAGAACGATTAGCGAAGCACAGCAAAGGAGAAGGTGTTAATTTAAAGCCTCGAACATCTAGGATAAAGAGCAAAGCTCAAAGACAAAAATTGCAAACAAAAGAGGAGGCTGTAGACAGGACTGTAAAGGCTGCGGCTCGGGCAGAGGTTTTACTCACCGAGGAGTATGGTGGTTTGGAAGCCGGGCCAGGAGAACGTACGTCTCGACTTAAGCAATCACAGATTGCTGAGATGGTAGATATAACCAGCGCGGTGAAACGTTTTACATTGAGCTTAGACTTTGGCCCGTACAATATGAAGTATACGAAAAATGGTAGGCACTTGGTTCTCGGTGGGAGGAGAGGACATGTAGCTGCCTTAGATTGGGTCACAAAGAAGTTAGCCTGCGAGATAAATGTAATGGAGTCTGTACACGATGTTGCCTGGTTACACGTAGAGACAATGTTCGCAGTGGCTCAAAAGAACTGGGTGTACATATATGATAATCAAGGAATCGAACTGCATTGTTTGAAGCAACTGAATAAAATAAACAAGCTAGAGTTTCTACCATATCATTTCTTACTTGCCAGCGCCTGCAGAGAGGGCTTCTTATCTTGGCTGGATGTTTCCATAGGAACATTTGTAAATTCATATTGCGCTAAGGAGGGAAACATACAGGTACAGTATGCGAAACGCCCTGTGCATGTGTTAGATCAGTGCAAAAGTTTGTGCCTGACGTTTTGTATTTTAATACAAAATCTGGCACGAATATTTGCACTGATCCAACATGGCTAGATGTTTATGCAAAATGAACATTTTTTACCTAAATTGCAACAAACTGGAGCAGAATAGAAATTGATTTTCTTCCTTAATATGTTTAATAAGTTGAAAACAGTATAACAATATTTTTTCTGCTTCAAATTGTGCACCTACTAATTTTTATCATAAATGCATAAAATCCGCTATCTAAACATGACGTATAAACTTTATACAGACGCGATAATTAAACAATTTTACAGGCAATGACACAGAATCCGAGCAATGCAGTATTATGCGTGGGTAATTCGAAGGGAGTGGTCTCTATGTGGTCTCCGAACAGTAGAGAACCATTAGCGAAAATGTTGTGCCACAAGCATGCGATAAACGCTATTGCCGTTCATCCTTATGGGACCTATATGGCAACTAGTTGTCCAGCAGCGATTGTAAAAGTGTGGGATGTTAGACACTTGGTGGGGCCAGTGTATAAATATAAAACGCGATCCCCTGTTCAACATTTGTCTTACAGCCACACTGGCCAGTTGGCCATGGCAATGGGGAATGTAGTTGAAGTTTACAGGTACAAATTAATATAATAATACCGCCCAACAGCATTTTGGATTATACAATATACACTTGAAATCTAGGGAAAAAAATGATTCCCACCATAATATTATTCTAGTATAATGATACAATTAATTTTTTTTTGTGTCAGACCATCGTCAAACAAGAAAACGTATTTGCGGCACAAAGCGGATTGGACAGTGTCGAGTATGCAGTTCTGTCCATACGAGGATGTGCTAGGCGTCGGTACAGCGCGAGGATTCTCCTCCCTTCTGGTACCCGGAAGCGGGGAAGCTAATTACGATGCTCTGGAAGCTAATCCGTTCCAGACCAAGGTTCAAAGACGCGAAGCTGAAGTGAAAGCTCTCCTAGATAAGATACAGCCCGAGATGATCACTTTGGACCCAGTTGCCATTCTAGAGGTGGACGTGCCTAATTTGAGGGACAAAGTAGAGGCAAAGAAGAAAGTCTTGGTGAGTGTTAACTAAACTGTACACTGATGATAATTATCGAAACGATGCAACACATTGTTATTGCATTTTATTCGCAGTATCTGAAACCGAAAGACGTGGACTTCAAGCCGCGTAGAACGAAAGCTAAAGGAAGGGGTGGAACAGCCAAGGTGATCAAGACGAAGAACATTCTGAAGGACTTGAGCCGAAGAGTAAGTGGTGAATTACTATCGATTCACGCGTGTTGCAAATACTAAATGTTAATCGTTTCAGGAACACATTGCCACTATTCGGAAGGCAGACGTACGGCCGGAAGTGGAGCACAGACCACAGCCGAAGAAGGATTACGGAGTATTGAACAGATTCGTATCGAAATCTAAATAACACGTATCGCAAATCGACTTGTTAAATTGTAATTAATTTATAATTAAATCCTTTGAAGTTTCTACTTAAAATGCATAATTTATTTCGTATACCGATACAGAGACCAAGTCACGAAACGCGTGCTGCAAATAAAATCAAGATTAACGATGCCAAGCGTAATATTCGAGTACGATTACATATACGTTACGTGAAAGTTAGCGAGGTGTTTAATAAAAACAAAGAAGCGTCTTACGTTTCTGCTGCTATCATTTAATTTATCGTCGTTGTATTAAAAAGAGAATAATTTATATATTAACTGGAATTAATTTTGGAAAAGAGTGTGAGTAAACTCGATATAATCTAATGCCCCTGTGATTGGTCGTTCTGTCTTCGGATCGACGTACGGCTTCATGCGGGCGACGCAGTAATCGGCCATTTCTTTGGTGAGATTCTGGAAAACAAAAATATGATTAGCAAAACAGACGTTAAACTTACAAATGAAATAAACTAGCTGGCTTTCAGATATACTTACAGCGTACAGTTCTTCCTTCGTAACGTATGGCCGATCTGCGGCTGTGATCGCGCGGAAAGCGTTCTCGATCTCCTCGGAACTTTGCACGTTCTCGGTTTCCTTGCTGATCATGAACGCCATGTACTCTTGCAACGACACGTAACCGTCTCTGTTAGGATCCACGATATCTGCAAAATAAACGAAAAACATTAGAGAACATATTAGAATGAATAAATTGTTGGTAGGCGAATTAAAATAAACACTAACCAAGGATGTTTTCGAATTCCGGATCCGGTTGTCCTTCCTCCACCATAGGCAGATCGTATCCAAGCGCTCTAAGACAGGACTTGAACTCTTGGTGGTTCAAACGTCCACTCTTGTCCTTGTCGAAGTGCTTGAACATCATGGAGAACTCCTTGAGAGCGTCTTCGGAGACTCCGGACTGGTTTCGTGCCTGTATCTGCTGTTCCAAGTTGTGTTGCATGCGCATTCCCAATTGATCCAACTGGTCCCATTGCTGCGCTAATCCCACGGTGCTGTGCTCTGTATACCGATTGTCCAGGATCAAGTGTTCCTCCAGAATGGCGCCCAGATCTTCTATCTTCTTCAAATCCTGACGACGTGCGCGGACTTCTTGAGTCTTCCTCTTCGTAGCTTCTAGTTGTTGCTCCAGCGATCCCGATCCTTCCATCATGGACGTTCTAGTCTCGGCCAACCATTGATGGAACGCGTTGGCATGCTTAGCAAACTCCTTGCGCAGCTTATCGTTCTCCTCTTGGCGTGTGGCTTCTTTCGCAAGCTCCACGTCGCGCTCCTTAATGATCTTCTGCAGGTTCCTCCATGTGTCCTCCAATGCCTCCATGGTGAACCAGGTGTACGGGTTGGGGCCGACATTGAAGCTCTTGATTTGCCTATCCAGAGCAGCTAGAGCTTCGAAGTCAGCTTCTGCGGAGGACAAGCTAGCCTGGAACTGTGCGTGAGCCTCTCTCAGAGCACGGATCTCCTCGATGCTGTTGCAGCGGACAGGATCGGTCAGATCCTCTTCGGCGTTCTCGAACCACGAGTTGAAAGCAGACGCCTTCTTGGCAAATGTCAGATACAGCTCTTCGATTTGCCTGAACTGTTCCTGCATCCTAAGCAGACGTTGCTTCCTGGCGTCGGAGTCGGCCAGAAGCTTCTGCCAGCGAGCGATGACATCCGCGTGGCGTTTCTGGATGTTAGGGGTCTGGTCGTGTCCAGACTTCACCAGCATCTCCTTCAGCGAAGTGATGTTCTGAATGCCCTCATGTTCGAACGCGTGGAGACCCGCGTCGAACGTCTCCTGCTTCGTAAGCAGCGTCTGGACGGTGGACAGGTCACGACCAAACTCCTCGGAGCGGACGTGAGTCTCTTTATCAGCGATCCAGGACTCCACGACGTCGGCCTTCCACATAAACTGCAAGTACGCGGAGTTGTCGTTGAGCCTGGTCTTCCTTCTAGCAGCAAGAGCACCAAGCTGTTCGAGCTTGTTACGCAGCTGAGCGCATCTCTGAGCTATAGCGTCTGCTCGATGGTTGCCAGCCTTGATCAGAGCCTCGCCAGCTTCGCAAATACCTTTGCAACGGTCTCCGTGAACAGCGAAGTCGGTTTCGAACGCGTCGTGCTTCTTCAGCAGACCCTGAACCGCGGCCATGGTGTCTCCGTAATCCTCGACAGACAACAGCTGCTGCTTCTCCGTGATCCAAGCCTCCTCTTCTTCGACCTTGGCCAAGAACTGCTGATAAGTCAGCGACTCGTCTAACTTCTGTCCTCTATTGGCGGCTAACTGCTTCAACTCCGCCCACGCTTGATTCAACAACTTCAAACGTTGTTCTATCTCGGGAACGCCCAGATTCGAAACATCCATCAGTTTTTCCCCGGCCTCCTGAACAGCTTGGATAGCAGGCTCGTGGCTGCCTAGCTCCGCTTCCAGTCTCTTGTGCTTCTTCTTCAAGTTCTGAACGCCAGTCAAGTCGCGACCATAGTCGTCCGAACCGACCAGCAGTTTCTTCTCCTTGATCCAGGATTCCTCGTCGGCGATGTCCCTGAAGAACTGATGCAAGGTATTGGCTTCGTTCAGCCTAGCTTGCCTATGAGCAGCCAAGTTGCGGATTCTTTCGTAGCGCTCGTTTATGCTCTGCCGTTTCTCCTGAATGCCAGCCGCGTCGAACTGGCCGCTCTCTATCAGCGAATCCGCCTGGGCGTTCATGTCCTTGATCCTCTCCTCGTGAGCCAGGATATCCGCTTCCACCAACTGGTGCTTCTTCATCAGGTTCTGCACCGAAGCCAGATCCTTGCCCGCGTCCTCGGACGTCAGCAGACTTTCCACTTCGCCGAGCCAGAAGTCGAGATCCTTCACCGCGGCTATGTAAGTACGCTGCTTGTTAGCCTCCTTCAGCTTCATGGACTTCTCGGTGGTCTTCTGCGTGAGGAACTCCCACTGGTCGGCGATCGAGGCCAATCTCTTTTGCACAGCGTCCTCGGAGCCCGCGCATTGATGCTTCTCTATCAAATTACCTCCCATGGCGAGCACCGATTGGATCCTATCTGCATTCGCAGCCAACTCCGCTTCGAAAGCTTGATGCTTCTGGTGCTTCGATTGGATGTTCGCTGGATCCTTGTAGTTCTCCTCGGTGGCCAACTGCAGTTTTTCGGCGATCCAATTCTCCATCTCATCGGCGTCCCGCGAGAATTGTTGCAGGGTCTGAGACTCTCCCAACTTCGAACGCTTCTCGATCAAAGCGTCCTTGAGGTGCTTCCAACGGTCCAGGACCTGGCAACGTCTCTCGTCGATCGGCTTCGCGGCATAATGCTCCGCAGCTATTAACTGATCCGCCAGCGTCTGCAGAGTGGCGATTTTGTCCTCGTGGGACTTGATCGCTTTGTCAAAGTCCTCGTGCTTCTTTATCAGAGCCTCAACATTATCGCTGCTGTCCACAGTGTCCGCACTGCTCAGGAAAGCTTCCCGGGCGCTCATCCAGTTCTCAGCCTGCTCGCAGTCTCTGCAGAACAACTGCAGCTCCAGATTCTGGTCGAGTTGCATACGTCTCTGAACCCAGGCCTTCTCCAGCTCTTGTCTAGCTTCAGCCATCGACTCCAACTTCTCTTGGATCTCCACGCTCGCATAGTGGCTCGACTGCAAAAGCTGCTGGCCGAAAAGCTCGAACGCCTGGAAGGTACCCGCTCTGGCATCGATCTCAATTCGATGTTCCTACAACACAAGAAACAACGGTTTAAGACAGTCCGCCACAGAAACCAATGCATGTTCACACTCATGTTGCGCATATGTTTCAACCCACTCGACAATAGATACTACGATAAGCAGCGTAAAGGCAGTGGTCGCACTATGAGAAGCACACGTAGAATCGTTCAATGTGTTAATAGGCGTGTCTCCATTACAAAACATCGATCTGCGAATCTGTACTCTTTTCAAACTTCGTACACTCCCCATAAACAGTTGCACGAAAGATCCACCTGTAGTTTTCACCCATTTTCATTTTACAGTTTAGCACTCGGAAGGCGGATAGTTTCGATGATTGTACAGATGACAATCTTTGATTCCGTATAAACATTTTCAACACAATCTTTTTAAACATATATCTAATGGTATTTTATCTAGATCCATTGGTGGCCTTGTTGCATGATGCAACTTGCATCCAAACGCACAACTTTGTTAATTCGACCAACTATGTTTTACTGGCAATTTTATATTTGAAATTAATTAATTGATTAATGCATCAAATTAGAACACGATTGCACAGTATCTGGAACGGAAAATGAGTGAACTTTGACCCGAGGAGCGTACGAGGGACAGCTCGCCAACAACAACTGTGAAAAACCTCTGTCAACTGATTAATCATACGAATATACTCAGAGACAAAGTCGCACAATGTTCGATTCATGCTGAAACGCTTTGGTACCTCTGGAAGTACGCCGTATCGTGCGTCTATCTCTGCCCTGTGATTCTATAATTTAGATTACAATATAGTGATTCTATAATCCTCGAGTTGATCGATATTAATCAAAGCATACCTGATGACGATCCAGAAGAGCTTCGGCGCCGGTGGAGTCTGAAGCGAGTTCTTCCGTGGCGACCAGTCCCATCATAGAATTAATCCAAGCCATCAGATCTCTGTAATCGCTGAGGAATCGTTGGAGATCGTAAGAGTCCAACAGCTTCTCCTTTCTGCTGTTGGCTTTCGCGGTCAGCTGGGTCCACTCTTCGTTAATCTCTTTCTGTTTGGCGTAGGTCTGCTCGGCAGTCTCTGGATGAGACTGCATCAAACGATTAGCCGTTTCGTCCAACTGCTTGATCTTATCTCCCAACGCCGCCAGGTCTCTCTCGAGACCTTCGTGCTTGCGTTGCAAGGCCTGAACGCTGCGCAGATCTTTACCAAGATCGTCGTTGTTCAAAGCAGCGTCCTTCTCGCGGATCCAATCCTTGGTCTCGTCAACATCGCGATGGAACCGTTGCACCTCGTGTGCCGAGCCCAACTGGCTCGCTCGCTCTGCCGTGAGAGTCTGTAGGCTGGTCCACTTCTCGTTGAGATCTTGGATCTGCGTCTGGATCTTCAGCGCCGCCTCCGTCTGTCCCAAGCTCATCAACTGAACAGCGATCTCGTTCATCTCGGCCAGTCGCACTTCGTTCGCCTTTAAGTCCGCTTGGAAATCGTCGAATTTCTTTTGCATCACCTCGACTTGCTCCAGATCTTCGCCGACGTCCTGAACTTGAGCATGATTCTCCTTATCCTTGATCCAAGTAGCCAGCTCCGCAGCCTCTCTGACGAGCACGTAAGCCTTCGCGGTTTCGTTCAACTTGTTTTGTCTCTCGCGCGCCAGTCTCAGAAGGTCGTCGTACTGCCCTTCGATCTGCGCTTGTCTGGCCGCGATGGAGCTCTGCTCTCTAGCCAAGTTCTGTTGCGAGGCGCTGAGACCAGCCTCCGGCTCCACCCTCTTCACATAAGCGGCTGGGACGAAACCTTGACGATCGTTGACCTCAACCTTCCACCAATCCTTATTGTTCGAATTCAGCAGCGTCAGAGTGTCGCCCTTCTTCATGGAAACCTCTCTCGGCGATTTCTCGGTGTAGTCATAGAGGGCGACGACGCACTCCTTCCCGGTGATGTCGATCGTAGGAGTCTCCTGCTGACGACACGACTGAGCCTGCTCCTTCAGCGCGGCTATGGTGCTCGCGAAAGCCTCCAAGTCGCTGACCAACGCCTCGTGCTTCTTCAGTAGAGCTTCAGAGCTGTCCTCGTCCTTCCCGTAGTCTGCATTCATCACGATCGGTCTCTTTTCCTTCATCCAAGACTCCGCCTCGTTCGCGTCTGCGAAGTACTGATGAGCCTGAAGAGAATCGTCCAAATCAGTCTTACGCTGCCGAGCCTTCTCTTTCAGCTGTCCCCAGTGCTCGTCCAGCGCAGCCAGTCGTTGACTGATCTCCTCAGCGGCGAAGTGGCTCTCCTGCAGCATCGTTGCTCCAGCTTGGCAAACAGCCGCGACGCGTGGCTCGTGGTTATTGATCTCGGCCAGAACAGCCTGGTGTTTCTTCTGCAAGTTCTGCACGCCGATCAGATCGCGACCACGGTTGGTGGATGCCGCGACTGGCTCCTTCTCGCGGATCCAAGCCTCTTCGTCCTCGATGTCCCTGAACAGCTGCTGCACCTGCAATGAGTCGAGTAGCCGTTGCTTGCGAACGCTCATCGGCCGCTGCAACGCACTATATCGGGACTGCAACTGGTCTTGCTTGACTTTGATGTTGTTAGCGTCGAAGTGACCCGACTTCACGAACTGTTCCGCCGCCGATGCGATGCTGTCGATCCTGTCCGAGTGCGACCCCACGTCGGCCTCCAGCAAGGCGTGCTTCTTCTGAAGGTTCTGCACGCTAGTCAAGTCCTTGCCGTAGTCCTCCGACATCAACTGGCCCTCGACCTCCGACAACCACAATTCGATATCCTCAACGGTACGGTTGAACTGCTGCTGCTGAGAAGCCTCCTGCAGTTTCGCTCCTTTCTTCGCGGTAGCCTGGGTCAAACATTCCCACAGCCTCATGATCTCATCGGTACGCGTGCCGATCCGATCACTGGCATAGTGGCTACCCTCGATCAACTCTTGTCCGGTCGCTACCATCTCCTCCATGCGAGTTCTGTTTGCGTTCAACTCTTGCTCGAAGTTCTGATGCTTCTGCACCTTGCCATTCAAATTCGTAGGATCCAGATAGCTATCGTCTGTAGCAAACTTCAGTTTTTCGTTCACCCATCCCTTGGTCTCATCGCAATCGCGTTCGAACTGCTGCAGCTTGTACGCGTCCTCTAGCCGACGTCTCCTCTGAGCAGACTTTTCTAGAAGAACGGCGCGTCTCTCCAAGAGTGACTGACGTCTCTGCGCGACATCGTCTGCCGCATAGTGTTCCCCCTCTATCAGTTTACCAGCGAACTCGTCCAGGATCTTGATCTTGTCTTCCTGAGCGGCGAGGGACTTGTCGAAGTCCTCGTGTTTCTTGATTAAAGCCTCCACGCTGTCAAGGGAATCGCCCAAGTCCTCGTTCGCGAGGAATGCTTCTTGCTTTGCCATCCATGCGTCCGCCTGCTCTGTGTCTCTGTAGAATAATTGTAGATCCACGCACTGCTCGTACAGGATCTTCCTCTTCTCCCAAAGGCTCAGCAGGGACTGCTTATCCTCTGCTAGAGAATTCAGCTTTTTAGCTACTTCCTCGGCAGCGTAGTGTTTCTTCTCTAGAAGGTTGTTGCCGGCTAACGTGGTAGCGTCGAAACTGTCAGCTCTGGCATCGATCTCGCCCTTGTGCTCCTGGTGCCTGTCGACGAGGGCCTCCGCGCCCGCTACATCCTTAGCCAGCTCGTCCGCAGATATAATCGCCTTCATGTCGTTCATCCAAGATACTAGGTCTCTGTAATCGGCTAAGAATCTGTGCAAGTAGTAAGACTCATCCAACTTCAGACGTCTCTCCTTCGCCTTCGCCGTGAGGCTCTCCCACGACTGCAAGATCTCCGCGCGCTTAGCTTGAATCTGCTTCGAATGGTCTGCCTGATGAATAGCCGCCAGACGATCGGCTTCTGTTCCCAGGGAGTATACCTTGTCCTCCAGTGCTGCCAAATCGCGTTCTATACCCTCGTGCTTTCTCTGCAGCGTCTGTACGCTCGCAAGATCCCGGCCGAAGTCATCGGAAGATAGCACGACGTCCTTCTCAGCTATCCAAGCCATTGTTTCGTCTGCGTCGCGATTGAATCGTTGGATCTCGTGCGCGCCGAAAAGCTTTTCTTGTCTAAGAACAGCAAGCTGCTTCAGTCTCTGCCAGGATTCGTTTAGTTCCTCCTTCCTGCGTAGAATAGTGTCACGCTCGGGGTGTCCGTCCAAAAGAAGCTTGTCCGCCAGCTCGTTCACCTCCGTTACTCTGTATTCCTGGCTAGCCATATCCTTTTGGAATTCGTCAAATTTCCTCTGGAGCACTTCGACGTGCTCCAAGTCGTGTCCAAACTCGTCAGTCGTCACGAACGCTTCTTTATCGTGAATCCAAAACATCACTTCATCGCAATGCCTGATGAACTGTACCAGTACCAAAGCCTGCTGCAGCTTCAGCCCCTTGTCTGCTAGCCGGGTGAGCAGCAGCTCCCAGAGACGATGGAGTTCCTCTGCGGAAATGTCATATAATTTGTTAGTACCATCGAAACTCTAATTGGAGAGATTGGACTGTATCGGCTCTACGATGGAGAGTAACACATTAACATACCTACACAGCGGATCTTTATGCAAAATAAAAATTTTCTATCTGATTTGCAACCAACTGGAGTGAAATAGAAATGTATTTTCTTTCTTTATATTGGGTGTACAAATAAGTCTCCGCCGTTTGAAATCAGATAGCGCAACCAGTAAGTTATGGCGGCTAGTGTCAGATGTAAGACGTCATATCGTAAGGTAGCACATCTGTCAACAACATAACCTCGAAATATTAGCGATTGTGTATCAGCTTCGTATATTTTTTTCGTGCGAAAATGTCGAGTTTTGAGCCGAATAAACGTCATTTGCGGAAAGTTTCGAATTACTTCTTTAATTTGAAGAAATCTGCAGCTGAGGCGCATCGATTGCTTGTAGAAGCATATGGTAAGGCTGCATTAAATGAGAAAAGTTGTCGTGAGTGGTTTCAAAAGTTTAAGAACGGCGAATTTGATATCGAAAACAAAGAACGTAGTGGAAGGCCGAAAGTGTACGAAGACGTGAAATTGGAAGCATTATTGAATGAAGATTCGTGCTAAACGCAAGAAGAACTTGCACTTGCATTATCAATGACTCAACAAGCGATTTCACATCGTTTAAAATCATAGAGAATGATTCAAAAGCAAGGAAATTGGGTTCCATATGAACTGACGCCGAGAAACATTGAACGCCGATTGTCCACATTGCGATCAAAAACTACTTGGAAACACTTAATTGGGAAGTTTTACCCCACCCGCTGTATTCACCAGACATTGCTCCTTCTGATTACTACTTGTTTCGATCGATGACGCATGGCCTGTCTGAGCAGCACTTCATATCATATGAAGATACCAAAAATTGGGTCGATTCATGGATAGTGTCAAAAGATGAAGCGTTCTTCCGACGCGATATCCGGATGCTGCCAGAAAGATGAAAGAAAGTAGTGGCCAGCGATGGACAATACTTTGAATAAAACATAAGGTGCCATTCTTTCGCAATAAATGCCCAATTTAAGATGAAAAACGGCGGAGACTTATTTGTACTCCCAATATGTTTAATAGGTCGAAAATAATATACAGTGTTTTTAAATTCTTCTAATGTTTTCAATATTCTGAATTACACCTACTCATTTTTGTCTTAAATGCATAAAATCCACTGTCTAAACATACCTAATCTTTTGCGAATCACATCGCTAGCAAAATGGTGCTGTGCTATCATCTCCGAGCCTGTGTTGTCCAGCGATACGATAGCATTAGAGTGAGCAGCCACTTCTGCCTCGAATGCCTGATGTTTCTGGATCTTCGCTTGAAGATTCGTTGGATCCTTGTAGCTCTCGTCTGAAGCGGCTTGTAGTTTTTCGTAGATCCATCCTTCGAGTTCATCCGCATCTCGCTTGAAATACTGTCAAGAGACAAATTTCGTTAAAAAATGCAAGAAAGAAATGTTAAAAGAGCAAACAATTAAAATACATACTTGAAAGCGACGGGAGTCCTCGAGTTTGTCCCTCTTGTTCCGAGCTTCCGATTTGAAATTCGCGTACCGACCCAAAACCTGTTCTCTCCTTTCCTGGATGTCCTCTGGATTCTCCAGGATCTTCACCTCCTTCGGCGTGATCTGATCCATCTTGGGCTTTTCTCTTCACAGCCCGATAATCTCGTGGAACAGTCACTTACACCCAAAATGGCTACGGGGTGTGGCAAACTCGTTCGCTGTGAAATCGATAATTACAACCTTAACACGATAACTTTCTCCAACGTTTTCGAAGGATTTTCAACTTCTACCATCTCCATTATTTCTATCCGAATAAACAAAATCATGACACATACCTCGCACTATTTCCTGGAAGTTAACGGCACTGTAACACTTCACCGTTTCGTGGTTCGATACTGACTGTGGCTGACTCGCTGACTGTGGCCGACTTACGTGTATAGCGTAGCGGAAGGAAGACTTTTCCCTCGATCCCCTACCTCTGATTGGCTGAACGATGGAACGCCTGGCCAATCGGACGCGCTCGTAAATGGCGCGCTTTATCAAATTGACTTATATTTAAACGTTACATCACCGCTGTGTAATCATCTTTATTAGGAACTTACTGAACCCAGAGGAGAGCAGTCTAACTAGCGATAACTGGGTCTTATCTGAGATTTTTATCTTCTATTTACAATGCTGATGCATTACTTTACAGTCCACGGGTATTATTTTACCGTAAAAGCGTAAGCGAGATTCTACCTTTCTTTTTTCTCGGTATTTATATTTATAAAGAATTCTTTCTTTCAAAGATAAGTCTCATCGAGTTTTTGTAAATGGTTTTCTGTAGCGAATACACCTGTCTCATCGCTTGAAAATAAACTCACAAGTAGACAGCGGATTTTTATGCAAAACAAAAATATTCTAGCTAAATTGCAATAAACTGGAGTGAAATAGATATTTATTATCTTTCTTAGTATTTTTAAATTCTTCTAATGTTTTGACAGTTTTAAATTACACAAATTATGATTATTTATTAAAACGCTTGAAGATGTCTAAAGGGTCTAAACTGTAAAATAATAAACGTCGACAAGATTAAATAATGTTCTCAGATTGTCTATAATTTTGATTATGGATACTTGAACGAATTCATTCATTATTTTCCATGATTTTTATAATTGTAATAATTGTCGAATATAAAACAGGTCGTTCGACTATGACAGGTTTATAGTAAAAAGTCGGTGTTTATGATACGGTAATCTTTTATTAAATTTCACCTACAAACAACGAATCACAGAACGTTACATTAGAGTTCCTTACGTCAATCCATCGTGTCTTCGTAATTATTTTACAAGTAAATAATCATAGATTTATCCCTATTACGGTAAAGTCTTATCTGTTAAAATATCTTGTAGCGTAGTCAATCGTAATGTAATATGTAAATTTAATTCACCTAAAAATAGGATGATTTCTTGTTGTAGTGTCATCGTTCATTGTTTATAAGTGGATGTTATCGTGTATAGAAGTAGTACTATTCATAGGTACTTGCTTTTTTGTCCATTGTACTCTGATGTATTTCCTTGTGTGTCTATCTCTCTCTCGCACACACGCACACGCTCGCGCACACACTCTCTCTCTATCTCTCTCACGCTCTCTCTCACTCTGTGTCTTTCTCTCCCGCTTTCTCTCGCGAATTCTTTCTCTCTCACTGTTTTATGTATATCTTACATATTTTCTTCTTTGTAATAATAATATATCTTTCGACCGATACGCGTATGCAAAGAGTGCGATATGAAAAAATTCTTCGTGTACCAAAAATTGTTTCTGAATATCTCTCTCGTCGTATTTTTACTCTTCTTCGTCTATCTTTTTTTTACGAAAATTTTCTTTGAATTTTCCGTTTGTTCGTTATTCACGACAAATATTACAAAATTCTATGCTGACGAGGAGGGGCGGGAGGTCATAGGGGTGTTACAGGTTTTGGGATGTACAGGGTAAGTGGGGGTTGGAGGCTACGTGAGGTTCCCTTAAGTACTCTGGACAAAGTCGATGGTATTATCTCTTTTTTTTGTTTATCCATTATGATACAAATTGCTAGAACTTCATCTTTTAATATGTTTTTTCTTTGTTAGAAGGCAACACGTCATTTGTTAATTACGAGAAGGCAATTCGCTTTGTATCATCGGTATGTCTGGCGTCCCGACGCATTTCCACGGACACTAACAACGTTTGTAATCATCAATTTGAACTCGAAACTCTGCATCGATATATTATAATATATATGTATAACACGCATCCTACGTTTCCGTCATCGAAAATTTCGGGGGTTGGGGGGCAGAAAATGCACGGGACCGTTTACAGGCATTATTGGCAGCACTTGATCGTTTTTTTTTTCATCTTCTTCGCTCTATTTGTTTTGTTTCTCTCTACGTCCAACGTTTATAATAATATTCGTCCTCGCTCTTATATCATTATCAACTATGATTTTCGTTTTCACTGTCTGTGTCCTTTCGTCCGCTACGAAAAAATGTTACTTTTTTTGGAGGTTGATCTGTCAAGAAGAACTGTTGTCCTCAAAAAAAAACGCTATCACTTGGCTCTCTCTCATCTTTCTCTCTACTCGTATTCTCTCTTTCTCTCGCGCGCGCAATCTTTCGCTACCTCTCTTGCTCTCCTATTTCTCTTTTGTAATTACTTCCACAGTTTCGCGAACGTTAACCAGCATAATGCTCTTCCTAAGTATACTCTTCAACGAATCTTTTATGTACAAAAACTTACGATCTACATAGGATACGCTTGCACTCGCACGTCACGTTCTCAGTGGGAGGGCGGGGGTGTGTGTGTGATCAAAGATTTCAATGGGACGGTGGGGCGTGAAATAAATTAAATTTCACTCTAACTTATCGTGCTCGAACGCCCCACGATAATATATAAAAGTTTTTTTTCGGGTGGGGTTGCACGCGTTCGGGTAACGCGACCGGTCGGATCCGCCGCTGAGCTTAATTAACTCCTCTTCGACAAAAAGAACCGATGATAATTAATATTTGGCAGTTGTACTAATACACATCGGATATATATCGCTCGCAGTCGTCAACACTCTCTATTGTTTACCTCATACATCTCAGGGGACGAAGAACGGACAAAAAAGGGGACACGGAATTTATTTCTCTCGCCGAGGTAAACGGTGTCCGGTCGCGTTACTCTTCGAAACAAACACGCTGCCCGACCGACGGGTCCCAGCCGACCCATTCGCACCCGTTTGTCGCGCTTTACAGTGATCGTGCAATGATGTTTCGCCGGATGATTCGAGGTATTACAAACGTGTGGTGTCTCTTTGTTCGCCAGAAAGAGCGCGAATGGGCCGGACGCGACGTCTCCCATCATTCTAGCTTAACAACGGTGTGCGTTAGAGGACGCCGGGGCCCAACGGTCCCGGCGTCGAGGTATAAAAAAACAAGGAAAGATTAGGCGAGTCACAACTCGCGGACAACAGAGTGGAGACGTCGCGACGTGAACGACTGAACGCGTGTGCTACGTTCTCTCGACGTGACGTAAAAGAAAATCTCATAGAGACACATTAACTCGCTCCATTTACTACATAACATACAATATATATTCATATAATATATATATATATATAATATTCAATAATATATATACTAATGGTGTACTTTTATTGTATATACAGAGATATATAATGTCTGTTTCAATAATCTTTTTTTTTTATGAATTAGTAACACTAGCTTGCTAAATAACATTCTTGGACCTCGTGTGTATAGCCAGCACCTTACGTTGTTGAACCCTCAGCTCGAATAGAAGAGTCGCCCTTTTCGCTTATATTTAAAAAAATATAGTGTGTATGGGTGTGAGCGTGAACGTGTCCTATGTGTCTGTACATGTTTGTCTGTGTGTGTGTTTGTATGTGTCTGCACGTCCGTCTGTGTTTTCTCCTCCCTGAGCTTGTTCCGCGAAACTTGTTACACACGTCGTTTCTTTTTTATCTGTCTGAACCTTCTTGTCCGAATCTTTTCACAGCCCTCGTTTCGTTTCGTATTATTTTTTTCTTTCTTGTCACTATTTAATTTGAACGTTCGTGAACTTGTTTCACATCGCGTCCTTGTGTATGTGAGTCGATGTACGCGTGTGTGTTTTTGTGTGAGTTGCGTGTTTCTGGTCTCCTCTTTCCCTCGTGTTTCCCGCTCGACGACGCGTTGCATAACAAAAATCCCTCCCGTTATTTTTCCTTTTTGTTGTCTCTAGGTAACATATATAACCGTCTAATATACAATAAATAATTTATCGCGCTCTCGAATGTACAATTGTCACCGCCTACACGTCTCCGACTATACGTTTACATACGTTTAAGTAAATTTGTCCGTACTAGATTCATCTTTTTCTCTCCCTTGATTTGAAAATACATCTAACGACGCCTTCGGCTCGCGCCGCGCGTCGTTTTCCGCACGCATCTTCCCTCTCGCCTTTCATTCGTCCGCAAGAATCTAAATTTTGTACAAATTTCAACGAGCCCGACCGCTCACGCACATACATACATATCTATACATGTACACACCTATCACATGTATCGAGTCGTCCCGCGAGTCCTGCCGCTTTTCGACACTTTAAATATAAAAAACTTTAGCAATTATATTAATTAATACTTACGAGTTACGTTTTTATCGTCGAATATATATCATCGTTCTATCCATGATCGTTTTCAACATGACGTTTCGAATGAAAAAACTTCCGCCCTGCTCGAACCCTTTGATCCCTCTTCTGAAATTTCGAGTATTCGTATTTTCGAAAGTAAATTACCTCCATCGCCTTTTCTCATACCTCTCCGTTACTGTTTCGTTTAACCGTATTGTCTTTTTATATTCACATAGCGTGCAACATGGATTTTCGTTTGTCATTTGGACCGTTTTACAATCAAAAATATCGTTCTAAATACTTGGATACACATTTCGGACTTGGCCACGATCTCACGGCTACAATGATTCCGAGTTTCTTCGTCGTTCATAATTTTTATGTGATAAGAATTGCAAAGGGTTCAAAAATCAGGGCAGAAGTCTTCTGAAAGACACGGAGCAAATCGCCGCGACTCGCGGACGACGACTGGACGCATACCCGCAAACCGTTCTCCACGTTGTAAAGCTTAGTACGATTACCATCGACGTGTTTACCGTCAAGAAGTAACAAATAAAAAAAGAAGAGAAAACAATAAAAGAAAGACCAAGAAGGAGGACGAAATTCGTCAGCAGCCTTGGAGAGCGCGCTTCCGAGGCTATGACCTTGGGTCACTGATCGTCGAAGAATCATGCTCTCGCGCCTCTGTATGTATATATTGATACATGTATCTCTATAAGTTCGTTTTATATTTCTATATATATATATATATATATTATATATATAATATTATACAAGGAACAAACGAAGTCAGAGAGAGAGAGGGCATCGGATTAATACGATTGTTTAGATCGTCTGAGGGGTGTGCCATGTCGGCGCATCGTGGCAGGAAGAGCCGTTCGCCGGCGTCCCGATGATGATCTTGATCTTGCTCTTGATCGCCGTGCGAACGCCCGTACGGGCCTTGTCGCGGGCTGGCCGTGCCCTGTCGTACTCCCTCGGGCCCTTTGGGGCCCATTCTCACGCGCCGGTGCAGTCGATCTCGATGATGTCCTTCGGCACGTCCACAAACTGATAGACCAGCCTCTGTCCGTCGACCTTCGCCAGGATGCCACGTTGATAATAATAACGCAACGCTCGGCCCATCGTCTCGTAGTTCATGTCCGGCTTGTTCTTGTGCAGACCCCACAGCCGTGACACCGCTTTGCTGTCGACAAGCTTGAACACGCCCCGCTCGCGGTTCGTCCACTTGATGTATCGCGGACAGTACTCCCTGTCCTGCAGCAGCTTCAACAGGAACTCCCACAGATAGGTGGTCGAGCCCTCGCGGGATTTCCTCTTCACAGCGGCGCCGTCACCTTGCCGGGGCTTCTTCAGCTTGTTCTTCTTCGATCGGGGTGGAAATCCCAGCTCCAGCAGGTACAAATCGTCGGACACCGAACTGGTCGCTGCCTGGATCACGCTCGTTGGAACACCACCATGGCCTCGAGGTGGACTCGGGGTACACGGGGTAGCAAACTGACCGCCACTGGCATACATAGAGTTCACGTAACTGCTGTAGCTCTCGGATACTGTGGACAAACAAACGGGGCTGGATTAGCTGAATCGCTGCTGGCAGGGATTCTAATAAACCTAGCCCTATAGGAATGGTTCCCAAGTAGCAGGTTACGCATCTTAAACCGCAGCCCGGTTACAAGAACTGGGTTATTACATGATCAAATTCAATATTTGCAGTTGAAATGTTATAAAGAAGTTACTGTTCATTTTATGTTGCATCCGTTAAGATACGCATTAAGGTACGCGGACTTGCTGTCGTCTACGTTAAAGAAGACAAAACGATCCCCCGTGATTTACACCGCGAGTACATAAACAGTAGTTAGCGCGGAGCGCCGCGGACACAATTATGCAATTAGATTCAGACATGCGGGCGAGCAAAAACAAAGAGTTATCGGGACATACGGTTGACTATAAAAGCGACGAGTGAACTCGATAAACAGGTTAAAGGCATTCTGTCTACGAGGATAAGGGAGCAATCGAGGCCGTTGATTAAGCGTTATAGGACCCCGCAGTGGTTTTTCTTCGGGTGTTAATGCCCAGGCCACATATCATAGTAGTTTCATACGCGACTTACGGTTACTTTTTACTCGTGGCCGTATGCGAAAGAGCAAGAAACGTTGGATGCGAGGAAAACTGTTTCCACAAGATTTCTTCGTAGCTTTGCTCTCTCTTCCCTATCCTAACGGTTCATTTGTTTCAGATATTATACCGTTATATAATACTATTACACTGTCCAACACCAAAAATGTTTCCATATAACTGTTAGGTGGATCTTGTAGAGTTTTTTGCACCGATTCCGAATCTGCCCTTAATGTTTCTCCTACACGCACAACATGACTTTGAGAAAAAATGTGTTTCTCAACTTTAAACAAATATTGTGATGTTATTATAAAAGATATTGAATTGTTCTTTTATCTTGAGAACTCACCCTTTCAAATTTCCAATGTCGACATTTTTTTCGAACCAGAAAGCAAAATATCCCGTGGAAGAGCTGGTGGAAGAGCACCACTGGCGGCAACTCGTGTCGGGCGATGATATTTTGCTTTCTGTTTCGGTAAAAACGTCGATGTTACCAACTTCAAAGGGGGGTTTCTGAAGATAAAAGTCTGCTCTATCGCGTGGTATAGTTCGATTTTCCGCTGGACCCTTACTTTTTGATATAAATTGAAAAATATCATCAAAATTTTGTGCAAAAGCGGTGTCTCTCCATCTTTAATGATTGTTTAAACATGTTCAAACATTCATCATATATTAATATTGGATATCACTGTATTCAGGAAAGTCTACAGAATCTTCTGCTGCAAAGAACAATTCAATATATTTTATAATAACATCACAATATTTGTTTAAAGTTGAAAAATTCGTTTTTTTTCCACAGTCATGTTTCTCAAAAACTGTGCGCGTAGGAGAAAAATTAAGGACAGATTCGGAATCAGCGCAAAAAATTCTATAAGATCCACCCAACAGTTATTTAGAAACATAAAAAAAGTTGAAATTTGTTGGACAGTGTTACCACAACATTTTGAAAAAGGGGTGATTCTACATAAAAAAACATGGTAAAAATAGGTCGAAATAGGTGTACATAGTGTTAAACAAATGTTTGACCGCGCCATACGGGAATCGGTTGTAGATTCAGTGTTGAAATTTTCACGAGATGCATACTTTCAGGGTAGTTTCTTGCATGCGGCGTTAATTACCGTCGAGGGTTGATTTTAATCAAGCGCAAGCGGTTTCGCGCGATGCACGTCGGATGGCGCCATAGTCGCCGCCACCGGCACCGTAGGATAACGTAGATTATCGCGCGATTAATTATGGGGGCTGAGTCCCGGCTCGGTTATTACGATTCCCCTTTTTCTCCACCTGTTCGTGCGTTGAAACTGGAGCGGACTCGTTATCCCCGGAAGAATGAAATTTAGTGCCGCGGCAGGCGGCATCGGCCAGTCTTTTTAATCTGATAGGCAATCCAGGATAATTTAGCGTCCGACTAGTATTACCGGGTTGATTGGATCCGGATCACACCCCCTCGAGCCCCCTTTAGCTCGTCACCCCTTCGGTACACGCGCGTTCCCATCGAAGATGGTAATTGCGAGACGTGTCTGCGCGTGTCCCCGACTCTCTCATTCTCTGTCGTTTGCATTTCCAAGCGACCGGAATATTAGGTAGCATTTACCGGAAGCACCGTGCTTTTCAACCCCTTCGATCACTATAGTAACTAGCAACCGGTCCGACGATCTTTATACAGGATGATCCAGTATTTATAACATACGGTGGATATACGGTGATTCTACCGTCACAGAATAAGTCGAAAATACGGAATAAAGTTTCTTCATTCGAGGGTTTATTAAGATCATTTCTCCAAAGACAGCTATTAAACTCCTTTCACACACAACACAGTCATTAAAGAAGCCTTTTGCACTTTAGATAAGGCGTTAATAGGTATCGTCTGTTCGTGGCTGACTCTATCTACTGTGCGTCAACGAATCTTTAAGTTCGATTCTCTCGAAGACGGAGCCTGATACGGATATAATTTCACTTTATCTGTCTCGGTTTAAGATCGTAACGAATACCGAGACACCAAGGATTAACTCTTGTGCAGTTAAAAAATAGGAATATGTAAATAATTTTAGAGCCCTGCTATTCCATAATCACTTTATCTCGAAATTAGAAAATCAGTGTAAAGGAGAAAAATTAATATTCTGAGAAGAATACAAGAAAGTGCAAAAATAAACATTATATACGGTACAGAAATTATCATTTTGGGTGACTTGAGTGGAAATTGAATAATTCATGCAATGCAAAATTGTAATATTACAGATCATTTCGTCTTGAACAGGAGAAAAATTATTCTTAGAAGAATACAAGAACCTGTAAACGAGTAAGTGGGTGTATGAATGAATGCAGAAATTATTAAAACAAATGCAATAAACCGCGAGCCAGGAGTCCGACTAATTCATGCGGACGATGTCCGAGTTGAGAAGTTCTGGTCGAGTCTGACTAAAGCACGAATGATTCTACTGTTTCGAAGCGGTCCGTTCCCCGCGTCTCGATCCAGGACATGTCCGACCATTGTGTCCGAGCATTATGTGTGCTCGTCGATAGTCGGCCGTTCATGCGACCGGAAGTCGGGCCAATTCGTCTCGCCTTCACTGGCGCGTTCCTCTCGCGGAAAGAGACGATAGCTGGGCCTTGTTGTTCGTGCGAGAACCGGGCTTCGTTAAGTATGTATGTATATGTGCATATACATCGTGTTCATCCGTGCAATGAACTATTAATAGCTGTCCACAGAAACGCCGAGCATACGGAGCTTCGCCGTTTCTGTCTGCGTATGATCGATCCTTGCGAACTTGTTTTGGACTGTTCTATATTCTCTTAGAAATTCTCGGGAGATCGACTCTGTTTACTTCCTGCAGGAAGAAGATGCAAAATTCAAGTAACAAAGGGACTTTAAAACATTTGGATTTCATCTGGAATCGGACGACACCAAATGATTTGAAGAAAGTTTGCAGAAATCTATGAAGAATTACAAGGAAAACGATCTAGAGTACTATAAACAAGATTCACTTCATAATGTAACGTGTTAAATTGTTCAAAGATGATCGATCAATTTGCTGATCGCTTCTCGATCGAACGACACGCCAATCCGACTCGCACGCAAAGAATGATCAAACATTTCCTATATCGTGGTTTATGGGGAAGTGGCTGTGCCGAGCAAAAGGGGAAGCGTTTCCAAGGTTCGTGGGCGAGTCGGTCGCCCATATGGACGCGAAAATACAGCGGTGTCTGGTCTCGATCATGGACGTAACGATCGGTCGAGCGATTTTTACGTTTGTCTGAGCGCGTCTCGAGGATTCGTTCTCCAGGCTACGTGCTTCGCCGTGACTATGCTTCTGGTCTAGGGATTGAAGAGGACAGCTATGATGCAGGCGTCGGCTTTGTTTGGTAGTTTGCAGAAACAGCGGAAATTTGGTCGCGGAATCGCGGTCGGCGTTCCGCGAAGATCGTTCGAGGAGGATGCCTCGAAATAGAAAGTATTCGTACGCCACTGGTCGTGTGGCCGATGCCGTGTGTACTGCGAGAGAGAGAGAGAGAGAGAGAGAGAGAGAGAGAGGGGGGGGGAGAGAAGGAGAGAGAGTCAGAAGAGAGGAGAGGCAGTCGGGTTGAAGAGACGAGGAGAGGGTTAAGCGGAGCCAAATGAAGGAGGCAGTGGCAGAAGAGGTGGAGGAAAAGGGGGAGAGGGCGTCGAGAGGAGAGGAGCAAGAGCGGGGGAGAGAGATAGAGCAGGAGAGAGAACGGAAAAAGCGTCGTAGAAGGAGATGGGAAACAAAAGGGGTAGGGGAACTCTGGCTGCAGTATGATAGAGGACTGACCCGAGCCAAGGTTGCACGGGTGACGCCATCAAGCTACTAGTGCATAATAGCGCCGCTCGTTCGGAGGCCGCCGCGACTGCGCTAAAATCGGAACTCGTTCTGCCCTCTCCCCCTACTCTTCCTCTTACTTCCCCGTCACCTCTCTTCTCTACCGTCGTGTGTTCGCTCTCTCTTTCTGTTATTCTGCCGGTTGCGTCGTTCTCCGTAGTTCCGCGGAGGAGACTCTTGTTGGCTCGCACGCCAGGCGGTTGAACGATTCCTCCTCGCGATTTCTCGAGGCTTTTCTGCCGTTCGTGAAGGGAGAAGGAGGAAAATGAGAAGAGAGAGAGAGGGAGGGAGAGACGAATAGGAAAAATGCGAACGATCGTGGAGGGAGAAGAGCGAGGGGAGGACAGGAGGCAGACCGAATTCTCGAGGTGCCTCTAAAAATAAAGAGAACGCGCCCCGTTGTTCTCGGGATCCGTGTTCGTGGACGGCTCGGAGGGACCAGCAGGAGATAGGGGTAGATAGAAACCAGAGAGAGGAAGGGAGATCGAGAAGAAGAGAGAGAGAAGAGGAACGTCGAGAGAGGCAGAAGAGCGCGCGGCGCAGAAACAGCTGGAGCGGATCGTGTTTACGCGCCGTATGACTGGCTAGATGAGTCAATCGTAGACCCGTTGTCTAGGAGCTGTGGTGGGGAAGCTACTACTTCACTGACCTATACCACGGACGTCGTATAGCGAAGGTAGACCGCTAGAGACGACGTTGCATCGCGTACGCATGACTGTTCCGTGACGCATAGAGCCGCCGCTCTCCTAGAGGCATAGAACTAGAAGAGAAGAACAGTGAAGACAGAGACAGGAAAACCAGGACGTACACCACGCTATAACGATTCTCTATGGACGAACCGTTTGTGCAACGAATACGCTCGATACCAACCAAACTGTTACGAGATCGGCGTCGCTCGCGAGATACCAATTTCGTGGACACTTTCCATCGAAGATCCGTCTCGATCTTCGGCAGATCACTTGGACAAACATAATCAAATTGGAAACCTCGCTGCGAACACAGGGGACTGCTAGAGGTGTCTGGAAAATTGTGCAATTCTTGCGAATTTACTGCTCCGCTACCGATTTCTTGGACACTTCCTCTTGATTCAAGGAATGAATCAAGCAATTATTTCAATGTCCGGTTATTTTGTTTCCCTTATTTTCGAGCATTCTGAGAATCACGAATTACTGCTGCGTTAAGCGCACTTATCAGCTCTTATGTTAAAAAGCATAGTTCCGAGAACATATTGAAATGAATTTTATTGTTCTGCATACATTATTTTGCAATTATCTTTCAACTTCGGAATGTACGTTTCAAACGCAATACTAAGTAGAATTACTTTCGACATTGACGAATCTACTATGTTATTAGGTATATAATATTTCTAAGAATAGCTTAAAATGAATGGGATATTCATTAACGGTCGTTATCACGTTTCAAAGTACAGGAAGAAACTTGCGACAATCTATAGATTCATAAAAGTGAATAAGTTATTCAAAGCAGGAGAAAAATCAAGATAATTGAGGAATAAAAATATGCTATTTCCAATGTGTTATAATGATTCAAGAACCAATTAAATGCGTATCAGGCTCTAATTTCTTGCAATTGGTACAGAAAATTTTCTAATTTTGTATAAAGATTCGCAGCCTACTAGTAATGCATACCGTCGTTAGTTATCTTGTTGCATTACAACCGAGTTCCGAGGTTCTTCGTTCAATTCCATTCACTTTACTGTCGCGAGCGGAAGGAAAGAGACTGAGAAATCGCATGGCACGTTAACAATTTCAATAAATAAAGTTTTTGAAAGAGTTTGCACAATTTTTTCATTAAACGTTGGAATGCGACTGTTATTTCATTGCGGGCTGACGTTTCTCGTCGAAACGACGAACAAGTGGGCTTCGCTCGACGTAGCTCTTCTTCCTGACAGCAGTGGCAGGAAGTTTAGGCGAAGCAGCCGGTAACGAGTCGATAGTTAAAAATACGTGCGACGCAGTGCGATCCGAGGGGGTGTATAGAGAAGAAGGTAGAGGAGAGAGGAGAGAGAGAGAGAGAAAGAAAGAGGAAAGAAGAAGAGTTATCCGCGTAGCCATGCCTCCCGTTTATTTTGCGAGAATTTCGCGCTAGCCTCGCGGCCGGAAGTACAAGTATAGCGAGAAAGGAGGGATGGAGAGACCGGAGAACGGGGAAGAGAGAGAGAATAAAAAAGAGAGAAGCGGGAGGAGATGATCTGGTGGACGGTGGGGAGGATCCAGGAACGTACGAACACCAGCGCGATGAGAAGGACGGGATAAAAAGATCTGCGCTGAAAGTGAAGACGACGGAAGAAACCTCGCGGAGAACGGATCCTTGCGTGGCGAGTACCCGGATAATCGTTTCACGCTCGAACCTCCACAATTACATGCAGGATCACTGGGAATGTCAGATCGAGATCCTGAACGATCCTAAATAAACGCTATATTCCATCTAGACTGCAGATCTTCAAATAAAAACATACCAGTTCAGCAAACCGAGCAAACGAGGGGTCGGACGATGGAGAATTTAGTTGGACAATCGAGTTTCGAACGTAGGGGCTTCCGAATCGTTTAGCCGAATCGAGTTTGGGAGACCGAGGGTGAGGAACCGAGTTTCGAATCGCGGAACTCGCGGACACCCGGTATGGTCAAGTGGCTCGGTTTATCAATGGTAAAAAGTCAAAGTGACTGCGACGATCGGGCTAATTTTATCTGTTCCGCGGCAGCGAAAATACACATAAGTGCTGATACAGGCGACCGGAGTGTCAGAGAGAAAGAAAGAGAGAGCGAGTTAGAGAGAAAGAGAGGACGGAGGAAAAAAGGAAAGAAAAGAAAAAAGAAAAGGAGAGCTCGAGGAGGAAAACGCGATAGATATACGCCCGCGGATGACGTTAATAGCCGTGAACCCGTCGCGTTCAGCGAGAGACGCCTGTAAACCGAGTGGCATTATCGCCGGTTCGTATGCCCGTCCAATTGGAGCTTCGGATACGCGAGAGTTATCGCACGATTTCCTTGGGACCAGTTACACTGTACCAATAACCGCACCGTTATTCCTCCCGGAGATACCGGGTATCGTCGCAGATATTGTCCGCGAATTCGATCGAAGGATGTCAAGAGAGAAGTCCGTCAGAAAAATAAAGATCGTCGCCGGCGATAACGTCTGCTAATCAACGCGGCAAACAACGAGCTCGGGACACGTATCAAGCGGAATTCCCGCGTCGAGGACGACTCTTCGGGTCTGTCAACCTACTCGAGTATCAGTCAGATCGATAGCTCTGGGAAAACAACCGGTCAGGAGAATTTCCTGACAGGAGTTACGCAAAACGAAAGAAACCGAGGAATCAGAATTTTTTCCCGAAGAAGCGGCATTATCTTTATTCCACTTGTTGGGTTAGGTGGCGGCGCGTATTTCTGGCTACCTTGTGTATCAATTTTGCCGGACGATCTTAATGCACGAGGTTTACGAGGATGCTCGAAAGAGCTAGCCGAATTGTCGGTCGAATCGTTGCATTAGCGTCACGAGCTACTTGATTGTTGAATTTGTTAATTGAATGGACTTCTGGAGGAAGGGTCTATGTCAGGTTTTTAAAATTTTATAGAAGCGCAATTAGAAACTTATTTCCTATTGAAACGAGAAAGAAATTGTTCGAACTGAGTGAAAAATCTGGATGTTAGTCTTTCGAATGGGGGAAAACAGCTTCAAGTCTAGTCCCAGAGTTGTATAAAAGAAAGTGCTTTATAATTGCGAATTCAGAGGTGCTTCACCGTTTCAAATCAGCATATCACCGGACCAAAACCGGGAGGACGGTTTTCTAGCATCGACGAGGAAGACGTGGAACTGCGAGACAGTGGTTCTAAACAGGCTAGCGGCGAAGCGAGGCGAGGCAAGGCCAGCCCGTGGAAGAGTGCCGAATAATAAAACGTGATTTACGCGTGTGTCTCGGCTGTATTTCGCGTTGGTCCCGGAACTTTTTCGCGGCGCGCGTGCGCGCGTTGCGGCGCGGCAGTGTAAGACGAGTTCTCACGTACCAGGACTTCGAGGCGGAATTCCGCGTGCACCTAAGTGCACGAATGACCCTCAACCCGAGCAAAGGGGTGGCGAGGTAGGAGGTGGTGCGGAGCGAAGAGGAAGGAAGAAAGACGACGAGGAATGAAGAGGGAAGAGGACGAGGGAGTAGCCGGGAGAAGGAGAAGGAGGAGGCGTCGGCGGAAGAAGGATGGAGTGACACGGTGCGAAGAGAAAAGGCACCGAAAGTGTTCGTACGGCATAAACAAAGCAGCCGTGGAACGGGGTGTCGGTGTGGGTATACAAGTGTGTGCACGTGTGGCCGTCGCGTCGGTGCGCACACACACACATACACACGTGTATGTCCTGCCGGCCGATATATAGGTTTTCAGACTCGGTGTATATAGCGGTATACAATACGCGAAGCAGTCCCTAGGAGGAAGAAGGAAGAGAGAGAGATGGTGATTGGACGAAGAGAACAACGGATCGAAAAGAGAGAGAGAAAGGGACAACGAGTTTGAAGCACGCCGTTCGCGACCGATGGTGGTGTGTGCAGTTGGTAGCAGGCAGAGAGGCAATGGCAGCGCTTCAGCGGGTGGTGGTGTGTGCAATGGGCATCAGCAGCAGCAACAGCAGCAGCAGCAGCAGCAGAGGAGGAAGAAGAAGAGAGGCAACGGAGGAGGGAGGATGAGGATGAGAGGTCGAGAGAAGGGGAGAGTTGACCTTCAGCTGCGCCGGGAAAGTCAGGCAGTCACTGACCGACAGACTAACTTAACTACTCTATCCTTCTCCTCCTTCTCTCTCCTCCACCTCCATTCGCGAGACTGGCTAGTCCGATGCACCGTGTTGCACACGCTCGCGCACACATCGACGTCTAATCTTTCTCCGTCTCGCTCCCGTCCCGACATCTCGTCCCCTCGGTACAAGTGTTTTTCTTTCTCTCTCCCTCTTTCTCTATTTCTCGCGTTCTTTCTGCGTCTTTCCCCTTCCGTCGCGTGTGTCTCGACGTCGAGTCGTCGTCGTCGTGGTCGTCGTCGCAGTCTTCGTCGTCGGTGCCGCTCTCCTCTGCGATCCCTTTTTCTCTCGTTAGACCCAGACCCCCATCCCGGCCTATTATGTTACCCTACTGCCTCGGGATACTATCTTTAACCCCGAAACCCGTTCAAATTGCGAGCCGCTTCGCAGCCAAGCGCACGTATTGCAGTCTCCACCCGGAAAGCCAGAACGAGTTCCTCCGAGAAGTGCCAACTGCGGACTCTGATTTCGATCGGATCGAAAAATTGTTTAATCGGTATTTTTCCTAGCGACCATCGTGGGGTGAAAGCAGCCCTCGAAGTTTAGGATAAAGAGCAAATTTTCGTCGACAGTTCGAAAACCAAAAATATTACAAAATCTGATCGAACTTTATCAACTTTACAATCTTACTAACTTTCCCTACTTATTTCTAGTCGATTTCTACAGAAGCCACAAAGCTCACGACCAGAGTTTTATACAAAATAAAGACTTTGTGCGTCAATTTTAAGAAACAGGGGCATGTAAAGAGTTCTACGTGTACTCATTACTGCTACAGCTACGTATAAACTCTATGGACCGACAAGCTGGTGCTTCAGGCAAGAAGTTTCCCGACTTAATTAAATGACAAGTACGAAACTGTTTACAAGTGTATAGGCTGTCCGAATTCGGAAGGATTCGCGGCGCGCGACGAGCATACTCGACGCACCGGGTATTTCGAACGGAACCGACTCGGTTAGGCTCTAGCGACGTGGCTAGCGCGTTCCGAAAGCATCGAAGGACGCCGAGGTAAAAGTTTGCTGTTTGATCCGGGGTCCGGGACTCGTCGAAAACCGTTCCCGCGATTGCAATAGACCCCGTGGGCGGAACGCATTATTTCTCCCGGCGATTTTCTGTGTTCCTCGAACGTATTCCTCCATTTGGTTCGGCTCCGGCAGAAAAGGGGAGAGAGAGAGAAGAATGCGCATCTCGTCCTGTCTCGTCGTTGCCTGTTCCGAGGCTAACGAAAAGAACGAGATTTACGTTCCCGGGGCTCTACCGAGTGGTTTTTCTACGCGTCCACCTTGGCTGCCTATAAAACGCGCGTCAAACGTGTGGGCAACCGCGATCCTCTCCGATCCTCGCTTTCTGCTCCCTTCCATGTAACCCAGAACCACTTTCCGTCTCTGTTCCCCGCCTGCACTGGCTCCCGAGAACGGAAATGCTAGCGAAAAATCGCATCGAGACCGTCTGCCACTGGGAATAACACGGGGAAAGAATTATTTTTGGTAAATTCCATCGTGGACCAGTTTTTATACGGTCTTTCAGCAAGCTTCAGTCCGAAAAAGGTCGAATGACGAGTCTAGCGCGTCGCTAAAAATTGCCAGCATTGTTGAACGCCATTTTTACATCGCTAGTTTGTATTTAACACGGTCGATAATACTGTCACTCATATGTCACGTTCACAATCTTCCAATTTACTCAAAGGTAATCAATTACCTGGGACATCAGGAGTCCAATCTAAAAATTTCAACAGTTCTATATTCCTAATATAACTGTCTACGATCGAAATACCACGGTTGGAAATTTTGTTAATAAAAATTTCCTGGAAGGAAACTCGTCGAGTAGATTACCGAGCCTGAGGAACGTTGGGAAGCTGATCGAGAGGATCGCAGAAGCAGTATCATCGTCGTTTCTTCGCGAGTTCGTCGATCGTTCGATGGGATTCTTATTACTGGTTTCCGGCTGGTGCACGTATCACGGTGGGCAGAGCTCTTTGTAACCGTGATGCACGGTATCCGGAAGTTCCACTGTAGCAGCCTCTTTCGCTGCCACAGCAAGGGATTATTTCGCTTCCAGGTCTTCTAGGCGTACGAGCACGCCGCGCTGTTTCTCGGATAGAAACGGCCAGCCGAGATTCCGGAAACCGGGACGTCGCGTCGCCGAGAGGCATCTAGGCTGCATTAGGAATGCACGGTGCGTGCAGTCGCGCCCGTTTGCATCTCCAGACTGGTCTAGCGCGACTACTTGGTAGTCGTAAACTATCCGCCGTTGCAGACGGGCCTGACGGACACTTCGGGGAAGAAAAGAAACGTCGGTTCGTCAAGGGACACGTTCGACGATCGTTGAATCTCAGACGAGAATCGCTGGTCTTGTTGGAGCGAGATCGAAATTGGGTCCTAGGGCCCAGAGAGTATTAGAAGAATAAAAATGTCAAGTACTTCGTCATGGGAAACGCTCGATGATGGTGAGAATCCTTCATTTTGTTGGAACGAGATCGAAATTGGATCCTAGGATCCAAAGAATTTCGAAAGACTAAACTATTTTGTAGTCTAGAAGTCATTATAGAAGACTAGAGTCATTGATCTTGTTGTCAAAATTCAGAATTGGGCCTCAGGGATCGCGGGATTCGTAAGAATAAAAGTGCTCGGATCAAATTGCAAAATCGCCGATCCAGCTGAAGCGAAAGGGAGAGTTGGGTCCCAGGGCCCAACTGAGATCGAGGGTATGAAAGCGCGGCGTTGCCCGGTCGGTTCGGAAACGATCGAGTGGATGTTCGAGTAGAATCGTCGGCGGAGGGAATTCGAGCCGCGAAATTGGGTCCCAGGGCTCGGAGCCTGTTTGGCCCGGAAGAAGGGGTCGGGGGCCGGTACTTTCGGGACACCCAGTGAACCGAAACGTGGGGCTGTAGGGCGTGGAGAGGGGGAGGGGGCAGAGGGGACCGTGTATTCCCGGACCAATCCAACGCGTGTGCTGCCTACGTCGTCGCACGCATTCTTTTCGTTCGCCAGGCGGACAGAGGTCAAGACGACGACGGCCGAATGGGAAGAATGCGTGACTCCTCTTCCGTCGTCGCGGACACGACGTGTGCGAGGTCAGTGACCATCGTGCGCACTCTCGGTGGGCGCAACTTCTTGCTGCAGGACGAGGAAACGGAAAGAGAGAGAGAGACAGAGGGAGAGGGAGAGAGTGTGCGTCGTTCTTGCCATGACGAAGAACGAGATCGCTGGAGAAAGAGGATCGTAAGGGGGCCGAAAGGGAGAGGAAGATTTTCGTGGCGAAACGTACTACCCGCTCGGGGGATGTTTAATGGTCGGTTGATACCGAATTTAGAGGCGGGAGAGGTTAATACCGGCAAAACTGACGGTCTGTATAAATTCTGGCCGGCAGACAGGCAGCCTAGGTCTGGCCGAGAGAAACTTGCGGCCTGGAACTTCGATCCTTTGATTCCATGGCTCTTAATTGAGCCAACCCGGCAACGGTCGATTTATTTTTGGCGCGAACATATATCTCTCCGCGCGCGTCTCTTTTCCGAACGACCGACCGTTCCGCCACGGTGAAACGTCTTTCCCCGTGGGTCCACCGATCACGATGATTGCCAGGCCACCTGTACCAACTCGCGCGTAAGGGATGCTGAACAACCATATCTATTTCGTGATCGAATACCGCGTGAATTCTACGAAGAACGGCTGATTCTATACGGAAAGTGTAAATGTTGTGCGTATCTTGTCGGTGCTGGAGGAAACAAAGTTGGAGAATTTTATACAACAATGGGTTACTGCAACTTTAAACAGTAGAAGCTTTTCACTTTTCTCCTGTTAGCACTATCGAAAGAAGAAATAAAGTTCTATTTGATTCCAGTACCTTGTAATTGATCAAGAAAATTTTAATTTTACATAAAAATCTGTTGTTGAGAAGCAAATTCCACAATTGATTAAAATGAAGTCTTGATTAGTCCTCGTCAGCCATGTGAAATTCAATGAATTAACTCTCGCAGTCTCGAATCAGCCTAAACGCCTCAGTCAACAAACAGCTTTATCGCGGACAAGTGTCAAGTACGGGATCTTCGTTTAGCACGGAACCCGATTAGAAAGGTTCCGTGCGATCACTATAACAAATAACAACGTCTTCCGAAGTTCTCCACGCAAAACCGAGATTCGAGATACATGTTGACTACACGTTTCTCCTTCTTCCTCGTTTTTCGAGAACGTTACGAAACGCAAGAAAATGGCTTCTCTCCGTCGTTACGCAAGGCGTTATCAGATAAGATTCCGCGGGGACGGCGGTGCACTCTCTCGCGCGTTGGATTCGGGACGGTTCTCTGTTATCGGGTATAGATAACCCGGACCTGACAATTGCCAAAAACGTTGTCCGTCATCGTCGCGCGGTTCGCTGGGCGGTCGATAAAGCGATCGGGCCGAATAGATTTGGGTCAGCGGCATTGACACGGATATATCTTGCGGTGGAAGGAATGTCTTATCGGCTGGTATAATAATTACAATAATAAGATAACGATTGCAGCGAAAATGTAAATAAGTCCGAGCCGCTCTCGAGCCACTTTTGCGGGCCGCCTCCGCGTTTCTATACGCGTCCCACTCTTTGCTTCGCGTTTCACGATATTATGCAATCGAACGGGAAAAGGAGAGAAAACGTCGACGACTAAATGAAAGGGAAACGAGGGCAGACGAGTTTCCGCCGGAAGCAGCGACGATCAGACGCGGTTTCCGGGCGGAAGAACGGCCTCGCGACGCGGAATTCGCGTTGGGATGTCAAAAACCTGCAAGTCGATTTCAGAAGTCAATGTTGCACGATGTTCTTACATTCCTTTAATAAGTGCGTAGAATCCGCAGTCTACTAATTAGCCGAGCATGTTGTTCATAAAGTTTCATGTCTATTTTTAAAAAATAATTTTCTTCGTAACATAGTTGTTCAAACCGAAGTTCATTAAGGTTTGTACGATCTAAAAGAGCTCCTGAATCGGTCACTGTAATAAGCAGATTGCGGGCTTCAAGCGTTTATCGCAAAACTGAGTAGATGAAATACAAAACACTAAGAACATGTAAAGAATTTGCAAATGCTGCTGCACCATATTCAACATATTAAAATGATTTTTTAAAAACATTAATAAGCTTTGGCTCTGTCTAAATAACTTGACGTGATTTTTTTAGGATGATTGCTCGCCAGAGAGCGTGTTAACGGAATACGGCGGAAGACAGAGGGAAAGTGGTGGGTGGAGAAATAGGGAAGAGATCGAGGGGAGGAGGAGAGGAAGACACGAAGAGGATTGCGTGACACGAAAATTTTCGTGCGCGCGAAACCGCCCGGTCGTTCTGCTCGATGCCCGTTCACTGTTCACTTTCTCCGATAGTACTAGAGACAGCTCCCCCTCTCTCTCTCTCTCTCTCTCTCTCTCTCTCTCTCTCTCTCTCTCTCTCTGTCCTCCCTGTCCTCCCTCCCGGCGTGCCCTCGCATTCCCTGATCTTCCTGTTCCTCCCCACCAGACCATATATATCCACGGGTCTAGGCTAGCTCACTGGGTCTAGGTCTAGGCTGACTGCAGCGTCGCGTGTGCGTGCAGTATGCATCGACGATGCGGCTGCGTGCACTCGCCGAGAGTGCCATGAACCACCATGTCGGAGGAGAAGGAGGAGAAGGATGGTCGAGAGGAGCAGATAAAGCGAACAGAGAGAAAGAGAAAGAGAGAGAGATTACGCTCGCTCGCATTATATTTAGATGCGAAACTTGTGCGTGGATTCGCGTCCGAGAGAGTTGGACCGTGTTCCGTCCTCTCTCTTCTTCTCTCCTCTCCCGGGTCTCGTGTTCGTCGCCTCGTTTTGCTCCTATTTACCCTTTTTCCATCCCTGTCCACCTACAGTCGCTGGCAAAAGTACCGCCGCGGATATTAAACCCGCTTTTAATTATTATAGTCGCGCAGAGAAGCGAAAAGGTTCCCTGAACGTTCTGCATCGGACGCGTTCGGTTCAGCCTGCGCTGTTCCGTGTTTTACCTGTTCGCCTCTCTGCAATCTGCAGTCTGTTCGCGGCGCTAATCCGATCTCTTTTAAAAAAGAACACTATTTTGCCTCGATTACGTTTCTTCTAAAACCTCGGATCTTTTCTACATTGAAATTGTTGCTATGATAGTCTATGAAACGATTGTAAGTGAGCCGTTCGTTGAAAAATTATAATTTGAAGAATTTTCAAACAGTTCACGGATCTCGCCCCGGTTTATCTAGAAGTGTAGCAAATGTGATTAGGATTAAATTTAATTTTGATTGCGTTCAATAAATTACGATGATTTCATGGAATTTTTGAGGCCGCCGATTGGCCACTCAAAGTGTTAAGGCTACAGTGATTAGGACTTCTTTGTCCACACATAATTTCACGCAAGGGAATCATGGATCTTCGGAGTGATCTAATTAAAGGGTACGCGCGCGAATACTTTTATTCGCGACTGTATGCGCGTCTGCGACGGTGTCTCGGCTCGAACGACGCGACAACGGGAAGGAGAGCCGGTCCCCACGGAACGGAGCCGCCGGAAATGAATCATTTGAAATTGTCAATTTTCGAGCGCGGCTCACGCACGGTACACGCCTAACCGTGCAGGGAAACACGTGCCCACGCACACGAGCTCACCCACAGGACCGAACAGCCTCCCCCGCAAAACGCAGGACAGATCGACGATTCGCGAGCGGCGAGATCAGAGAGTTGCTGTCGAGGAAGTCGCCCGATGCGACAGAAAACGAAGCTGCTGGATCGGCTCAGGAATGAGAGAGAACAAAGAGCAGGGAGGAAGAGAGGCAGAGAGAGAACGAGAAAATCGTCACACGGTAGACCTCGCCGGGTCCGCATGGGAACGACAAACTCTTTTCGACGCGTTGCATAATACTCTTCCTCTAATCTCCATCGATAACCTTGTTTTACTCGTCCGTAGCTCTTTATGAGACACGCTTAATTGTCTGTTGCTGGTTCCGCCAATTTCAGAAAGTGGGACCTCGGAAAATCCCCTCTCTTTCCTTCGCTTAACACTTAAAATGTTTTAAACATTAACTCTGAGAATACTCTGTCACTATTACAACATTTCGCGGATCCTATTAAAATTTGCTACACTCAATTACAATTTTAACAAACAATTCCATCTCCCCTTTCTGGTAGATGTGTGGCAGAAGTGTTACGCTATCACCACGAATTTCAGAAAATGCGAACATTTCCTTCCTTCGGTTGAAGCCATCTCCCTAGTTAAGCGTCCGCAGTCGGGACTGAACGCGGACACTTAACCGTGTGCCATTGCGCTTCGTCCAACGAGTCGAGTCAGTATAGAAGGCCGAATACATAACATCCTGCATAGAACAAAGTTTTGTTTCGACTCGAACGAAGCGAGTAGCGCGAAATGGTACATTCTTTTGGGAATACGCCGAGGATCGTTAAGAAAAGAAATCGCAGCGCAAGAAATCGTTGCGCGCGTTTGTTTTGCATCGCGTCGGATCATTAGCGACGCGGGAGAAACTGGCGTGTTTTGTCGCAGATTTTTGTCACTTTCGGGAATTGTTACGAATGTTGAAACAAAAACTCGCCAGGAAAGAAAGGAAGAAAGACATTCACGTGCGCCGCAAGTTCTATGGACGGTTCTCAGTTTGAGTCAATGATGAAATCCGACGCGTTCCTGATTGCGACGCGGAATTTTCGTCGCGGACAGCGGTTGCATAAATCGCGGTGGCGCGCGCAAAGTTGCGTAAAGGCGATCAGCATTTCCTTTTCTATCATGTCATTGATAGGCTCGTGTGAATCTACAGGGTGCCCAACAAGTGTGCGTCGAAAGTCCGGTGCTCTTGATCTACATTTTCTTCTTCACTTCTGAAATCACTCTGAGAACCCTCTATGCGAGATATAGAAAGTTTAAGTACACATAAATATATTTCGACGTTATTTATCTACATTTATGGAGGCAATTGCAAGAAGAAAAGAAATCTGAGAACCCTCTGCGAGATACACAAACTTTGAATACATATAAACTTATTCCGACGTTATTTGTCTATAGTCGAGCAGCCATTGCGGGAAGAAAAGAAAGCACTTTGAGAGCCCTCTGAGACGCGAGCTGCATAAACTTATTCCGACGGTATTTGTCTACAGTTAAGGAGGCTATTGCGAGAAGAAAAGAAATCGATCGCGACAGAAAAGTCGTAAAGCGCTCTCGGAAACGAAAGCGAAGGTGGATTCGCAGGTTTTCACCGTGGAGACCGCAAAGCGCGGATTCTTCGCAGTATACAGATGTCTTTAACTGGTCACGGGGGAAAGCCGATTCCATGATAGAGAAGACCGAAGAGGACGAAAACGGAGAAGATGACGAGGAAAAGTGAGTTCGAAACGCGAGCGTGTCGGAGAACGCGCCGGAAAGAGGACGATAGTCTTCGTCAAAGGAAGGCGAGGAATTGTAAGATACGAAATACAACGCGACTTAATGTTGCAACTTACTTGATAGTGTATTCGCAGCTTTATCACTTCGAGCGCCGCGTCTCCCAGAAATGGGAGATGGAATTTGTCTAATTTATACATAAATTTTCGTTAGATACAAGTAGGCTGCACCATGGAGGAGGACAAATGTCCTCTGTGACGACGAGGGCTGCGTTCAAGGTCCCTGGACCGTTTCGTTCTCGCTTAGTACCGGAGATTTCGAGTTATGTCGCAGGAGAGATCGTGTCTCTATGCGACATTTGAAGAGGGAATCATTAGAGGGGGAGGGAGTGGATCAGATCCAGGAGGAGGGTTTCTGGGACCTCCGCGTGTCCCTAATAACTGTGAAGCGAAGGGACAGAGCGTCGCGTGTAAAACAGGATAGGATATACACGGATCGATTGTTTCGCGGAACACGGGGAACGGTGGATCGAGCAAGAGGAGTACAAGGAAGAGGAGGAAGAGGATAAGGGAGACGAGGGTGGGAGGATGGTTTCGCGTTATACACCGACGTAGAGAAGATCGAGAAGAGCTGGGCACGCAAGAAGGAAGGACATTGTCACATATAAAAGATCTCGTACGCCACAGAAACGGAGGGACGGAGGGAGAGAAAGGGACGGAAGGGGGAGAGAGGGCTCGTTGACGTTGGACGAGCGTGTGTAACGAGGAGGAGGACGCGTGTGCATCCGTCTGCGGAGACTGGTCAGAGAGGGACGGAGCGATCACACGATCGCGGGGAGACGGAAGAAGAGGCCCACCAGAGAGAGAAAGAGAGAGAAAGAGAGAGAAGCGGGGTGCAGTGACGTCGAGAAACGATGCCGTAGACCGGAGTGTCGGAGAGAGTCAATGGAGGGAGGGAGAGAGAAGAAGAGAGGGAGAGAGAGGGGCCAGGGGCGAGAGTGAGAAAGGAGAGAGAGACAGACGGGGTGAATTGCCGGCGACAAGGTCACCGTCTATACCTCGCTAAAACCGCCGATACGTGCCTTCGGCGTTATACTCGCGTGGTACTCTAGCTGCAGCTCTTTTCCCTCTCTCGGCCCAACAGTCCGTCTCTCTTTTCCTCTCTTTCTCTCGTCGCCCCTCCTGTTCGTCTCCGTTCCTTCCCTGTTCTCGTCCCTGTTCCCGTCTCGAACCCGCTCTCGCCTGTGCATGTGCATCGTCGCCGACTCTCGGTGCACGTGCACGCGTGCGAGAGCGCGAGGGCGTGCGCGAGTGCTGATATAATAGGAATAAGGAAAACGATCTGGTGCCATGGATGACCAGGTTGCCGCTCGAATCTCGGACGGGCCGAAAAATGTCAGAGAGAGGCGGTGGGCGATGTTTTGGTCGGGAAGTTGAGAGGAATTTTTTATAGTAAACAGGCGTTGACTTACAAAAATGAATTTACTTGAGCAACGATAACCCAGTAGTAAATAATAGCAAGAGGTGCAGAATTGATCTGGAACATCGACTTGCCCAGTCTCCGCAGCAAAGTTTTCGATTGTTCTAGCACCCGGAAGCACCGGCGAACATCAACGGGAATCGGTAAGGGCATAGATCTTAGACCGTGGATCGATAACGTGTGATTCTCCGACAATTTTTCTGGCGATTCGTAGCGATTCCAGTTGAAGGGGGTCGAAAATATCCGGGGGGACACGGTGAACCGGGCGAAAGGTTAAAGACGAGCGAATCGGCGTATGATAGTGGTCGCGACGGGGCTTGGTGGGGATCGGGGGGTACGCGAGAGGGGGCTGAAGGCCTTGACGAGGCACCGTCTATTCGCTCGCAAGGAGAGAGACAGAGGGAAAGAAAGAGAGTGCCGCGTCCCCCTCAGGCACGCTCGTCCTCATCCTTTGCTCCGATTAATTTTATCGTGGTAACATCATCGAGGCGCATCGCAAATATTTTCCCCGCGGATTTGCTCCGACGGGAGGAGGGAGTACGCAAAGAGATCGAGAGAGAGAGAGAGAGATAGAGGGTTCCCCTTCGAGGTAATCGATTCGGCTCACCGTCTCGCCGATAAGCCGGATCAGCCGGCGATGACTTTTACGCGCGGCGGGAACGGCCATGCAAAGAGAAAGAGGAAAGAGAGAAGACAGAGAGATAGCGACGCAGGGGAAGGAAGGGGACAGAGAGAGGAGGGTCTGTCCGGTTGAGAACCGTCTGGTGCAACAGCGCTATGCATTTTTGCCGGCGGCGGCGACGCGTTGCACACACGCGCACAAACTGTGAGCGAGCACGCGAGCGCTTCGACGCTCGTCCGAGGCATTAGCAGAGCGTCTACGCACACGAAGACACACCGACGCACTCTTACACCGAGCCGACCGCTCTGATAATATGTGCACAGCAAATATACAATACTACAATACATACATCGGCAGGGGCAGAGACCCAGGAAGGACGCTCGCTGCGAGCCTCGGCTGGCCGGCTGCCTGCCTGCCTGTTCAGCCAGCCTCTGCCTATCTGTAAACTCGCCTCTCGTTTCCTCCTCCTTCTTTCTTCCTTTCTTTCTTTCATTCTTCCTCCCTGCGCCCTTCAACCTCTTCCCGCTTCCTTGCTCTCCTCTCGTTCCTGCAGTCTCGCTGTTTCGTACCCCTGTTTCGTTCCCTCTGTCGCATGTCGGACCGAAAATCGACGCGCGCAAAATATCCCGCCACTTCCGGAGGACCATTTGCGAACCTGCTCTCTTTCTCCCTTTTACTCTCTCCTCCCCTGTATGGAACGTCACGGCCAATCCAGACTTCGTTCGTTCGTATTCCGGTGGCGGAGAGGGGAGACGTGTTACCGGGTGACACGGTGATTTTTCGGGGACCAGTTCTGTCTAGTTAGAGAGACAAAGAGAGAAAGAGGTGGTTTCCGTGATGAGCACCGGATACCAAGACTCTCGGCAAGTATTCCGCTCGACGAAAGAGCGGTTAACGAGCGCCACGGTTTTTCGAGCCACTACGAGGTACCCGTGTCCCGTTAACTACGCGCCGTTTGATTAATTAGCCAATTTGCATCGGCAGTCGCGCGCTCTTCTCCTGCTCGATGTCATCCGAACAAAGACAGTTGCTGGGAACGCAGCGGAACGACGCGACGCAGGGAATAGAGGCGGCTGATTGGTTAGTAGTAGCGGATTTGATGCATTTATAAAAGCACATTCGTGTTATGTCTTGCGATTAATGCAAACCATTTTTATTCTGCTCTAAGATCCTCAGTCTAAACGTACCGCCTTTATTTTAGGATTCTTGAAATGATGAGAATAGTTTAGAATCGAGTTAGAAAATTTGTAATTTACATAAACATTATATTTGAGACATAGCACATCATTGCGTTTGTAGAAAATTCTGGTGATTGTCATAAAGGCTAAACCGTCCGTGGCCGTTGGAACCGCGGATGTGTAAAACGGATCTGTAGAGAAATTTGTCAAAGTTTAATGCGAGTACGGCTTCGTTGGAATAAAGGGCTCGCCCGTTTTCCAGCGCCAAGGTCTTCAATTTTACTTGGTAACCTTGCGCTCCCGCGAGGAATTCCGCGCTGCGGTTCGACCCGCTCATGAATATGTAACGGGGCCCGCTATTTAAAGCAACTATGCACTTATTATTGGACCGAGGAATTCGCAAAGAACCCTCCTTGCTCGCAATTACGGGACACAGGTGTGCCGGCGAGACTGGGCCACGCCACGGGAGGAAGTACCGTAAAAGTTTCCGGAACATCGTCCTCACCGCTCCGTCTCCGTGATCGTTATCGCTGGATCTACACAGCATTGGCAGCGACTATTTTACAGAAAGTCTTGAAAACTTAATCGAAAAAGAATGCGAATTTTGATCAGGATACAAATCGATCAACCTTTCGAGTTCTGCGAGATTCTAGCTGAATTCCTGATGTTACGCGACGTGTCTCTGTCTAGAATAAAATCCGACACCGCCTGCGCTTCCGGAGCGCTGAGAGAGGACATTAATCAGCAACCACGATAACACCTAACCGTCACGTGCGACCGGTGTGAATGCACTTTGCTGGATTTTGCACGAGCTGCTGCGATTCTTGCATGTGCGGATCCCATAACATTGAATTCAGACTCCGTGTCTACTTTTTAGCACTCGGTAGCTCTAGCTACCATGCCGAACAGGAACTTTCGAGTAAGCGGAGCTATAAAGATGGGACGCAGGAAAAATAGCAATCGGGTGAAAGTATGAACGAGTCTTCATTTTCCAGTAGTAAAACAGCTTCCAACAACTTGATGGTTGGAGGGATAGGCAGTGAAGTTCGCGGTGTGTTTCGCGGAACTATCAAGTTTCGAAGGATGAGAGATGGGCAGGCATACGGAAAAGGCGGTTCCTCGATTCTAGGCCAGGAAGTAGACCGGCGCACCCCTTCCAGTCGACCTAGACCTACACCTAGACCCAGCCTAGCCTATCCTCGCCTAGCCTAGTCCCAGCCGGCGCGGCGTGAGCGCTCGCACGCTGCTCAGCTCCTTTTGTTTTTGCTCGTTGCCACGTTTGTAGCACCTGCTCTCTCGGCATCGAGACTGCCGGTTACCTACTGGTTACTTGTTCGTGGGCTCGGCTAGCTGGGCTAGACTTTTCCTCTCTTCGCCGGACTGGCGAGAAACGGGGTGAGCGGCCGATTAAGGAAACGCAGCATACAATAGCGTGCAAGCGAGTGCATTCGCTGCGCACTTTCGCGTTCGCGTTAGAATCGAACGACGGGTTTACGACACCGATAACTTCGCGGGCTTTATGCTAATTCCACGTCTGGAATTTGTTTAGTTACCGTAACACGCTCGGCTCTACCTTGCTCTGCCTTAGCTATGCATGGCTCTGCCTGGCTCTGGCTGGCGACCAGGTCGCGTACTTCAAGCAAACACAGGCCAATAGCATCGTCCAAGCCGCGCACCTCGGCCCCAGAACGTTAACGATGCAACAATTTGCTGGGCGACGATGCAGCTCGCCACCTGGTCGCCAGGAATGCCTCCGACGCGAGAACATACTGGCATAAATTGCACGAGCGGCGACTATACTCGCAACTAGCGCTCGGACACTTCTACAGGAGGCACGAAAATAGTGGAAAACTGTCCTGCGTCCGAATCGGTCGATCCTGAAGCGGTTGTTTGCTCTCGGATATTTTCTTCGACAAACGAGGTCGGACCTTGTCTACCAAAAAATTTGTTAACACTGGAACTACAATCTACTCAAGTAAAATTGGTCGATCAGTTTGAGTGAAGATTTTGTGCACTTATGGCAAAATTAATTTAATATTACTAGCACATTATCTGTGTTAAACTGTTCTTCACAACCGATTGAAATGATTGAGAGCAGAAATCAATTTTTCTTTGACTCCATTTTCCCGCTATTGGGGCAGAGAAGTTTTATTTTGCATAAAGACCCACTGTCTGATAATGTATATTGTTATTAACTTGAGATTAAAATTAAGAACGTTAAGATTCAGTGTATTGCGAACGAAAGGGGTGCAAAGCACTCGAAAAACAGCAGATATAGACCCAGGGTGGGGAAACACGCACTCCGCATGCACAACCGACCGCGTGCGCATACACGCAAATACATATAACCATACGCACGCTCCGCCTAGTCGACCTAGACCTAGACCCAGTCTATGCTCAGAATCCACTCTGCATCGTGTTTCGTTCTTTTATTTTTACTCGATGCTCATCGCCGTTACGCAACCACGCACCGCCACCAGGGATCCTCTCGACGCCAGTGAGCTTCGAACCCGAACACCTGTCTCTTCCAACCTTTCGTGACATTTTATCTTGCGTATTCTTTGAATTCTGTCAAATGACGTTACTGCCCCCCACACGCCTTCCTCCTTTTATGTCCCAGATTTCCGTCGGTAGGGAGACTAATTTATAATTCCTTCCACAGACTAGTAACATTCTTCGAAGCAATTACAAATAATAGGAGATAAAGTCGTAACATTTCCTGAAGCTATCACTGTTTCGTACTCGCTCCAAGTCTGCAGTCTAATCATACATAAGTGCGATTTCCTCGATCGAATATTGGATTCGTCGGATATAATAGTTGTCTGGGAGTCTTTAAAACTTATTCAATCGATGTTAATTGGACGTAATTCGCTGGAAACGAAACGGTCTGGCCGCTCCGATCGAAATATCGAAGAAACTTGTGGTTTCCGGTCGATGAATCGAAGAATCGTTCCGATCGGAACCCATGGGGGCAGATTCGAGTTGAGGGGTAACTCCAACAATTTTAGGTATTTCAACTTGGAAAAATTCTATCGTGTGGTTCAAACAATAGAAAATATGTACGCAAAAATTCCTTTGCAAAAATTGCTAAACCAGACCAGAATACCTCAGCGTTCGCATCGCGTTTTATCAGGCCCGGATCGAGCTAGCCAGATCATCGCGTCGATCGAGGATAACCTGATGGCGGAGGACGTTCGCGGACCGATTGAAAAATATGTATCCGAGTTTGCTAGACCGGTTCGCCAGCCGCCGATAACGCACCAGCTGTGCGCGAGTCGCTTCATTTGCATCGAGCCCGTATGCAAAACGATGTTTTCGCGACGCAGCGCATCTTAATCGCGAAAATCCATCTGCTGCGGGACAAATTAACGAACAAATTGACGCGTGTCGCCGACCGAGATATCAACGTCTCGCGATCCAAAAAGTTACTCTCACTGTTAATGCTTTCGGGTACGAGCCGTATCCTAGAGTAATTATTTTCTCAAGTCAAGCATTGAATCTATTATAAAATTTATGATGCAAAAATTCAAGATTCTTGTCGCATTCTGATATTTTTAATTTGTAAAGATGCATTCATAAGGACTCTTTCCATAAATTTATTTTTTTTGGGTATATTTGTTATAAAAATTTGGACAGACACTTTCACGTTATTTGTACTATATAAAGTAATGCAACGTACGAGGTTCCAACGCGTTCTCCATCGATGCGAAGAAACGGTAGATCGAAAGTGATCGAAATTCGAGAAATACCGGTGGGAAGAAGTTGATGTTCCAGCAAACGAGTTAGATTTCAGTTCCGGATGCGATATCTCGCGAGTTTAAAAAAAGACGTTCGATTTTCGCGTGCCGGTGTTTTTCCTCCGAGCGCTTGTTATTCCATGTCGATCGCGCTACGTTCTATTTTTTCTCCGATTTCTCCGATACACCTAAGCTTCTCTGCCCCTCCCTCTCTCTCTCTCCCGGGCCTTCAGGTTGGAATTACATCGGCGGTGCTCGCGTCTGGCGATCTTTTAAAAATATCCGACGAGTACTTGATCTAGGGCAACCAGGACATCCTCGATCCACGGTGGCTCGGTTCCCAAACGCGCGCATTTCTGCGGATTTTTTTCTTCCCCACCCTCTCTCTCTCTCTCTCTCTCTCTCTGTCTTTCGTTTCTCTGCCAAAAAATTCGCAGAGCCGGCGAGAAATTCGGTTTCGAATCACATGACCGGTTCCGGGAAATCGCGGCGCTCGCCTCTCGCGAACGCACCGACACAGGTTTTAAATAACCTCCGGTTGTTTGCAAAAACGTTGGACCGTCGAGGGAACCGCAGCGAAAACGAAAGGAGGCAACGAGTCGATCGCGAATTATCGACGGGATGCGCTCGCGATAAACTTATGCTAATCGATTCCGGGTCTTGGTCATCGATTAATATTCTCACCGCTTAACGGAAAATCGACCCTCACCTTGACACTTGATTCCGTAATCATTTCCTCTTTGTCTCTCTTTTTATTGCCGTCTGGCTGATTTTTTATTGTCACGGATGTTTGCGCAAATTTGAAATTCTGTAGATGAGGTTGAAAAGAAAGAGGAATTAAATATAATTTTCTGTGACGATGTTTTCAACATTTTCGTCGAACATAAATGTATGTATAATAATTATAATTAGACTGCGGATCTCTATGCAAAATAAAACTTTTTTCCATCAATTATAAGGTTCTGGAGCCAAATAAAAATTGGTTACTTCCTTTAATACTGTTAATAGGACAAAAGTAATGTGTCGATAATCTAAGATACTTTTAATGTTTCTACTGTTTAAATTGCGGCTGCTCGTTTATAAGATGGTCGTCTAATTATAATTGTCGGAGGACAAATCAAATCTCGTCAGTCGAGGAAAATGCTCTAAACAGACATTAATCAGGTACTGTTCGAGGAGTATCCCAGGGGAATTTAGCGAGCTGATTGGTTTGGATGGAGAGAAAGATCGCGAGTGATTCGTGGCCGCGTCCGATTGGCAAACGAGGGGCCGTGCGAAGGGTTAATCGGGATTTAATCGGCTCGCGTCGCCTTGTAACGCTTTGGCGAGCTCGTCCTCAACACGCGAAATGTGTGCCACGCAGTATTGGCAGCGTTGGCAGGGTTCGGTCAACCGGCTCGCGAAACTTTCGTTCCCGGCGTGCCTGAAGGGTCTTTCACACGTTCCCCGGAGCCCGAACAGACGAATCGCAGTTCGATGATGATCCGCTCGAAAATAGCCCGCCGGTGACTATTATTCGCCGCGTTTCTATTCCAGTCGTACGGTGGCGCCTACTATCGAGAGCTTCTCTCCTCTCACTCTCTTCTCTCGTCTCATCTCCTCTCAGCATGGCTCGTTAATATTAGAGATTGATCGGTCGCTTCCCCACTTTCACCTGTTTTACGAGACTCGGAAACGACCGACGGGAAGCCTGGATAACATTTTTCTTTTCCTACACGCTCGATTGGAGCGGCACGTCGAATTAGTATAATTATCGACGGATCTCCATGCTAATATACAACTTTCGAGGCTCTATACTCGGTTCGAGAACGCGACAAGAGAGATCGAGATTCGAATGTGTCTGCCTTCGTCGTGGGTCGCCACAGTTTCAACTCGTTCTTGCGAATTTTCATAATTCGCGAGGATTGAACATAATACTGGTATAATATGTAGACAAATTTTATAGATTTGTGGCAAAGATGTATAAGATATCATAAGATAAGATCATTCGCGACATGCTTCGATAGTTTCTCGGTAAACAGCTCCTATGGCGGTCTCCCCAGCTATTTCCGATGTTTATTTGGTACGCCGTTCTAGATCGAGGCGGTGGATGGCGGATCTGGTTTGGCAAAATCGCGGAAAACCGGCGGTCGTTTGGCAACGCGCGAAAGTCGTTGTGTGCGCAGCGGCCCGGATCCGAATTTTCGAACCGAGGAAAACGGAATCGGCCGGAACGGTGAAAGAGTTAAGCCCGGCCCCTTGTCGCCGTGAACTGCTGACATATCGAACAACCGGTCACCGCGGCTCCATTCTCGCAATGGCGAATCGAAACGCAGCGTACAGAAGTTTGCTGCTCGCTCTGGTTGCTCTGCATCATTTGTCGATTGTTATACCGATTTAAAACCCCTACCACAAAGTTCAAATCGACTTGAAATTTGGCAGGTGTTCTTTGGGGGCCTTATCGACTGGTATGAACAAAGATTAATTTAATTGGGGGCAAATTTAATTTGCGATTCAGCAAAATGAGCATCGCTGTACATCTTGCGAGAGCAACGAGATATCGACTGGTAACCGATCGGGCCCTTCGTGCAGGTCGAGTTTTCCAGCGACCGACTTCAGACCCAACTCTCCACCGCAATGGGAACACGGTCGGGCCCCGTGGCTGGTGGGGCGGCCCGCAAAGTTACCAAATCGTTGTGGCGTAACATTTTGCTTATTCACGTTCGATTATACAATCCGGCACACTTTTACTCGGAGCGTTCTCTCATCTCTTTCTCCCCGATCGCGAACGAGAGAGCGAGCGAACGCGACGTGTCACCGTTTCGCGTTCGGTTCCTGGGCCCGACAACGCAGATTTCCTTCGGGCTCGCTTGAAATCTGGCCGGTGGACCGGTGCAGCGGTTATGTCGGCCCTCCAGCTGCCGTTCCTGATTCGATAATTAAACGATACCGCCGAGAAATCTCGGAGACCTCGAACGATCGCTCGAATTTTTCCCGGCGAGTTGCGTCTCGCGATTTACTGACACCTGCTCGTCCCCGATTCGCCAATTCGAGGTCGCCGTCTGTCTAACGTGCCGCCATTTTCTTGAAAATTTGTCCCAACGTTCGGACTACATATAGCCGCATCCGTACTGAACAATAGTTTTCTTCAATACCACTTTGGGAATTCGTAGACAACTTCGGGTATCCGAAGTTTATAAACTTTCGGGATCCAGATCCGATATTTTCGGGCTCTCGCGCAGCTGTATCCGATAGCCTGTAAATCAGCTCTGTCGACGACTCTCGACGTTTTCCAGCGAATGGAAACGGCGTCTAAGAGAGCGCGACTTTCTTTTCCTGAGCTGCGCGCTACCGCAAAGAGAAGATTCGCCTGGAACGAGGTTAAACGCGTTGCCACGCTTCGGGAACACTTTCAATCAGGGAAAGTCTGTCAGGGTTCTTATTGTCGGTTAACCGGAGGCGGAACTGCCTAGCCGATCGACAGGCGACGCGACGCCAAAAACCCATGTCCCGTGGAATCTCATTTCCTCTGCTCGCCATCGCCCGTAATTGATAACCGAACGAATTTCACTCTTAGCTTTTCACTCGGCGCCGAGCCGACCAACTACAGACTAGTGCTCACTTGAACTTGCAAAATCTATTACGCTTGGATTTGCACGAATTTGACTAGAGTAAAAAGTAATCACCCAATCATGCAATAAAGAAAATTTTTAATTCAGTCACTCTCGTGTCACCGTCTCAAACGTAGTACCAGTGGATTGTTGACATTTTTCTGATAGAACGAGCCCAAACACGACGCAAATCGGACTAGTTTTATAGACACGTAAATAACAAAATGGAGAACAGTCGTGTGATTACTATACACAAAGTCTATGAAAGTAGACCGATTTGCGTCGTGTTTGGACTCATTTTAATCAGAAGAATCCGAACCGCACCACGTTTAAAAATATCAGACAAATATAAATTTATTTTGTGCTCGAGTCAATGCTTGAAATCCGAACTTCGCAAATTCAAGTGAGCACTACTGTAGCAAGTAGCAACCGGTCTCTCGCAACCTTGGCGCCGATCCAATTCGATCACGAAATCACGACAGGGCCAGGTGTATGTCCCAGCAAGATCAGCTGTCTCGTCGAGGAACGACGTGATCGGGAGGATCCAGCATGATCGCGAGACGACTACCGTCGGTGATTATACGAACCCAACCCTTTGATTCGAGCCGGTTCTGCGGGCTAATCGGTAATTGCGTATGCGTCCGCGATTATTGGTCTACAATTTGCCCTTCGTTCGAGTAACGGATGCTCCGAGTCGATCTACGTTGTCAGACTGAACGCTGGTACACGTTTCTTGACCGATTTTTAGACCGAATCGATTTCTCCCTAACGGCGCGTTTACGCTCGATCAATAGCGCCGGTGAAATCTACGCAAAGTTTGTTTTTGTCGTGTGTTACAGTTTGTACCTGTGACCAGTGTACGTATAATTTTCTGTCGTTTAGCTTATGCGAAGATGAGTGGCTCCGATGAAGAATTACGGGATACCCTTTGCAGTGTGATTGGACTTGTCGGAGCAGTACGTATCTCGACATGTATGTCGAGGAGTTAAGCTTGAGATAACAAAAAAGAGTCCGAATTACAAGGAATCTAGAATTGATCGCTTCTCCATTGTCCCTGGAAGACAACCTAGCAAGTGAAAGATAAAAGTTGTCAGTGGTCCCTGATTTTTGTCAGCGATTGTAAGTCTCGCTATACGAAAATCTGGGCGATTGTGCCGGGTTTCGAAGATTCGGTGAACTGGGCTAGGTCGCGAGCCGTGGACAAAGACGTTATTAGGTATCACGGTGGACAAAAGATTGCGAATAAGGGAGGACTGAATTCGCGGGGCTGTGTTAAATGTGCCGCGAGCGGGAAAGCGGGTTTCCCGCGAGTAGGAGGGGCGAAGACGAGGATCGGTCTCATCGGAGTCGATCCTATCGACGCGCGACGACGGCGACGACGACGCTAGGAAGCGAATCTGGGCCGTTGAATCAGGGAAAAGTAAGTGGGTCAAGAGAACGAATACTCGGCCGATGTCGGCTTCTGTCGCTGCGACTTCTGCCGACGTCGAGCCACGAGGATGACGACACGCTCGATGCACAGGTAGATACACACGAAAACAGCACGTGAATGCGTTCCTCTCTCTCTCTCTTTCTCTCTTTCTTTCAGTGCATCGCAATCCGCATCGCCTTTTCCTCGCAGCGAAACGCTTCTACCGGAGTCCTTTCACTTTGCATCTGCCCGCCACGAGGAAGTCTTTTTCTCTCCCTCTATCATTGAACTAGACGATGCTTCCTGCCTGGCATTCGTCGACAGTTACGTGGAAATTGAGCACGAGCTTGGCTTGACCGATATTTCTAGCGAACCGAGCGCAGCACCGCGCCGTTTTAATTGGACCGTTCCCGCGGTCTCGCAAAACGCAATTAAATCGCGCCGACGGCGCCCCGGGACCAGATTCTTTCCTCTTCTGATACCGTCTATCGTTCTGCTGACCGTTCCATTGTTTTTCGCGACCCGCTACCCTTGCCAAATCCTAAACGCGCGACAAACGTTCATTAGGAAATTTCTTGACGAGCGAATCGTGTCTCGTATCTTACGGACGTGTTCGTTACTGGTGTACGCTGGAGGAGAAAAGAATGGGTTCTCCAACGCGCCCGAGGAACGACGATAGAGTTACACGAGGATTACGGGTGTTTCTCGGGATTCGTAATGCGACGGTTGTCCCTAATGGCGGATGTCTTCGCCGGAGATTGCCGACGTTGATCGGCCGAGACGTCGAACACCCTATTTCGATATGAATTGAATTCAATCATAAATACTATTTTCATCTTCTGCATTTATTGCACATGATGAGATCGTGGATTTTATGCATTTATGGTAACAATGAGTAAGTGTACTTTAAGACAGTACAAATATCAGAAACATTTAAAAATACTGTAACAATCCGGATGACAAACTTTTATTTTGTTGGAAAATCCAATGATTGGACTGCAGATTTGATTAGTGAAGGCTTATCAAAATGATTAAAAGAGGAAACACATTTTTCTTCGACCTCTACCTCTCCGAATTGATCAAGGCAATTTTTGCAACATTCGTGATGCAAATCCAAAGAAGTATAAATTAATCTTGAACAACCAGAAAGCGAATGTAACAACTTCAGGGTGACCCGTTAGCGAAGTGGATGTCGCGAATGTTTCGCGGACACTATTTTTTCCATCGGCTCTTTTCTGCGCGCTGCGGTCCCGAGCGACGAAGCGTTTCTTTCCACGTGTATGACTTATACGCTTGTCGTGTGCACGCTTGTTCGTTTAACCGGCGTCGATCGATATCGAACAATAGCGGAAGACGGCCGTGCTGGTAATAAAGAACAGGTCACGTCTCGAATTAAAACGGAGAAGTCTGTTCCGATCCGTTCCTTTCCTTTCTGTTACTTCGCGCGGCTCTCTTATCGATCAGAATACTCGCTCGACTTTCGAAATAGAAGAACGTCGCGTCGCCGACCTAATCGATTCGCGGACACTGGAATAATTAGTGGAACAAAAGCAGAATATCGTCCGGGAGACACCATGTACTCTCATCGGTTGAAATAAACCTTGGACATTACGATGATTGACGATCCACGATCGAGAAAATACTCGCAGACCTCCTAATTTCGAGTCCTTCTTTCAGTTATACATATATCTTTAGCCAAACCGTGACGTGTACTCGGTCTTGATTCGATCGAAACGATTTTTCTCCGAATTTTCCACCCTGATTAATAGACTGCGGTTTTTTACGCAAAATAAAAATGTCCTGCATCAACTACAAGAAACAGGACTTGAATAAAAATTTATTTCCTCTTTTAATAGTTCGGTAAATTGAAAATAACGTAACAATAAAATCCGCAGTCTACTAATTATCGCATATTATTATCTGCCAACAATTTTTCACGTTTTTCTTCGCGCAACAAATAATTCTTGCACTTCATTGTGCCATGAAAATGTGCCGAAAAGTCGCTCGGATAAAAGGTTAAAAATTCTAGGCAGCAGTGTTCGATGAAAGATGCAGAAAAATTGGACTTACGTGTGGGAGGCTGACGGTAATGCAGATGTTGCAGGCTCTGCGTTTGATGGTGGTGATGATGGTGCGGCGGTCCCATAGCTGGACCCATCGCGTGGTTCCCGTGTTGATGGTGTGGCGAGCTCCCTCTGTGCGGGTGGTACTGGGAGGGGTGATGCTGATGAGGATGATAGGAGGGCGGCAGGAAGCCCGCCGTTGATGGATAAACGCCAGGACTGTGACAGGCTGATCTGCCGAGTGCTGCTGTCGAACATATTCGTCAAACATGTGCTATTAGAAACCTCTGGTACGACTATAGTGCTCGCACAGTGGGCCATCATCGGAGTGTCGCCAGATTAACACTCGTCTCTCGAGGAGACTTAGGAACTCGATAAATATTGCTCTATAACGTCGAGTCAGACTCGTGGTGAAGATCTCGAACAGAATCTACATGTGTGTTATTAATTTCCTTCAATATGAGATAAATTATATTTTGTTGTTATCGAAACATAGCCACTGAAAAATACACGGACACACAATCGACACAAATGTTCTTCTTCTTGGCGATTATGAACGAATTTCTAATCGCAGTAAAAGTAAAATAAACTATAGCATAAGATGATTAAAAATCGATATTTCAGTCTCCACTTTTGAAGTCTATTTCTTGTCGCAAACATTTTGATCGAACGAAAATTGTTGTACAGGACACAATACCGTAAATCAGAATCTACTATTTGCAATCGGTTCCATCTGCATCGAGCGATGCATAATTAACAGAGCTCCGAGGTTTTCGCGATTCTGGCCCACTGCACGGCGCGACCAAGCGTTTCGCTCGGTCGCGCCGCGAAAAATCGATAAACAATCGGGAATCGCGTCGGAGACGGTATCGTCGTCCCTTGTTAAATAATCCGTGGCCCTCGGGTTTCAGGGATCGCGTAGCTCGTTCAATTTTCACCGATCGCCTGGCTCCCACCGCGACGAATCGAGCTCGAGCTTATCAATAATGCACGGACCCCGAACGATTTCGCGGCGGTTCTTTCGGGAATTGGGACGATCGGTCTGTCGATCACGACGGCGAATTGTCCGACGTCGTTTTAGCGCCGCGTCTGCTAGTCGTCTAGGCCATCCGTCTCGCTTAATTGAGCCGTCTTCCGTAATTACTCGTCTCGTGTGTGTGTGTGTTTTTTTCCCTCGTCGCGTCGTTTCTCTCTATCTCTGTCGCGCTTTTCATTCGGACGTCCACTTACCTGACGACAAATGAGAGTGATGGGACGCCAAGCTCGGCTGGAGGGACGTGTTAGGGTTCAGCCTGGCCTTCAGCAAGAGATTCGCGTCCTCGTTAGCGCCCGAGGACGTGCTGGACTCGACGTCGCTGACTCCGCTGTCCGCGGGGCTCGCTGGCAGTGATCCGCTTCCTGTTTCCCATGCAACAAAACAGACAAACACTTGCTTTACTTCGCTTTGCTTTAGTTGGCTTTGTAATTGTCGGCCCAGGCCGATCAACGTCAACCGAGAAACCCGCTCGGCAGGTACAAAACAATTTTGCAACACAAGACCCCACTCTCTGTCCCTCTCTTTCTCTCATCTCGTGTTGTCTTGTCCCGACTCATCTCGTTTCGCCATGATTCGCTTTTGTTAGCTATCTCGCGACGTGCTCGCGCCGTTTCCGCGCTGAACTGAATCACCAAACCGCAGAAAAGAGAGCGTCGTTTCCGCGCCGCATGCTATATCGCGACAAGCTGTTCTCGGAACGAAACGGACCTCTACATTCCTCCATCTTCGAGGGAACCTAATTGCCATGACGCGATTAGAGTCCTGAGACTACTGGGTTGGGCGTATCGGACCCTCAATTGTAGTAATCCATTGTTAAATGTCACGTTTGGTAGACGAAGTTTGCGCGAGTAGGCTAGCGTTTTTCTGAAACACGACAAATCACGTGATACCTTGACCCTTAACCTCTTAACTGACTATAGCGAATGTAGTAAAAGTGTTTTTAAGATGAAGGAAAACAGTTAACGAAGAGATTAAAAGAATTTGAGTGTATCGATGCGTTGACTGTAACTTTGCATAAAAATCCAGAGTCTAGGCAGTGGTGGAAGGAGTGGAGACGACTCGTGGACATTTAACGTGAACTTTTGCGACAACCAAATACAATAACCCGGTTTCTCGATCGATCATTTCCGGCGCTCGCAGTTAAGTCGAATGGTCCCGAGAACACCTGTCGGAGTTCCGAGTGTTCGTTGCGCACAACTATTGAGGTTCGACCGGTTATCGTCGATCGGGCACCGTTCGAGCAGAAGCTTGGACTCTATCGACGCGATCGAGTCGGTCCGGGGCTATTTAAAAACGCGAAAAAAAAGAGAGAGAAGAAGAGAGTCCTCGGAGATGGCTGGCCGTGGTCCGGTTGCAAATGAAGCTCGTCAAATGGAGCGAGAGGATCGATCGCGTCCGAAATTAAAGCGGTCGGCACGCGTTCTCTCTCTCTCTCTCTCTCTCTTTGTAGAACGAGGAGGTCGAATTTCACGCGCCGCGACGCGACGACGTGGTTCTCGTCGTCGCAGGGACTCATTCCGCTCGGCTTCTCCGGTCTTTGTGCTCCGGAGGAGCGAATTAGAGGCTCCGAGGTGGTCCGAACGAGCGAGTGAGCGAGTGAGCGGACGAGCATGAGCAAGGCGAGCAAAGCGAACGAGCGGTTCCTAACTCGCCCGAGCTTTATCGAGCAGGCCGAGCGCCGAACGTGTTTTCGCGTGCGCCGTCAATTAAAGGCATCTTTATGCAACGGGCGAAGGTCATCCGGTCATTGGGTATGCATATCGCTGGTGCTTCCCACGGTCTCTGTCTCTCCCTCTCTGTCTCCTCTTTCTCTCGAGCGAGAGACCACGACGGTACAGAGCCGAGAGGCGAGACAGAGAAAGCGAAACGTCTGGAACCAGTCCTAAAAGGTCCTGTGCGCGCGAGCTACGAAACCCTCGTCTCTCGTTCCGTCTCGGTCACCGCCACCGCCGCACCGACAACCACGTCGGAAACGATGACGCTGTTATGCAAAACCGTGTCCGTCTCTCGAACGTGCATCGAGTCTCGAGTCGTTCGATTACTCTCGCGGATCCCGCAGCATACTCGGCACTTGTGGCCCGTAGCCTTTTATGCAACCGGCGATTATTTCGGTAATCGACCTCCCCGGCGAGCAGAACCGCTTGCTCTCTCTTGCTCTCTCGCTCTCCGCTCGCTCTCTTGAACCGGATCGCTCGTGAAACGCCGAGAAGAGCTCTCCTGTCCCCTCAATCTCGCGTTACGCAACCAACTTTTGCAAAGTTTCGACCCGAGACACCGCGATTCCTTCTCGCACACGCCGATCCTAACTTCTCTTAAACCTTACACTGCCGAACGATCGTGTATCGTTGTTTTTTACGCTAACACAGCCGATAACTATAGCGTCGGATTATAAGCTGTCCAAGCGAGCACTTTGTTCCGCACCGTGCGGACATCCTAAGTCGCTGAGCACCTGCTAACTGTATTATCCCCTCGCGCTAGTATGATGTGCCAACCACATCCAAAGGTTCTTGTCCCGAAGTTGGACATGACCTGCCGTCACACGTCGAAAATGGTATCTTAGAATTTCATTTCTTTTTTATTCCTCCATTAGCGTTAGTCCTTCTGTCTTTTCTTAAAGAAAAATTCTTACTCGATTTTACACGATTCCACTTCCTAAAAATTTACCTAAAAAGATTTTAAATTGCATAAGCATCCGCAGTCTAATAATCAGCATTGTTTAACTAACACTCTGGCATCCCTTCTACTATACTGTATTTTTAGTGTCCAATCCAGCCTAAATTCCCTAGTGAATGGAATCGGTCGAGTGTCGTCGTTTAATCGGCGATGCACGATTTCCGAGGGGAAGAAGCTCCATTGTAATTTGCTTGTTGCCTTCTCCAGAGACCCTCGACGACCAAGGAACGCGCAAACATCCGCAATGTTGTAATCGCGCGGGTAAACAATCGAGCAGCAGCTCGATCCGGTTAAAGAAATTCCGCTGCGTCTAAGAGGGTCTAAGAGGGTCGAAGAGGAAGAGAGAGAGAGAAAGAAAAAGTAGTTTTGAGCCAATGTTAAGAAAACTCAGCAGTGCCGTTGAGAGGGGTGAATACTTGACTTCAGTGACGCCGACAATGCTGCCTAATGTGAGCACGATCTCCTGCATAGAAGATGAACCTTTGTTTCGCGCCCTTTAATTCAATCATCCCCTGTCTTGCAAATTCACGCGGCACTTCACGTCCGCGCACGGGAACGAACTCTTTCCGGTTCTCCAATGGAATTATGTTTCTTCAGGGTGTTTAGAGGTAAGAGAGCTGAGATTCATGAAGAGGACTATCACTGACCTGGCGTACTCGTCGAGGCGATAGTGGCAGTGGTGTAGGGCGGTTGGCCCATCTGAGCATGACCGGCCAAGTGACGACCGTATCCATTTTGCACCCCTAAACCGTGCTGCTGGGGATGCTGGGAGAGAATACCGTGCAACAGACGTGTCCCCGTGGAGGTTGTCGTCGTGCCGGTCGATCCTGGCTCTGCTTTAACACTCGCGAGGCCCAGTTGCTCCTTCTCGCTAGCATCGTGTGGTTGGACTTCCCTGGTGTCCACTGGAACAACAAAACACCGAAACGTTAACTATAATGCACCTTGCAAAATACTGCAACGCTCGAAGTCGTTAAAACTAAGTTCACACTGAAGCGATATCGAGCAACTTTCTGTAAAATTAGCGATTTCTTCGAGATAAGCATCAATTAGAAGTTTCTTTTTACTTCAGTGTGGACACAGCTTAATTCACGGACCACATGATTCTGTAAATGGGTCTCGATTCTTGCCGAGGCTCGCAAAAACGACGGTAATTAATAGAAAATTGGAATATTTAGCACACTTCGCTGCAGAAATTTTCTTATATGGTTGACGCGACCAATGTGTTATGTATGTATGTATGCAACGCCATCAAATAATGCAAGGGGTACACAGTGTTACGTCGTTGCTGTTTCTAAGTCTTACACGATTATTTACATAACAGAGGGATTACATCTACTGCAGGGGAGATCGAGAACCTGGAAATCTCGCTTTCCAGCCGACTGCATCGATCTATTTAGCAATCCGTTCTCTCTCACTCCGTGTCTCTCCTGCGAGTTGGTACAACCCTAACGTAAACATTCTCTGCACGCTTTCATTCATACTACACACGATCGTTTATAGAGTCGAGGGACCGCATTCTTCCTTCCAGTTTTCCTATCGATACTCTCTCAATAAACTTCGGTTCAAGTATTATGATCAAAATGAATGTTCAATGAACAGACGACGAACTGTGTCAACCGTGTATGACCGACGTGACAGTCAACGTGTCAATCAAGATTGTCTTATAGTCTTGTCGCGGTGAATACTATCAACTATTATCTAGCCTCGTAATTCTTAGAAACATTAGTAGCCAACATGGCGTTGAAGAAAGTCTTGTCAAGTAAACTGTGACACACAGTACCCAGGAAGAAGAAATTCGTGTAACATAGATTCCAATGACTTATAGTATCGCCTCTTTCTTGTTTACTAAATAAAAGAAGAAAATTTACTCGACGTTGCTTCAGTGTGGACAGGGCTTAACTCCTTCGCGGAGCCGTGTCCCACAGGGTCTGTTAAGTGTCGTAGCGATTCGATCCGGGGGTCGTGCGATTGCAAAATCGCGTCTGGTTCTGAGCGATCTCGGTCGAAGGGAAGAGATTGCGGCTCGATCGGTGGCCGGCTCGCTTCCTAACGGTAGCGAGAAGGCTGAGGAAGTGCGCGATGGGAAAAAAAGAGAGGCATGGGAGGTGTTCTCGAGGGGTATAGCGCGGCGCTGCGGAGAGGAAGTGAAAGCCGGTGTCTCTCCTTGACCCACTGCAACGTTTCTACCTTCCTTTCAGGCAGCAGCGCCAACCTCGCGGCTTCATTAAGCAATTTCTCGCTGCGACGACAGGGAAAAATCGCCTCGCCTCGCCTCGCTTCGCCTCAGCGTGGAAAATCGACGATGCCGATGAGGAACGCCGTCGTCGTCGGGCTGCGTAGAGGCACCGGGAGCCGCTTTCTTTGCTCCCGTCAACCTCTCTCGACCGTGGTCCCGATCGTCATTGTCGTTTCTCCTCGCGAAGAAGTGTGTCGACCGCTTTTTTCCTCGTGGCCCGTTTACTTTTCGGCGCCCACACGGTTAAATGATCGGACCCCGAGGCTCTGAGACTGTTGCGCAATCGGATGAGGCCCACCAGATATGTATACGTAGCGCGTGTTTGCGCTCTCGCAGACGAGTCTGGACGGGTTGTCCCTCTCCCGTGAGAAAGTCCGACGATGACGAAACCGTGTCACGGGCCCGTTCGCAGAAACAACGAGCCAGCTCATTTCCTCGTTTCGAGAGAGGGCGCCCACCTAGCCGAACCCGATCGCCTTTCGCCTGCTCGTCGATCATGCCCGATCCAGACGGAAACGCGATCGCGAAGATCCTCGCGAGTCTCTTCAAAATCGGTACTCGTGTATTTTACAAATAATCCTCTTGCGAAAGAATACTAATTACTAGGCTGCAGATCTTTATGCATTTAAAGAATTGAAGATGTCTATGTATGATTTTTCCTTTATCAAAATCATTATATGTAAGGGAAGAAATAACATTCAGTTTGGTTTCTATTTCTCGCAATCGATGCAGACAATTTTTATGTTGCATACAGATCCGCAGTCTACTGATTATAAAGAAGAATGCTGTTATCACCTTTTAATTGTATTTAAAAAGAACAATTTCGAACAGTAGAAAATGTTTTATTTTGACCTCCGTTAACCCCGAACTACGCCCCCGACGAGCTACCTCAAGGTTGCAATCGTTACATTTTTAAACCGACCACCGGCATTGAATTATTCCGGGCAGTTGTTCGAGTCGTTTCCGAGAATCACGATAGTAAATGATCGGCTTGTTGCTGCTGTAACGACAATGCACGCGTATGCACGCTCGTTTCCTTCGACGATGGCCGACGTATCGATTCCAAACTTGCTACTTTATCGCTTCCCTCGGCGGGAACAATTGATAAGCGATTCCGACTTCGATCGAACCTAAACTCTTCTACTTCAGTCTTTCAGTCTGTGAAAATCATTTCAACCAAAAATTCATTTTTAAATCCACAGAAATAATTCCGAGAGCCAACTCTGGTTTCGGAGGGTAACTCGAGATACTAGTCGTCTCGGGTTAATTAGTTCACACGGTCGTTGGCACGATCGAGGAGAAAATCGCACGGGGAACAAGACCGGCAACCGCGAAGGGTTAATAATCGCGTTCCCTTCGAGCGGGGCATACGTTCCGCGGGTAGGATCGCTTTTCAGGATCTTTGGCCACCTTAATTGCGAGCAACGGGGCTGGGCCGGCTCGTTAGCAGCGAATTCAGTCCCCCGGGAGGTTCGACCTTGCTTGACCTTGCTTGACCTTGACTCACCCTCCCGCGCGACCGGGAAGGGTGGGTGTCTAGCCGCATCGACCGAACATCCCCGCCTAGCCTCGGCTTACCGTCACTTTCGAGACTGGAGGAATTCCCACCTTTCCGTGGCCGACACCCACCCGACACTCACTTCCGGAATACAAAAGATTACCTTCGAATTTACAAAACGTCTTCCAACTCTCGCTCGATGCTGAATCGCCAATAATCCGCCCCCTGCTGTTAGCTTTCCGAATACCAGACAATTTTGCGGTAAACATGAGCTGTTTATTATGCATTATAATATTATTCTTCTTTGGCTTCGACTTTCTCAAAGACGAAAAAATGTTATTCCTTTCTCTGACTTATTTTTTAATGCAGATTGATCTCCTTGTACCACCAGATAACTCTATCTAAAGAAGTAAGTCGAACATGTGAGGGAGGCTATGTAAATTCGATTATCTCGAAAACAAGGGATCGCGTGAAAAAATTTCATTCCACATTTTCGACTTGTTTTTTCATCTACAATCAGTCCGATTTTCGGTTATATCACCCTGTATAAAGTTTCGGCGAAATCGGCTCGCGATTCAGCCGAGCGTCCACGTACACGCTCGCGGCCAGTACGTAAGGTCAGCGTTTGCCCGGGCCACGCAACTTTCTCGCGGCACTCACGCACTCACGCACTCACTCGGGCACGCATTCACGCACGCAAACAGCGCACACACCTTCCGGCCAAGCGGCCGTTGCGCAACGGTAATGACTCTCTCTTTCTATGTGACATCACGCGCGCCTTCGGACGCGTAGTATGTGTGCCGGACGAAAGTCCGCTGCTCGACCGATTTCGTGAATCGATTCCTCGATCGTTCACCCGATATCTCTCTCGATCCGGATCTCCCGATTCTCCAATATAATCTTCCTTCGTCTCTATACTCTTTATTCTCGAAACTTTTTCAAGCCAGCAAGGGATGGTCCATTATGATGCATTAATAGAAAAATGGATAATAAAAATTGGATGATAAAGAATTCTATGAAACATAATAAAATTCAAGGATATTACCTTTGTCTTATGCAAGTCAATCTTCTTATTTATTAATAATTATGCCCTTTAGACGCGGTGTTAAACAAATATTGACTTACGACATTTTTGCATGAAACGTCTCATATGGTCAAGCGGAGATAACAAAGTAATCAGGAATGTGTTCGTAGGAAAAAGAAATTCTATCCTATAGCCAAGGTCAACTGATCCAGAATGTCCGAGATGACGCGTGGCTAAGTATGCCGATCAATTAGGTTTGGGCCTGTCTCCATTGCAACCCGTACTATAACGACTCAGACTTATTTCTTACAACCGGTGCAGACAATTTTGATTTTGCATAAAAATCATCTATTCTGAATAAAATTCACGAATAGATTTCACTGTATAAGCGCGAGCACGTCTATGAAAAAACGAAACAGTGGATCAATGAAAACTGTAATTGGGCTGAGCACCGGCGGGCTGCATGAACTTCATTAAATTCTTTTTGTTGCTCAAAGGAACACTCTTTGGAGTTTACTTAACCGGTGTACTGAACCACAAAGGGTGTTTCTATGCGCAGCGAAAAGAATTTAATTAGATAGGGAACCCGATGCTCTGACTAATTACAATGTTCATCGAGCACGTCACAAAGTTTGACGTTTCGCGTAGCTCGAGCTCGGAATACGCTAAAACTGAAAGATATCAGAAATCGCCGGGTAATGAGCGATGATCCGAAGGAGCAATTACTAGTTTTGATCGCGACGATGATCAATTAAAATTTTTGAAGCCCTTGAAGTCATTATTCTAACACTTGCTCAGTGCATCGGATCCAAAAAGTATTTGTACATAAGTAAATAAATTTACGATATTAAACCTGTTGTAATTTCCTGAAAAACAATCGTATACCAATAAACTTGGACTCGTCTCAAAGCTTGAAGATTCTACTTTCGCACGTCATTATTCATTTTCCTCTAAGATATTTTTACACGATGTAGTAGACGAAAAATGGAAGACCTATTTTTCCTAAAATATACTATAAATTGAAACCTCTGTAAAAACATTAAAAAATATTTCTCGCGGACGAATCTTCCATAGATTTGAAGATTGAAGCCTCCCCTTTACAACGACACCTTAAAAATTGATGTACGATTTTTTTTCGCTGTTTTATGCCACCGCAAAGTTGCCTTTCACTTAAATCTTAATAATGAGGAATTATTCAACGAATTTATTTCTTTGGGAGAAACGGTCTTGTTATTTGTATAAAGTAATGTTAAATAATCACTTGTAGTGCTCCGCGAATCAAGTTAACGTTGCGAACAGCAGCCAATGTCGAGCTCCCGCCGATTTCATCAGCTGTCTCTCCGCGTTCGATCCAAGCGAAACAATCCTTGACACAGAGACATCGATCTCTGGCCGAAGTAACTCTGCTCGCAACCATGCGTTTCCGATCCACGCGTCTCCTAGTCCAAAACAGATAAGATAGACGTTTCGATGCCAGTTCGATATTCGGCGTTATCGGAACCGCGAGAGACACTTGTAGCTCAGGGTCAGCCGACTCGCGAATTCCAGGAAGAATTGCAGCGTACTACTCCTCCGTAAATGTTTCGACATTACAGAATATTTTCAGTAAAACACGAAATAAATTAACCAAAGAGCGTTGAAAAATTCTTAGCACCCACTTATAAACTCATGCTACATAGCTGACTGGTTAAGAATCGTGCTCTTCCGTTAACAATTTTACTAAGGTCAAAAATATTGCATGAGATCTTATCTTCTTTTAATCTTTCCACTACTTTAACACGTTGATTACCAAATTATTAGGGGTGCAAATGAATTCGTAGCTTTCGAGATTAATTGTGTCCTTATTTTAAATTCAAATTTTCTACTCGTTATATCGATTACTAGATCATTATGGAAAATAAAAATGTTCTGCATTGATTGCGAGAGACAATTTCATTCTTTCTTCAACATGTTGGACACCGTAGTGATCGTCGACGACCGGTGTTATGGAATTACTTAAAATGATTATCATAACAATTGTTACTGACAACGCTGATCACATCTATGAATAAACTAAGTGATGCGCGAAGTGCATCAAATTTGCATGACAATCATTTTAACAAGTTGATTCATATGAATTCAGATTTATGCCAGTGTTCAATGTCTATGAAAAAGTCGATGTATCGGCGATCGAGGATTTCACGCGGGTATGTCGACTGCGAGAGAGGACGAGGCAGCGGATCGATGCCGGCCAAAGCAAATTGCCGGTAATTAAGCGTCTCCGTTCGTGTCTGAATGTTTAACATCCTAGACGATCGTGGTTAATTCATGAGCACCAGGTGAGCACGCCGTGTCTCGTCCCCGCGATTCCGATTCGAGCGTATCTTTCCCTAAAATTACAATCGCGCCGTGAAATTACTGTTCCGAGCGTGTGGACACGCGATCATTGACTTCCGAACTCCCGCAATCCCCTCAAATCGGCGATCGAATAAATCGCCGGGAAAACATGTCTAAAATACTTTTTAAATACAGCATAAAAATGGTCAGCATTGCGCGAAACAGTTGAGATAATAAAACTTGCCCCTTCTTTAGTGATCTGAATAAGTTGAATATAATATATTGACATTGTTAAAAACTTCCTACTTTTCTACTGCTTTAAATTGTCATGAATGCATTGCAGTCTCACGATGATAAAAAACAACGAACTGTCAGCAACATCGTGATCGATTATTTGGCAGCCCATTCGAGCCGACCAGCGTGCTGCACTCTTGGAAAGAGATCATTCCCCATAAAACATGATACGTATAGGAATCAACAACGCATCGTGTGACCAATTATTTGCTTAGCCACCATAAAGCGCGATATAAAAATCACGAACGCGTCGCCATTGTGAAAACGGCAACCTGGAAAGAGCCTACGAACAATGGATTGGTATTTCGATAAAAATGACTGTCAGTTCCATTGTGATCGATTATTTGGCAGGCGGTTTGAGTCTTGCAAAAAGAGCGTCCACCATAAAACATGATATAAAAATCAACAACGCATCGATATTGTGGTAGCGGCAGCCTCGGAAGGTTCGAGCGAGTGTCACATGCCATTGGAATGGAGGAGCGTATTATAGTTGTCGAAAAAGAGATGTCAGATGAAAGAGGAAGGGGACGTGACTTCCGCGTGGAATCGAACACTTCCTGTTTGGTCTGTAGAGAAAGAGGAGAGAGACGAGCCGCTTTCGATCGTTTCTCCGTACGATAACGTGTCGGCGGCCGAGCTCTGTACATGAAAACACCCACTCTTCGTGGCGTGGCGTGGCGTGGCACGCACATACACGTCACACAGACGAGCACACAACGAGCTACGAACCAGCAGAAGCACTCTCGGTTTCGACGGAGGAAGTGGGTCGCGCACATGCAAACGCCTCGCTCTACAGTACAGAAAACCGAGCCAAGCCGAGCTAGAATCGTGCTCCGTGCGGCGTCGTGTCGCGTCGCGACGCTTCCGGTATCGAAATTTCCGGCTTTGCCAATTCCGCGACGCAACGGACTTTGTAGTTGAACAACTCTCTCTCCCTCTCGTTCTCGCTGTTTGCCCCGGCGACGATGCATTAACCGGGCTAATTAGCGCGGCCGATCGAACGCTCGCCGATCGTTGCGTAATTAAGGTCGCCTTTGAATCGTCGTAATCAACTTACGCGGAATTAATTCCCCGGCCGTGTTCGACACGGGGAAATTCACCGAAAATTCGCGCCTCTCTCGACGACACGATGGAATTCCCGCTCCGGCGATATTACACAATAACTTCGTCCCGAGAAATGGTTCCTCCTGCAGAAAACTTTGGAAATTAAATACGCGGTTTTAATATGCTCCAAATTGTCATAAATAGCCATAGAATTTAGGACGGTATCGTTGACCGAAGTAGAAACATTCCTCGGAGCTCGATGAACAGAGTCTTGCAAATTTGAACGCGGTCACATTTGCAGAAAACATCGTGTACGATATCAATAGACTGCGGATCTTCATGCAAAATAAAAATTGATTGCATTATTTGCGAGACATAGGAGCCACGTACGAATCTATCTCTCTGTTTAGTGATTTTTAAACTGCGGATGTGATGTACAATAAAAATGAGCGCGTCAGATGTAGAACGGAAAAGCATTTAAACAATTCAAGAATGCTATTATTTTAGTTACATCCGCTTACAATGATTAAGAGAAGGAATACACGTCTGTGTTGTTTCTATGTCTCGCAATTAGTGCAGACAATTTTTATTTTGCTTGCAAAACGCATAAAATCTGCAGGATAATTATAAACAACAAATCGTAGTGTCTACAGCAAAAGGAACATTTCCGACAAATTGAATAGATGAGACGCAGACAAAATGACTGTCCGCAACGAAAGCAATAATCCCAACAGATTGGACAAGTGAAACGCAATGCCTTGGGGCAGTCTTTTCACAAAGCGAGTTCGCTGAAAGGAGACAAAGGTGTACCGAACAGCCTCGTTATCGCAGTCACAAGAATCCAGGGGAGTAATCGCAAGAGCGCGCGACGAAAGGGAATTTGCACGCGGAACTGAGTGCGAAGGAGCCACGTGGACGTGAGAGGTGTCCCGGAACGAATCGGTAGCAGCCAGGTGCGTGGGACTGTTGCTCGATCGTTTTGTAACTCGAGTTGCCAGACTCGAAAGGTTTTCTCGGCCCAGGGAAAAGTGGGTCAGGGAGGCAGGGCGGTGTATCGAAACGAGCGTATCGAAATGTCATCGTGTATCCTATTCAACTCCCTTCAACGGGAAACCTGAGCAGCCACCCCAACAGTGGCAGCAACACCATCGGCAGCCTTGAAACTACTCGGAATCCCTCTGCGCAGAGGGATTCGCGACCTACCTACGCACCCTACCCTGTCTCCATCTTACTTTTCTTTCCTCCCTTCCTCTCCTTCTCTTTACCGACCGTCTCACCGTGACATTTTTCGTTCCTCCTCTTCAAGAAAGAGGAAACGAGCGCGACCGTCCCTGACCTATTTCGCCAACTGGCTGAATGCTCGTCGTCTCGGCCATTGTCTCGAAGGGTCTGTTGTACGAACACACACGCCCACTTCCCTTCGATCGCACAAAGAAATCGAAACATACCCCGAACGGTTTTTCCGCGGAGAACGCCGTTCTTCGTCGATCAGAATTTTTTTCGCGACGAGCAACGGCAATCTCGGTATTATTCGTAGACTGCGGATGTTCATGCGTTGTCCAACTTCTGTTGACAAGTTTTAAGAAAGTGAACAGCCTTTGTAGATCCAAAAGAAATAAAAATTGCACAAAATTTTCATAAGCCACGAATGCATGAAGATTCACAGTCTAATTCATAGGATATAATGTTTCTTCTCCAAGGTGTACTGTGTACGGTTGATATTTGTAAATAACACGAGCAATAACATATAGCAAAGCACAGTATATACGAAATACATATTCGCCTGAACAGTTTTCTTCCGCTATAGTTCGCGATCTGACGATTCGAAGAATCGGTGTAGACGATCTTGCTCTCCGGAACGTGTTTTGAACCCCCGGGTCCCTGGGTCGCGGGTGTGTTTCATCACGTGCTCGGTGACGTACTCAGAGAACGATCGAGTAAACTCGGTTGTGCAACAACGGCGAAAAGAGTCCGCAAGGACTGCTTTCTCACGGGGGTGGATACCCTCCGTGTCCCGTTAAAAGCCTATGAAAGAAACTGGGTTACCCATTGAGGGTGGTAGACGACGCGTTCCCTCTAACGGTATATACAGACGAGCTGCCAGCGATCCAGGTAGCGAATTAGCGGATGCTGTAGGCCAGATGGCATCCGATGCTACCTTTCCACGGCGTCCTCTTCCCGGCTGATATCCTGGAAAGGACACGCGATCCTCTTGGTCCGGGAAATCGATCGGAGAAAGCGATCGAGTGGGTTTCACCGGTTGATTTCATTCGGAAAACTGTTCTGGAGGGGGCGGGATCGATCGAAAGAATTTAAACGAAAAGCGGCTCGTTATCGGGCCGCATTAACAATCCGCTCGCTCCTTTAGGAACGGTCCCGTTAAAGGCTCGGCTGTTGCGCAACTCGCCTAACGCCGCCGAACGGAGAATCTAATTTCTGGATTACGCAAGCGCCCGGTTCCACGAACAATTTCGTGAACTTTCTTTTCACGGTATGGACAGCCATCAGGCTGGAGGGGGCAGATCGTGATGACATGTTCCGAAACTACTCTGCGAAATTCAGCTTTTCTATCGATGGCCAATAGAGTTTGAAAGAATGACTAAAGTTAGCGTCTGTATCGGGAAGACCCATTTCGTAATTTACGAGAAACTAGTCAAATTAATTTTACGTATACTGTTACATTCATAACTAATTACAATGTTACTTCATTCTTCAAGCACCGTCTTTTCATACTATGTATAACTTCTACTATTTTAAGTATTCTGACTTGAATAAATTCTATCATATAGTCGGAATAGAGAATATGTATGCAAAATCTCGACGAGGAACAGTCGTCTGATTTCTGTAGAAAAATGTCCAAAAGAGGATGTAGATTTCGGGTTTCGTTGCGGTGCGATATTGGTCGACGCTATCGGTGGGGGAGTTTCGATGGGTCGAAAAGGTCAGTGGCCACTTTGCGAATCGTCCGGGTCGAGGTCCATGTGTCGCTGGGTGCCCCGTTAATTCGCGTCGACGGCCGAGCGTAGCTATGGCGCGAGCGCGAGCAAAAGATGTCAAGGACGCAGGCCAGAGAGCCAGGAACACGAAGCGGGTGTGCTCATGCCTCCGAGAGAGACCAGAGGAATTAATCGAGCCTGCGATTCGCGCGTGGCGAGCACACACCGACCAAGAGATTCTACTTCGCGTTTGATTAGAAAATAGTACATACTGTACTCCGTTGCTCCCGTTCTAGCTCTCTTTTGCGAGCTAGTCATTGTGTAACGAGACCGACCGGCTGGTAACGAGCCTCTCTACACACACGTACCAAGAGAAAGAGAGAGAGAGAGAGAGAGAGAGAGAGCGAGAGAGAGAGAGAGATTACGTAACGTTAAATGCCTCACCACTGTTCGCGAGATGATATAATAACGGAACGGTCACTCGCTCTGCTGTACTACTCTCCGTGTACGTGCATCTCTTCTCTCTCTCTGTCTCTCCGGTGGTCGCGTAACGCCAACCTAACCACGAAATTATCGGTCGTTATACTTAGCTCGAATTTTTCGACCTTATCTTGGCTGAGATGCCGCGACCTGCGAATTTTCCTGATCGCAGAGACATAATCTTGATAATAAATTTGATAGTGAAATCAGAACGCAGGGATCCCGGCTTTATGGACTTCTAGCCTGAATTCGAAAGCTTGAGTGAACTTGATCAGCTGAATCCCATCGCTCTGAATCTTCAGCCTGAATTCGAGAGCTTGAGTGAGCTTGATCAGCTGATTCCCATCGCTCTGAATCTTCAGCCTGAATTCGAGAGCTTGAGTGAGCTTGATCAGCTGATTCCCAGGAAAATCAAAGATTTTAATTTAAAAAATTTTTTTCTATTAAAAAAGAATAAACATAGATGTTCACTTTAGAAATATGTAGTCCCAGTGGTTAAAAGTCAAGACAAGGTTTATCGCAACAATTTTTGTAACATTCTAACAGATCTTAATAAAAATTGCTTTAACAGACTATAGTAAAAATTGATTTCGAAGTTCAGCAAAAAAATAATGTCCGTTATATATGACCGCCACTCGAAATGTTATACTGTAAATAATATACTGTTTTCCGAGATGCTGTACCCTCCGAACCGCTTTTCAATTGTTCAGGAAGCATGGTCCAAAATAAACATCTGATTATCTGATTTTGGTTGCTTGCGAATGAGAGAAAGCTCGAGGATCGAGTATGTATTTCGCGTTAGCCCACGCGCGCTTCTGCCGGCTCGGCGTGATGGACGCGAGCAGAAGGGGCATACCGTACACCTCGTTGCTATAATAGTCTAGGTAGCTCTAGCGTAGGCTCGCCTAGCCCACAACACGCTTTACTATGTAGGTCAGGGCTGGTGCATTCAACGAGCGCGCTGCTCTTCCTCTATGCACCGTTCTTGTACCTATAGCGAGCGATCGAGTCCGCCTCTCTTCCGCCGTTTCCACGCTCCTCGCCTTGCCTCGCCTAGCCTCGCCACGGCACGCTTTGCCCGCCTCATCCCGCTCCGGCCCGCTTCGCCGGCGTTCCTTTCCTTCGCTCGAACGCGTATCTAACGGGTGGCTTGTTTCCTCCCTGTCACGCGGACCTTCACGTCACGCGAGTCTCCACATTACAGCAGCAGTTGCTGCATTTTCTGACAACGCTTTCTCTTTTTCAATCCGCGAGCTGCTACTCGATTCGCATATGTTTCACGGCTCAAAATTCTGTACACTGTAGGGTACAATACAATACGGACGCTTGAGTGTGCAGTACTGTTGATGCTGTCGGAGGTAGCTGTGTTTTTTTTGGAATTGTTTTCACAGCGTTTCGCAAGCGTCGCGCTACCAGTCTCGTCTGGGGTCAGTAGCAACGCGTTGTCTTGACCCCGAATGAAGCTGGTCACGATGCTTGCGAAACGCTGGCAAAACAAATCCGGGATGACACTGTCTACACCCGGAAGATGGTAGAGACTGGTTTATACTGAGCTGTGAAGCAGATGATCGAAATGGTCCAAAATCTCCGCTCGTTAATGGTTTCGTCGGGAAAATGTACATATTTTCTCCTTTCGCAGCATTTTGCAGGAGACGTTAGCACACCGTTTTCAATGGCAGATAGTTCGCAAGGTGTCGGTGATTAATAGTTCATTATTCCATTGGCCCGTCCCTTTCTCTTTCAATATCTCGCTGCTCTGTCGTTTCCCTTTCACTGATCTTTCGATGTTGCTCATCTTCGCGTTGCTCATTTCAACTTTCTTGTATTGTCTCATTGATGGTCTGCAGAATTATTTCATTGTAACCATACGTGACTAAACAGGGAAATAAATCTCGATAACAACCGAAGATAAAATTGTAAAGATCAACTTTCATACATACAAAGATCAACATATAATACGTATAAATACTTGAAACAGTATTTCCTGATCAGAATGCTTCACAACGCATTCTAAAATCGAACAATTCCATATATGCAACAACCTAATATAATAAAAGCGAGTCCCCGCGAGTGCGAGCTTGCGAACGCCGGAACGGTTAGCGAGAGGGGGGGGGGGAGATTAATAATGCGGTTACGTTGGATAATTAATCGCCCAGCTTCCGAGCGATTCTTCCAGGGCCGGTGGTATCGCAGTCACGCTGGTAATTAATGCACCCCTTGCGCGAGATATCGATCCCTTGTACAGGGTGTCGGCTGGGAGCTCGGTCGACGACAGGCGCCGATAATTGAGCCACTCGAAAGCCAAACCGATCCGATTTCTCGAAACTTCCACGAAGTGTCACCGAAAACATACGCGTCGATCGCGAACGTCGTTAAGCTGTGTCACTGGTAAGATGGAGTAGGTATATAGAAAGTGATGGAGATTATTTTGGAGAGTAGAATGCATTTTAGTTGACCGAATCGGTTCCGCTTTGTGCAGTATGTATTCTAAAAAAATTCACATATTCAATAAATTGCGTGAATCTCGTTCCTAAATAGTTTGGAGAATGTTCGACGCTTTGAGTGTCCAATTAGCAGCTTCAAACATTCCGTGAAAGTAATTTATTCAGCGAAATAAAAATTGTAAATTTCGGATGTATGATGCTGAAAGTGCTCTTTCAATCTTCTTGTATTTTATAGATACTAACCATTTGTTACTGGAAGTTAACATCAATATTAAGACAAATGTCTCCGTCTCTGATTCGTTACATAGAACTCAATGTGTTAAAGATTAATTTTGTACCGCTTCGTCGCTTTTCCTTTTTCTGGACTGTTTTCTAGATCGGTTCGCGATCCGGGCAAGTTCGAACGGAATTGTTTGAAACGAAGTTCGACGGCACGGAGAACGTGGCTCAGGAAAATGGAGACAATTCCTCGACGGATAAGATCGCCGACGCGATTCTCCGGCCGCAATCAGCTCCGCTCGGTTTCGCTCGGGTTAGGCTTGTCGCGAGCCAATTCGGACGCGGTCCACGCACCGAGAGCAGAACCAAGCAGACGATTGTGTCAAGGTGAGGTCAATTGCTCCTCGAGATCGAGTTAAACGCTCGTCTCGACGGATGGGGACCTTTAAACCAGCATTTTTCGGTCCGAGCTGTCGCTCCGACACTAATCGCTAATTAACATGAACGCGCGGAGGGGTCTGGGTTAGTTCTCTCGGAGCTGCCCTTTGCCGCAATGATCGCCTAATTGCGGTGTTGCGAGTGATTCTGAACATACTTCAAATTTAAATCGTTCAATCTGAGGCGACCTATGAGAGACACAGTTCATTGTACAAACAAAGATCGAATGCAGCATTGTGATTAAGTAGAAAATAAGAAATGATTAAATAAAGTATTCCTTTTCTTAGTGAGCTCAATGAGTTCAGAATAGTAGAACAGCGTTTTCGAATCGATTAAATATTTCCACAGTTTTATACCTGACCTATTTTTATCAAAAATATAAATCGATCTGTAGTCTCGTCTGTACACAGTAGTACACACATAATCGTCCGTCGCCGTTCCCATCAATCTCAGAATTTAAAACTTGATACGTGCCGAGTGTCTCACTCACACAAATCCTCTCTCCTTCGGTCTCAACTCACGTGCCTGCTTAAGTGTCCGCGTTCGGTCTCGACCGCGGACGTTTAAGCGTGCACTACAGTGCTCGCAGCAACCACGTGCAGAGAAGGATCACGGGAGAAGGCCAGAGAGAGGAACGTGTTGTGGAACGGGGTAAATAAATCCTGTCGGAGGACAAAGGGCATAGATCGATGCCAGAGGCAGATGAGAGTATAAGATAACGCGTGAGACTTCTGGAGCGACGGCGCGGCAGCTTATGGAAACGATCGGCGATCATCCGATCGGGCATGAAACGCGGGATTGACCAATCGATCGATCGCCATCCTGCCGACGCACGGGGGGCGTTCCTCTATTTTTACGAAGGATCACGCTCCACTTTCATTAATCGGCTCGTGTGCCAAGCGGTCGAGTCGTCCGCGCAATTGGGACACCCGGTAGACGAAGGTAAGCGTCTCCGTGCCAACGTTCCAATAACCACCCAAGAGCACAAGGACAGTCTACCCCAGTTTTCCTATTGCGACCGCCTACGGCACGTCCTTCACCCCCTCTCTCTCTCTCTTTCTCTCTCGTTTCTCTATCCCCTCTCACGCTCTCTCTCTCCTATTCTAGATGGGCTCTCTCTTCCGGGCCGATCGGCGTGGAAAATGCCGCGGGAAATCGATCCCCGCCGGACGAGAGGAAATTCGTGAGGCGTGAGACCACGCCGCGCGGATAAAAGGGTGGACCCGGCGTGGAAAGGGCGGCCGGCAGAGAGGGTGATCATCCCCTTCGTCAAAGACGGACCAAGAAACGCCGCGTTTCAAGGAGGAAAAAAAATAGGGATGCGGCTCTGCCCGCGAGATAGAGCAAGTGTCCGCTCCGGTGACCCCCCCTGCTCTGCCACCACCTCGACGAGCTATAAAAAAATCGTCTCGCGAAGACACCGACCGCGCATCCTCCTCCTCTTCCTCAGCCTTTCGGGATCTTTGAACGAGTAGCCAACCGATCCACCTATTCGCCGCATCGTGGGCCTCGGTAGGGATTTTATAGAATAAAATAGTCATTTATCCGGCGCGATGTATGATCGATGCAATTTTTTTGGCAAACTTGAAAATCAATTTTTAGCCCAATCTAGTAGGGAAACTAGGATCTATGTGTGCGAGATCTGAAGAGGTTTAGGTTTAGTATTAATAATACATATATATCGTTATCCATAACAGAGCGGAATCCAACGAAAACGAAGTGTTTCGAAAATTTCGATTTTTGGGTGCAGTCAATTCGAGTGTACCGGGACCGGAAGAGACGGAAAAGGGTTAAGAGAGCAAGGAGCGTGCAGCGGATGAATGTGGTCGATCCTATGGGATTCGGAAACGGCGGAATGTAGGTCAGTTTCAAGTGGAAGCTCGAGCGAACGACCGAGCTCGATTTCATCGATGCGAACAGTAGCAGCAGCGTTTAATATCGCGCGCGAAATCACCTGGCCGTTAAAGAGAGAAAGAGAGAGGTACTTTGGGCGTGTTCCAACATCGAACTCGTTTTCCCTTTTCCTCTGGCATTTTAATGGGCGCTCGCGGGGAACGCGGTCGATAGAAATCTTTTTTCTGTTCCTAGCGTTGCCACGGAAAATCTTACCTCTACACAGGACAAGGGTTGAAGGATGATCGTACACGACGACCTCGGAAATACCTCAAGAAAAATGCCCGATGCGAGGCTAGACACGATCGTCGCGGATACGACGAAAGCTGTTCCGCCGATTCAACTTTCTACGGGCGACGACGGTCGTCGAGGCGGAGAAAATTTTCCGCGCAAGTTCGTGAAAGCCGGGCAATTAGTTGCAAGGGAAAACTTTGGTGAAACGGCCAGGAAGCGGTGCGCGTTGCCATTCCGATACGTTTTTCCGAAAAATTAACGATCGGTAGAACACTTCCGTGCGCTTCGATCGAATTCGTTTTGTCCATTCTTCAAGGAAAATGGTTGCAATGTGACTGGATAGTTTTTGTAAATTCGATTTCCCGAAGAAACGAACCACGCCTCCCTCGTTCTTCGATCATTCCGCCGATCGCGAAGTCGTTTTGTCCTTTCCTCGAGGTAACTGATTGCAATGTAACTGGACGATTTTACAAGTTCTTTAGAATGTACCATTTACCATTGCTTTACGGCTTTACGCGTTCGACAATGTTTACAACGTTCACTGCCACCGATAGGTCGAGTGACACACTTCCGTTGAATTCGTTCAGAGCGAAGGCAAGGTTATGGGATGCTATACTATGTATAGGGCGGTATAATTGCCTTATAAAAATGTCGAGATTTATTTAGACGGGTTAGCCATAGGCAGTTACCCATTCTAGTCATAAACAGACTCCGGATCTCTTCATGCAAAAGAATCTCTACGTATTTTTTAACGAAATAGCATATCTATACTGTTGAAGTCTTTGAATGTTTGCACTGGTTCACAAAAATATTGCACCTACTTGTTTTCGTCATAAACGCATAAAATCCGGAGTCCAGTCATAAACACATAAACCTGCAGTTCAGCGACGATGATTGTGTGTCGACATGCATAACAAAGGACACTGCGGCGGAGAAACTGCGAGCAGGTACGAAAAAGCTGTCTAGGATTCATCCGGGTAGGGAAAAGGAGGGAAAGGTGTCGGCATGGTTCGAGAAGGCAATGAAGGAGGGTACGAACATCGCAGACAGGAAGTTAGTCCTTCCTTCCTCGCCGGGCCAATATCCTGAATTCCAATGAGCCATCGCGCTTCCCCGAAGCGGCCGTCCGACGGCTATTTAAATACAACCACCGACGACGCTTTCCATATATCGCCTCGATAAAACGTCCCCCATGGCAACAGACGTTGCAGAAGGAAGCCGGACCTTTCCCCCCCTCCCTGATACCCCGGGACGCCTTATCAGGGTTCAAACAATGGCGAGGCTTCGGGGAGAAGAAGAAGCCGTCGGGAGTCAGCGAAACTGCAGCGCCCGTCATCAGGGAGACAGTATCATACATACAGATTCTGCTTGAATTCGAAAACGAATCGATCAGTCAATAAATGAATTGGTCAATTGATCGATCAGTTAAGGGGGTAGACACGGTTTTTCAGGATTGCAAGGGTGCGGAACGCGCGTTCTCATTTCGCGACAATACAAAGATGTGGTTTTTCAGTAGGCAAAAATGCTAGTTGAAAGATCGATCTAGGCCGCGATCGCCCTCAAGTATAATAATTTGCATTATTCGGAAGAATACAGCTATTTTCATAAAGCTGCGACAGCTACCTGCTTCCGAATAATGCAAATTACGCTTCGTGAACGTAAAAATAGGATTTTTGAGGGCGATCGCAGCCTCGATTGATCCTTTATCTATCTTATTGAGAAATGAGAACGCGCATCCCGCACCCTTCCTGGAAACGAGTCTACCCATCAACTCGTCTCCAAATCGTTAGCTCAGTTCAGTTAACGCGTTTCCAAATTGCGAACCAAATGTTTGCAATCTATCCTGAGTATTGGATCATTAGGTCACGTTTCAAGCTATACTTTTGAAATGTAAGAAATGTAATTACAGATCTTCCTCGCAAGCTTCCAAACGAATTCGTAAAAAGCCATCAAGTCCGATGCAATCGGCAGAATCTTTTGAATACTCGTAAAAAGGTTAGGCTGTTCTGGGCGCATCGAAAGGGTGCCTCAACTTAGGCAGCAGCATAATGGCCGAAAGGGGAGAGCCGGGGGAAGGGTTAGGGCCAGCGGAAGGGGCGAGAAAGGATAATTCCAGCCTTTAAATCACTCGAAGTGAATTCGAGCGGACGTTCTTCTCTCTCCCTCTCCCTCCATCCTCCCTGGCCTCTATTCCTTTCGCGAGACCGCCTCGCCACGAGCGGAGGAGGAAGACAGATTACTTCCGGCTGCGGTGGCCTCTTCTTTCTTGCACCAGGAAGAGGAGAGGAAGCCTCGGGGTTAATCAGGAAATGAAGACCGTTCGATCGGCCCCGAGGGGGAAGAAAACAGTGTCCGTCGATTGAGCAGCCGCCAACCAGAGTTAATCAGTGGCCGGGGGTTGCGAGAGATCGGTCCCAGCGAGACACGGAAACCAAAGGAAACGGGATCCACCCCCGATCTATAATACCGCCCCTTTCAACTTCGAGATTCCGCGTCGAAAACCGTACCTTCGATCGTTCGTTTCCACTCTCCCTCTTTCTCGTCATCCCCACTCGTCCCGACTCGCAATTTTCACGCCGATCTACGCGAGAAAGTAACGGGCTCATCTCGATCGTTATTAGACTGCGTTAAGTGAAAACGCGCTTCTTCGAAATTCTGACACGCTCCCGGTGCTCTTACATTTTTCTCCGGTCGATTTCGCAACCGTTTTGGAAGGGGAATCGCTTTTGCAACTCTCAAACCTTCGCGGACGAATTAAAAATTTATGCACGATTTTTTTCACTGTTTTAGCACTGTCTCACGGTATAATTCTACATTGCGACAAAACGACTACAAAAATCGTACATCAATTTTTAAGGCGTCGTTGCAAAGAGGAAGCCCAATCTTTAAATCCACGGTGCTTTCGGTCAAGGAAAAAATTTCTCAAAGTTCTCACAGACGTTTGAATGCACAGCATATTCGAGGAGAAACAAGCTTATTGTCGTAATACGATAATCTTTTACAAGATTATCACAGTTCTTCGAAAATCGGAATGTTTAAATACTTTCTAGATCCACAATTTCTACTTTCGGCTTTGGCAATCAACGAAAACCGAAATTCGCGGAAAAGATCCACTTATCGACTTCCCGACCGACTGGCCTACATATCGACTGGCGATCTGATTAGGTCACTCTATCTCGCCGGGATTAGCAAGAAATGTATGAACTTCCGTACACGTAGCTCGACCACGTGATCAAGACGTGGGACGTTAATCGGCTAATTAACCCCTCGACGCGCGACGCTTGTTGTTGTTTTAACAGATAAATAACGATATACGTAACTTTCGTAAGGCTGCGGGCGACAGATAAGCTAATTGCAAATAAATGGCGAGTGATAACGAAAGCATCGGAAGGTGACACACAAGAGCCGCAAAAAAAATTCTTAGCGACACGAAGGAGGTTGTTTAAAATCGTCGAACAAAATCTCGAGAAAGAAACCAGAAACAAAAGCTGAAGAAAAAACAAAATAATATACATATTTTTTATTATCACGGTAATCAGGAGGTCTATCTCGAGGAAAGGAGACACTGTTATCCCCGCAGAAATGTTTTTCTTCGTTTCTCTTCGAGCAATTTACGATTGTAAGCAAGGAGTGGCCGGCGCAGCGCTGCCAAAATCGTGGAGCCGTGGGGGATGGCAGTGTACCGAATAAATCAATCGACAATTTATCCGATGCCCGACATATCTGCCGGTTATTGGCAGGCGAGGCGCGGCGTGCGCGCGGCCTGCGACACGGTTTTTATCGGATAAAATATTAATAAGCGGCCGGGCTTTTGATCAGCGGGAAGCAGAGGCAGGTCACGTCGCCGCTCGATATAATCCTCGTAAGGACGAGAATAATCGTCCGGGCGATTAACATTCACCGTGCCCGTTTCCTAGCGTCCACGGATCCGTGGAAATCGTGACCCCGACCAGAGAGTTCGGCTCGATTTATAAATCAGAGATGGCCGGCTACCTGAAAGGCCCCCGTGAAAGGTTTCGAAAGTTTTTCCGGGTGCTGGTCGACGAAGAAAGAAAGAAAGAGAGAGAGAGGGAAGAGAGACCGCAAAAGCCAACGGGCCGACAAACACGGTAGCTCGGAAAGTAAACGATTGCCCCAAGATATTTAGCTTCTGTCTCCTTCCAAGGCAAAGAACAGAGCATGCCGGTGTCGATTCGAGGAAAGGGTTCCATCCAACGCCTCCCCCTATCCCCGTAAACGAACCCCAGTTTCTCTACCAGAGGCAAAAAACTGAAAACCGTACTTGTAAAAAAGACGCTTCGGACTGTCGGCTTTTTACAGGCGAGAATTTTCGGATTGGGAAACTACCAATTGACGTCTCGTTAGTTTTCTTTCCCCTTTTCCGACACCCTACAAGCAGCCGAACACGTGCAACGCGATGCGTTTTAAGTGATAGCTTTTCCAGGGAAAACGGCCTCCCATGTTTTCTCCTAAGGGATTCGAACTTCTGAACCGTGAGAGCTGGAATCCCGAGGCTTCTGCTTTTCAGGGTGGATCTTGCACTGAAAATTTTGGGAGGATCTTCAGCACGTAAAAATCCGTCAATATTTTATTATGTTCTTAAGATAATGACCGAGAAGTAAAAAGAAATCGGTGAATTCAAAACCATTTTGTAAATAATCGAGATTTTTATTTTTTGGTGGTTTAGACTATATGTAATTACATACATATATTGTATATGAATACCGATTAATACAGAACCTCATTTTCTTTCTTTAAAACATACTCTATAAAAAATATATATAACTCGTGCAATTTTGAGAATTTTTAGGTAAAAAAAATCACGTATGTACCTCAAATACCAATAAACACGTGTGCAAAATCCCAATGCGAAAATCTTAATAGTTTTTCCGCGAAAAATTCGTGCACGCAGAAACGACCGCGAGAGCTACACTATTGACTTCTGCTCGGGAGACCTAGTGTCCCGAGGCTTGTGTTTTTGAATATCAGGTTTGGGGGCCGGTCGTTACTAAGGACTCGGTGAAAGTTGAAAAATCATGGCTCGGGATCGGGAAAAGCCCCCGAGAGCCATTCGTTCCACGTGCACTGTGACGAAAATGAAAAATGAGAGAAATTCCGGGGCGAAAAGAACGCATCCACTTTCTCCTGGTCCTCGACGGTCACGCCTACGAGTCGTCCTGTTAAAATCGAAAGGACAACAAGCCCCCGTCGAGTCAGCATCGACGCGTCCTCGAAAGGGTTAAAAATGTTTCCACAACTTCCGGTGTCCTCGACCTCGGCCTCGGCCGTTTGCAAACACCGCACCCCTTAAAGTCAGCCAACTTTTTGCCTTTGGACAATGGGATATTGCTGGCCGATCATTTCTCGCCGCGATGAAAAGGAACGAGGTAGGTAAATATTGTGAACTCGTCGCTTCGTTCTTTGCCAACTCCTTTTTTGTATCTCTCTTCTTCATGCATATTTTCTACTCGAAACGCTCAGCGAAACGAGCCGACAGTGAATCTGTTAATAACTTGTACTATGCCCAAGGAAGACGACGATTGTCGAAAATAGAAATTGGTTTTCTTTCTTCCTTGAGGATGATCGAAAATGTTGGGTACATTTTCCTCGAGTGCCTGAATCCTACATCAAAGTATCTTAGGCTCTGAGAGAAATGTACACGGTTGACTGAATTTCATGCATTTCTCACAAGTTTCACCTTTCTTTTGTACTCATAGAAATTATTATGAACGATGGTTAGTTACTGGATAATGAAGTACCCGCTTCGTGTTACAATCTAGTTAATTTCAGCATTAATGAATTGATTAAAGTTGGTGGTATTAATTTTGTGGTACTCGAGAGTGAAAATCCAGCAACGAAACCAAAAGTGGGTGAGAAACAAGGTGCTTGTATAACAGACTCGGTCGATCCGATAATCGATCTGCTTCCACGAGAAGGAAGGACTCGGTGAAGTTTCAAAAAAGCGAAGGATAAAGCCGGGAGAAAAAGGGATCTCGAGCAAGACGAGCAGAACATGAGTGAAAAAGAAAAGCAAAGAGAGAGAGGGAGATAGAGAGAGAGCCGCGATACGAGACTAATTTCGTCGGGGTTGGGGCAGGTCACAAGGTATTATCTTCCTTCTTCTGTCGGTGTTTCGAGGCGGGATCCGGGGCAACGGGATCACGAAGAGGAAAGAGAGAGAGGGGGATGAGGAGGGGAGGGACTCCGATAACGGGAGAAATTGCAAAATTATTTGAACAGCCGAATATCTCGGCGCGTATACCGGGCTCGTCGTCGTACGACCTTCGCCGGCTCGGATTGCGTAATATTTTTATCGGCCGAAATTACGCACGACTGCAGACGATCGAGCGAGCGCGTACACGCACGGCATACCGTTCACGCGCACGCTCTCCCTTTTTCTCTCTCTCTTTCTGACTCTCTTTTCTCGTTCTTTTTCGCGACTGTTTCTGTCGGCCAGTTTCCCTCTCCGTTCATTGTAGCGAAGAAGAAGAAGAAGAGCGCCACGGGCACGTATTTCGGTTCGACGAGTATGTACGCCACGCACTCGCTCGTACCGAGCTTCTCTCCTTCTGTTTCGCCTCTCCTTTTTTTTCCGATGGTGCACACACGCGTGCCTGTGCACCTCCGAGCCTCGCACTGGGTCACGAAATCGATCGCAAACGCGATCCTCCGGTTCTGAATCGCGTTCACCGAATTTTTACTATTTTCGAGATCGATGCACGCTCGACCTCGAACGCGTACAGAGCGTGCGTCACGCGATCGGGTTATATCTCGAATGTGGTAAGAGATAGGATAAAAAATAGCGAAAAGTTTAATGCCATGATAACTATTTTCCGCGAGTTCGGCTTCTTCGCGGACGCGACGGTGCGCCCGAAAAGTACTAACGCACTTCCTTTTTTAAAATGAAATTGCAGATTCTTTTTACAGGTATCTAATCCTTGGAACATTCTGCGTAAGGCGGGGAAAAAATCAGTGAAAGAATTTGGCTGTGCTCGCCTAAATTGTAGCTTTTAAGAAACGAAGGTACCAAATCTTGATCTCAGAGAAGCTGCTACGAAATACAAAACCGACCTTTCCCAGAACCATTGTCCAGCGAGAAGCGACTAGGAAGTTGCAGCATAATTTTTCGGAGATCGACTCCGAAGGGTTGAGTAATCTGTGTTTGCGAGTGAGATCGTTCCAACCATCGAACGCTGGAGCCTCGAGAGGGGGCCGAGCCACTTATCTGCATACGTAACCGTTTATTTCGGTGGTCTCTTTTTCTTTTCTGATGATAATAACCTTGCCGAAAGAACGATCTCTCGGTAGCAATCTCGAGCGCTCGGCGATAACTCTCGCCGGGACGACGAGAAGAATCGAATCAAGTTTTCAAACTGCGGTATCTAGTCTTTGAAACATTTCTTCCCCGTTCCGTGAAAACCTTTTGAACAAGGGCCGAGTCTCTCCTTTAATACATAAATCTTCAATTTGCGGCAGTAGACCTTGGTCGCGACCCTGCCGCGATGCAAGTCATAAAGCAAAGAGATAAAACCAAAATTTCTTCTGCAGAATTTCAACGCAAAGAAAACAACAGCAACCGTAAATCCTTCGAAGATCTCTGTGTGCATAAAATCCGCGAACCAATAAGGACGATAAAGAAGACCCTGGCGAACGGTTACGTACGATTATCGCAGAACCCGTCCGCAATTATTGTTACCAGCGAGATTGATAAACATTGTATACATGTAGATAGCGCGAGCTTCTTCGCCGGTCGTGACAAGAACGTAGACGAGTCGCGATCGACGTATCCGGTTAATAGTCTGCTCGTTAAGACACTAACCGGACACGACGAGCTAACTCGTCGATTCTGCACACCTGCAACCTTTTCGTAGTTTCTAACGATTCCTCTTGGCTTCGATCTAATCCGAAAACTGTTTTAACGGGTCATCCTGAATCAACTTTCGTAGCTAGATCTTCAACACTGGCCGCCAGACCAGCAACCACAAAGATTCCATAAAATCAAATCAGTGTGATAAAAATTACATTTTTCTACATCCTAGTAAAATTTGATACAGCGAATATATTAATTTGAATATTTATTTATAGACCTGGTCAAATAATTCCGGGTAACATGGCAGCCAACGTGCGAAACAATACCCTAATCCTAGATCAACTTTCGCAGCTAGATGTTCAACACTTTGACTGCCAGACCAGCAACCTCAAGATTCCATAAAATCAAATCAATTGATCAACGTTTTAGAAATTACATATTTCCGGATCCTAGTAAAATTTTATACACCGAACATAGTCAAATAATTCCGGGTAACATGGCAGTCAGCTTGAACTGTTGAACAGTTCCTACTTCTAGAAAAGCAATCGGAACCGTTCCGTTCCGAGCAGTTTCGGAGTGTACCCTAATCCTAGATCAACTTTCTTGAAAAGGTTCTTGGGGTGTGGAAGAAGCAATCGAAAGCTTCCCGGGCCTAACGGCGTCAATTTCCCGAAGGGTCACTCTCGAAGGATCGCATGCGGGGAACGGTGGATCGCGTGGATCTCGGTGGAGATGTTGTACTAAGGAGGGACTCACGGTATCGTCTCATCAGGTTCTTTTTGTAAGGTTTGGTGCCTGGTGGCCTGGACCTCGACCTGGTGGTGCCATCCTTCTGATTGTTGTCCGAGCAGGAGTCGTCCGAGTCCTCGGAGCATGTCCGGTCCTCCCTCTCGTGGGAGTACTCGGTGGAGGATGCGGCTACGAAGCATCCGCGGAGCCTGAGTGCCGCGGCAGCATTGCCATAATCGTCGATCGGTTCCTTGCGCTCCTGCTCCTGGTCCTGGTCGTTCTCGTCCCTGGAGAACTCGGCATAATCGCCCACCCTGACGCTCAAGTCCAACGGCTGATCCTCGAGCATGGTCGCCGCCGTGTTTCACCGCCACTTTTCTCCACCACTGTGTTGCGTACTCGTCAACTGTCTGCCCTAGAGGTCTTCTAGGCTGCTACCACCACGGCACAGTCGTCGCTACTACCATCTTTGATACTCGCTGGACACTGTGGCCCGCGATCCAACATAACATCAACACCCGCGATCGACAATCCTCCTCTGGTACCCGCTGTTTAAAAATTCAAACGACACCGGTGTCACTGTGCGTAGTCGAAGAACATCGAGAGGGTACTAGAGGCTCTATGTCGTTCGATACGAAAATCGGTTCTGATCCACTATTATATCGTCACACTCGATCCACAAGATCCTCTTACACCCTATCCGGAAGTTCCGGCGGACAGCACAGAGAGACAAACGTAGAAATAGAAACAGAGAATAGAGCCACACACACAGATAGAGACAAAGATCGACAATGACGCGACGTACGAGGAAAGATGTTCGCCAGACCCGAGGGAAGAGATAGATCTTCGTGGGAGGTGTTGCGGCGCAACTCTTCCGGTGTCTTCGTCCCGTGTGGCGCGCGTCACGCACAGCCGGATACACACACGGCTCCGCAGAGGATCTCTTCGGATCTATAGCCGCCCTCGATGCTAGCGACGTTCCCGCCGCTCCGATGGATCGCCGCGCCGCCTACGCTGCGATCGTTCGATCATTCCCTCCGCGTCGCCGTTGATACGGTCCGCGCGAAACTTCTCGAGTAAAAAGGGAAAAAACAAATATGTTGTGCGGTCGCGATCGTGGTCGTCGATCTCCCGAATCTCAAGTACATGTGACGATGATGATCTCTCCTGGACCGCGCGCTACCCGTGGATTCCTCTCGTTGGATCAGGAGTGGGAGAGGATCGACGGTAAAAGAAGAGCGACAGAGTGAGAAAGAGAGTTTGAGAAAGAGAGAGAGAGAGAGAGGGGAAAAACTGAACGCGAGAGAGTCCGAGCGCGACTTGCCGAAGCGTATCCACGTTCTCCGCGCCGTGGCTACGGTCGCCGGTGGCACACTGACTGACTCGGAACCGGGCTAGCCCGCTAGTCCAGACTCGTTCACTCACTACTCCAGAGACTCACACTCCAACTCCGTGGCGGCGGACTGTCGGTGTCTCGCTCGCGCTCCTGCACCGCCACGCTGTGCCTCGGCCGAGCCGCCACAAGCCGACCGCGCGTTCGGCACTCCTCGTCGGCCAACGTCGGTTCTTTTCGGCCGACGCCGATCGTCCCTCACCCCTCCACACCCCTCCTACCCACAGATCGGAGCCGGCGGCTTCGCGTACAGAGAGACGCGAGAACGGCACCCACACACAGTCGCGAGCCGTCTGTCGCTCGGCATGCGTAGCCTACCGCAATGTTCGAGCCCGTGATACCACCATCCCTTCCGTCCTCTCCTCTCCCCTCTTCCTATTCACTCTCTCTCTCTTTCTACCCTCGTCCCTTCTCGCTTTCTGCTCTTTTCCCTCCATCGAGTCTTTTTTCCACCCCTTACTTCTTTTTCCCCTCCCTTCTCTCTCTCTTCATGCTAGGATCTCTCGAGCCGTTTGCTCGGAACAGCCTCAATCTCCCTCTCTATCTCTCTTGATTCTTCGTGTATTTTCGTCTCCCTCCCACCTTGATTCTCTCTCTTTATTTCTCTGTAGCTGCTTTCTCGTTTCATTCCGAACCGTCTTCGCAGCTATTATATTTTCCCCGCCGCCGTCGTCGTCGTCGTCGTCGTCTATTGGGATAGGACACACACAGATACCATTCTCTCTGCCACTCGTGACGTAGCCGGCCTCTCATGACATTAACCTTCGATCGTGGCCGCTAGAAACGGAGCGCGACCGACTCGAACCCGATTCGATTTACCTGTTAACCAGCCGGACGGATCCGCGAGGATTGTCACGAGAGCCATTTTTTCGATTGCGCTCGCCTTGTTACGGGGATCCCCGTTCGAGACCCGAGAACATCGTTCATCGAAACCTGTCCGGGATTCGGATAACTAAATTCGGATAGTGGAGGCTAGCTCCCTGAGATCAAAATCATTAACCCCTACGATTTATTTTAATCCTCATCCGTCCCTCGTATCAATTTGACACAGTTTTCCCGAAATAAGTTATATTGTTCTGTTATTTGTAGGTTTTGTCCGAAACTTGGTGACTTTTATTCTTTTTAGGGCCCGTTCAGACACGGCGGAAACCGCGCGATTTTTGTTTTCGATTGTTCAACCGCGTGGTCACATGTGAACGAATGCATAGACGCTAATGTAATAAGATCCGCGCGGTTCAAATCGCGTGGTCGAAAACGCGCGGTTTCCGCCGCGTCTGAACAGGCTCTTAATGCGAAACATATAACCGCAAAAACCTAAGATGTAAATGTTAACTCATCAATTTGAATGAAAAAAACATCGGAAAGTAACTGTTTGGCTTGTTATTTTATCGATTTTTTTTATCACTGTGTCAATTTGACACCGAGGGACAGATTCAGTTCGCGAAATGAGGGCGGATGAGTTTGTATAGACAACAAGGTAGAATTTTATTTCGGATTGTAAGTAACCAAACGCGAATTTATACTTTTCTCTTTGAACCATATTTGCCACTTTGTACCGTACTTGTGACGTTTATATTATCATAAATACAGGTATAATAGAGTCTAATTACCCCCACCAGCTGTTATTAGTGTCGACAACAAGAGTGCACGTCGGTATAAAGTACTAATTAAGAACCAAATGGCCAATTGCTTGTAGAAGGTCAGTCTATGGTGGGTCTCATTTACGAGTTCATATAGCTAGGAGTAAACAAAAAACTTGCTGATAGAAACGGAACGTTCGTCCGTGTGCTAGAGAAGTAGCGTGACCCGACCGTCAATTTGTTCGTTTAGCAAAGATACGATCGAGCTGATCTTAATCGTGTCTCGTATTATCACGGTTTTTCGAATCCATTTATCCGTCTGTTCGACGCCAACTGATAATAGATAGAAAATAGAAGGACGAACAAGGCTAAACGGTATCAAAGAAACCACATTAAGTTCCATTAATAGAAATCACGAAAATCGGTGAGCCTTTACCGAGACTTTAATTCGCTTTTATGCGAACGGAGGAATCAGTTTACCGAATAAGTTGAGGAAACGCTTCTATGCCTTGAGCAAAACCAGAAATGACCAGGAGGGTCGCTTTGATCCCTCTGGAGGATGTAGTGTCGACCCTTATCACTCCAGATCCATCAGAACACGTTTGTCAGAGCTCCGTACACTTCGAATATCGAATACTCGCGAATGTAGGATTAATTGCGGCGGAATAACATTTTTATTAAAAATGTTACAATGAATGTATAAAATGATTACGTTCCAAATTGCACAGTTTCAGTACAAGGGTGAAAGTCTGCTTAGCTTTCGTTTTCATGCTTCTGACTCGGTTGTAGGAAGAAATGTAGGGAGATAAACAATTATCAAAATGATTGCAGAACAGCGGTGTTAAAAAAATTTCGCAAAAACTGTGTTAAAGAACTCGATATTAAAAGGGAACGAATTTTCCACTCGACGAAACGGAGAAGAGAGACTGTAGGGGTTAAAAAATGATGGAAATCATTGTGAAACTGTGTGCACAAAATGTTGCAAAAATCGCTGTTCCGAGCGGCTCGCAGAATGGAAGCTCTCCATTGGACGCAGCGGAGAGTGAAGACCACGGGGGCTGGCAAAAAAAAATGAGCGAAATCAACGAAACAGACTGATTTAAAAACGGAGGTCTGGATGGTCGATTGCGGACAAGAAGTTTCGCACAATGCGGGGGGAAAATCGGCGTCGGGTTCGCAGCGAGCACGTTCAGAATACGTTCCTGGTGTCTCCCCGGTCCCTGACATTGTCTTCTCGAGGATGAAATCGAGCGGCGAGAGGAGAGAGAGCCGGGTCTGCAGGAGGGCAGGCGAACAGAGAAAGAGAGAGAAAGAGGGAGGAGAGAGAAAGACGAGACTGGAACGATTGCGTATGCACGGTACACAATAGGTGAACGTGCGTACGAGGTCGCGGCGGGAAGGAACTTCCAATTCGGCGTGTCTCGTTGCAGCCGGTAAACACAGGTGCAGAGAGGCCGGGGAACACGTCGGAAGTGTTTTTGCAACGGGCCATATACAAAGGCGAGCCTTGAGAGTGACCGATTTCGTAACCCCGTTGCCGCGAACGGCTGTTTGGCGTCGCTGCAGCTCGTTCCTGGCCCGAGAAACCGTCTCAATGACCGAATTTAAGCGTCATCGGTCAAACATCCATACCCCCTCTCGAATCGTTCGCGAAAATTAATTAAAGCGCCGAAAAACTTTAAGTACGCCGTCGCAACAGCCTGAATAAATTAGACTTAATTTGTACAGATGGAAATTTTTTGATTCCATTTCGATTTTATTGCTTCCAATTGCACAACATTCGATTGAAATTCATCACCAGAAAATTGATAGCGAGGTTAAGTTAAAATACTGGGTCTAAATGGACCCAGGTCCCGCCATCCAAGTGTAGAATTTCACTCTTGAATTTCTTTTGATATTAATTTTTCTCCATTAAACATTTAGAGGCTTCAATACGTATTCCAGAGTTTCGAAAAATTTTTTGAAAGCATAGAACAGTAAAAAAATTAAATATAGGTTCCAGGCGGAAAGTTAACGCAATAAATCTAACAGTCTGCAAAATTCCATAAAATTAAAATGAAATAAAAATTGAAGCGTATTCTTTAGAATACTACAACTCTGGACACAATAGCATAAATATTAATCTTGAAATCTAATTGTGGTTGCCCTGTTACGCCAGCAGGAAGTCGAAGACTTCTTCATTTGAAGTTATCAACGACAATTGTCTAATCAGCGTAGCCACGAAAGCGATCGTAAGACAAGAGATTGGCTAAATAACAATGGGTTCGAACTCTGAAACTTCTCCAGCAAACGTTGCATCGAGGGCTGATTTTTGTTCGAGATATCGAATCGTCTTGGTCGGAGCGACAACGATACGAATCGTCCATGAATCGCAGCCGATTATCGCCGGTCTCTTATCGGTCGCCCATCTCTCGGGAGACACGAACCAGTGCGCGCAATGCGCTCGTGTAACAGATACCAGAGCTAAATCAGATCTTACAGAGCTCACAGATAAATCATGATTCTTCACGCGGTATTACCCTAAATTTTCTGCAACCTTGTCTCGTCTTTGTTGCTTTACCTGAGGCCGTGTCCTAATTAAGTTTCGCGCGGCGACAAAATCACAAGTCAGCTATCCGAAGTTAGATATACTGGAATAGAATTGAAGCAAACAATGTATACTCGTTTGGTCGAGCGACAATGGTTTTGTTCGCTAGGAAAAGTTTAAATTTATTCGTACAATTTCGTACTTAATCGATTTTCTTTCTGTATGTCTGTGTTCCAATTTTCTCGTATTCATCCACTTTGCCCGCCATTTGCGGAAAGTACCAAAAAATACCTTTGTGACTTTTAAGTCTTAATTAGGGGCATGTTGAACCTCGAATTCAAGACGCAGTTTTCCGCTCAGCCCGCGGTTTCGAGATTCTATCCTGGAAACGTAACGACCCGCGAATAGGCGTGGGGTTGTTCCCCTTCTCTTTCCGAGCGAAGGTTTCGGCGATACGTTTCCCCGATAACGACGAAAACAAGCCCCGACCTTAATTGCACTTCCTGTCGGAGGCGAAAGCCTCCATTGTTGCCGAAAAACGGTCGAAAACGCAACGACTCGCGACTCGCCGTTTTCCGAGAACCTTGCCGAGATCTACGGGCTCGAGCGATCGAGGAGATCGTCGATCGAAACACGCGAGGTTCGCGGCCAAAACCCGGCGACCTCGGTTTCCTTCGGGATCCGCTTGATCCTCGGGTTTTACAAGGATCAGAGAGATAAACGATCGTTCTTTGCTGCTTGCAAACAAGCACCCTTTCCTTACCATAACTCCGGCAAAAATGATTCTATCTGCACGAAAGAAATTGTGTGTACTCTCTAAAGATTCTCAAAGAAAGGCCACAAAATTCGAAATCGATACGTTCGATATTCTCGCCCAAAAAAATTCGAGAAGATCAAATAAACGCGATTATGTCTTCTTCGACTGAACGCAACGTCCATCGGCAAAACAAATTCATCAAATTCCACGGATTTTCCAGCAGATTACTGGCGCCGATCCAAAGCAGAAGCGTCCGAGTTAATCGAGAAGAACCGCGGAATTAACGGAGCCGCGGTGTTCCACGAGGAGAAAATCGCGACACCGAGTGACACGAGAGCGTTTCGGGGGAATAAGATCGCGATCTGTTCGCGATCCTTTGAAGTCGATCGGAGAGGGTTGCGGGAGAGAGGACCGCGTTCGGTGATTTAAGGGACAACGACGTCGACGAAACGCGCGAGGCGTCGCGATGCGTTGCGCAGAGAAGTTTCAAAGTAGCGACGCGGGACGGTGTGGTCAGAGAGAGGAACGCTTGTGACTTATCCCGCGGAAGATTTGCCGGCTCCGGTGACCGAAACGAAGGCAGCAACATCTGCGTTAAAGGGTCCGGCGAGCAGTCGCGGTCCTCGATTTGTCGTTCCACGGCGATGCGGCGTCGCGAAACGCGCTCGCGATCCGCTCCGGGGACAGCGCGAGTTATTTTCGCGCAAAAACGCCGCGCCGACCGACGCCGCTGCCGGTCCGCCAGAGAAAACCGCGTAACTCTCGCCGATCTCGGAACGGGACGACGCCCAGTCCAGGAAAATGCGATTTCTAATCCGACTGGGCGAATACGTGTACTGCTCGTCCGTCGGATGATGCCTGGGCGAAGAACTGGCTCCCCCCGCCATAATATGATTTCTAGATAGGGAATTGTGCATTTAGGACAAAAATGGACAGATCCAACGCAAAACAGTAAAAATGTCCAGAGAATTCAAAAATATTGTTGTACCATTTCTGATTTGTTAAAAATGATTAAAGAAAGTAATAGATGCCTATGTAGCTTTGCATGTCGCGGAGCCGCGAGAAGCAATGTGACAGGCGACAGTGCTGCCGCCTATCGTGGCTGTCGATATGCAGCCGAATAATGACAATTACGCCGCGTAAACGTAAAAATAGGACTTTTGAGCCAAATAGCACCCTAGATTGATCTTTCATCTAGTCTTTGCATTATTGCCGTATCAGAAGTGAAATCCCGGACCCTTGCAATCCTCGCGTACGTATACGTGGTCTAGCGGTGTGTGCACGCGCGACTGTTATTTCGTCAAGGTCACCCAAAGAGACGCTACCTTTAATGCAGACTATTTTTATTTCGCATAAAAATCGGCAATCTAATGTTCTGAACAAATGGGAAAACAGAGGAACTGCGACAAGTGATCATTTCGTGACCCGTTGGAGGGAGTTTGGTAAAAGGGAGCGCGCATTGGCACACTAAACAGCAATTAGTCCCTAGTGGTCTCTGGCGTGCAACAAAGTTTCTAATTACCAGGTAGCCGGAGTATCAGCTCGGGATCTTTAGCAAAATATCGTTTGCTTCGCTTTCATTTTCACGGTCCCTTCGCTCTCGTTTTTACTCGCGATCGGCGGATCCTCATTTTTCATTCTTGGCTGTAATGTCTGCAGCGAAATCGTTTGAAATAGTTTTGACTGCAGATCTCTTCAGCATTTAAAAACGCGGAGATATTCTCCAGAACCAGAAAATATTCTCCAACTCAATTTAACCGGGCAATATTGCAATTCCATTGAAGAGGTCAAGAAATGCGTCAATCATCTCATAGCTACGAAACCGCCGTCCTTTTTCCGAGAAGGAATTTATAATCACCTAGATCGGAAAAAGTACTACAAAATGATGGTGAATACTTCGAAACATACTTTATGCGCACACCTAACCGAATTTCGCGGGCGTCGAAACGCGATCGTCTCTAGGGAGAGCGAAACGTCTGGAAGGAGAGCACCGAAAGAGAAATGCAGTTTTTACCGGGGCACCGGAGCAGGAGACGCGTTTCCTGTCCGAGCGACAGCGATGAAAGTGTATCTAACCGTTTTTTCTCCGGCGTGTTTCCCTGCAATTACAATATCCAGTCTCTCTCTCTCTACGATGCAGGCGTTGCGAGCGAGCGTGTGCGTCCCAGAGCAGAGAGACGATTCGATTAAGCGGCGCGTAGAGAGCAGCCGACAAAGAATCGCCACGCGTTTCCACTGACACGCATTCGTGTCGAGTCCTCGAGTGCGGCGAGCGCACCTGCAGCCCGCCTTGCATTCCTCCCGAGCATCCGAGACTCTACTATTAGGTATACTCTGCCAGTATACCCGAGAGTAATCTGGCCAGCCCCGGGTAAATTATGCTGGCCAGAGGCGCCGAATTATCATCCAAATATCCGTGGCGTGCTGCTACAAGGACTCTGATGTACACATCGCTGTCGTTAGGACCTGTGATCTACCTTTAGCGCCAACTATTCCTGATCATTGTGGATCAATCCTCTATCGATCCGCCTTAGCTCCTGATCAAGGGAAATAGCAGAGGAGGCAAAAATGATGATTATACAGCGGATCTTTATGCAAAATTGTTCGTCTCAAGTAAAGGGTACTGGAATCAAATAATTTAAATCTTCCTTTAATAACTTTAACGAGTTGATCACAACACATCGATACCCTCAAATCCCTTTTAACGTTCTATGTTGCATGTTTTATCTACTCTTTTCCGCAATCTAATGATGACAGACCAAATTTTCTGGTTTTTATCGTTTTCAAGGTCTTTCGAAGGTCGTCGATGGGGTTTTTATGGTTTACCGTCATGGCTATGACCTTCGAATTACTTTGAGCACAACAATTGGAAAATTGTATCTAGATCCACTGGTCTTCTTATTGCATCCAAGTGCAAAATGTTCGATTGAAATTCATCATCATCACGATTGCGTCTAAATGGACCCGGGTTCCGCCATCTAAGTATGAAGAAAGAAAATTTCCATTTCACTCCAGTTTTTGCTTCAGAAAATTTTTGTTTTGCATAACGATCCGCTGTCTAACCATCACATTTACCTTTTCCAACAACTTTCTTGAACATTTTTTCTTGTAATCCTATTGGAGATATGTAGGTGTTCCTCGTGAATCACCCTATACAACCGAAGTACAATACAAACAACGAATACATACAACGAAGGTTTGGACCAGTTTCTTTCTCTCAGGCCCGTCTCGTTTTCGAAATTGCATGGCACTCGCGTGCGATGTTCCAATGAGTCCTCTCGCGTTAGAAAATCCCCTGTAAAAGTCGGTGTTTCTTTTTCCTCGCGAGCAGCGTCGCGGCAGAAAGCGAAATCGCCGAGCGGGGAATCTCTCCCTGCAAAATTTCGTTCGGACTTTCGTTAGAGCGGCACGGGAGGACGATTTTAATTTCTTGTTACCCGGCAGTCTGGCCGAGGAGGCGAAGCAGAGGAGGAAGAGGCATTAGCCTGCGATTCAGGCCGAGACTAACGCGCACTTTTCCTCGACAACACGTTTCTCTCGTCGACGCGGATCATTTCCTCCCTTGCCCCGTCTACCTTCCATCCTTTCGTTTCTTCTCGAACGATGCTGACGTCGTCAACGATATCTGACCGATTCGATGTTCGAAAAGATTCGTTGGACCATCGAGAGCAATGTTAGCCATTCCGCGATAGAAGAGGCATGTCCTCGGTCGTGGGCGGAGTCAGGCCCTTGCTTCATTGGGCAACCTGTACTTAGAACTGCATGCTACTTCAAAATCAAGTGGCACATTCTTTTTATTTTATTGAAGTATTCGAAGACTAGTCGTAGGTAAGAACCACCTGTCGCACAGTAGGCGTGGTCTCGTTGCTCTTGGTTGTAAATTTGGTGCGAATTGTTAAACTATCTATAGATATTTATTTACGTCTGTATCAGGATCTATGAACAATACTGTGCCTATGACCTCTTTATATTTAATAACTACAAGTGGGCGTAACTTGTCACGAGTAGGCGTGGAAAGATCCGTCGTAGATATTTTTAAATCTTGAACATAGGACCGGAAGAATTTGAAATAGCCAGAACGAGATCGGGAAAAGTGTCAGGAGCGAGCCCAGCTCAATTCCACTTTGAAGTGGGCGTGGCTTGGTCGCTCCGGAGACAGGAGCGTACGGAGACGCGTGTCCAAGAGGGCTGCCGTTTTCCAGGGCTTGTTTAGGCGGGTTGGAGCCAGGAGGAAAGGACAAGAAGACACGTCGGAGGCCGGTTGCCATGCCGCGACCAAGAAAGAGAAGACGCCTGGCGCCGCTTCTCCTCGGCCGAGTGTCAGAAACCGTGAAGGAGCGCGATCTCGCGATCCAGACTTTCCAAGGACACGAGGGTGCGTGGATCCGTGGCGGCGTGTGCGTGCCGGCTCGTTTTCCTTTTCGCGGGCGCGAAATCATAAGCCGACTCGCGCAGCGCGGCACGGCGGCTAGCCAATGGAGAAAGATAAAGAAGAAGAGAGAGGGAAAATCAAACCGGAGAGCGAGTCGCGAGCGAAATCGCCGCCACGTTCCACATAACACACCGGCTATTACAGCAATTTCCCTATCGCGAGGATTTTTCTCTCGCGACTTCCCCTCTGTCCCTCTCGAGATCCTCACGCCGCTTTCTTCGTCCCCTGGCTTGGTTCTGTACCGGTGGCTCGCGCCGCTAATAATCCAATTAAAAGTGCGGCGAGATCGCGCGCGCCGGTTGCTTTTACTTTGTAGAATGCAAACGCGATCGAATTTAGGAAACCGTAGGCTCGTCCTAATTTCCCTCGTCGAAAGCACTCCTTCTTTCTCTCTGTTTTGGGTTTTCAATTTCAGGTTTCGAATGACATTTTATTCGTTCATATTATTCGTTATTCTTTGTACGTTATCCACAATGAGACACCAGGATTCGCCCACGTAACTCACTCTGGATGAGATATCTTCAGGGTAGTCGTCCTACTGTATAGAGTATACAATATTTCCTTGCGTCGATACACAAAATACATTGTACATGATTGATCAAATTCGTTTGATTAGTTTCATGTGAACTACGAGGCTCTGGATGTCACACATGTGTGTGGGGAAATAAACCCATTTATTCGTGAATAACAATAAATGGGTTTGTTCGTTATTCGAAATAACTTTTGCCCAACTGTGGTGCCAGCGGAGGAACACGAAAAGCGGCAGAGGGGGAGCGAACGCCGCGGGTCTACTAGGAAGGAGGAACGGAGAGGAGGATCGCCGAGAACGACGACGCGGTCTCCGCCACCAGAACCAGAAGAAGAAGAAGAAGACGAAGAAGAAGAAGAATCCCCTTGGCTCGGTCGCGTCCGCGAGAACCGGAAAGATTCCCTCGATCCGCTACGAACGGCTTCCAAGGTCCGCGCGAGTGAGCGAGCAAGGGAGCAAGCGAGCGAGCAGAGCCCGTACACTCTCGGAGCTCCGAACCAGCTGAACACACCAGCGAAATCACACGCACGAGGATCGCAGCGGAGAGATCACGCACCCGCGCGGCCTCTCACACGCACGTGTGCTTCAGACTACCACGTCCGGCCAAACGACCCGCGACGGTTATTGTTTAAAGCGTTCCCCTTTATTGTGTCTACAACGTGCTCGGTCACACGCGGCCGGAACAACCGGTCGCCGCCATCGCGCCGCACCGCGCCGCACCGCGCCGCAGCTAAAACGCCTTTTCTCTCTTTTCATCGGCTTTTTTCTGTCTTTCTTCCCCGTTCTTTATTTCGCTATTCCGAAGCGCGACCAGGCTCCTCCGAGGATCGAGAACTGGGCGTTGCCCGCAATCCTCTCGCGCCCGTCGTCCTTCGACTGATGCTGTCTTTCTCTCTCTCTCTCTCTCTCTCTCTCACTCTCTTTCTCTCCGGCTTCTTTTCAATCTCTTTCTCTCCACCGACGATCACTGATTCGCGAATTAACACGCGAGCCAGCGTATCTGCCGCTGGAGCCTTTTTCGTTGACGTTGCGTCACTGAAACGCAATCGACGATGCCGACACTTGTATTGTATCGCACCAAGTATTGTGCGCTGCTGGAAAATAAGACCTCTTTTCATAATTTGGTTCGCTGATATTGCCACTGATTCGATTAATAGCAAGATTTTCTATACACCAACGTTTGCGGCTAGAAAATCTGGTACATACAGTTCCTAGACTCTTAATTATCATAGGCAATTTACGTCTCTTTTAAAATACCCGCAGACGCAATAGTTTAAAATTGCTTTATAGAGAAATATAAATGCTGTTGTCTAAATTCCAGCTTAAGGTACCCGTATCTAATAATTAAACTGCAGGTCCTGGCGTAAAATAAAAATTGTCCACAGGGGCTGTAAGAAACAGGAACCGGAAAAGCCCGAAAGAAGTCCTTGGACGTCGAGACATCGCGAGTCCTCGCGATCTCCGGGTTCTCACGCGATCAGGTCGACGCGAAGGGTTAGAATGGTTAGATCGAACGGCTCGGAACCGGGGGCATAACTCATTCGCTCGCGGCGTTTACGCGCGGGAATAATTTGGCGGTGCTCGTTGGCTGCGCGGCAGTAAACGCTTTATCGGGGCTGTATCTCTGGAGTCGGGCACCTGCGAAGCGGTGCGAAGCGGATCGAGCGAGCGAGCCAGTAGCGTCGTACGCTGAAACAGGTCCGGGTGCGTCGATTGTTGCTAAAACGTCCGTTTATTGTGTCTACAAAGTCGATCGCGGCCGCACACCGCTTGGCACGGTTCCACGCGAGCGTACATACAGGCTTGAGATCGTGTGCAACTTCGCGATCACTCTCTCTCTTGCTAGCCAGCTCTTCTTCTCTCTTTCTTGCACTTCTTGTTTCTCTCGACAAGCGGCCTCTTCTTGACAGGAAGTCGAATCGCATTTAATTTACCATGCATTCGCCACTGCCCACGAATTCCTCCGGGCTATTTATAAATTCGCGGCTATATTTAGCGAGTCGATCGTCACTCGTTTTTCTTCTTTTCCCATCGAGCGACCTCCCCGATCGGGACCCGTTCACCGTCCTTTCGGGAAAACGCTCGACCATGCCCGGGAAACACTGCTTGCCAATTGGCAAACCACGCATCGACTCTTCCGACAGTCGACAGAACGGTCTTCCACGGAGTTCCCTTGGACGCGATTTCCTAACACATAGCGCTCATGCGCAAGAAAATCGTCACAACTCCAAATTGTTCAGTTTTCGTTTTATCGCATAAAAATACTCGCCAGAGTATATTCACACATAAAATTAACCCCATAGATAGTCCTATTATCTGGCGTGCACTTTGCACATGTTTTACAAGTTTTCATTCTTTTATCAAATTTACTGTCGATCCCGGAATATATACTACATTTTCTTCAAACGCAATAACAATTGTAGAGCTGTCGCCAGCATGGTCTTGTTTAAAAACGAACTGTTTCGCTTGATCCAGGATTGGACATAGAAATTCTGCAGCCCGGAGCAAAATAAATATTGAAACAAATACAACAATAGTTCTAAATTCTTTCAATGTTTCCGCTATTCCGTGTTCCACGTATCCATTTGTGTTGTAAATGCATAAAATCCGCTCTTGTTGGGCTGACTGAATGTGTGACGAGATTATTGGTACCGGTTCAAGAATGAATTTTTATGTACGGTCCAGAATCATAATCCTCATCGAAGGAAATACATTAATTTTGAGTGACGGAATGATTGGTTCATATTCAGAAAGAAATTTTTGCGGTTGGTGCAGGGTCAATGATAACTTGCATCGAAGTTTCCCGAAGTTCGGCGAGCCTAGTTCTGAAGGAGATAGGGCGAAGATCACGGTGTATCCGTTTCTGGAGGATCTCGGTGAGCTGAAGACGAGGAGGAGGCTCGTTTCGAGCGGATGGACGGACGGTGCGGTGGTTTGCTCTTTCGCTCTTTCGCTGGCACGAACACGAACACGCTCGCGCCGTGTCCACTAGGAGAGAGAACGCGAGCGTAGAGTCGCGTGCATGCATGTGCGAAGCTAGCGGCCGGTTGCATGTGCAGTGTGCAGTCTCTCGGCCGCGGCCCGGTCGGTGCGGCGCGCGGCGACTTGGAAAGGGGAAATCGTCGACGGCCGAGGATCGAGAGAACGAGCTGAGAACCACCAGGAGGCGGAGGAGGAGGAGGAGGAGGAGGAGGAGGAGGAGGTGGTAGAGGAAGAAGAAGAAGAAGAAGAAGAGGCGGAGGAGGGTAAGCGAGGCGCGGAGGGAGCGGTGGACAGACGGACGGACTCGAGAGGTGCAGCGAACTCTCCCAAGGCCTGCGTACCCCCACCGAGTGCGCCAACTGCAACTGCAACTCTCGCGGGCCGAGTCGAGTCGAGTCGAAGGAGCCGAGGAAGCCGAGGAACGCACACAAACGACGCGACGCGCTCGCCGTGGTCTAGAGCGAGAAGAAACGACATCAAGAGAGAACGAGTGAAAGAGAGAAAAAGAGCAGCAACAGAAAGAAAGAAAGCCACACGGCTAGAGCGTGTGCTGGTAGCGAAAAGGTGCTACCAAGAAGAGACCAATACCTTCCGCGAGTCTTATTTCTCGCATCCTGTTGGTCGGCGACCTATTTTTAAGCGGAGCGCGCAACAGCACCAGCAGCCCGGGAACACGAGCGAAAAACCGTCTACTCTGCGCGAGGAGATGACTCGCCAGGAAGAGACCATAATCTCGCGACGCCTAATCGGTCCAGCATGCGATTTCGAGATAGACCGAGCCGGACGCACTTTCCAAGAAACCATTGAAAAATCGGATACAGGAAACGACTGTTAAAGAGAATGAGTCTGTAGACGAGTCTCTAGATTCAATATTGCTGCTAAAATAATTGTTTCCATCTATTTAAATTGCAACCACTTTCCTGAAACGACGTTTTATCGCATTGTAATCATGTAGTATAGTAAAACCTCGTTCGTTGCACACTAGCACTGCCCATCACGAGTTGTTCCAAGTTCTGGGCCTCGTGGTGGGGCTTACGATGGCTAAATAGGGGAAATACTGTCGTTGCATAACCTCGATTTTTCGGTCATAACACATTTTCGGTCTGGTTTCACGTCAAAAGCGGAATTCGTCGCGGGACTCCAGGAATAAAATAATGATTCGCTGGAGAGATTGCGATCCGTTGACGCCTCCTCGCGACGACGACGACGACGGCGATGGTGCATCCTTGAAATCGTATCTCCGTGGTATCCGGCGCGTTTACATGCCTGCTCAAACATTGACGTCACAGGGAGCACAGCCTGTGTCGCGAGAGAGAGAGAGAGAGAGAGAGAGAGAGAGCCCGGCCGCCGGCAAACGTCCGGCGAATTTCAATCCCCCCGGAACGATTTCGCACGCGTCGTGCATTTTCATCGTGCGCACGGGAAAAGGGAAAAGAGGCGGAACGATGGAAAACGCGACAGGCCAGCCACACCGATACCTCTTTCGTACCCGCGCGAAAATACGCGCTTCATTTGTGTCACGGAGCGAGGCGGCGGCGGCGGCTGTCATGCACGCTGCGTCATGCGACGCGGTTCAATGTGACTCAGGTTTTATTTCCTGCTTCGAGTTCTAGTTACCGGCGCCAATCGATGCCGCCGCACTTTGCTTGTCCTTGCTGTTATGTGCGGTTAAATTTACGTCGGCTCGGTAGGATATTTTTTTTATATTTAATGCCGTATCAACGTTATCAGCGATTTTGAAATATCCAATTTGAATCCTTAATGAACTTTTTAATTTGTGATCAAGCAAGATAATTCCAGAATAATTCTCAAACAGCTCTGCAATTTAATTATTCTAAACAGTTCAGTAGATGAAGCTCTAAATTGAAGCACTGTATCAGGTTGCCCATTTCGATTGTCCGAGAGGATCGCCGTCTCGATCATCCCGGTTCGACTCGTTCCGCTCGATCTCGATCTCGCTCTCGCGACTCGTCCTTCTCTCCTCCTCTTTCTTCTCCCTCTCCTCTGGAGTCCTTTTTTTCTAGGCATCGGCACCGGCTCGTTAAATTTGCTCGCTGGCGTAACCTGTCGCGGAATTTCGCCGCCGACGAATTAATGAGAATTAGGAGGCCGCGTCTCACTCCTCAACTTTCTCCTTCAATTTTCCTTTCATTGTTCCCGCTCGATGAGAAACAAAACGGCGTTTATTAACCCTTCGCGGACCAATGTTTTCCTTGGCGTGACTACGGTCGTCGTTTTCCATTCTCTCTTTGTTTTCGAGGCCGCTTTTCCATGGCCGTTTTCAAAGAATTTTTTCCAGAAAAACTACTTAATCTTTTCCAGTGAAATTTCGCACACGTATTTATGCAAAAATAATAAATGCAAAAATAATAAATGCAAAAATAATTGTTCTGGGAATCCGCTACCTCGCGTGGCACTGTTACGTCAAGCCTAATAGCGATCATACCGGCAAACGTCCCCCCTCTTCGTTCCTTGTGAGCCGCATGTACGCGGGCTCGAAGGTGACAAACGGTATCTATCGAATCAGTTCAAATTGAGCATCCGTAGATCAGTGGTATTAATCCAGGCATAGCTTACCTTACCATCGTGCCAAGTCGATTTTAACTTGTTCGCGATCATTCATTACAGTTAACGCGCTACTCCATCCTGTACAGTTTAGTAGTCTACACCGAGGAATAAAATATATTCTTGACCGTCAGTGTGCCGCTCATTTACATGCTTGTACCGTGATCTACAACCATCCTACACACAAGACCATTCTATCCTCCTCAACGAATCAGGATCAACCACAAAATTACAAGTGGAGTGTAGTCCAAAACTTGCTAGTATATTATGGTATATTCCAGTATATTCGACTATATTCAAGTATATTTTAGTATATTCTAGTACGTACACAGCATCGCCCACAAAGGGCGAAGATTGTCGTCGTCGTTCGCAACAAGCAAAACACGGCGTGGAACTACTCGATTCAGTGGCAATGCGTGGAATCGACAGGAAGGACGCCGAGCGTTAAACCTTATGCACCATGCACCCTAAAAACACGCAGTTCATTAATACAGCGATTTTACCGTTTCCGTTTAGTCGAGTGGCTCGCCAGAACCGCATAGAGCCACGCCAGTTTAATTATGAGTTTTTCGTTGCAGCGATCGATCCTCGGGTCTCTAGGTGAGAGAGACTTGGAAGCGAACAATGCAAAAACGCGGACAGGTTTACGGCGCTCGCCGATCCCTCGGCTCGGCGAGTTTTATCCCCGGGTTCCGGCTCGCCGATCGTTGTTTTATTAAATAGTTGTCGGTTGACGCGCATCAGATCGGTCGAACGCGATTCCGGGAAACTCGTCTCCGCGCAGGTGTGCAAATACGCACGCAACTCACCCTCGAAATTCCTCGATCCCGCGAGATCCAGCTTCCCGATTACGCGAACTGCGGTGTTACTCCACGAACTATTAAATTGTTTACAACTAGACTGCGGATCTTTCTATAAAAAGTCGGTAAAAAAAATGGATCAGACGTCAAATACCCAGATGCACATACAATCGTATACAATCGTTGTAAAAATTAATTCGGAATTTTAGGTTAAAAATCCTGATTGGAAATCGAGGAATCGGAAAAATGCAGATTTCGCGTTGAAGTTTAAGAGCGACATCATCTATGGTGTAGATCTGACACGGGTACAGAAAGGCATCAAACAAGGAAACTGACAGAGTCCGGTTTCTGTTTGATAGCGTCCCGTAGTTCCACCAAATCGCAAACCGACGTGGTCTGGAAGTGGCACAGGAGCGTGACACAGGTGGTCTCAGGTGGAAATCGCGGCTGCGAAGCGGTCGGATCTGTGCGTGGTGGATCGAAAGTGAGATCGAAATCATCGGTGACTTGCGATCGCGTTTGAAAAGCGAGAGAGAGAAAGAGAGAAAGAGAGAAACGACGAGTCGCACGAGACTCTGGGAGAGAGACATTCAGAGCCGTTAAAGCTCGCGATCCACGGTCTCTTGGCGCAGGCGTGCGTATGCATGCACGTGCACGGTGCAGCGTGCAGCGATCGGTGCATGTACGAGGAGAGCTCGCTCGCGAAAGAACGTGCTCGTTCGCCACGCTAGCCCTGGCCTAGATAAGCGCCGCGCCGGCTACTCGGCTTTGCATCGTTGCATCGTTGCATCGCTTTAAGCACGGACTCGCTCACTCGATCTATTGGCGTCCTTTCCCTGATCGATCGACCACCTCGATACTCGTCCCTGTGCATCCCTAATACGTCTCTTTGGCTCTCCTAATTTCGAGCTCTCCCTCTCTTCTTCTCTCACGAAGCCTGAGAGAACCGAGCGCGCGACACTCTCTCGGATCAAAGCGGCAGCGGTTCGCGCTCTGCGGCTCGCTAATTTCCGTGACTCGTTCCCGTGACACCATTTCCCTGCGCGCGCGTTATCGTCGGCGTACGTATGGTTACGAAAGAAGTCGATACGCTGGAAATTATAATGCCGTTCCTCTTTTTCCTCTTCCCTGCCTGCCGGACACGTTCCCTTTCGAACGAATCCCGTACACACAGCGATCCTGCGGGGTCAGGCTTTAACACTAGGATTACGAGTATTCTAGCATTTTTAATTTATCAATATTGAGATTGTAAAGATCCATACATGAGGAAATATTCAACAAATTTCTTTGGGTATATAAATTTTGGATACGTGCAGTGTTGTTATTTTTATAAAGTAAAATAGTTACTTTTAGTGTTAACACCGTTAACAAGCGAAAAAGTTTTGATTTCGTTGCTCGTTGCTTCGTAGCCAACGGGGAAAAGTGGATTCACCGTCGAGGGAAAGGCGAGTCGGATCGTCGTTGCCTCTCGAAGAAAAGAAAAGAAAATAGTCGAGGAAAAAAGCGGCATAGTTTCACTGTCCGCTGTTGCGGCGCGCGGATTCACGCGACCTTAAGCCGCGTTCCCACCATCGAATCAACTCCCAGCCGAGATTTCTTTTTCATCGCGTTTCCTTCTCCCTTCTAATCTCCAATTTCGATTAACAAGAATTTCATAGTGTCGACATATCACTTTCGATTTGCAAAAATGATTAACAAAGAACAGACATATTTTCAAGTGAGTGAATGTTTTTTATTTTCATGCCTCAAATGTAAATTAATCTGTGATCATCCAAGAACATAAAAATCTACGAGAATTTTCCTATTTCTCGACGAGGGTATTAAGGCAATTATACAAAGAAATTGAAAGAGGGTACCCGGCTCATAAGGGCTAAAAAGGTAAGTATAAAAATATGTGAAAAAAATTAATTTGCAAACCGGTGAAATTCTAAAATTGTGAACTGATTCGGTTGAATTCCATATACAAATGAAATTCTAACTGAACCTTGTGTACCACCGTCCTGCGGTCGTTTATCTGGAAAGTGTGCACCCTATTCGGTTTTATGGTGATCTAATACTCGCTGACAGAGTATAGCGTTAGGGGATGGTTCGTGGAAGCTGTCCCGGATTTTTGTTTCCGTTAACCCGGTTGCTAGTCGCGTTTCGAAAACCGGGGACACGGTCGCACAATTCGTCGGGTAAAAATACATTTTTCCGTGTTGCGGTTGAAAAGGGGGCTAGGTGGATATAACGCGCGAACTCGCCTCGCCTCGCCTCGGCATCATCCGAGGCGGTATAATACCGTAACCTCGATTCCGTGCAATGAAAACGGTGTTACGCCATTTTCCCTGTCAGTGAAATGCGATCTATTTTCACGGAATTCGCCGCGCGCGCGTCTCGAGTGATTCGCGTTCGCTCTTTCTCTCTCCCCAAAAAACAACGATTGAAAACCGGCGCGGAAAAGTCGGTGGAAAAAAAGAGATCGCGAGAAGGTGCGAAAACGTCTGTTCGCCGCCGTTGGCATTTTCGCGACGAGCGACGTCGTCGTCGGCGACCCCCACCGCCGTGAAAATTAGGTCGAACCGGCTCGAAATCACGAGGCTTCGTAATACTGTTCGCGTTCTCGTAATTGACCGATGATGTCGGAATTATTGCGGTCACCTGGGCATTTCGATTTCTGTCGACGTTACTCTTTCCTCGTTTCCTGTTCCCGAGATCCGACAACTATAGTTCCCGCCGTCGATAGCCGGCCGTTGGCTTTCGCGATCGCGATTCATTCGCATCTCATCTAGTCTCTCATAGATCGCATTATTCCATCATTTTAAAAGTCTGTGGTAACAACTGTTCACTTAATTTTATTGCCAGAAATCGAGTAAGTAAATGACGATTTTTATATTCGAGTCAAAATAACAGGCTTCCGCTAGATAAATTGTTAAATGTCGCAGTTTCGGGTCCGTGTCACAACACTTATCAGGATAGGTATGTGTTCTAGGAATGGAGCTTATGAAATAATGACTGCAACAAATATTTGGTCATTTTATCTTACATTTTTCGGCGTCGAGCTTCTTCAACTACCTTTCATAATCATTTGATATTCAAGTGGGGGAAAAATGCGACACTTAACCAGAATACTGTATATGCGGGGGAATTTGCATAATACGCGGACCGGCAAAGATCGTTGCGATATCGATCTTGTTAGACCGAGGCTCGATCGCAGCTTTCCAGGAACCACTTCGATCGATGCGCTCGCAGAACTCTGGGTTGACGATCGATCGAAAGCGGAACTTCCTTCGGAAACAATGGAACGCCGAGGACGGTTGCATTCGCTGCAGTCGGAAACGCTCCTTAAGGTGCGGATACACGAGCAAGTATGCAAAAGGTATGATAATAATTTTTATGTTTCTACAATGTTATAAATAGATCGCGGATTTTTGCATTTATGGCAAATATGAGTAGGTGACTGGCACATTGTTTACAATCTAAAATTATTAAGAGATTAATTATTATGTAAGTAGCCTTTCTTGCAGAACCACAAGTATAATTTTCTTTACGTATATTTATTTTGTTTCATAAAGAAATGTGGGTCCAAAAATTTTGTTAGCATTCACACTTTTACACCGTACACAATGAAAAGTAATCGTTCACGTAAAAATCGTTTTGTTTTCATTGATACGAGTTATCGAGCAAGCATAACAGATTTTTTTAGATGTTTCTGATTGATTAACAAAGAACAGGCAGCTCGCGAATATTTCTGTGGGGACAGAAGAAGGCGCCAGGAGTTTTTCTAGTGTCGAACCGGAAATGGAAAGCTTGTTTTCCGGCCGCGGAGCAGTAGGACTAAGATGTCGCGATAGTTTCGCGTAGCGGATGTCCGTTTTGGCGGGACGGAGGTTCGAGTCGAGTCGGAGAGTCGGCTCGGCAGCCGATGCACCGAAGACGAGGAGACGAATGCGGTCGGCGCATGCGCCTGCAGGCCGATGCACGTGGTAAGTACAAGTATGTCAAGGCGCGACCTGAATTTTCCTACTCTTAGTGCCCCCTACCGTACTCTCTCGAGAGAGGTAACCTCTCACTCCTCAGCCCCTCGCGCCGATGCAACCGCGAGCCGAGCCGAGCCGAGCCGTTCGCTGCACACGCTTGCCCGATGCAATCTCCCTCCCCGTGCGCCGATATGCAGTTCCCTGGCCGCGCGCGTCCCTCCGCCGCGCCGTGAGCGTCCTCGCGCGTTGCATCTTGCATCTACCTGCGCGATCGAGAATGCAGCGTCCGGTGACCACCAACGCCAGGGTGCAGTGCCGGGCATTGTTCGAATAACATTTTATTTGGATAAGAGCGGCCAATAAATAGTTATTCGTCACGATCATTCGTCATTCATCAGAGTAGATGCATTTATGACAACAATGAGCAGGTGTAATTTAAAGCAGGGAAAAGATTCAAAATATTCAAAAACGTCGATATATTATTATGAACATATGAAATTTATTAAGACGAGATGTTAAATAAAAATATTTCTCACAAGTATAACTAGACAGATTTTTTGCATTGATGGTAAAAATGAATCGGCGCGATTTAAAGCAGGGCATAGATTATAAGAATTTAAAAGCTGCAATGTATTCACTTATAGAAATGACTAAATTCACTGTCTACAACACATCAATCAAGACCGGTCAAATTTCAAATGATTTTCCAAAAAGATTCTACTGGAAGTTAGTTGAAAGAAATCGACTTAATTCCTTGGTTTTATACGAATTCTAATAAAGCACTCCACGCCTTATCCTTATTTATCTCGCGTTCGATGATAAACGCGTGAGTTATGGCTCGGGTATCTCTCGCGGAATGAGCGCGGAGTAAATCTTAATTATGAGAACTTTCGCTGACCTTTTCGCGCCCGGCAGGCCGCGACCGCAGAATCGCCGGAGCTCCATTGATATTAATTAATGACGCGGTGAAGTAATTGTTTTCACCGTTGATCGCGTGCTCCCTCTGTTATCCTAGCCTTCGCGTCTCGTGCGTCTCTCTGTTTACAGGTTTTAGCTGCGAAAGACATCGAGCTGTTTACGTGTATCGATCCATGGATCACAGGCCGACAATCCTATTCGAGATATCTCGTTACTTTTCTCGGCGTACGGCGCGGCGCGGCGTGCCGAGTTTTCTTCGTCAATTTGTCACAGAGAAGGAAAGCGTTTACGGCCTCCTGTGCGACGATCGATCGAGCAAGCGATCAATCGATGTCGCCAGAGCTCCCTGGAGAACTGGTCCCCGACAGATCGAACGGATCTATCGGTCCGAAGTTTCGACACGCCTCTGTCGATTGCCCATTTCAACCCGCGAGATCTCGATCTGTTTCGAACACTTTTGCCCCTTGCGACAGCTTCGGATCGATAGCGCTCTTCGAGTTAGCAAGTCGCTGATGAAGATCGATTTTTAGATCCTACAATATCCATACGAGGTTTTTATATTATCACCTATAGTTCCGGGTAATTCGTGGACGAGACACGCTCGAAAAATTGATGGAAGTTTCCCGGATTAATTGACTAACTTCATTAGCAAATAATAGCAAAACTGATCCGAGTGGTCGGCAACACGTAGTAAATCGATTTTCACAGGAACTTCTATTGTATTGTGTGTGACTCGCCATTTTTTAATTGCCTAATTAAATAACTGTCTTTTGAAATCCTTTTTTAAAAATGAAATAATTGCAGACAAATGTGCTTGCAAAATTGAGCCAAATTGATGAAAATTGAATTGAACTTTTCGATGCTTCGAGCAACAACTCCCAGTCGTCCGAAAGATAAAAGTTCCTAGAACCGACGCGATTTTTTAGCAACTCATTGATCGATTTCCTGTACACCGTCGCGTCGTCGCTCCAAGGATGTTGCAGCACGTTTGCCAGGCAAGCAAAATCGTCTACGATGTTCAACGAGTGTTCGTAGCCAAGACCTTCGGTCGACACTTTTCCACGGTGATAATAAACAGCGGCGCGCTGTCGCGGAGTGTAGTAGTGCTTACTCAAATTTGCAAAGTCTGGGATCCGGAAGTAAAATTCTTGCATCGTAAGCGTTTCTATTCGAGGAATCGAAAGCGATGCAGACGCAGTTCGTCGAGCATCGGCAGTCGAAGTTCGACACTTCATAAGGATGCAAAAATGAACGTGCTATAAAGAACGTTCCAAATCCAGTAAGGCTTATCTTGCCTCATCAAATATGATACCAATGCGACATCAAATATGACACAAACACGACGCAAATCGGTCTACTTTTATGAACTTCGTATATAATATGTCCTCCATTTTGTTATTTCCGTGTCTATAAAAATAGTCCGATTTATGCCGTGTTTGTGCTCGTTTTAATAAGAAAAAGCTCACCAAGCCAGTGGTATCATGTTTGGAATGATAAGATCAATGTGACTGAATTTAAAAATTGTTATTGTAGTACTTTTATTCTTATTTCTTGTCTAGGTTTCTTGACGAGATTAGGCTCATCCGAGCACGAGGCACTAAGTGGTAGGGGAAGAGTAGGCAACACGAAGCGTAACAAATTTTGCGAATAGAAGCGAGCACAGTATTTCTAGGGCAACGCGCGAATTTCGCGGACAAGCGTCTCGTTCTCGTTTCCCTTGGACGCGTGCACACGGCGCACGTGTGTGAACGCGATCGAAAACGTATCCGCCGACAGCGGCTCGTTGCGCAATCAGAATTCCTCGCGGATTTCTCGGCGCCAATCCTTTTCGACCATTTCCTCAACTGTTTAGCCGCGATTTTATCGATCGACACACCCGCGAATCGATCATAAGAAATCGAAGTTATTCCAAGAATTTTCAAAAGTCGAAAATAATTTATAAATGATCTTCCCCTTCATCTTTTTAAATTAATATAATTAACATTTATTTGTCCGAGAATTTCAAATATCAGGATTAACAAGATGGTATATAACTCGGTTCTGAAAAGTCTTTTGAAATCTTTCAAATTTTTGCTTCGCTTGACCAGTTCCGCAGTGTTCACACAGAATTAACATTAATCACAGATTAGCTGTCTTGTACATAACCACGAACACGCGAGGTCCAGCATTGTCGTTGTCAGAATAACTCGACTATCGGCATTATTAGACAATTATGTTCCTAACGCGTGTTCTGTATGCACGGACTGTCTAGTAAGAGCGCGTCTGGCACTATTCCAAAACCGCTTAACATAGTGAAATAGGACCACTTACACTTATTTTATTTTGCTTCGCGTTGCAACGCCTCCGTGCGATCCGCCGAACAACGCCGGTAGTGTTGGCCACCGACTCGCGGATATTTTGCACGAGAACAGACAATCGCGAATAAATCGCAAGTATTGTGGTAACTAAAACGTATTACAATATTTTCTGTTAAGGATAAAATAAAGAAACTCGAATGCGATCAAGGTAATCGGTAAAATATGAAACGCAGAAATAAATAAATAACAGCGATGTTATGGGGAACTGTCTAAGAAGACGTTTCCGCGAGCAGAAAGCGAACGAGGTCGGGGAACGAGCGGAAGCAAGTAAAATCACCGTGGAAAGAAGTGGAGAGGAGCGAAGAGGAAAGAGGGAACGAGGAAGAGGCGAGCAAATGAAACGAAGCGTGCGGTGAGGAAACGCGTACTCACGACCACCTGGCCGAAATGCGGATGGTGTACAGAGAGAAAACGAGAGGAAATAGAAAGAGAAAACGAGAGGAAGAAAGAGGGGATGTGCAAAGAGGCGCGGTTGTTTCGCTTACGGACCAACGGCCGGTCGACGTTTTTACGATCGCGTGACGCTTTTACGATCGCGGCTAGTGCAACGAACGATTAGGAGTCAATTGAACGACGCCTCGCTGAGTCTTCGATGGATCTCGAGCGCCCGATTCTCGAGGGCGCGAGAGGTTTGAGAGATACCGCTCCGAGAAGTACGGTAGAACCTCGGTAGTTGCACGAAATTTTTTTTTGAATGCAAGATAGATTTGGAGATTGAAGTTTTCTCCACAACGATACCTTGAAACTTAATATACGATCTGAGAAATGAGAAAAAGTTTGGTCGTACGTGGTGTAATATTATTGTAAAGTTAATAGTACACCTTTCACTTGAAACTCAACAATTGATCCAAGAAAATCGTATTTCAATTGTTGAGGAGTCATTGTGAGAGGATAGCTTCAAAAAATATATGTTGCGATCCTGGAAAGGATGTTTTAAGTTTTTACAGACAAAAAGCGTATGCTACGGACTCTAAAATCGGCTACGAACTGACCGATTATATTAGTTTACAACCACCGCAATCCGACAATTTCGACCCCGATAGATGGACAACACATGCGACTGACCCACCGAAACGACGAGCGGATCTACCACTACAAATCACGCCATTGACAACCGAAGACAATACCAAGGAATTTCCTGACAGTTTCCCACTCCTCAACTTAAACTCCTTCCAATGCACCCAATGCGTCCAATTACATTTCCCCACCTAAATCCACACTCAACCAATCACGAAAAAACCGAAGTGACGATGGACAGGAGACGACGAGACAGAATTAGATGAAAACGAAAAAACGCAAAGACGAGACGAACTATCTAATCCAACCATAGTTTCTTTTTTTGTTATTAGGAAATCTCTTATGAGATTTATTACCACGTAATGTACATCACAGAGTAATACAGAGTAGAGTGTATAACGAGAATGTTAGCAAAATTATAAGAAGAAGACCCTTAGGCACATAGATTACAGGTATTTAGAAAGGCTATCATATATACGCACGCCATAATATTAGGTTCAGTTATTAAGCAACCTATGTCCAACGGCAATTGAAATCCTGCTCTGGAAAGATTTTGGATAAGTTTTATCCTCTGTTCGTTATATAGATTGCACTGCGATAGCCAACCATAGTTATCTTGAAATCGCGAATCATCTGTAGTGTAACAAATCGTAATAAAGTGTATATACATATATAACAGACTCAGTATCATTATTACATACTGAGTAAAAGGCAACGACAAACAATCACTCGCTGCCTTCGTATACAATATATATAAAAATATATATGTATATAATTTACATTTACATTTTCCTTGAGTCTGATCCTCCATTCGATCTAGATTAAACAGATTTTCTGCGATTTGATCATCAATCGAGAAATGTTGCCTTGTCAGATTCTAGGGCTCGGAGTATTCCCTGATCCCTTAGACCTATTTTCTCAAGGTCGTCTTGGAGCCACCCCCTCGTTGGGGCAGCGAGACGTTTCGTGGGGGCTCTACCGAACGAGGCGCGTCTTTCGAAGCGTCCTTCTAGCAAAGGATGGAGGGCAGAGGTAGGGAAGGAACGGGAAGGGGTAGGTCCTCCGAGAAGGGCGTGATTCTTTTCTCCCTTCTTTGCGAGAGTTCGCCGTAGTTCTCGGAGGCGTAGATAGGTGTTCGTCTGGGGCTAAACGTTCAGATCGAAGGTGTATCGATTCGAGATGCGTAGGTGGGTGCTGACCTACCCCTACCCTTATCCTCGTCCTCCGGACGACCTTCTGGGCGCGTCCTACCCCAACCCAGACATCCGTTCCGTCGGCAAACAGCTTCTCTGGCAATGTGAACCCTTGGCAGCCCCTTCGCTCGATTCGCCCTCTGAGACCACCCTCGCAAAAACTAATCCAGGGTCGACACTTTGGCCACACGGTTCACTCTCCCTCTCCCTCTCACTCTATCTTTCTCCCTTTTTCTGCCTCACTTCGTTCCCTCGATGGCCGCTTCGCGAAAACTCGAGCACGCAGAGAAGAACGAAAGTAAAAGTTCCATCTAGGCTTGAAAAGGGCTTTGTCTCCGTGTTTCATCCCCGTCAGGAGAGACGAGCTCTCCTCGATGACAGAGGTCCGAAGGGGCCACGGAGAAAAGCTCGCAGTTTTTGACTTTGACTTTGACGGTCGAGCTGTTCGAGTTGTTGGAAAGACGCGGCGCGATTTCGTTTGAGAAATTGAATTCTTGTTGTAGATTCAGGGGATGGTTAAATGAAGTCTGCGGTCCAGTGACTGTACCTTTTATAAAATAGTGAAAGGAATAGTGTTCAACAATATTTAATGTCTAAATCAAATCTGCCGTCTACTTTTGCCCGAGCACAAGCCTCTATGGTATTATCAAAGGAGGAAAATATTTTGCTGCGAGTCGGGCCCGTATACTAAAATAGAATACAAATAACTCATGTAATTCTACCGAAGATAGTATTATCCACTTTCGATAATCGTGAACTCTGGTCCCGTAATTTTGACCGACATGTTTACATAATCGCACCAGCGAATAAGTAAACGCGGTGACTCTCAAGTTTGTTCGCAGGAGGTCGCTGTAGGGCTTCGAAGCATGTGTAATCGAATCTTATTATACAGAAAAAACCGCAATCTAATTACAGGTAATTGATGTGCTATGATACTGTTATAACACTGTTAATCGACGTAGTTTTTCTGATTTGAAGGGTGTGCGAGCAATTATGCGAATCACAGTAAATTCTGCAGGCATGTTTTTCAATTCGAGCAGGTCTCAGAATCAGCGCGTCGCGGAATCGAATCATTGGACTCGCGGATGAGGTGAGTCGTTCGAGAGATCGATGCCGCCGGTCGATGGGGACAGCGAAATCGAGAGTCTCTCGCGCCGGTAACCGGATCCGCTGGTTACATAACGGAGCTGGTAATCGAGGACGGAGAAGGTTTTCGGGGGCCCGAGGTGGGCCCCATGCGCGCAACCCTCGAAAAACGAGACATTGGTCCCGCGCGCTGGTACCGGTTAATTGGTACCGAGCTTGCCCGCGATTCCTCCCGTCTACTGAGGAGGGGGAAAAGAGGAAAAAGGAGGGAGGAAACGGCCCGCGAACGAGCAGGGGCGGTTAAGGAGGGTCAGGGTCCCGCCCAAGCCCGATCCAGCCCGATCAGACCCGTCCCGTTGTTTTTCTCTTGGTGCCGCGAGTTTCTCGGCCCTTGCTGCAACCAGTAAACGGGCCCTTGGTCTTACGATGCCTACGTACACGGTGATCCACCAAGTGCAACAGTGCACCGTTAAATTTACATCTGAACCAACAGTTCAGTTCTCGTGAGCAGGATATCTTTTTCCAAAGGCTGACTCGACGATGACTATAACTAGACTGCGGATCTTTATACAAAATAAAAATTGTTTACATCAATTACAACGAGCAGGGACAAAGTAAAATTTTTTCTTTTTTTAACAGCTCTTATTAGTTGGAAATGGTATTATATTAATATTTTGAAATTGTTTTAACACTTTTTCCTATGTCGAGCCAGACTCGAATGTAATTGATTTATATGATGTTGAGGCAAGTTTTATAGTAAGTTGTACATGTCAATTTTACCGTGCACTGGTGTACCTAACGAATTCGTTGAGAGTCATCGATTTGTCTGCGAAACTTGCTGCCCAATAGATGACATATGACCGGTTAAGGGTTAACAGTGAAACCAGAGGAAACGATTTATTTTGATCGCGTTCTCTTGACTCGTTGCAGTGGTGATTTCTGTCAACAATTTATAAAATGCGGTTTCCCGACGCCCGTTCAAAAATTCAGCTACCATAAATCCGTAAACTGTACGGAGTACAGATGCGCTAAATAAATCGTGGCCGGCGGCAACGTCCAATAGCGGAGACATAATTTTAGATCGTCGCTTCACGACGACAAAACGATTGATATTGAAATTCACATGACGCCGCGCCGGAGCGGTGTCAACGGTCGATACAACGTTAATCCTCGTACCCGCCTCTCAGAAATAACAGCACGATCTGTATTAACGCGTTAACTATTACTGTAATCATCGATAATCGACTCCGGTAATTAACACGCGTTATCAGCAAACGGTGCGAAACTCCTGCCGCGATCGATGTGTGAAAATCTAGATTCTAGATCATCTTCGAGAACTAATTAAGAAAAAAACAGAACGATAAGTAAAGCTGTAAAACTTCTTGCAATATAATTGTATACGATTCAATGATATAGACCTTTGTGCTAATTACTTAATGGTGATCATTATTAGATTTTATGCAATTATGACAAAAACTTTGATTGAAAGAATTTATAAATACCGATACATTACATACAATTTAATTACACTATTAAAAGAGGGAATCAATTTCTATTTGCTTCCTGCGTTTTGTAATTGATGCAAACCATTTTTATCTTTCATAAAGATCCGCAGTATACTCATTATGAGAGACATTAACCGACTTGTTAATCACACGTTCCCCTCGATTATAGGCTTCGCTGGATCTCTAGATATACTCCGAGAGAGAATATTCTCCTTCGTTGCAAAGCTTGCCGCGAGTATTTTGTTGCGAGTAGTTTGAAAAATGTTGCTTGTATATTATTTTGTTGTGTTAGGGCTATCGAACGAGTCGAAACTACCTGCTTCTTCTTCTTTTACTGCTTCTTCTATTGAAATAATAAAAATTATGAAAATTTCTTGAGTGAATTGAAACTTCAAAATTAATGTCCCAAAAATAATAAATATTATTTGTTATGATCTGGACACAGTTATATGTAGATGAAATGGTATTTTCAGCCTGTTCCTCGAAATGGTGAATCAACTTCGTTAAACAGACAGCGATTTCAATAATTTCTACGATGTGTAGCGATCGTATTTCTGAGGCCATTATGATATTTCGCAGCTGAGCAACCCTTGAATTGTTCAAATGATTAACGAACACTGATAAATAAGTAGCTGTCTAAATCTTGTACGATGTACGAAAATGGTTATTCTGGAGGACACAAAATTAAAGGTCTACTATACATCTACTATATTTACAAACTGTAAAATGATTAATCCCTTTCTGTCTGGGTTGCGAGACACATTTCTTAAAAATGTGATCCTACAAATGAAACCTATTTTGTTGAAGTAAAGCGTGAAACAAAAATGGATGAAACATTAACTTAAGCCATTCTAAGCGTACAAGGATTGCAGAATTCAACTCCGCAGCGATCGGACGCCGAGTATGCAGAGGATCCTCGGCGCCGTTTTCTCGCGCGGGTCCGAGCGGATCGGAGCGGATCCGAGCAGAGCGGAGCGGACTTTACGAGCGACTGGTGTAATTTCACCAGGAGATTCACGAAGATCCGGATCGATGCGTTCTCGGGCTGCGCGCGTCTCGCCGATCCTCATGATCGAGCGGACGAGATCGGGCCGCAACAGAATTTATAAACGTGCTTCTAACTATTTACGCGTAATAATTATCCATAATTCAAAGACGGCTAAAAGGTTTCGCGGGCTGGCCGCAGAGATCCTCGATCGGAGCGCAATCGAGTCTCGATCCGGATAGACCTCGCTCCGATCGTTTTATATAGAATCGTGTATAATAATTATCTGTAATCCAAACTTAAAAAAAGGGGCAAGCCTTGATAATTGGCTCGAGAGGTTTCCTCCTCCGATCGGTCGAGAGAGAAAGAGGGAGAAAGAGAGAGAGAGAGAGAAAGAGCTGGCGGCGGTCGTGGATTGTCGATTATCGTTTTTCACCGCGTAAATTATGATGAACGCCATCGATCCGTCGTCGGGCCAATTAAACGTCGCGCTGCTTTTAGAGCGGTGCCCGGGATAATTATTCAACGAGAACGGATTAAAGTAACTCGCGAAATTATTCAGTCGATCAGCCGGTCGCGCCACGTCGGAATCGGCGTCGCGACGAGACGAGACCAGACGGGACTCGACGAGATGCGACGGCAGAAGCTATCGCGCTCGATCCTCTCTTTTCTGGGTTATTTGGACCGGTGCGCAATCTATCGTTCCTTCTTTATTTCCTTCTCTTTTTCGTCGTCTTACAGACCCGACCATTCCCCGTCACTACAGCGCTCGCAACCGATTACGGCGGCGCTACCTATCTGAGGTCGCAGGGTCAGCCCTCGTTGATGCACTCGAGCTGCCAGTCAAGAAACGCCAGTTCCGAGCAGAGCGGAACAATATCCGCCAATGACGATCGTCTTTCGAAGAATCGAGTCACTTGGCTCCATCCTGCTCCTATTCGTCGCGGGAAATCATCCGATTTAATCCGACCGAACGCCTTAGTGGACGCCATCCTGTCATGCGGCGAATGCGGAATAATCCACGATCATTAAAAATATTAAATATTCAATAAACACGTGCTCGTTTAAATGTCAAACGCTAGTGAATATTTCAAATATTTAATATTGTCTGAAATGGTGCTTAAACGCACCATTAAGATTAAAGGAAAATCCTCAAACCTGTCAGGACACGAATATATTTGAATCCGTTCTAATAATGGTCATTGAAATTGAAATTTTTCGGTTATGAACAATAGAGTTAATCTCGTGGCCAGTTGTTACCATTTCGGTATCTGGTTGCCTCGCGTCGATATCGATCAATCGTGGGACATCGGGACGAAGAAGAATCGAGAGAGACATCGCCGGGGGAGAAAGTATGGCGACCCGATTCGTTAGAGAAAACCATGACACGCCGATCCCGCCCATACCGAAAGAAACGAGCGCGAGCAATTTATCGAGCTCGATAACGCATGTCAACGAATGACTATAGAGCAGGAAGCGCGGGACGAGATCCACGCGTTCTCTTCGAGAAGTTCCAACGATTCCCTCTCTCTTTCTCTTTGGTCTGTTTCCTTTTCTCCGATCTCTACGATGTCGATTTTGCGCGAACCGCGTACACGATCCTCGCGGAAACCCGACTCGGCGACGCTCCGGTCCATTTATATTCCATTACACGGCCCAGATTACGTAAACCAAGCCGCGGCCGACGAATTCAGGCCACCGATTGCACCAGGTTGTCGGTATGATCGATCGGGACCACTGTCGCGAAAAATAATACGCGCGTTTCGCGATCGCCGATCCTGCAGAATGAGCCGCGATCAACGATTGAACGCTTTCCTCGAGGAAACCAGGTAGTTAATAAAAAGTACAAGTGCAAATCCCAAGTTCGATTCAAGCAACTATATTATGAACGAAATTAATCCTCAAAGATAGACGGAATCATAAATAACTCTTCCCCAATAACGTAATCCAATAATTTCGTTCATTATGTAGAGTGTAGTTCGTGCCGAACCTTTCAGAAATCGCGTAAGAGTAAATTTAAATAAAATGTACAAATCCCAATGAGGTTCGGTTCAAGCAACTGTATTATGAACGAAATTAATCCTCAAAGAATCCTCAACACAATCCAATAATTTTGTTTATTATGTAGAATGTCTCAAAAAGGTCGTAGTTCTTTGAAAGTGATTCCTCGGATCATTTTACGTCACTTCTGTGAAAAAAGCGAGAAGTTGGAAAAACAGAGATGTGGTTAAGCGCCGCATAAAGAGCGCGCTTGTCGTCGGAATTGCGGACGGTTTCGCAACGTTTCGGTGCGAAAAAAAGAAAAGAGGAAATGGCGAGAGAGGGAGCGGTCGGTGTGACAGGCGAGAGTATCGAAGGGATCCGGCCGGCAAAATGCAGGTAGGCTCATCGGTAGCGATCCGTTCTTGGATCAACTTTTACGCATGAATTAGCGAACAAACGAGGAGGTCCTTTGCCGGCCGGAGGACGCGTCCCTGAAATTTAGGGGTTGTTTCCAGACGATTTGCGAGCTGCGTAACGTCCACAGGGCGGAGAGGAAGGGAGAGGCAGGGTTCACCGGAGGGTGGTATACGGCAGACAGGGCGTGGTCGTCCTTGAACCTACCTATACAACCCTTCGAGCAATCCTCTCCCGACCTCCCACCCTTTGCCACGACCGTCTTCTCTTTCCCTCCCTTTCCCTCTTCTACTTTCCTTCCCTCTTTCCTCTTCGTCTCTCTAACTCGATCCATCCCTCCTCGACCACCCTTTCACTCTCCGCGCCCCATTAGAAACTTCCCCTCACTTTCTCTCCCACTTTCACTCCCCCGTTACGTGTCTCTTTCCCCTGCGGCTTCAGTTTGTTTGCTCCTCGGACGAGACACAGAGACGAACGTCTCTTCCCGATACAGGTCCCCAGGATCCGCAGGACTCTACCGACATACTGGGACACGGGAATCCTTCCCTTCGGGATCTCTTTGTATTAAACTGTCGCGTACGAGATGTCCCAATTTAGAAGCCTAATGGCATGAAACGTTTCGATTGCGAAATATTATTACAATCTTCGAGTTTCGAAACAAAATCAAAATTTGTTGGAATAAGAAATTATTAATATCTTCTTTCTACTTTAGAAGATTCTGTTGCAAGCAATAGGAGCAACGTAGAAATTCCTTTCCACCTTTAATCATTTTTGTAGATTGAGAATAATGTATCGATACTTTCAATTTTTTCTTCTATCGCAGCTAATCATTTTTGAAATGAAAAATTAATTTTGTTAAATTTTAAAAAGTGTGTATTATACACGTATAAGTCGTATACAATACATATATTCTGTAAATTGTAGAAGACCAGCGCGGCGCGGCGCGCTGAAACTGCGAGCATGGACGGCGACGGAGCCCCACGCCGGCAATTAAACGCTAATCAATGATTTATTCGAGGGCTGGGGCTCGGTACCCTCTTATTTTCTCGTCGATGTCGCCGCCCTAGTCGTGGTTAAGGTAGGTTAGGCAAGAAATCGTCGGCGATGCAGCATTGCTCGCAGCCGGTGCGTTTCCGCACGCGTGTTCCTTTTCCCTGCTCCCCTCGGCTCGTCGTTGTTCTCACCCCCCTCGTGTCCTATCAGTCTTGGGGGAAACACCGCGAGAAATCGTCCCTCTGAATGTTTCACGAATTCGGAATTTTCAGGTGTAATCACCGGTGTCGACGACCGAGGGTTTCGATACGCTGTCCGATCGATCGATCGAGGTCGGCGCCGGACATTTCGACGCCGAGGAAGATCGATCGGGACCGCGAGACCCACGGGATAATTTGTTAATTACCACCTCGGGCATTGGGCGATCGTTAAACACGACAAATCAACGATCGTAAGGCCAGCTGTGTTTGCATCTACTAGTCATGAAGTTCTAGAAATACAATATGTGCTAGTCTTGCATAAAACAGTAAACGCTTCAGAGTACTATTATACATTGGTACTTGTGTCACAGAGCATTTTAGATTATCCAGGTCTCCGATACGTCTGAATTCTTTATTCTCTGAATACTTTTCACAAAGAAATAGTCCGACTAATCCACATGCTACACGATTGCACAATTCGATAAGGACCTAAATTAAAATTCAAAGATAAAATTAAGATTCATGGGTTTATTCAGTAACATGATAATCTAATCTGTTACAACACATTTAAGCATAGTATGATGTATTAATTTAAAACTAGGTTAATTTAATAACTAATAACTTTCCCTGTTTTGTCAGATTTATCCAGAAATTCGGAGCGTTTTCGAGGAGAAAGAACAATGCTTACAGAAGAGGGTGGTTTGTAAGGGAGGATGGAAATCAGCGAACTGACTTTTCGAAGGGATTGCAGCTATCTCCGTAGGTCAGCGAGCTGTCGCGAATCTCGAGCGAGATATCGAAGCCCGAAGGCGCTATCCACGAGGTTAGTGAGAGTGAAAAAAGAGGGGCGAGGTGAAGGGGTGGAATTCGCCTGGAATTTTCGCGACAGAGTAATGGGGGTGGAGGACCCTTGGTAGTCATGGCGACTGCCGGGTTTCGCCGGCTGATCGATCCACCACGGTCAAGGTCATCCACGAAACCACAAAGCAGCACTGTTCCACCTCAGCCTGCCTGCCTGCCTGCTATACCCCTGCCGCCGTAGGCACACCCCTTCAGACATTTCGTCGAAATTCGGCTCGATTACGCCTAATTGCGTAAACAAGAGCAAGCACGCCGCCTTCGATCTCGTCTCTTTTCGGTAAACAGTCCCAACAACCCGTTCCGAGTTCACGGAAAACTCTATCGCCCTTTTCGAAACGCTTCCCTCGCGAAACGGCAAATAAGGGCGCAGTGCTCCTCCAGAGAAAGAGAGAAAGCCAATTGTCTGCGAGCAGTTTGTCTGGTCGATAAAAAAAAACGGCGAAATCATACTGAAGCTTTCCGACCAGATAGCCGACCGTGAAGCTAATACTTACACTGTGGATTTTAATGGAAAATAAAAATCGTAAGGAACCAAAGTTAAATGGACATGTAGTTTCTCTTCCAATCATCTTATGTAGTGGAAAATAATAAAACAACGTCTTGAAACTCTCCTGTCCTCTCAGTCTTTATTCTACTTGTTTTGAAGTCTGATTTTTGTGCATTAAAAAGTCCCAGTGCACATCCAATATTGTTAAATAACACGAGTACAAGTTTGTTAATGTTTTACGTCTTCCTTTTTATTTGTACATTTGCCTTTTCACAAGACTAGCCCGAATAGAATGCGTTCATTGAAAACGAAACGAACTTTCGGTACAAGCTCATACATTTTTACACAACTCAATGTACGAATAATTTGCATTTAGAGATTAAAACCAGTCAGCCCGTATGCATAGAAATTGTCATGTCTCCGGACGAGTGTAACTGGACTTAGAGGGTCGAAGAAAGGAAACCGAACAATTTAGTCGGCAAATCGCGAGAGGAACGGAGAAACGGAGTCGCGAAATTTCAATTTGCGTGGACGCGCGTGTCATCGATTCGCGTCACGGAAAGCGTGTCGAGTCCGAATGGTGCCGGCAACGGAAATGGCTTTAATCCCGGTTGTTCCGAATGACTCAGTGCCGAAGGAATATATGTACTTGGAAGCAGCGGCGGTTATCTAATTGACGACGTATTATCGTCGCTCGAATATTTAAATAGAACGGCCCACCGCAAAACGAGCGCCGCGTTGGTAAGACGAGTTATCTTGGCAGGGTGAGGCGGAGCGAGGCAGAGCGAGGCGGAGCGAGGCAGAGCGAGGCAGAGAGCTCCTTCTTCCTCCTCGCTTTCGTCCGCAATCTAATCGTACGCAACCTTAGCCTTGCTTACTAGCCACGGAGTCCGATATCCGCGGCGATTTCCTTTTGTTTCGAAGCAGCCTAATCGTTGAAATTTTCGCAATAAAACGCGACTGTGGCTCCCTCAACCCTAAACCTTTTGGTTCCCGAACTTCCCCCTCGTGATTGAATCCCGTTCTTGAACTCGGCTACAGGCAGTCGCAAAATTCTAAACACAGCTTCCGAGTTTCAGACGTTCATTAGTAGACTGCGGATTTCTATGGAAAATAAAAATTGTTTATCCACTGCTCTAAATTGCATTTATTCATTTTTGGGCTGGTAAAACAACGTAATTTTTAAAAGGGCCATTGTAATTAACATATTTTATCAACGAATACGTTCTCGTTTTTTTCTCACATTCTTCGTTGACGAGGTACGCAAATAGGTAGAATTTTATGTTATAATTTATATTTGAAAGTCCATTCACTTGGATCAATAGATGATTTAAAATTGGTTCGTTGCCACGCCACGGCCAGATCACGGATTTCCGTCGAAATCGTCTATCGAAATGGTGCGAGCAGAGCGGAAAGAGCTGCGAAAGCGTCGCTCAGCTTCCGCTATCGTGGAGCTCTCTCTTCAGATTTCTCCGCGAGAAATAGAGGAAAGGGAGAGGAGACAAATAAAACAACTAGCCAGTATGACGCACTCGGTAATCTACGTTCTTCCCGCAGTAACGAGCCAGCATTCGTCTTAACGCGTTCCGATAACCGCTGGAATTTACCGCGAGGAAGCGGCTGAGTGACGAAAGGGCCGCGAAATTACACGGAATCTCGGCCGACGATAACGTCAATCGTCTGTCTGACTCGTTCAGAGGATATCTGTTCTGACTGTTCATCAGGCGGACCCACAGTCTGTGTCAACATCTGATCATTCACTGAATTTTTCCTTCAGTCTCCAATGAAGCGCGTTTTCCTTGGAATACGCTCTTTACGAGTGTAGTAGGCGTGGCTTGTCCCGAGGGGCGTGGCTTCGTTGCCCTCAGCTGCAACGAAACACGAATATCGCTCCCTGGAGCACTGTATATCAATATGTGGTACGGTGATAATCCTCTTATCATTATTGGAGTAGTCGAATTACAATAGACGATGGAGCAGATAAACATATCCGAAAAATTGCTATGTAAACGTCAGCTATAGAAAGTGTTCGCTGTTCCAATTTCAATAAACAAAGGACAGACTGCGCACCGCAGGCTGTAGGATTTTCTTCATCGTACAAAACGATGCGTACGATCGTCTCAAAATGGAGTCGACATCGTTCTCGGATGGACAAAGAAACTCGACGCATAATAGCGATCGCGAGGCTGTACGTACTGTAATAGCAACGACGACATTCGTTAACGGAAGCCGACGTTCTGGGCTCGTATTTTGTCGCTCGGAACGCAACGCGGCGAATCGGCGAACGCGTTCTCGCCGCGCGCGGCGATACATCGATAAGCCGTTTCGACGGGAAAAAGAATTCTCACAGGATCCTGATCCCTTGCCCGGCGGGGCTTGGCGTAAAGAAAGAGAAAGAGAGAGAGACGAAAACATTCCGGTTACTGGTTGTAGCTAGGCCTGCAAAACTGCAACGAGAATCCTGGGCTCCGCTCGGCTCGGCTCGGCTGGGCGCGTATGGTAACCTGCTTTTAACATACCTACGCGTCCGACGCGATTCTCTGCAGACTTCCGCCGTTTCACGGTCCACGTCGGCTCCCGGAACGATGGGTATCAGTCGCGGGCTCGCGAACACGCCTAACTTGTCTACTTGTGTGCTCGCGGAACATCTGAACAACACATGCACACGGACAAGCTCGGACGAGGAGGCTCACGGCACAGGCTGGCCCCCGAATTTTGCGGTTCAGAATCGATAAAAGTCACTTTTACAATCATTTTAGCGGATCTGGTCTGCTCTTTTATATCGAAACTTGCTTTAACATCATATAAATCAATCCGTAATTTTGATCCTCGTTTGTTGCAAACCATTTTTATTTTCCATAAAGTTCCGCAGTCTGATCGTAGCAAAGGGCAAAATCTTGTCTTTAAACAAATTTGCTGTTAGCAATTGTCACTGAGTGCTTAAATGCGTTGAGAAATTGGTCTTGTAGAAATCGCTGCGAAGTTTCGGCAGTCGATTCTTTTATTATCGTTACAAGTTCGGATGCGTGGGAAGGTGGTTGAAGAAGCAGTCTCGTCAATGGAGGTAGCAATAGAGGATTGTCGAGGATTAGTCAGTTTCGTATCTATTCAGTTTAGTCTGAAAGACGGCTGAAGAGACGAGCAGAGAGGGTTGTCTAGTCTGTGTAGCTGGTTGCGTGGTCCCTCGCCTTGTTCACCGGCACATTAAACCGTCAACGGGGCATCTACGCGTGCACAGGTGCAACGCGTCGTATCGCCGGTTCGTTGCACAATAATGCACAATCCCTGAAGCGCGAGAAGCGGGCGAACACGCTTCGGGAGTAGAAACACAACAGTAGAACCGAGCATTGTGGTCCACAACGTGTTAAATTCCAGCTATACCCATTTTAATCGTATTAACGAGTCACGATTTTCGTTCACGATTCGTGGGTTTACAATAAATATAAATTTTCTTTCTTCCTAGTAGATTATAAAATCCACCTGGAAACGAGTCTACCTGCTTAATTCGCGAATACACGGTTCACGGATTCCGTGTACACGTGTTCCTCCAGTCGAAAATCGTATACTCCCGAGCGGATACGGATTTCCCGAACGGAAATCTCGCGACCGTGGTCGTCCGAGCTTCTATTTTGTAAATCGAGAGAACTGGTTCGTTACCGATCCGCGCGGAAGATATCGTATTAGACGCAGCGAAACGCCGCATCGGGACCGGTCCGTAGCCGGTATGAACGAGAGAGCCGGGGTAAAAAAAGTGCGAGGATCGAAACTCGGAGGAGCGAAACGGAAATCCTGAAGGAGATCGATCAAGCCTGAACGAGGAGGGCCGTTACGATTCGCGCCGGCGATTACGCGGCATTTTTCCTCCCGTTAATGCGCGAAGACGTTCCAGGGACGCGGAGAACGCGTGCGTCGAACCGGTTTCCTGATCCTCCCCCCGTAATGGCGCGCGAGAAGGGCTGCGAAGTCTAGACGGTTTCCTCGCCGCGTTATCCCTTCTTCCTCCTCCCGCATCCCCTCTTCCTGGAGGATTCTCCCGGAGAAACTGCAAAATCCTCCGAAATAACGTTACGTTGTCTGGACCGGCCGCCGCGGCTGCTCGAAGCTCTCTTTCAACCTTCAACGAGGTCATCTCCCCTGGAATCTGCTCGCGATTCCTCCCCACGAACATCCTTCGTATCATCCCCAGGAACTCTGGGTTATGATACTTCAACCACGACCATGGCTGAGCCGCACTTTTGAGCCGAACGAAATTGAAAGCCGAACGTACTTCCAAGGTGACGGTCTACGCAATAGGGAGAATTGAAATGGACCAATGATCGCAACAGCAGTACGAGATTCGTGGAGATTTTACCGAAAGCTCGATCGCTGAGAAGTATACCGTGATACAAGAGTGGATAGTAGGTGAGACAATATTAATCCGATGACAAAGCACTGTTATTAATTATTTCTTTACGACACGATTACGTTCTTCTGATTAAAAGAAGCCCAAACACGATACACTTTCGATCATATTTACTCGTTCAATCCACGTTACGGTGGAACAACTGTGACGCAATTTATTGAGTGAATCTGTAAGAATTTAATTTTACACCGAGTCTAGGCTGGCACCGCTCGGACCGGTGAATTAAATGAGTAAACAGGATCGAAGCTGCGTCGTATTTGAAGTCGTTTGAATCGGAAAATCGTCAGGATTTCGAAAAAGCTTCCGATATCGTCCGTTGAAGGACAACGCGGATCAACCGTGGTCATTCCTCATAGGATGGGAGGTTATCGGATAGTCCCGGGAGGGCGAGGAATATTTTCCGGCTTCGGTGAAGGTGTTTGCCCCCGGCGAGCACATCGGCGCACGAGACTGTGGCAGGGTCGACGATATCGTGACGGTCATTCGATAACAAAAGGACGCGGAGAGGAGGCCGGTTCCGCCGCCGGTTTAGGGGTGGAAGAAGGGAACGGCAGCGAGGAAACTGTCTAGACTTCGCCTACACCAGGCTGCTCGTCGTCTACAGGGGGTGGCGGCTGGTGAAAGCGACGGAGAAAGTTGCGTGAATGGGCCACGCCGGGGAAAACGGCCGAAGACGGGGAGCAAGAGAGGGCGGCAAGAACCATAGAGAGGGAACATGAGGGGTGGGGGGGTGGGGAGAACGCTAGTGAAAGTCTTGACGTTCGATAAACCGCCCCCTCCCCTCCAGCACCAAGGTCACGGCCGCGGCCTCCACCAGCCAGCAACCCCCGCGATTCTGTCTCTCTCTCTTTCTCTCTCTATCCACCCTGTTCCCGGGCGTCTGCCGTTGCGTACTCTTTCCTTAACCCCGCAACAACTAACCCACCTCTCCCCCTTCAACCCCTACTCGACGAGTCGCAGACGATTATTAGGACGATACGGGATGGTGGACGTCTTCTCTCTTACTCTCTTTCTCTTTCCACCTTGTTTTTTACTCTTCCCAAACCACCTCCTCTTCATATGAAATCGTTGTCTTGTTGTTTAACTTCTGCTGTTGCGTAGGCTAATTGTTTTAGTAGTTACGCATACGCTATTTTTTAAGTTTTTTTTTCTTTTTGCGACACCAAGCTACAAATTGAGAGAGAGGAAAAGGCTGAACATTGGAAGAGTCTGTTTGTAGATGTTTTTTACTTCCAAGCAATTTGGTCTCAAGAAAACTGGTAGGGGCTGAAATAAGACACGTTTACCCTACCCTTTCTTAACCACCCTTGTCTTCTCGAACTCCTGATAGACGAGTCACAGACGATTATTAAGACGATACGGAGTCGTGGACGTCTAGCGTCGCGAGAGACCACAGTCGTGTCCCCAACACTCACCCCCTTAGCGTCACGCTCGGGGTCAAAGGCCACCGACAACGAAGCCAGCAATAAATTCTAACTCTGCGGTTTTTATTACAACGACGTAAGTATCCGAAATCAACTTGTTAACAAAAGAACGGAATTCCGTTTCTTTCTTCCCGATTGAATTCGCAACTGCCATGATTAGGTTCAATGCGAATTTCACCGCAACCTATACAAGAAATTATTAGCTTTCTTTGTACGAGCATTCACGTGGTTATATGTTGGTTATACAATTTTTCGTCTATTTTTATAAATTTATTTTGTACGGAAGAGTTCAAGAAATGTTTCCTGTGAAACCTTAGGTTGAAAAATCTGAAACTGAAGGATCCAGCCTCGATCCATACAAGAATAAGAGAAGGACCGTGTATCAATTTTCGCGTGGAGCGGCCAATTTTCTACGGAAGCCGACGCGACAGCTGGCGAATTTGATAAAAGGATAAAGGTCCGACGTAAATCCGCGACGTCCGGGGATGGAAAGCGTAACGTCCTTCGGATGTCGGGCAGAGCAGCTCCTGGGTGTGCACGCAGGATGGCTTCCCGTCGCGTCGCGGGATCGATCTACGGCATCCTTGTCCCGGCCGAATCCATCGATATTAGCCGAGGAATCGAAACCGGGCTAATCGAGAGCCGACGGCCAGCCGGTTCTCCTCGAGAGGCAGGGAGAACCACCGGGCAAAGTGTCCTCTGGAGATCTATTATCCCGTACGTGTCCTCGTTCTGCCCGCCGAGCGCCGATAAACCCGTCTCCTCCCGTTCCGAACCCGTCCGAACCCGTCCGAACCATTTTCCCACAGTTCTTATCGCGAGACCGTCCATGCACGGCGCTCCGGATCCAAGAATTTACCGACGTTTCCGATTATTACTGAAATTATTCCACACCTCGAGCTTCTTCAGCATCCACAGACATCGGAAACAAAAATTAATGAGTTTAAAAGAATATTCTCGGCTGTATGGATATTTCAGATTATCGGACAGATTATTCGGTCTGGAGGTACTACAGTTTTCCGAAGACCATGTCTATTATTATAGGAATTATTACATTTCTATTGTCATAGACTGCGAATGTTTATGCAAAATGGAAAAGTCAATTGCGACGAGCAGAAACCAAACTAAAATAGTTTCTAATGTCTTCACAGTTTGGTATTTGACTGATCTAGTTTTGTCATAAATGCATCAAATCTGCAGGCTACCAAAAACGGTGTTTCAATTATTACGACTTTCGCTCGACTTCGTTTGAACAAACCGAGAATGGTCATACGCAATGGAAATACTTCCTCTAGTTCAGACGAAATGACCGAATTCTGGAGTCGAAATAGTTTCCAATGCAAATGGCTAAAAATCTCTGATAAAGGTTCTACGAAAATGTTCTAAAATTCCTCGATATCCGGGCCACTGTGGGGCGGACGTCTGCCCACCATTCCCACCCCCAGGCCGCAGACATAATTCGGTCGCGGATGATTGGCTTCCCTCCTCGTTACCTTGATAACGTGTAATCTCGATTTCGCCGGGATCGCGTAGCGTGCGGGGGGATGGGAAGAAACACAGAAAAACCACTCTGGGTAGGGGGCGATTTTCGGATCGATGAAGGTCGTCTGGCGACCGCGATCGATCGCCACCCCCGCGACAACCTCCTCTCGACGTCGCGACGACACGCGTCGGGTTCAAAAACCCAGTCCGCTTGCGGACTGTTTTTTTCGCGACGCCCCCGTCTCGTTCGCGATAACGCGTCGCGTCGAGTTTTCAACCCCCAGCCCCCGGGGTAGCTCGAAAAAATTCCGGTCGACCGAGAAAACTCGAACAACGGTGCTATCGATTGATCGGAAAACGATGCGTGCCGGGGGCAAAAAAAAGGTGTACACGCCCCTCGGAATTTTAGCCGAGTCAACCCTCGCCCCCGGGGGCGAGCACCCTCCGTCATCGGACGGCCGATTCCTCCCTCAAAAAATCTATTTAGGTCCGCGTAATCGATTATGACGCATCGCTAGAAGTCAACCGGACGATTTGCAACTGGGGCGGTGAAACGGGGCCGACAATGTCGGGGGAGGATACGCTTCTAGGGGATGAAGGGGGATGGTATCGCGGTTGATCCGCAATCGTGATAACTGGATCTTTAAACAAAATAAAGATTGAATTTTTAAAAAATTGGTGCTGGAAATATTGCCAGAAGAAAGGTGAAGCACGCGATTTTTAACTAATTCGTCATTAGTATATTTTTTTTCGAAATGTTCTATGATTGGAAGCTAGGAATACGTAGACCATTGACTTCATTCAAATGTATAAAAGTTTGTTAGTAAGTATTTGTTTTTAAGCAACTTTGTAGTAGATTTCGTTGACAATTTTGTTGCGATCGGCGTCGATATCGTGCCAGTTACGATCCTATTAGACGGACAAATACGCGGTGCTGGTACACCTTGACGACTCGCGATCCGAATGATCACGGCCGTCGGCGCGACGAATCGGTCGATCGGTGACGCAACCGATTCCTCTGTAATTAGCACAGTTCATGGGAGTGCAACATTATTTCTAGAAACAATTCCCTCGGAGAGCGGCGCTGTGAATCACAGAGAACGTTCTGTTCACCCTTCGTCGGATACATTGACCATCTACGTACGATGTACTTGCAACAAAATAAAACGTCGTTTACTTTATACAAAAATTGATTTCACCCCTTAATGATATTGTTGCATTAAAACAACATTGCGATTTTCCTAAATTTTTCTAGTCTTTTACTGTTTTACATTTCACCCAGCCAATCTCTTCATTAAAGCACTATAAGGCACAAAATGTCCAATGATTTTGCGATTCAGAATAAGATTAAGTAATAACTAGACTGCAGATCTTTATGCAAAATAAAAATGTTTTGCATTGATTGTGGAAAGATCCCTTAACGACTTTGTTACATTAAAAACAACATTACAGCATTCCTGAATTTTTAAAATCTTTTCGCGTTTTATATATCACCCAATCAATTTCTTCATAAATGCATAAAGATCTGCAGTCTAGTAATAACAAATGGAAAGTTTCTGTAGGGGGTAGTTTTGAGAGCGTAGCGCGGGCCGAACGAAGCGTCCAAGACCGCGATTCTGTCGCGAGAGAATCAGCTTGGCGAGTGTAATTTTAGCGTATAGATCGCGTCGCGAGGAGTATTTTGACTGTCGACGGTGGTGGTAGACGTGATCGATGAGCGGAAGGGCGGGAAAAAGTGGTTGCGTTGTGAGGTAGGGCAGGGCGGGTCGGTCTGTCGAGGTAATGGCGTAGAAAAAATTCGTGACCCACTTCCCCGCGTCGAAAGAAACGTGGATGCGTGGCCTGTGTACTTTCGCCACCATAATCAGCGATCAAGATTCTGTCGATAATGGCCACTTTCTCGGTATTTTTCCCGAGCAATTTGTCGGAGCGCTTGCTCGCGCAGCTCGCTTAGCTCGCTCAGCTCGCTTACTCGCCGATACGGTAATTGCGAGATCCGTTTGCTCGCGCGAACACCGGATTTTTTCGAACGAAATCCGCACGAATCGTGGCGAAAGGAACCTGGGAAAAGAAGATTGCCGCGATACTTCTCATGCTTTATCGCGGTTGGTTTTTTCGGGGTGACACTCACCCCCGACCGACGCTAATCCTCGAAGGTCGTCTGGTGCGAGTTTATCGATTATTGGGGCCCCCCCCCCCCCCCCCCCCATCACATCGACTTCTTTGTGTGCCTTACGTGTCGGCGCGTTGTCGCGACGTTTACATCTCGTCATTTCGAAATATTGGATCACTCCAGAAGTTCCTGCCCGAATCAGAGGTAAAACAGACATTTTCAGGAACGTCTGCGCGTTGTACTAACCCTGAAAAATATTTCTAGATTTGTTACACGAGGTCAGATTATTATGTACAATATGTACAAGTGATACAGATCTACGAAATTTATTTTTTAATTTTAATCAAATTTCTGTTCCGCCTCGAATAGTAAACTAACCGTTCTAAATTCTAAAAAATATCCAAGTCGTATGGTTCAACATTAAAAGCGTGTATGTGGAGAATATGTTAATAATATCGTCCTAATGGCTACGATCGTCCAATATAGAATCTAGCAACTTTGTAAATCAAATTTTAGCCATGCTACTTTGCCCGATATACACGCTGGACTGACTCGGGTGCCTTTTTTATTTTTAACATCTTCACCCTGCCACGTGTATCATTTTTGGTGCGCACTAAAAACCCACCTTCGGGTTTTCAGGGATATTTTCGTCGTTAAAACATTTTTACATGTTCAACAAACTGTGCAACTCAAAATGGCACATATGGTTGTACAGAATATTATACTTGGAGAATTGACTTTTGTCCAGAAAAAGCGGGTTTCCAGAGCACTGTGGAATGGACGAGTCGGTGCCGGGACCGGATGCACGGAACGTTTTGCTTCGTTGTGTCTTTAAATACACACGTGGCCGGTTTGCGTCTCCCTGGAAGAGGCTGTGAGGGGAGCAAGGGGGCAAGAGGGCTGGGAACCTGTTCGAAAGCTCGTTTCGCAGTTCTCTTGCACACGCTTATTCGATGCCGACGATACGGCGCGACGCTACGGAATTCGGAGGGTTGTCTCCAGTGAGGTAGGACAGGGAAACGGTGGACCTCGCGTTTCCGCGAAATTTCCTCCTTTTGCGTCTCGCCCAGGCCACTTGCAATCTGATGGACTCAATGATTTTATTTCGATGATTTTTGTTTGCCTTTTGATCGTTTCCGTTGGAAATGATTACTAGACAGCGGATCTTTATGCGAAATAAAAATTTTCTGCCTCTTAATATGTTTGAAAATAATATAGCAGTACTTTTAAATTCTTCTAATGATTCTACTGTTTCAAACTACACCTATTTATTTTTGTCATGAAAGCATGAAATCCAGCAGCTTTTATTGCTTGAAAGGCTTAGTTTGAAATGCATTTATGATTTCCGCCGAGCGATCAGAGACTTGGCAGAAATTCTGCGGTGGCCATTATGGTGGGCATTGTCTAGTTTTTTCATTTGTTTGCATTTTCACCGTTTTTTAATCGCTGACCGCAACGAGGAGCTTCGCAGAGTAGTAATTAAGCCGAGGGAAGTTCATCTCCCCTCCATAAATTTCGTTCGAAACTAGCGGCGGACGTGAATTATCTCGCGGTGCATGGAGAAGTAATGAAAGAATCTATAACGAAAATTCGCAGATGGGTTCGCGTGCACCGTTGTCATCCACCGTCGAACGCGTTGCATTATTGAAGCCGGCGACCCTCGGCAAGGGTCTCGCACAAGTTACGTTATTAGTTACAGATGATTCGTCATCGTCGGCCCCTTGTGCCATTCTCCACTCTCTCTTGCTGTTCGTGTTTTTGTTTGGCGACGAACCAGAGCTCTTAAAAACTCTCAGGGCGAATCATTTTGCTAACTTTTTGTCCCGGTAAAATTTACATGAGCCCGACTGGATGAACGGTTATTATTTACAGTGTTCGGACCGTGTTAGCATGTCTGAGCGAGCCCTGAATCGTCGCAATGAAGGATCAACGCTCTCTAAGTGCATTTCTTCCGTCGACTGTGTACTTCTGAAATTCTCCTTTTTTCGCTCGCACTATTGAACGCTCCGAGCAACGCATCTTTATACAAATGCACAGAGTATAGGAGTCTTTCCACTGATTTCCGTATCTGTAGATCATTTCACAGGAAATAAGGGAAACAAGAGAAACACTTATTTCACCCTCTGAAAGACCCGCAATAATAAACAATAACTACTCTCCAGTAAATAACAGAATGATTAATTCAATACGATAATGAATACTAAAATAGGAGAAACACTTATTTCATCCTGTGAAAGACGCTCGATAATAAACAAAAAATGCAAAATGATTCATTGAATATGATAATGAATACCAGAACAAGAGAAGAATATACCTATTCTTCTAAAACGCTGTTTCTGCTCGAGAATAGATCCGATAAGAAATATTGGAAAAGATCTCCCTCGTTGCAAATTTTATGAGCGTGTACAATGCCGACATTCTAGCAGTCAGAAAAACTTCGAGCCGAAGAAAAAGTAGCAAGAGGTAGATGTTAAGGGCAGATATTATTCGAACGAACTACAATGGACTTCATTATTCAAACTTCCGTTCTGAAAATACGGTCGAACGCAACTGCTCGTCCAATAAAAATGTTCCGGTTCGATCGGGAACGTGTCTGTCCGTTGCTGACCGTTTCTACTTGCGACGAAATGCTGGTCGGAACGGTAATTTAATTAATTAAATTAATTATCTCTAAAATCGTACCTTAGTACGATTAGCAAAATGATTGACCTACATGTTGCTTAAATAAACTCAGAAGAATGTTTTGTTCTGGAAAAATAAATTTTTTTTATTGTCGTCCTATAAAATGTCGTTGACCACATTCTCGAAGTGAATGAACATTTCGAACGCAATAAGAAGATCGAATTTTTCAAATCAGGTTTTCAATCGCAGGGAACAGTGCGCTGCGAGGGAAAACAGTTTCCCGAGATCGAGCGGGAAATAATGGCAGCCGGGCCGGGCCGCATCCGTTCGCAGAATCGACTCGCTGGCCAAGTTCGCAACGGCGCGAGACTTGGCCATTTCGCAAGTTGGAATGCGCAGGATGAAGTAACAGCCGGCGAATGCCTGACCAAGAGAACTTTGCGAAACAAACTTCTGCGCGGCGTTATCGTGCCCCCTCCTTGTTCCCCGGATCGCCTCGGATTCCGTTTCCTCCTGCGAAACGGAAAGCGTGTCGCGAAAAACCGTGTCGTTCGCCGTTCGAAACGTTACCGAATCGTCCGACACATTTCTCTCGCGGTTGCCATCGTTCGCGTCTTTTCGCGAAACGAGGCAGAACGGCACGAGACTTTCAATAAATCCTGTTAACCCTTCTTCAAACAATCGGTCGATCTCGATGAAATTTTTACAAAACACATTTCTTAAATTTTCGTTACGATATGCATACAATATTTCCGTTACAAAATTGTGGCGGTATCGGAGAAAATAAATTCGCGCGGCCCGGTGTGCTGTTTCCGGCGCGAATTAGGTCATCAGACGCCGCTCGAGACTCGGACAATCGCGCGGGAACCTGGAACTGCACACGAGTCGACCTCCGCCGTTTATTTCGGGCCGATCGATAACTTTTTGATTTCCGCGGCTAGCCGCCGGCATCGATCGCAGAAACGAGTTTGTCCGAGCTCGAGACGTTTCGTCGAGATCGATGTGCACCGTCGCGACGCGACGCTTGGTTCGAAATCGCAATTTGCCAGGTCCAAATAGGTGGAAAAATTTATTTCAGAGTACCACACAGACAGAGTATCTCTGTAACGGTAAAAAATCTCGAAACACAGAAGACATAGAAAGCTGAAATTTGGTACACAGCCAGCCGATAGCCCAAAGGGGTGCACGAATATGTTTCTATCCCGGAAGTCCTTCAGGATTAATTGCTCAAATTAAATTAGTTATTTCTCTGTCCTCTGTAACGGTAACAAAATCTCGAAACACAAAAGGCACAGAAAGTTGAAATTACAGAGGTAGCCGTTAGCCCAAAGGGGTGCACGAATATGTTTTTATCCTGGAAATCCTTCAGGATTAATTGCTAAAATTAAATTAGTTATTTCTCTGTTCTCTGTAACGGTAAAAAATCTCGAAACACAGAAGATAGAAAGCTGTTATTTGGTACACAGGTAGGAAATCTTTCAGAATTAATTGCTCAAATTAAATTAGTTATTTCTCAGTCCTCTGTAATGGTAAAAATATCTCGAAACACATTATTTAGCATAAAGATCGACAGTCTAATAATAACACTATAGGTATTCTTCTTTCCGAATATGCATAGTGATTCAACCTAGATGCTGGTCCAAACCAGGCTACTTTCTACAAATAGCATAACCGGCCACACGTAAGAGAATGTTTCAATAAATGTTATAAAAATAAACATACGTCATGGATTCTCAAAAATTACTCCCGTCCGCATCAGTGTGAATCTAAATGACCTGTTGTAATAGTGAAACGATGCCGAAGCGTCGCGAAGCGCTGAGAAACTCGGTCGCGATTCAAACGGATTCCTGGAGCGCCTCGCGATTAGGAGATTACGGAGAACCGGTGGTGATCCATCTCTATCGATCGGCGATCCGCCGATCTGCGGAAAGTCTCGGCCATATACGTGTCCGATCGAACGGCAACAACCTACAGAAGGAGAATCGGTTTCGAGGACACCGATCGCGAAACGGCCGCACGCGCTCTTCGCCGTGTTTGGCCGCCTAGCTACATATGAGAGAGTCGTCGCCTCATGAAAACTGCAACAGTTTCCCTGTTCGCTGCCTTGCGAACGTCCGTCTCTCGCTTCGGAAGCGGAGACAGCCTTTGAACACATTTCATATCGTCGACGTCCACGTGTTTCCTTTTGGAAAGATTACGTGCCAAAGAAAAGAAATCGACACAGAAGATGTTGATCCTCTCGATGTGCCCAATAGAAATAACTAATTAATCCTGCAATGCTATCCTGGGATCTCCACCAAATTTCAATCGAAAGTTGAAATAGATAAAATAGATGTTGATCCTCTTAATGTGCCCAATACAAATGGCTAATTGTTTAACCCTGCAATAGTATTTGGGATCTCCACCAAATTTCAATCGATAGTTGTGCAATAAAAAGACCGATGGATCTAGATAAAATACCATTGAAAATAAATTTAAAAAATTGATGAACAACTGTCTGGATGCAATCAAAGATTGCCATTGATTATCAGAACCAACATACTTAGAACCGTTCTCGTCTCGTAGTTTTTCAGAAACGATAGACGTCCGTAATCGATCGACGGTATCGACGCGATTTCGTCGATCGAGTCTATTGGGTCAAACACAGTGATAACGCAATTGGTTGTGTCGGAAGTAGTCGGAAAGCGGGGCAGCAGGGAGAAGTGCAGAGCGGTAGGTCGCGTGGCGCAACGATGCACCGATACATCGATGCGCCGATGCGTCAAAATTTCGCGAACGGGCCGATATATGGCGAACCGGACCGAGTCGAACCGACTGTGGCCGAGGGACCGGGGGCTAAGCGATCGATTAAATAGCCTGTATCTAAAGTGAGGCGAGAGAGTATTTGCGTGCCGGTTCGTGCCTGGTCACGGCCCTGCATCTGGGTCTAGGCGAGCTCGCGAGCACCGAACCGAAGATATATCGCGAATCGGTGAAGCGCGAATGGGACGGAGAAGTTTTAACGAAACAGAGAGCTGGGAAAGAGAGAAGGAGAGAGAGAGAGAGAGAGAGAGAGAGAGAGAAGGAACGAGCAACCACCGCGAACTGTGTAATCAGTGACGCTCCTCGGCGACCCAATTTACACCGCTTCTTCCTACACGTCGCGGATCCTATCTCGCCTCGGGGATACTCTTCCACGAACCGATATCCCCAAGACGAAGCGAGAACCCAGCCGCTTTTCGTTCGATTTTCCTTTCCCTTTTCCACGCTTCCGATTCCGATCCTCTCGTGACACACGCGCGACGTCGCAGAATCCTGTTCGTTGCTTTCGCGTCGCGTTTGTATAAATGTGTTCCCAAATTTCGTAACCCTTTGCACTCAACTGCACCCTCTGAGGCGCCACTAAAAACTACTGCACTGTAATTCGAAACAATTCTTACATTACTAAATGTCCTTCTATGGACAAAGTGACTAAGGTATGTAATGAAAATATTCTGGAATTCTGGAATAAAAATATCTTCGAGTACAAAGCGTTTGTTCGAAATATTTTTTCAAAACTCATTTCAACGAGACGGTGACTTTTGCGAGTCGAACGGTTTTCCAAGAAAGTCCGCGGTTCGTCCAGTGCTTTGAGCAAATTTTTTCCGATTGATTCCGTATTTAGTACACGGGAAGTGTTGAGACCGCACAGCACCGGAAAACGTCACGAGGGTCACGCTACCCGAGCACAGCTTGTGAAGAAAGCTGATCAATTATTCGCGAATCGGAATCGAATTGAAGCGAGCGGGCTTTGCTACAGCCCTGGTTGGCCGCGGCTAGAGAGTGAAACGGTAGTGTTCCTCTCCCTCTCTCTGTTTGTTCTCTTCTTTTCTCTGTCTCTCTTCCTCTCTTTGCCTCGCTCTATGAGTCTATTAGCATCGCGCGCGCGATTCTAGCGGGGCCTTGACACAGTGCGTGGCTGGCATCGCATGCCGATAGCGGAAAGCGCAATCTATTTAGCGGGGATTATCGGCATTGTCGCTCATCGGACCTGACGATCCATCGTATCGTATCCGCGCGTCCATTTTTTTTATTTCCATTCACTTTAACCCATGTGTTTTTATGGTTTTCGTTGCGCGGACTGCGAGAGATATAGTTCTTTCGCTGACTAGAAAATCGCTTCTGATAAAAGTTTCTGAAAAATTTCTTTGATAATTAATTAAGGATTTTAGACAGGTTGAGGATATTTATGTAAATTCTGGTTTTCATTAATTATTTCATAAACGTCGAGATCAGAGGAAAAATCCTTTCACTGATTAGAAAATCGCTCCCGGTAAAAGTGCGATGAAAATACCATTAATCTTTGCTTTAATAATTAATTATGGATTTTAGACAGGATCTTTATGCAAATTCTGGTTTCATTGGTTACTTCATAAATCGTATCGATTGTAGAGGCAATTATAAAATTTACATATATATTGTATACATACATATTGTATACATATTGTATACTGTGTATATTTTAGGAGCATCGGTAGATAACAGCGAAAGAGAGGATGGCGTAAAAGCGGTATAAAAAAGGAAATCAGGGCTCCAGAAAACAGTCGCAGAAGAACCTATTCCGAAATCCGGGTATCGAGAGACGTTACGCCACACACGAGCATCGCGTTATCGGATTTCCTGGCAGAGCAACGATCGCGACACCCTGGAAACGGGAACAAGATCGAAAGTCAAGTCGCGCGGGGCTGCCATGAGCGGAGAGTCGAATCTGTGCTCGTTAATTACTCGAATAGTGCTTACTAAGAACGGATGTTTTATTTGGTTTCAGATCATTTTCATTTTTCTTGTAATTGTCTTGTATGTAATTAATGCAAACAATTTTTTTGATTACGATGTTCGAAAGATCAGAAGAAAGAGGGAAAAATATCTCTGTTTTTAGTGAGCCATGTCTGCCAAGTTGACAGAGAATGCGTCCCGACGAGTGACAGCGGCGTTCGCGCTCGACAACAGCTAGGCGACGCGTTTTTAACGGCGCGTTTAGGGTATCGGTTCATTAGTTCATTAGTTATTCCCGCGTCGTATTTTTTCCTTGACTCCGTCGAACGATTTTCTCGATAAGTTGGTTTTTTCCTTTCCTTGGGGCTTCAGTTGCTTTGACAGGTCCCTAGACAGACGCAGATGGCTGCGCGAGGGATCCCGAACGATACAAAAACCGGCATCGTATCGGAGTAACGGTCGATTTCCGGTTGAAAACGACCGGACCCCATGATTCCTCTCTGAAACGCGCCCCCATCGAGAAACATCTCGAACCACCACACCTTCGATCCCTACGATCAAAAATATCCACTTCTCCTAAAACAAGCTTTATATTTAAACAATCAGAACCTCAACTAATTCGAACAATATCTTAATCACTAGACTGCGGATGTTTATGCATTTTCCAATTGTTGTAGACAAATTTTAAGAAAGTGGAATGAAATAAAATCCTGTTTTTAATGAGAACAGCCTTTGTAGATCTAAAACCAATAAAAATTGTACAAAATCCTATCGAATTTTATATCCTAGCCTTTTTTAATAAATTAAGAGATACACAGACAAGAAGAGACCAATCATGTTGCAATAAGTACGCACACCGTAGAATGTATACTTCGAAGAAGTGATTATTTTGAAATAAATGCGCGTCCTCGAGTGTCAAAAGTTTTCGTTTCGGGGAACGAATATGGGTCGATCCGTGGGAATAAATTATCATGGAAAATTGGCGGAGCTGGACGTTGACCGATAAGCGGCTCGAACGCCTCCTTATCGCGGTGCTCGGTTCCGCGCGCAACGATCGGACGAGAAAATTGATTAACCTAAATACCGGGTGCACGAGTTCAACCCACTTTTCGACGCAGCCATCCTCGCCCGCGTTTAGGCTCTCTGTACAACATGTTCCACCCGAGAGCTTTCAATGAGGCGCTGCTTTTCGTAGAGCTCGAATTTAACTTTGATCTAAGCACAAAAATACTGTCCGCTGAAATCTTTAACGTGCGGATTTTATGCATTCACGACAGAAATGAGTAACTGGAATTTGACACAGTGTAACTGAACGAATTGGATAGCATCAATATGTTACTATCGACCTAGAAAAATGGTTAAAGAAAAGAAACCGTTGAGTGGCTCCCTATTACAAATGCAGACAATTTTTTATTCTTAATGCTCGAAAAATGTCTAGAATCAGAAATAAATGTCTACTTATATCCTTACAGTTTTCCAAGGCCTAGTGGAATTATTTTGGAATTATTCGCTCAGCTGACTAATTAAAAAATATCCTGATTGGCGAATAACTTACTGCTAGGCATACACGGATGAAGACGCTTGCGAGACGTTGGGAAAATAATTCTACAAACAAAAAACTGTTCCACCGATGTGCATCGCGAGGGTCGTCAATTATTTCCCCGGATCTGCAGATTTTAGCCGGCCGCGCATAAACTCCTTTGTCTGCCGATGAGTATCTCGAGGAAAAGGAAAAGGAGAAGGAAAAGTCGGTTGAAGACCGAGGGAAACCGGAAGTCTGCATGGTGTCACGATCGCCGAGCGTTCTTGTCCTCGAGCGACGGAGGAGGAGGACCTCTGGCCCCGTCATGGGGACTTACTCGCGCCCTTGAAGGGCCTCTCTCATTCGTTCCTGCTTCCACTCGGTAACTCTCGCTCGTTCTTGCTCGCTAACAAGGGATGCGTGAGCCGGTCTGCGTTTCTACGTGCGTGTTTCTCGATCTAGATCCCGACCACCTTGAGATTCCACGGGCGGCTCTCCCTCGTGGTGGATCGTCGATCAAAGAAATCGCGCTCTTCCGTTATTTTCGCGTCCTCCGCGCACGCCTCTTTTCTCTTCGGCTCGGGTTTTCCGCCGGATAGGAATTACCTATCGTTGCATATTCAACAGGCCCCGGAACACGGGCTTTTAAAAGACCAGAAACGTGGCCGGGCAAAAGGATCGCTCGTTTCCAACGATCTCCGGACGGATTACCCGTTCTAGGATTCACCGCGATCCTCACGCGAGTATGCGATCGTCCGAAACCAGGCGGCCGGAATTAAAAACCGCTGGAAAACGCTTTCGCCACTACTACTCGAATCCTTCGATGTTGCCAAAATTTATTTATTTATTGCTTATTTTATTCAAACTTTGTCGCGACCTCTTCGACCCTATTCGGACTCCAGATGAAAACTTTTTGCATTGTTTACGATGTGTTCACTCATTTCCTACGAAAATGCATTATAATTGCGACAATGAAAAAATTCTATACTCGATGCCTTCTATTAATAGGCTCAATTTCACTTAGAATGAGAAGAATGTAAATATTCTAGGGTGGAAACAATGGTTTGGAATTGAAATAGCATCGAGTACAAAAGGAGAATCCCTTCGCCCTATTCTACTATACCGTTTCCTGCAGACGCTCGACAGTTTCAACTCTATTAAGTCTAATTGACACGTTCCTAGAATCTTAAAGATTCTACGCAAGGGTCTGGGTTAGGTCTATTAAAAATTCTGCACAAGGGTTAAACGGGAAGTGGTAAGAGCAGTTGGCAGGTACCCATCGCGACGGACATTTTATAATAGCAGGGTTGATAGAAAGTCGACACGTGTCACGTCTATGCATATCCGTTATCCCGTTTTCAACATCGAGCTTCCTCGGAGAATTCTATCGGTCAGTGTTTGTTAATTTATAAGTATCGCGGCATGTGCATCTTTCCCACTAGCTCGCTAAAGCTGAAATCGTATTGCGGTCCTCTTCCGGCTATTATTCGATGAATTATTCGAGATCGAATACGATTATTCGAATCTCGCAAAAAGTAAACTTGTACGAGTACAGGTCTTCTTTTCGAGTTTGGATAAAACGTCGCGTCGCTGGAAAACCACTCCCTTCTCCATCTGCGAATCTTTCCTCTCGTTCGCGATGCCGTTTTTGGTCAACGATTGCTCACGGTGGTTAAGAAACCGTTTGCTCGCAGAAATACGACGGTGGAGCTGTAACCACTGAACGAATCCTTCTGCATCTACAGCATTTTTTTTCGTCCACGAAATTCTGCACCGTAACCTCTTCAGAAGAGATTGTTGAAGTGCAATATGATCTGAATTTTTCGAATTGTTTTTCTCGATCGAGCGCGTCGATCGGATCCGAGCATCGAGGAAAGCTCGTCGAGGAATTCTTTATTGGCCCGATAGGTGGACGGCCATTAATTTAGGAAAACGCGGAGAAAATGGCGGCGCTCCTTGGCAGCGCGGTGCCGAAGATAACGTCGAGCTTTGCGTAATGTCCCGACTGTAAATCAACGTCGAACGGGTTTGCAATTCCGCGCAGATAAAAGGAATCGCGAACGGTTTCGGGCTGAGGCTCGATCGCCGAGGTTAGAATGGAAGAGGCTCGCGAACCTGACGCAGGATTTCCGTGGACGAGCGATTATGCTATCTCTTGCACCGTCATCAATCGCACAGTTCCTATAAAATAGGTGGAATTAATCCTTAAAAGTTTCATGTCGTCAGCTCAAGTGAAGATTTTTTAGACTATTTTAATTTGTAGATGTTTCTCTCCGGAGAAATGAGAGTAAATTTCAAAAAACAACAACACTCGTAACAATTCAGTAAGTTCCGTGTGAAAGAGTTCGATTGAATTTGTTTTAGTAGGTTTATTTGTCGGAATTTTCCGAAATTTTCCGCAGCAGCCTGTATCTTCCAATGTATCTTCTCCGAGACACGTCGACCCCCTTATCAAACCCATTACTAGCAACTGACAACTTAAATTCGCCGAGTGTCTGTCGGAAAACGTTTAAAGAGGATCGCCGTCCTGAATTCGGTTTGCAGACAAAACTGTATTTTTGCGCTCTCCAAATCCGTGGAAACTCTCTCCTCAAATAAACGATATTTATACGAACGAGACACAAACATCTTACGGTGGACGATTGGATCATTCTACGATTTTCAAAGCGAGAATTAATTTATAACTGAAAAACTACGTTTCATGTAAAAAAATTGGAATTCTTGCAATTCTAAACTTCCATTTGTACTAAATAGGAAAACAAAAAATATTACGTATATTACGTATTTTGAAGCGTAATTAAATAATGCAGTCGAATCAATGACATTAAATTATATTTAGCCATTAGAGAAAACATAGACGTAAATTCTACCGCAGCTGCAAAATGAGTGACAACGTGCTAAAATAACACAGCCCCGCGCGAGACAATTCTGTGAAAAAATCGGTAGGAAACAGGGGCAATTAGCACCGTCTAGATATTTTCCTCGTTTCGCTGTGCGACGATCAGCCAGCGATGATACCCGACGAAAATAATTAAACGGGATTCACGAATAGCAGACGGGTCACGTTTAGGCGTCTGGTCGCCATGAATAAATCCTGTTCGCCGGTCGTGTTCCCGCGAAATTTCCACGGGGATTCTTCCCGGGTCTCACTCTAGCTACCTGTTTCACCTGTCGCTGTGTATCGATCGATCCCTCGGACGAAAGGCAAGAGTCCCAATGGGTCACCGGTCGGCACGGTAATCCCCGCTTAATAGGCCAGAAGCAGACTCTCCCCGCTTAATTGTCCGCTGTCGCTCAATCTCTCGAAACTGCCTGGACACCTTCTCCCCCGATTTTATTTTCGCTCGTTTCCGATTCGCGACTCCTGCTCCGGTGACAGTGAGAGAGAGAGAGAGAGAGAGAGTCGCGGCTACGACCCAACTGTCAATTAACCCCTTAACCCGTTTGCATCGTTAGCGTTGTTTTCCTGGCGCCTGTCGTCGGAGCAAAGACGTTTTTCAGCGTTGTGCAAAATAAAAATTTCCCAAGTGAATTTTCAGAAGTATAAATTCGCTAGAAATGTAGTTTTCATTTTAAATTTCTTAATGAAATAGTGTAACAATATTCAGATATATTTTCAACGTCTTCATAGTTTTGTCTTTTACCAATTCATTTTCATGATTAATGCATAAAACGAGTTGGTGAAACGTGTAACAGAAGAGCAAGTTTAAAAATTGATTCAGAGCACCAGACCGATACACGCCGTAGAAAATAATGCATCGAGGTGTTAAGTATAGTATGCACGCTGGTCCAGGCTCGATAAATGAGTTTCTTCCCATTTAATTGTCGCGCTGCTACCCCCACTGGTTCCTGGAACCGTTGCAACATTTTTACATCGTTTCATTCGCTGGCGCTCGTTTCAATTACCAGGCGGCGCGGCGGCTCGGCTGTTCTCGTAAAAATGTTGCAGATCCACGCGAAAACCTACGTCATGTCTGTTAATGCATACGTGTAGCTGATCTCTCCTTTACGTTCTACGAGATCCAATTCAACGAAGTGAAATTTGTCTCCGGACCGTAGAAAATGCGATCAAATCTTCCGAAAGTTGCAAAAACAGCTACCGTTTCGGTATGCGCTTATAAACGCTGCAAAAAGTGTTCGGTTGATTCTCACCGCGAGAGACCTCTAATTACACAAGTTCCAAGATCGAATGCGAAACAGTGGAAATATTTGAAAAATTAAAAAATACTCTATTATTTTTGAACCATTAAAATCAATTAAAACAATCTATTAATAAGTAACTCGTAGACACTCTAATTACGACAGTTTGTAAGCGATCATTGTAAAAAATTGCATATGCAAAGACACCCGCGTGGCGTGGGATTAACCGATGAGGAGAGAGGAGAGAAACGTGGATCGTATGCGATCGTTGAATCGTTGGATCGTAGGATCGTCTCGCGCTCGATTACACCAGTCCACGGTGGATAGATACACGCGTCCCACGTTGGGGGCCCGATTACGTATCATATCCTTAACGGCGCATTCTTCGGCGAAGATGTCACCCGCCTAACAATAAAAGCTGACCAGTATTCGGTACGCCGAGATATCGTCGGACGAACGACCGCTGTCTTCATTTTATCAGCATACGGTACTGTACAGAGATGGGAAGATGGCTTGGCAGTGAAACGCGCGGTCGAGTGGCGTCTACCAGCTCCCCACCATCATCTAGATCCCAATAGCCCCTCCCCCGTTGCTGCATTATTCGTTACCGATTGTAATAGTGGTCGCATGAACGGGGTAACATAGACAACGAATGAAATATAGAAATAGTGTGAGAAGTAGATGAAGCAAATAGTGTTCTCCAAAAATTTTCACTCGACATTGTACAAAGTGTAGCCTGGGTATGCAGAGCTGGGAAGATGACTAGGTGTTGATACGCGTTTCCGATTGGAGCGTTAATGGTGGGGATGCCCAGCCCTTGTGCGTCCCACGAGACTTGTGAGGCAAAATTTTCGGCACGTGACGTCATGCGATCCCTTTGAGGACTGGAGTCGAATAGAAACGTTTCGGTCGCGGGTGCAAACGTAGCACAGAAAGCACAGGAAGCGTGAAAGGTGTGACCGAACCAGAGTTTTGCGGAGAAGTTGTTCAGTCCAGGTCCTCGTCATCGAACATGCACGCCTCTCGATTCAGTTTCTCGATCCTTTCCCGCGAATCGACGGCGCGGTGGCTGGCGACATGACAGCGGAGCTAGAGGGGATCGGAAAGGATCGGAAAGAGAACAGATCGGTAGCAGCGGTCGCGGCTACGGGCTGTAACGTTAAGCGACACGGAATTTCGCCTCCGACACCGCGGCGAACACCGTGTTCGTCGCCGATCCGCTCCGATCCGCTCCGCTCGCGCGCTCTTCTCCTCCTCTCCTCGTAGCTCGTTGCTTGTTGCGCGCGTTCCACGCGTGTGTAAGTGCGTTTACACGCGGAGACAGGGCTCACAGGTTAGCCTCGGCCCACATTGGCATAACACTTTCACTGACGTAACACTTCACTCTAAACTGTTGTGTTGCCATACGCGTATCCCTTCCTTCGTCTCTTTCTCTCTCTCTATCTCGCTCACTCTCTCCTCTGTCTCTCTTGTTTTGTACGTATCTCCGCGATCATGCGAATGATGCTTCCCGCGCATCGATCTATCCATATCTGGCCCCAGAAAACGGAAGCGAGGAGAACGCGTTTCACGATAGTTGGGCTGATTCGCGCGAATCCAGGAGGAAATACCGGAGGAATAGACACGGTTGTCTTTCGATGTTTCATACGAATTTGATTTGCAATTTATTGAATGTTGAATCCGCCATCCAGGTGAATAAAAGTCACACCCTGAAACTGTGTGAGGTTAATTGTACCCTGTCCGTCGATCTGTAAATACATTTTAACACGTTGAATGCCATGGTGTCACAGATCACCGGCACCATTGTATTGCTTAAGAACGATTATCATTTTGACGAAACATTGTGGAAAGTGTAGACTACTACGCAGAGATGGAAAGATTACTAGGTAGCAATAAATTTAATAGTCTATCGAATAGCCATTTTTAATCGACGCTGTTCGAAGCATGGGGCGAAACCAGGGAAGAATACGTAAGCAGAAAAAACAGAGGAAACATCGGATCGATTTCTTAATGATAAGGAAATAACATTCTCCCGGAGGGTCTAGAACTTCTAGCGAGCCGTACGTTCAATAACAGATCCTATCAATCTCACGGCGAACGTCCGATTTCACCGGTCCTTTGACATCAACCGTGCCTACGGCGACTTGATGGACGTCTCGCGCCGGATATTACGAATTCATGGTAATCGCAGGGTTCGAGGACTACGCCAGCTGCGAGGGAGCTGGATTTTCAGGAGCCAAGCTTTTTCCTATTGCCGAGTCCGATCGAGGTATAGAGTGGAATCTCGATAATATCGGAATACATCGCGCTCCTAGGTGGCGATTGTCTCGTAGACGCGACGATCATTTGTTTCGCCGGGAAATGGAAATTGATTTTTCTGAAACGGTTAACTGCATTCTCCTTTGTTGCACACACGAGCGAATTTCCTATCTATCCGTTCCAAGAGATTCTCATCGGACATTCCAGCTGGAATCTGTGCTATTCAATCTTCCCCATCTTTGAATTGCACGCTGTGCCAGACTCGACTCTTTCCTCTTACTTCTGGCAACGCTTCTTTTCCTCGGAAAATAGAAAAGACGAATTTTCATCTCCTCGGAAGTTTTCCTCGAATTTTCATTTTTGTCGCAAACGGGTTCGAACGTCCAGCTGGAGTAACAGCTATATTAGAAAATGCTGGAGATTGTCTTGAAGCCTTCAATACACTCTGCTTGCTAGTGGATGATTAAAGATAGTATAGGGCATTTCGAATTTTTCTTCTGGGAAAGTTGCGAAGCCTGCGTTTTCATAGAGATTGTGTTATATCGTGGACACGTGCGAGGAAGGCTGGTTCTCACTGCAACGTGGACGCAATCGCTTTGACATTTACGATCGACTCGCCGCGATTCGGCTCGAGAGATCGGGAATCTTCCGCGAACGCGGACGAATAAACAAAATGGAAACGACTCGACTCTCGGCGATCGTGAGTGACGCAACGAAATCCGGTAAGCCTCGATGGGAAATCCTGCAACACTATTACCATACGGTCTCAGGAAAGGAACACGCCGATTCGAACGGTCGGACGACCAAAATGTTTTCGTTCGCAGGCTCGGTATAATAAATAACGCAGCGAATGGTCCTGAACACCGTCAGTTATGAGAATTTTTTCAATACACAGCGGATTTGATGCGTTTATTAAAACTGAGTAGGTGTAATTTCAAACAGTAAAAACATTAGAGTTTGGAAATACTACCATATTATTTTCAACCTATTGAATATATTAAGAAAGAAAATAAATTTCTGTTTCACTCCAGTTTTTTGGGATTCAGGTAGAACATTTTTATCTTGCATAAAGATCCGCTCTCTATTATTCTGATTGTGTGTGTGTCATCAATTACGTGATTGTGTGAAGTTGTCTTCTATACCAGAGGAGTAAAGAGTCGATGATCGGGCTCCGATCAAAGGAGAGAGTAATCGGTGGAGTTCGGTTCGCGAAAAATCTCGAGTGGGCCTTGCGGTTGCGCAACGAGGATCGAAGTTTCAATTTCACCGGGGCAATTAGACACGGCTATTGGTCGAAACGGGCTGATCGAGGCCACACGGTCGAATTCGTACAGCGACGAGGCTCGCGAGTGCCGGTGCAGAGAGACCGGTTCAATTATGTCACCGGAAACCTAGGTATTTCGCGTGGCGAGCCACCTGCCACGCTTGGCTAGGCGGTCGATCCGATCGAGAAGTAGCTGATCGATCGAGAAGTAGCTGATCGATCGAGCGATCGTTTAGCTGGGTAACCGTAACCCAATTTCGCAGCCGATCGAGAGTGTGCGTCGTCGTCGGCAACACGCGCCGCAGCTCGCGTAGTATAAGGAAATTCCCGAGTCTCGCTTTGCCGTGATTCTCTTGCGAAACTGTTTACCTGCCGGCATATGGGATAGGTTCCAAGGATAAAAGATTACACACGGAGACGTAGCTACGACGTAGCCGTCACCGTCGTCAACGTCGTCGTCGTCGTCGTCGTCGTCGTCGTCGTCGTCGTCGTTTAAACGTACTCGTCTCCCTCCTTTTTTGCTTATATATTTTCCAACGCTACTGAATTCGATCGGCCTACTTTCGCGGCTATTCTACTCGCGTACGGATTATCATTACGCCGAGCTGAGCAGAGTCGATTCGACCCACAACACAGACGCCGATTTCGTCCTGGGAATTATGGTCTCGGTTAGCTGGCCAGTCCCTCTGTGCGAATCTTCTTCGTCTTCCAATTCACTGACGAACAGAAGCACTTTACACAGCCACCTTTGCAGCTATTGCAACACATTACCTACCGGCGATTATTCATAATTCTCCGAAGTCCATTCTCGTGGCTAGACATTTTTTAATGGATCCTTCTAAAGCTACAGCAAGTCTAATCGCGAACCAACAAATCGCAGCAACGTCATCAAATATTTTCTAAGCTTCCTTTTGGTACAGCAAGATCATTAAACATCTGATTATTCGGAAACCAAGACTTCCATTTCTTACTTGGATATTTATATTCTAGATGATTTTTTCATTTTATGCATATAAAATTGATTCTAGTTTTATTCACACTATTTTAGCCACTCAACACTTTAATTGCAGCTGCTTGAATAAAAACGAATTTAGTAAATTTTCCGAGTATTAGACCCAGGATTTTTATGCCAAATAAAAACCTTGTGCATCGATTGCAAGAGACAAGAGCCAGATACACATTTCATTCTTTTTTTAATAATTTCATCAAGTTAGAAATATTGTATTGATTTTTTAAAATTATTTCGATCGTTTGTATTTTTAAGTTGCACCCACTCATTTTTGTCATAAATGATTAAATCCGCTTAAATAAAATTGATGTTGATCAGGACCATTTACCGCTTCATTTATCAAATATATTTTTGATAATATTTCTTATAATACATAATTAATCATCCGAAATTCAAATTAGCTGCGTTGTCGGGAGGTTATTAATCGTCTAAAAAAATTGCATATGTTTGCGGATGTTCGTAGCCGGACCTCGAAAATGTGCAGCATACTGAACTTATTCTTGTGGGATCCCCGACACCCGCAAGCCATTTCTAATTGCTATTGCGAAAAACGTCGGAAGATTGTCCGTGGAAATTGCGTGGAAACGCAGGCGAGCAGCGAAGCGACCCAGTCGGTTGAACATGTACGGCCAGAAGCCGCTCGTACTCGTACTCGTACTCGTACTCGTACTCACACTCGTACGCACGCTCGTGGGAATTAAGTTACCGACCCGCGTGTCCTTCGCGCTTAATTATACCGAGCGTGCCGCCAATCGCATTGTCGGCTCCGCCGCGTTTTATCGTCGAATAAAGAGGGAAGGAAGTATCGTATCGACACAATGAACGGACCTTGGAGATTTCCGCGGTGAGATTCGAGCGTTGCCAGAGGAACGACGGGCAAACTCGACTCTACAGACTGTCGCTGGGAAACCGATCTTTTGCCAATGTTTACTGGATTTTCCCGAATCCTCCAGGGATCGTTGACCCTTCCTCCGAGCCCTACAAATCTTCAAAACATTTTCGCTCGAAAGCAGACAAGAAGTTTTGTAAGTTCTTCCATTGGAACTTGAATCGAGATTTTAAACCCGTTTGCAATGTTCATAGACAACTTTATGTAAATTAGAATAGGGGCCAAATTAGTAGACTGAGGATCTTTAGAGATCTTTTTTTCTCTACTCCATCAGAATAAAGAAAAATTATTACAATGCGGATCTTTGTGCGAATTCCCAATTTCATAGACAACTCCACCAGAATAGGGAGAAAATTAGTAGAGTGTGCATTTTTGTGCAAATTCCTAATTTCGGAAGTAACTCCATCAGAATAAGGGACAAATGAGTAATCTGTAGATTTTTATGTGAATTCCAAATATATTTCACAGGCAACTCCATCAGAATAAAGAAAAACTATTACAATGCGGATGTTTGTGTGAATTCGTAAGAACAAAATGCAACTAGAGTAGTTCGCTAGCGTTATCCACTACAAAATAAAGAGACGAGACTTCAATTAGTACAACAGGAAGACGACAGGTGTGCGCTGTGAAGATCAGGTCAGAAGAGTTGACAAAAAGGAAATTCCGAGGCAGTTAACACACGAGGGTGTAGTTAGCGGGCATTAACTTTGAACACGTGCGGCGGCTCCGGTTTTCAGAAGATTCCGCTATACTGTTTACATCGGGGACTTCCTTGACAGTCCCTTTGAGCGTGATCTTCTTCCGGCAGGGAATCTGCAGGCTGTCTTTTCGGGTTTCTGGAACTTCTGGATTCCCGTCGATGGGAGCGAGCAGCGTTATTTTAAGAGCTAGCGCGCCAAGAAGTATCTCGAATCGTTTACATCTACGAAACTACCTAATAAGTACGATTAGCATTGTACATAATTACCAACTTGTAATAGTGCAATATTAATATTTGTACACTTTAAAGTGATCGACGAGTTCTTGACACTTTCGAATGTGTTCGAGAATTTTTTTCCATTTTATTGACTAAGTGCTTTTTGCCCTGGGAGCACACCGGATTGGCCTGGGAGCAAGGGGCGTGCGAAAAGCAGAAGTAGGCGTGGCTTCAGGAGCCAGAACAATGCCCCACGGGGAAATGCTCGTACCATTCGCAAGCTGTCGACGACCGCGAATCTAATGAAATCGAATCGAATCGAAACAGGGTCGAAAGCCGATAAATACTTTCGGCTAGGGCGAGAATCCGGTGTTCCGTGGGAACAGCTCCGTTGGATTTCCAACAGGTGGTTTATGGAATCCGCTTCGAAGCGCCGCGGATACGAAAGAAATTGGCAAACTCTCGAGTAGCTCTCCAGGAGCCTGGTAAATATTATACCAAGGTTTTCGGGCAGCGGAGAAATCGGAAGGGAATCGAAAGCGCGAGTTTCTCTCCGCGCGGCTTCCGCGTCTACGGTTTTCGAAAAGAATATTTTTTCGCTTCGCCGCGGAGGCACAGAGGGGAGCGCAACTCTGTTTTCTTCGACGGGAAAAACGACGTTTACTTTCCTTTCAACGATGGAAACCGGCGCTCCAGATGAGCCCGAGCGGAGAAAAGAGCGGCTGTACACGTGAAAGTAGAAAAAAATTATTTCTAAGGACGGATGCTGCGAAGCGTCTCGGCTGCGCGCGGGTTTAATCCTTTCGCGAGGAAAGAGGAAAAGGCGACATGCACCGACCAGATGCACCGACCAGATCTGCACACAATATCGCCGTTCCATTTCCACGATTGTCTCCAAATGGGTTACGAGCAAGATCTGTTTCCCCGGTGATGTCCGAGTCCGCAGAAATTCTCTCGAAACGGAAAATACCAGCAAATGGAAAATCTTTTCCGACGGGTACCTGAACCTTTTTCGTATTAGATTGTCACAACAGTTTCCTTCGAAATGTGCAACCCCTTGCTCGTCAGCATACACGTCTGGGTGTATTCAAATATTAAAAGCATTTTTCACAGGAAACTAAATTCTTAGATTTACCGAGACAAGATCGCTAGACAGCGAATTTGATGCATTTAAATTCTAATTAAAATCTGTTATATTGTTTTCAACCTAGTAAAATCATCAAGAATGAAAATCTATTTGACTCCACTTTGTTGCAGTTCAGTAGCAAGAGTAGCTGATTACAAAGAACTACCGTTAGTCACGTGGTCGTCTGTCATTAGCAGTGGAACTAATTTTATGGACTAATTTTTTTATTTAATGGACTAATTTTAGTCACGAGACGCACTTATCATTTAAACCATGATAAAATGATAAGCAGATGGTGGATTTTTGTGCAAAAGAAAAATTAAAACAATTAAACAACAGTATTTTTAATTCCTTCAAACATGTTTACTGTTTTACATCTGCTCTATGAATTTTTTAAATCAATGCATAAGAAAGACTTTTCTCTATAAATTCGGGGTAGTTTACGTACTAGGAAAAATGGTTTAAAACTCGTAAAAAGAAGAACATCGAACTCTTCGCAGTCGAAACTATTCGAAGTCCAGATCCCGCAAACATTTCGATCGCCGGTGATACCAAGATCCCCATTTTCCTAGATTTGGGAAACGCGTTCTCACAGGTCCGTGGTTTTCCGCGAGGAAAATCGCTTGGGAGACCGAAGTCGGCTCTCTGCGAGTATCGAGTATCGCCTCGGGAGGGGTTATAGGTAATGCCTTGGTGCTCGGCAGAGAGCCCTGACCCGATTGCAGAAAATGTCAACACTCTCGTTACGTGGCTGCACTATCGCCGGCCAGGAGCGAGTGTGCACGCACGAAAACGTACGCGCTTGGCAAACGCGTATCGTTCACGTGTGTGCGACGCGAGGAAACACGTGGGTGTATGGGTGCGCGAGCCTCGTTTCCACACACGGACGGGGAACGGCTTCGATGTCTTTAACGTGGCCATCTTGACTTCACTTTCAAACGCTGCTATCGGACTGGAAACGGACCGGAGAGCAAGAGAGAGGAATGGAGAAAGAGAGAGAGAGAGAGAGAACACGACGGGGAAAAGGTGGAACGGGGACGGAACACGGTATACGCGCCGTGGCACCGTGTGTGGCAATACGAGGAAGCCGATTACCCAACGATCCAGGATCCCTCGAACACGGCCAACGGTTACACGCGATTCCGCGTAATTCGACGCTTTGCGTGCCCGACTCGGCCCGTCTCGTTTCGTCTCGTTTCGGCTCGTTTCGATTCGGTTCGACCCTCGAAACCATCCCCCCTTTCCACCAAGCCGATGAAATCGCGCTAATTAGACGATCATAGCCCGATCTATCGAGACAACGTCTATTGAAAGACAGTGGATCCTTATGCAAAATCTGAATTGCAACAAATCGATGTGATATATAAATTGATTTTCTTTCTTAGTATGTTCTACCTAGACCGCGGATTTTATGAATTTGTGGGAGAAGCGGGTGGGTGTGATCCCGAACAATAAAAAGATTACAAGAAAATGTCTTGGGGTGTCGATACATTTCTTCCAACTTAATAAAACCAGTAAAAAATGAAATAAAGTCTCAATTGGTACCTATGTCTTGCAATTAATCTATACGATTTTTATTTTGCATTAACACTTCCGCAGAATAGTTTCTGATTCGGAGGAATATTTCAAAGATTAGAAGAATAATTTCTTGTAAGAGGAAGGAATCTTATAGATATTATACAGATTATACATATCTAGTAAATTCGGTTCGAAATCTGCATCCCGAGGCTAACTCGCTGCTGCAGTGCAAGGGGTTAACGACGAAACCGCTTAACGACGGACATTTCAGGACGCGTCGTTGAGCGACGCATGACTGTGCTCATGAATTTATTTCTCAATTTGCTATAACTTGTGGGAATTAAGACTACAAGCGACAGCGCACCCGTCCACAGTAATATACGTTGAGCAGGAAGACGCATCGATACGCGTGCACGCAGCTATATCGATTCGCTGCACCTGTTTTTCCTCGAGCGAGAAGTAGAAACGAGTAGCTGCGAGGGACGCGCGGTGGAACGAGGAAGAATCTAGAGAAAGGGGAGAGCGAAAGAGAGACAAGATGCCGGGTCTCGAATCTATTTCGGTAGGGCCCTAACCCGAGTGTCATGAGACGGAAGCACTCGGAGGGGAGAAGAGAAACGGGAGAACGAGAGAGAGAGAGAGAAAGAGAGAAAGTGGAAGGGAGAGAGAATTTATGTGTTTGAAGAGGGTCAAGGGAACGAGGGTAGCGACAAGTGCAGCAGAGTCGCGCAGCTGGATGCAACAGGGGGTAAAGAAACGCGTGCATTATCCGGCGCGGCGTTTTCGCGCGATCGAAACTCGATCCTCCTTTCGGCCGACGATAATCGCGATTACGTTTACAGTGCGGCGCGTCGAGGCGGTCGTCAGGTTGTGTGTATAAGCGTTCATGGTTGGTTCGATCGTGTTCGAGAGTCCGAGAACGTGGGAAATTGACCGGCGTCCTATTTTTCGCGGCGCGTACACACCGGATGATGGATAGCGAGAAGATCGACGCGCCGACTCTACGTGAAAATCCACTTTTTGCCGGTTACGCAGAGTGCACACGGCGAAAGTGACGCGTGTCGAAGAGACGAGACACTCGGGCAGAAGCAACGAGCTAGTTCTTTTCTCTTTCGCCGTTGGAGATTGAGGAGAGGACGCGAATCGTTCGGGATTTCGTGTTTGATCCATGATTTTGCATGATGGTCTTTGTCGTTTGGAGCCATCTAGAGAAACTTAGAGGAGAGTAGTATAAATTGGTCAATGTATTTTGAGGAAGAAATTTCAAGAGTTAATAATCGTATTTATGTAATTAGAAATTATGCTTTGAATCTGGATTAACTACATACTATTAGTAAGCTCCTAATTAACTATGATCTACAAACTAGGTCCAACCTAGATGCTGGTCTAAATTCGTCCATGCTCCCCTATTAGACGATGAAAAGAGGTGCGATAGAAATATAACAACAAATAGTTAAGGACAGTAAAAATGAATATTCCAATTTTACTGTGCTATGGGTTGCTAAAAACTTGGCAGCAATCATGTGTAGCAAACAATGAAGAGTACCAAGATAATGAAGAGTACCTAAAACACTCTTCGAACTTTGTTCACTGCTTTGTCGTTTCAACAACGTTCGAAGTACGCGAGTACTCTCGTGATCGGCCAGTAAAACGTTATTAAGAGAACAAATAGAATTTGAGGTTCGCAGGGAAGCGAGTGAACTGAGTTTTACGGTGAGTTTCGCCGCGGGAGCGATGCAGATCCCCCGATCTCGTTAGGGCGAGTGGAAACTGAAAACGGCCGCAGTCGTTTCGGTCGATATTTCGTTCGAAGACTTGGTCTAATCTGTATTTATAATAGTATTGCTAGAAAGTTCGGTCTCTCACTTTCCAACCGCTTTCTAAAAATGTGAAAAGAACAACGGCGAGCACCCATTCCGATTCGCGTTCTAACGGCACGTAATTGTCCGCGGCCTGCGATCGGATTCTCCCGAGTCCTGCAACCTTCGAATCCTGCTAAACCCCGTTTGCAACGTGATACAATACATTGCAGCATTTATAATAAACAATTTTTACAACAATTTAAAAACAAGTTAAAAAACAATTTAACAACAGTGAACAATTTTTAGTGGTGATTCTGACTCACCACTCGAGTGCTAAGGGTTAATTTCCTTTCAACCGAAATAAAATTCTATTTTGTTGCTCTTGATGCATAGCTACCGGATATAAATTTTCTTTTTGATTCTCAATATTTAGAGAAAAGATACGATTTTTTAGGTCTACTCTTCACAGGTTGTTTCCTCCCCGTCAATTAGAATGATTGTTACATTATGCCACACCTAGGATCTACCAAATGCTGCAAGAGTTCTTTTTATAATATGGAATAATATAATATAATATAGAATAATTAATGGCGAAGACATTGTACCTTCGTGTTCTCATCGACTGGGATTGTTCATAGTCGAAGGACTTGCCTCGACGAACTTCGGATAGTTGTGGCGAGCCGGCTTATCAGCGTCTGTTATCGTCGAGCATCGGCGAACGTAAAAAGCTCGTGATCGTTTCAAACGGCCGGGTTAAAGGCCAAGCGTCTCACGCGGCCTACAAAAGGTCGTTAACACTCGAGCGGTGTCTCGTACCCGCGACGAGGACGCTTGTCCTTTGTCGTCGCCGACGGCAGGTACGTTGTAAAAGCGCGACGTCTAAACGATTAACGAGTTAGAAGTAAAACCCGAAGCGCGTCTAGCATAATGTTCGAACCTTTAAGGTCGCGAAACGCGTTCCTCCTCGGCGTGGACTCGCGAGCAATCGCGAAATCGTGTATGCGCGTAGTACGGCCGTGTTACGACACGGCTGTAAATTGTAAGAATTGGGCCACCGCGTGCACGTGTGCCCGGCCGCGACCAATGCACGTACGTATGCAGTATGCACGCCGCACACCGAGCCGCCGCCTGCCTTTTTTTTCGCTTCGACGCAAGAACGCAGGCGCAATTATTGCTAACGCGGATGTCTGGTCGCGATTCGCGAGGCCTTGGCCGGTTTCCCTTTCGGAGTAGCGAATCGGCATTGCTCGCGTGCCGCGAGTAGTTCGGGCGCGCCTGTAGCAAGACTCGTTATTCTTCTTACCATTTCAAGGTAATTGGTTTTTCTCGGTCGGACATTGACCGATAGAAACTCTACTATACCGACTGGTCGATATGGCTGAAGTTCTGCCAGTATCGACGAACGGAAAAGAAGGAAGTCGTTGGTAACGAGCTCCATCGGTAATACAGAAGTCGTATGAAACTACGTTATCGTTACATGATAAGTAGATCGACTCCTGAGAATATGCAACCCGCCAACAGCAAAGAAAATCGCACGTGTGAAGCCTACCTTTGCTGGTTTCCGGCTGAACGTTCTCCGTCTTGATCTCCGCCCTCGTTGCGTAGGGGATGGAGGTTGGCGATGCTTGCGACGATGGAGCTGCTAGTTTTTCTACCCCACGGGAAAAAGAAAGACAATCGTGCGTGATGATGTATATTAAACGGAGTAGGCTCGATGTGTTTTAAGATACTCACCCGCTAGCAAGGGGTTGGCGGCCGCGATGTTGTACCTCTGCCGCCTGCACGAGGCGATGGAGGACGTGGTGGACGTAGGTTGGCTTGCCTCCGCCAGGTCGGCTTGCAGTTCCCGCAGGAACGTGTCCAACGTGTCGAAGGGCTCCTCCCCTGGGACACCGACCATCCCCTCGCCCTCTTCCGCCGGTATGTTTGGGGCGGCTGGCGTCCCCACTAGGACGCTTAATTCCATCGGGGAAAATTCGACCGACTGCCCGGTACTGCTCTCCTAGTGGAGCAGAAGGAGGTGTGTGTCAATGAATGTGTCCAAACGTTTGTTCCAAGCCCTATCATCCCGCTTTTTTCATCGCCCCGCTAGATCGCTACCGCGACCGAGCGTACACGCTTTTCAGTACCAACCTGGAGACATTGCGTCAAGTCGACCATTTTGCCGTCATTGTCAGGGCACCAGAGTAGCTCGTCGTCTATGAAGGGCATGTTTGACTCCTCCTTGGGCACGAGGGTGGAGGTCAGCGTGAGGGTTTGCGATACGGGGACCGGCATCGGGACCCGTACCCTGCGGCGGGGCCTTTCTAGCCACCCCCGCGCTTTCTAACATCCAAAACCACCTCTGAATCGTCCCCACTTTTCGCCTCCTTCCTTTTCCTGCTCCGCAGACCTTTCTCTCGGTTCGAAACTACACGCTGCTCCAATTCCCCTGAAACAAACCCAGCCACCGTTAGCAACCGGCTAACTTCTACGAAAGATAGTGAAATCATCCGAAGGGAAATCCTCAAAATTATCACGTTAGGCGAACTGAGAATCGGAGCAAAGAAACGTTCTTACGATATTTAAACGTATGTCGGGTTTGCAAAGATATTGACCAAAATGACATTAAGCAAAGTATCGATCGAATCAAGACCAGTGCACATTTAAATCGACGCTAAGATGGCAAAGATATCATCGTCGGATGAAAAAAATGATCCAGCCTCTACCACAGGAAATGCATAATGCGAGATCGTAAAGTATTCTAGGCTTACGAGCAGCGCAATAAGAAAATGAAAAGCTACCAGGGTATATAACAGAGCGCGGATGATGAGTTAACTCGATAACTTCCTCGATTAGCCGGCGAAAAGAAAAGAAAAGAAGTTACTTTCTCTCGTTCCGCAGACACGAGCCTCCGCGGAGGGTACCGGGTAGTTCGAGCGTCCGTTCCTCGAACAGTTTTGATCGATCGATCATCATCGATACCGAGAAATCGAATTGATTTCGTTTAATTGCGACGAGCCACGTGACGAGCCCTCGATCGAGTATCGGGGCAACCCGTCGATGCGAGAAGCGACTACGAATCGGACGTTGATTCGTCTAAGTATAGAGTGGCAACGAGGGGAACACGCTCGCTGGCATTTCCATGAAAGTGAAAACACCGAGTGAAAACTTTCTTTCTGGCTCGCGGGTTGTTTCACTTCCTGTGCGCGTAACCTCGCTCTCCCGCCGCCGCGCCGCGGCGCGTTTCTATGCAGCTTCTACGCGTCGCCTTTACGTAATCCTCCTCAGCCCGCAAAAGAAAGTTTCTATCGTTCCATGGAGGTTAACATCCTCTGTTGGGGCTCCCCTACCTATTCAAATATCGCTCGCTCGCCGCCGGAATGCAATTCGGTGCAACGAGCTCGCCCCGTTCTCGATCGAAATCTCCGTGGCAGGTGAAACTCGTGTACGCACTGGTCACCGGTATCCTCCACGATCTCGAGTCAACGATCGCGCCAGATTCCCTATCGATTCCCTATCGAACCGCCTCCAATGGCTTCCAACCTCGTCAACCATTGCTTCCTTTCATTTCGGTAAAGCGTTATTTCGAAAATTTCGTTATTTCGCTTCTGCAAACTTTCTAATCGAAGTAATACACGATTTTAACCCTCATACATTTCTCACAGTGAAAATTCACCTATTTACTGTTTCGAAATATTGTGAAATGTATTTCTTTAAATCATACATGCGTATTAACCCTTTGCACTCGAGTAGTGACTCGGAGGCGGCACTAATAATTATAATTCTTACACTATTACTCAAAATATTTGTTGCATTGTTAAATTTGTATTCAATAATTTACTAAACGTATTTAATATTTTAATAAACTACTGACAGTATTGTACGAGGTATTATATCAGTTTTATACCGATCAAATTAAGAAAATCATACAAAATGGAAATATTTCAGGCCGGAAGAAAAATTCGGTTTTCGAATTAGAATAGCTCCGAATGCAAAGGGTTAAAATACAAGAGATTCATAAATTAAATTTGTACAGATTAAATTTTGAATTATCGTGAAATTTCTCCGATGAATTTTTAATTTACTCTCGCAGAAATATAGACGAAAAATTGAGTACGTTCGACTTCTACACTGGAGGATTAATCAAACTGCATAAAAGAGTACCTTGCGACGATCACTCGCAATTATAAGAGCCATAAAATCGTGAATTCAATTTGAGATTTGAATTTCGCGCCAAAGGTCCCGACCCCGGCAGTGTTGACATGGCAGACACCGGCAGCAGCTCATCCGACGAGAGCTTAGACGTGACAAGTGACAAATTCAACCCCCTAAAAGCACTGTACTCGCCGAAATTGCCGCGCAAACATTTGAAGGCTCCGTTGTACGACAATGTCTCCAAGTTCGAGTCAATATTATCGGGCATGTCCCGTAAATCGAAAGTGCGTATGTCGGCCTAACCCACTGCTGCACCCTCTCTTTGCCGTTATCAGCCGAGACTCTCTGCTCCCGTTCATTTTCTTTCCTTCCAGAAAGACGTAACGAGTGACGTCGTGCAAGGGGAAAGTTCGAGGCGACGATTTTTACCTCATCAAGGTAAGACACGATTACGCTTATCAATCCGCAGCTATCAGTTCCGTTTTCTTCGCTCGAAAAGTGAGGTTATAAGCCGGTCGATGAAACCTTCGCACGGTTCACCAGAGATGGCGACCCTATGAAACTTTGCGTTCTATTCTACTGGCGTTCTTCGATTTTCAAATGATTCTCTTTAACCTGACAAATAAATAATGTTCATTAACCTTTATGTAGCCAACCAAAATGTATAGATTCTTTAAAACCTTTTGTATTTAACATATTTCCACAAATTCTCATTTGAAGACTATAAATTAATATGTGTTGGTAAGCAAAGAATGGACATTCAGAGAAATTTTGTAGGAACATTAACAAATTGTTGAAAGAAATGCAGTAAAAATGGACGCATTTATACCTCGGCAGCTAAAATCTCCAATCACCTGTTAGCTACGAGAAACTAGTGTTTCATACTTCTGTTATACACTTCAAAACGCGTATGTGTTAAAATCAAATTACAGTTGAATCAATTTCAGTACTTTCGTACATACTTTTTGAAAGATTTGAACAACGTGATACGAATAAATCGAGACGTCAATTACTTCTAGTTCAGTTTAGAGTTAACAATCTGCACTAGCTGTGCGATATCTTTTAATTGATCGCAGCAAATGAAATGAAGATATTGAAATGTATTGACATTTCAACCGGACACACATAATATTGAATTATTTCTTACCCATTATTTCTTCGAACGACGATCTACAGCGAGGGAATCGGACGGAAGAATAGGAAACTCGAATTATCCACGGATTGTTGGTTTCGGAAAGATGCGCAGGATGCAGTGCCGTCTAGCGAGCGGTTTTCGCACCTAGGCGGCGTCGGGAGGTCACGGTTTCATTCATGATAACTCGCGCACGTGGTGTCAAATTTCAATACGCTTACGGCGAGCTAACTACGAGTAGCGCACGTACGCGGAAGTAGAATGAGCTAGCCACGCGTGGCCAACGACGGGACCTTTCATTCATTCGTCGTTCGAAAAAGTCCCGGCGAATTTTTCGGCAACAGAAACATTTGGTTATCGGTCCTCAATGTCCCATTGATGCGGCTAGTTTCCGCAAAGCAGCGGCTCTCAAACCGTCTCGCTCGGGACCTTACTCTTTCGAGCGGACTTGTCCGTCCATTGATTCTGCTGATCTACTGGATGTACAGTACCTCCTTATTTATGTACTTTCGATTTTTCTGACCTCTTCTTCTGAAAGGAAAAACGCCGCATGTCACAATTTCAAAAAATTCGAGTTTACGCATTCATTGAACTTTTTAGTATAGGATTTACCAGAAAAAAGTCAAGAAAATAAATTCGAAAGATCAAAGCAAAGCATCAGTGATCAAAACTTTAAACGGCATTGTCTCGAAAGTGAAACATGTGACATGTGGCGTTCTTCCTGACAACCACAGAATTTCGTGTGCAAAATTTGGAAGTAATCGAACAACATTTGCATCGAAGTTTTAAAATTTTCATGATCTCGTACTTCGTCATTTTGTCTCCGCGATAGCAACGGAACAGTTCTTTCGAACAATTTTTTTGTATATGTATTGTAAATTTACTGTACGAATTAACACGTGGCCTGCCACGTGAATTGCACGGTTTTCACCCATCAGTAAAAGCGTCACCACTAGCAATTAGTTAATCAATAATAATAATTCTCACCTTGCCACAGTGGCATCAATTTTATCGTAATTGTTGTTAAGTAATTCCATAGTGTCGGTCGCCGATTACGACCGTGACGTTTAAAGCGGTAAATTGCAACCTTGCCTTCTGTTCCAGGAAACAAAGTTTGTTTTACAGTTCTGTATCGTGAAGATCTAAGGCGATGTTTAAATTCCAGTTTTATCTTCTATATACTACATTCTCGGAGAGTAATTTTCACTAGCTACCGGAAGTCTACTTATACCGAAATTCCAAAATAAATGATTAAATGATGTTGCTGGAGATAGGGTATCGATTCTGGACCAAAATTGCTATCGCTGCTGAACGATTCAACAGAAAATCCTCAATTATTTACCTGTCATTGTGAGAGACTGTTAAACCCGTTACCCTATAGTGCCTATTACCTGTCAATCTATTAAACATGCACGTTATCGATTGATGTTGCACCGAAATAAAACCGTCGCCAGTCAATAGACGATATACAGTGGAACTTCGTTCATCCTCGGTCACACTGGTAAGCTTTCTGGCGATGTTCATTGACGTATCTGATTTTTAGTGTTATTACCGGGAGATGCCAATTAGGTACCTTCCTGTATCTCAATTTCATCCAATCTTATTCTTTCACTGACCAATAGACTGGGGATCTCGACAGGAGCTGAGTACGCATTTTTATTCATTCATATTCCTCCATTCTTTTAATCTGACCACTGCTCCAAATGCCATTACCCATTGTTCTTATAAATGCATAAAATTTGCAGTCTACTGATCCATCAAGAAGGATTAAAAAGAATAAGAATCACAATTCAGAGAATTGAGCGCAATGCAGTATTCGGATGATCGCAGAATTCTGCGGTTCGAGTGATCCAACTTTCTTTGGCTGGTCCAGCGAACTAGAAATCTTCGCTGTTGATCCGCGGAATATCGCGAAGGTCGCGCTCCGGCATGCCCTCGCGAGCACCGGGTTTTGACGCGTTCCGCGAGTCAGCTCGCCTCGTGTTCGCGCGGAATTTGACCTCCGCGAAAGTACGTAAACTGGTGGAAGCCCCCGGCATCGTCTAGCTCATTGTTTCCTTGTTTTCTCGGCCGTCGTCGCCGTGGGTATATCTGCTCGTTCTGTTTTATCGCGTGGCTGCGCGCGGATCATATCTAGCGTCGCGCGAGCATTCGCCGAGACCTTCCCGCGGGTGAGCACGCGCCTTTCAAGCAAACACCGTGGCATCCGCGCGCCGGGGAAGGTCTACCGAAATGTTTCGCAACTGCGGAAGCCTTCGAGCTATGAATATATACAAGCTTGCAGGGTTATCCGATACGTTGCTTCTCTCTCGAACACCGACGCTAGGCATGGTCGCCTAGGAAATTCGTTATCAGAATCTCCATTCATTATTTAACATTTGGACTACCACGATTCCCACAATTGAATACGGAATTACTTAAACGAATTGTTGCGTTCATGTATCCAGTGTAGTAAAGCCAATCTAAGTAAGAAGGTTGAAAGAGTACTCTCAGCATCATGATTCCTAACACTTCAATTTTGATTTCGTTCAACGCTCTATGGCATTTTTGAGGCTGCTTGGTTCTTCAAAGTTCTAAGACACAGTTCGTAAGGTGCTCAGCCCCATTGCTACCTCCACCCATGCTTCTGATCCAGTGCCAAGCGAGGTCGTTAGATTTTAAAGTGCTGCGACCTCGAAAGTCATACTTCTTCATGACCCTCTAATCTTCATACGTAATCCTCCTGCGTCCTGCTCCCACGTTCTAGTCTCACCATAGCTACTTCAAAGTGAGCTGGAAGACCCCTTTCCTCGCGGAACGACCTAACTCAAGCATTTCGAACCATCCGCAATCGGTCAAGGTTCGTAGAGACAGTTCTCGCAAGGTGCTCGGTCCCATCGCTATCTTGAACCATGATTCTGATCCGGTGCCAAGCGAGGTCGGCGTTAGATTTTCAGTGAAAGTGTCGCGACAGACGGCGATCGCCATTTAGCGGGGGACAAGAGTCGGCGACGCAGTCCAAGATTTCCTCCGAAAATCCGACGGGGAAAATCAAGACGGGACATGGTGGAGAGAAGGAGGCGAGAGAAAACGCAAAGTACGAGAGGGGTAGAGAGAAACAGGGAGAGGGAGAGAGAGAGAGTCATGGTAGGTGGTGGAGGGAGGGGTGGAGAGAGCGCACAGCGCGCGTTCGTTCCGTTCGTGTTCCACCGGATACCCCGGGGGTATGTATCTATTGGCCGGCAGCCAATTACACGAGGCAGCCGATAAATCACGGATCCCTGACCCAGTGCAGTTTTATATTTACAGGCGACGATGTTGGTGTGCGCGAAAGAACGGGACAGAGAAAGAGGGTGTGCGTCGGCGAGAGCCGAGCACCGGAGAGGAGGAGATGAACAGAGAAATAGAGAACAGGGGGTAGGAGGTGGACAGGCGCGTGTGCTGGTGCCACTCGCCGCGATGCACTTATCCTCTGTCTCTCTTCCACTCTCTCTGATTCTCTCTTTCTCTTTCGTCCACGCTCGTCACACCTAGGTCGAGTGTAGGGCTCTCGTGCGCGGCGATGCTCTCTCGCGCGACATCGTGTGGAAAGCCGCTGTTGCGAAAGAGAAACAGCGAAAGAGGGAGAGAGAGGAGTCGAGAGAAATGGCGAGGGCTTCTTTCGAAGGGGGTGGAGAGGGGCCGTTGGGATTGTATGAGTGAGTGGGGTGGGGTATAGCGGCGTATACGTACGTAATGCAGCACTTGTTGCGCCCGGGCGTCGACCTCGGACTCAACCCGAGGCTCCGCGCCGGACTGACCGTCTTCTAGACCGAAAATTTTGCACGGTGCATCGTAACCGTCACGCTGCAGCCGCGTAACCTCGCCGAGGTCCTTCGGCTTCCGCTCGGTGCCGTTCGCGGACTCGTGTCTCTTTTTCCTCGCGGCTTATTCTTCTTCTTCTTCTTCTATCGCGTACGCAATACGACAAAAGCATTTCGCCGATCCCCCAGGCCGGTCCTTCTAAATCAATGGACACGAGACCGTGTGCACCGAGGCCGCTCGGTTCGAGAAACGCTCGTTTTCTGCACGGTTTCGACCGCATAACCAGAAGGTGTCTCTTGCTTCTGATGCAACGCGGCGCGACCCAGCGCTGGCTGCATCGAAACTGCATCGTGGATAGAGCTTAGGCATCGTCGTTCTTGGTGGAATTTATGGGAGCTCGATAATCCCTTTCTGTGCAGGATTTTTTATGCGAACCGCCGGTAATTATATGGAGGGGATCGATCATTTAACGCGTTGACCCGTTGTTCAGCGAGTACACGAAATGCTAAATAATTAACTATTCAATCCTTATTTCGATTTTATGGAACCTTTGAGGTTGATACATTGAAAGTGTTGAAACAGTAAACAGATTAAAAGAATTTCAGAATATCAATGTATCAGGTATATTAAGATTATAAAAGGAAGAACGAAACTTCGATTTGGAGGTTCCAATTTTGATTTCGCATAGAAAACATCCAGTTTATCCCTCACACAGAAAGAAACTGATGATCGACAATCGTCCTCGAAGGGTGGAAGAAATAACTCGGCGGTTACGCAACGTATTATCATCTGTACAAGCTTGACAATGAATTTTAGTATAAATTCCAGACGAACGTGTCGCTGGGATAATAATATACATATTGCTGGTAATATCTGCTGCGTTAATATCTTAACTGAACATTTGCATAAGTTTACCGATGAATTTTAGTATAAATTCAAGCAAACATGACCCTGGGACGATAATAAACACGTTGATACTTGCTGTTGTTGTTAAACAATATTTGACTTCACCATATACGATGTCGTACGCAATGTATCTACGGCGAACAGTATTTCAAAGTTTGAGAAATGGAGCGAACATGAGAAACTCTACTCGCTTCCACCGAATTCAATCCGCGATTATAGAACAAATTTCTCGACTTCGCTTATGGTGATCGCTTACGTTTATGGCTATTCTAACGTGAACGTCTCCTACCTTGGAGGAAGACTGTGTCCGAAGCCAGTTCGGGGCCCGCGGATTCGGCGGGACAATGAGAGAAAGAAGGAATGGAGAGCAGACCTCGAGGAGGAGCCGAGCGAATCGGAGCCGAGCCGCGCCGGTTTTATCGCGAAAACGCCGGCATTGTTGAAAGACTCCGGCCGCAAACGATATCGGGAAGAGGATCGCGGGCGCAGCGAGAGTCGCAGCAGCACTTGTTGCGTCCGGACGTCGACCTCGACTCAACTCGAGGCTCCTCCTCAGCTTCGGTCGGCCTCCGAACGCGCCGTCTTTTCAGGATCGAATACTCTGTTCGCTCGCCACGACGGAACACGCTGAAATAGGATCCAGAACTTGACCGTGCAAGAAAACGCGGGCTTTGAAACGTTCCGACGATGGTTCTTGAGTTTTCGAGGAACCCCGGAAGGTGGACGTTTCAGGGTGTCATAAATTAGCGTGTCTGCGACCTCAGGGCACAGTCGTCCTCTGGAACATAGTCGCTTAGGATGTACGAGTGCGTTGGGCAGCAACGTTCCGATCAATTTTTGGGAAATGAAAATTTTTTAGGGCAAATAAAAACTTCTCCTCTTTAATGATTTCGAGAAGTTCCAGATGGTACATCGTTGCGCCTAAATTTTCCTAATTGTTTTTCCTGTTTTAAATTACATCTGATTTTGTCGTAAAAGCATAAAATCCAAAGTCTGATTGTTACTTAATTGCTAATGAATTTTGCACCTTATTTTATAATCTGGTTCATTCCAGAACGGATGCTACTAATTTTATGACTAGACTGCGGATTTTATGCATTTATGAGAAAAATGGGCACGTACAATTTAAAGCAGTGGACATCTTGCGAAAATTTTTTATTTTGCATAAAGATCCGCAAGCCATTTATGACAATCGGTCCATCTTTTCAAGATTGAACACGAAGAGGGTTCTAGCTCGCTGAAATAGGATCCAGAACCTGGCGGTAGACCGTCGAGAAACTTTTACTCGTCCAAGAATAATCGAGAATAATCGTTCATCTTTATCTCGACTAGCGGGTGTAAGAGGGAGAAGCGAGGTTTTCCGAGTGCGCAAACAATTTTTCCCCGACCTAGCCCAACGAGCCGCGTATCGGAGCAACGATAACGACACGCTCCTGTCGGGAACGCTGCTCGTGGCTGCAAACGACGCAGTACTCTCGTTAAGATTACGCGAATTTAATCAAGGTTTACTGTACGCGACTTCTTCGCTATTTCCGAGAGAAAGTTTTTCCTTAATGCGTTTCTTTATTAACACGGTGCCAGCTGATCTGGCTGGGTGAACGTCTGGTACCTTTTTCATATGAATCACAGTCAAAGGACGCTACTGACAATCTCAATACGAAAACAAACATTTGATCAGAATCGCCAGACTAAGACATGTCTACCCACTCTACCTTCCCCTTCCACGACGCTACTCCCCACGCTTCCGCCACGGCCCGGTCACGTGACGCGTTTTGTCTCTGTCGTGCATATGTCACAGTATCACGTAACTAATCCGCTACTGGCTGGGAAGGGGTAACTTTGTCCCCTCAATTCGAGTCAATTCAACATGTTCTGCCGAAGGATTACAAGATTCTTTGAAGAATTTTTTTATCGTTCCTCAATTTTCGCGAATAATTCAATTACTTCGCTACCGCGTGATCATATGCATATCGCACAATGCTGTCGTCAATATGTTTATTTCACCACTCATATAAAAAACACACACGACAGGACATTGATCGACATAAAAGTAAAATTGGACAATCTGAATAAAAATTGAAGATACCACCTTAAATATCAGCTCGGTAAAATGATAAGAAATTTGATAGTATTTCTTGATCGAAATAGTTCACAAAATGTGCATTCTAAAATCGGACAGTCCATATACGCAGCAACCTAATACGATTACGATTTAGGTGATAGTGATGATAATTGAAGCTAGTTCTCAAATAAAAGGGAGAAGACAATAAAGTATATAATAAATAGGCGTTTCGTTATGGTCTACGCCGTCAAGGCTTGCTCTACGTTCGAGGACCATTCCTAGGGCAGCGTTCAAGCTTCCTAGGCAGGCAGGAACGCGGTGCGAACCACCAGCCACCGGCGACCAGCAACAGCAACAGCAGAACCGAGTTGCCAGTCGTTCGCCCCGAGTAACGGAATACACGTCGTCGTGCTGCTGCCGATGTTTTCCCTTCGATTCCCCTGCTGTCGCTTGATATTTATTCGCGCGCGAGTCCCGGCCTCCGCACCAGCTCCTTTTGCTTTCCTTTTCGACGCCTCGACCGCCTCCCCGGCCTCTAATTAATGGCTCTTATAGTTAATGGACAGTGGCCTCTACGCGCCAGCTCCTGAAAATTTTCATATGTTCCTGTTCAACTCGAAGTTCGAGCTTTTCCAAACTCCCGCTGCACGCGGTTAGTACGCGGCCAAGTACCGAGTTGTTGGCAGAGGACTGACCAATTAGCAAACTGGGCTGAAGAGTGGCAAACTTTCCGGTGCTATCGAGCGAACAGTTTACTTGATGTAAGCCAGATACTATGGAGAATTACGTTTACGTGGATCTCCAACTTCGGAGTTGTTGGTACGGTCCAATATCATTAGGCTGCGGATCTTATTGCAAAATAAAAATTGTTTGCATCAAGAAATACAAGTTTCATTCAACTTTTATGGACCTGATACATTGATGTTCCTAAATTCTTTTAATTTATGTATTGATTTCACTCAATAAAATTTTCCGCGAAGAACTAGATCATATATCGGTGTCTCACGTACTGCGAAAACAGTTGTTGAATTGAATTCGAATGAAAATAGCCAGCTATGTATCAGCATGACAGCCTCAAGATCGCGAATCCTCCGTCGTCTTTGAAGAAAGAATTCCGAGCCCAATGGAGCGCGATAAAGACGCGGACAACTTCCGCTGTCCCGTTTTCTACGGCGCAGAGTTCTCTGCATACTCGGAGAAGTCAAAATGTCCCAGACATCGGTTTCATTAGAAAACGCGACACCATTCCTCGCCTATCGTACTCTCTGCAGCCGGACACGGGCTTGTACTCTAAGAGGTTAACGATCCTCGCGAGAAAAGCGTCCAACTTTCATCAGTTTCATTCGCAGTTTGCTCTTCTGGTTGGGTTTGATACGGTCAATTCGCCCGACTGACCAATCGTTCTTCGAAGAATGTATACTATTTCATCGATTTCCTCTACATTTTATTGCTAATTAGATTTTCGTTGTTCCTTTAGAAGGTATAGAGTCAAGTGAATTTTAAATTCTTCTTTTATCGGATAAAAGCAGAAGGTGCACAATATCGAGTTAGCCAAATGTTATTTGGTTCTGTTAAACTGAAACAAAATTCTAGTTCTCTGTCATCCACATTTAATGATTGCGGAATTATTCCTTGGAATTTATAAACAACAAAGAAGTTCTAACGCAGAAGATGTAAGGAAAATCGTAGCGCAAGGGGTTATTATCGGTAAAGATCGGTTTCGACGAGTAGATCGACGAAAGGAGAGATCTCGCATCGATTTCGGACGGTGTCGATCGTCGTTCGCGGTTTTCGATCGCGACACCCGGTAGACTGGACGATCCAATTCCTCGGCCGTCGTGGTGTGCACGTACCGGCGGCTCTCTCGACCTATCCTAACGTAACAGATGACTATCGAGCACGCCGAAACGGTAGCGTTTCTCACCCTCCCGGTGTCGAAACGCGCGCGGCGCCTCTTCGGCTCTCCGCCTCGCCTCATCTCATCTCGCCTCGCCTCACCTCACCTCGACCCGTCTATATTTTCTCCCTTGTCGGAGGAAGAAGTCTTTCGACGAAGAGGAGAAGAGCGGATCGATGAGCTACGCGCGCCGGTCCTCGTGCGAAGCGCGAGGGCCCGCGATATCGTCGATCGAGACCCTAATGAAAACTTCGGGGAACAAACGATCGGAAACTTGCTAAGAGAACTCTAGAGAGATCGACTAGGCTCTAGGGAACTCTCTAGGACTCGAACTTAGAAGTCTCTAAAGTCATTTCTTCCCAGTTGACCGCTTGCTTTCATCGCGCCGTGACGAAATTGTTTTTGCATTGTAGATCGGAAATTGAACACGAAGGTCTGCACAGAATAGTTGCATATACTCATTATCTATCTCTCATTGCACCTGTTATTTACAAACATGTTCACGATCAGTTTTCAAGCCTATATAGATTTTGTGCCTCTCAATCCATAAAGGCGAATTCACTCTTCGCCATTTTCAATGAACATTGTGAATGAATCATTCATGATAGATGGAAACTGGAGTATTTATGCTCTAACACATTGACTGCAGTCTGCATGTATGGATGACGGAATTATTTGTCCAGATTAACACAGGGAGACGTCACGGATTTCGTGCGTCAAACTTGATTATTTAACATACGTAATAGCAACCTAATTTTACATTGATTTTCACTGATTGGTTGATGATGACACCTGATCCTAATTTTGGGGATCTACAATTTTTTCATTGAGCTGTCGAGCGATACGAAGAACGAATTCGATTTCTAGCAACGACAAACACGAAGATGCGCAATTCAATTAGGATGTTGCCCTAGACGATGACGTCGCCAACGAGAGCGATTCCGAATTCAACGGCCGGCCGATCTACTTTTTCCCAGCGCGCGGCGCTCCTCCGCGTCTCTCAGCGCCGCTCCGTGGTAAAAGTGATTTCTCCTTTCTTCTGGAATCTCACCGAGCCTCTCTACGACCGGGGCTTTCCTACCGGAGGTTCTCCGACAACCTGCCGCGACCTAATGCGTCGGAAAATTCCTTGTACATCTGCAGATCGGCAGAAAAAACGATTAGGACTCTCTAAAATCCAATGGAACCGTCCATGGAATCGTTCATTCGACTTCGACAATAAAAATTTCTGAAAAGACAAAACTTTTTTTGAGAAAAAAATATGTGATTCCTCAGACGATAAAAAGCCTGACGATAAAAGCCCATTGAATCAAATTTCGACAATTGCTTACAAACGCACTATTTCTCAACAAGTTTCGAGATTTCTTCAAAAAGCTCCCGGCGAACAGTATAATCCGCATGCAGCGCGGTGTCCGCTATGTCCGAAGTATCCCAAAGCTCTCGAGGTCCAGGGCGGAGCAGACTCGAAGGGCTTGAAGGGCCGGCCGGCAGAAGTAACAGTATCTAGGCGATAGTTCGCGTAAAGCAGGCTGGTTCGCTCTCGCGAGCAGCGTTTCCTCGCGCGAGACACGGTTTCGCCTGTGTTTGTGCGCGTTCGCGTGTACAGACGAGAGCCAGTGTTCCTAAGCGCTTATACACAGATATATACACACGTGCATACATACACGTGCGAAAAAACGCGTGTCGATGGGAGCTCGTACGCGCACGTGCAACGTGCAAGTCGGTGGTACGTGTCGCGTGCGCGAGTGTTCCCCCGTTTGCGGTCGTTTGTACGAGTCGGAGGTTGTGTATTGGTGACCGGTGTCGGTGTGTCTGTGTGCATGGAGAGGTCTGGTGGTTGCTCGACTGCCTGCCTGCCTGCCTTGCCTGCCTTGCCTGCCTGCCTGCCTGCCTGTTCTGCCTGCCTCGGCTCGGCTCTGCTCTCGGGTGCGCTGCCCGCCAGGACGTTGAACCCAGCGCGACTCAACCTGGGGATCATCCGCGGGTACAACCAGGCCTACTCCTCCTATCTCTCCTCCTCTCCCACCCCTCCGCCCCTCCAACAGCCTGGCCCCCTTCTCGCCGAGCCACTGACTCCTCTCCTCTCTCGCTCTTTCTCTCCACCCCGTTCTCTCCGTTTTTCCCACCTCCTTCTCTCCTTTCCTCGCTCGATTCTCTCGTTCTCGGCCTCTCGCCGCTTTTCCACCTCCTTCGATACAGACGTCTCTCTACCTTTTCCTCTTCTTCTTCTTCTTCGTGGTCTGCTTCTTCTTCTTCTTCTTCGTCGTCGTCGCCGTCGCCGTCGTCGTCGTTCTTCCTCCTCGATGTCTCACGATATTTCGTTCCCCGGCACCGCGAGAAGAGGGTACCGCGGCGCCCCACCCGCCCCCCTCAGTGTACACGAACATTCTCCAGGGGCCGTCGTACCCACCTGCACAGGATCCTCTCCTCCCTGGCCACTCGAAGTGCTCCTTCGCACGCACGGTAAACATTTTTGCAGGTGAACACGTGAGATACGCTGCACGGCCCAGCATCGAGTATATCCAGACTAAACGCGGGCCCGAGTTTCCGGGCCCCGGTTTTAAGATCGTTTTCGAAGGATCGAGTACCCGCGGGGATTGCTGGCCCTTAGAGGGTGAACCGAGGCCCGACTCCGTGGATCTTGGGACCAGTTTTCTTAACATCGAATTTCGGAGAAATTTCAATTTCCTGAACAGATCGCGATGTTTATATAAATGATCGAGAATCGAGTAGCAAAGAGAGAGTTTCTTGAAACATCGGGACGAACTATACCCCAATTGTTAACACTAAACCTACCGAGCACTAAAAAGTGATTAAATTATTTTAGCTTAGAAAAATGAGAAGGCTATGATTATTTAGATCTCGATTATTACAATATGCGCTTGGATAAAGACAGTTATCGAATCAATTTTCATGTAAGAAACTTGTGGTGGGCAGTGATAGGTTTAGGTACGTCGCGAGATGGCAAAACGTCATCAAACAAAATGTACAAAATCGATCTCTATTAAAAGTTTCGGTCTATAAAGCTCGTCTTTAAACCTTGGAACACGCGACAAAAGTTTCCAACCAACCAACTCTGGACTCTCTTGTGCTGGGTGATTATTAACGATTAAGTAAATCTTGTGAGTCCAGTCACGAAATAAGCCGCAAGGTAATAGGTCGAACATGAATGCATTTTTAGCAGTGTTATCAATTCGATTTAGATCTAGCCTTTGAAGTTTCCGAACTATCGTAAATTATTAACAATGTCTCGAGAACGTATTCGTATTTACAATTATTCGTCGTGTAGATATGTAAAGAATTTCCGAAATAATTTGAATAAAAGGACGAATGCGTGTATCTAATCTAACCAAGAAGTTGGAGAATTGTTTATGACGTCTGTGGCGAACGTGTCCTACAAACAAATGCCTTGGATGAAACTTGTGTTGGTTTATCAAATTACCTTGGTATCAGCAGTGGCATATCGGTAGCGTAATATCGTCTTATTAAATTACAATAAGTAAGTAAACTAACTAATTCGGGGAAGCGACTGGTTGCAGATTTTTCCAAGACCTCAGTATTTAGATTTGATATAAATCATATCCTATATACATATTTTTTTCTAGACTGCTGATCCTTATGCAAAATAGAAATTTTCCAAGTCAATTGCAGAGAACAAAAGATGAAATAAAAATTGATTGCTTCGTTTGATAATTTCAGGTCGAAAATAATACAGAAACATTGTCAACGCTAGGTTTAGGGGACCCGTCAAAATGGCGGGTTCTAATATTTATAATTTGCGATAATTGAAATTTTGAAGTTAGCTACATGTATCTATAGATTTTATAAATTTCAGGGGCGTTTTATTTCGATTTGCAGATTTCTTTAACATTAGGTTTACGGAGCTCTAGAAATACCTATTTCACATTATTTTATAAACATAACAAGCATGTGTCTATACAAATTTTTGGCCATTTTTCCAATAATATATACCCAAAGAAATAAATTTGCTAAATAATTCCTCAGGGAACCATCTTTACAATCTTAATAATTGCAAATTAAGAATATTAGAACCCGTCATCTTGACGGGTCCCGTAAACCTAGTGTTAAATTCTTTAAAAATTCCGTTCGATCGACAGCCCTCAACGAGGGGTGGAATTCGCGAAACCGTGGATCTTCGCGATAAACCTAGGAGTCGTGTCCGGGAGAGAAAGAGAGAGCAGCCAACCGCGGAGTATCAGCATCAGCATCAACATCAGCAGCAGGAACAGCAGCATGATTCAGAGGTGGAGATTCCGAGATTCGTCTGACGAGCCTCGAGGACGGATTTTCACGAGGACGAGCGTCGCAGGAGAGCATAATGCCGAGGGACGTTTCGCATAGCACTCGCTCCCGACGCGGTTGCGATCCTAACGGTTTCATCCGCGGTGGCTCGCGCGCACGTGAACGCGCCTGGGGCGGTGCGGAGCGGTGCGGAGCGGAGTGAAGCGTTATCTGCTCTCCGCGGCGACGTACAGCGAAGATCGGAAAAAACCGGCCGGGGGAAAGCAGGAAAAAATGACGGCACGTCGGAGGTGGCCGAGCGCTTCTCTCCTCCTCCTCTTCCTCTTCTTCATCTTCTCCTCTCTTTCTCCGTGCCTCTTTGTTTCGCTCTCTCCCGTTTCTCGAGCGCGCCAGATCGTTCGGGCCGATTGCATCCTCGCGTGGAGAATGAGGACCGACAGTGGAAAGCGACCATCGTGGACGATGGAGGCGCAACCCTTTCGTGCACCCAGTAAACTCAGTAGTCGGCGATGAACCTTTTGCAGCCTTTCGAGCCAGAATCGACATTGACTTTTGCACCAATTCTTTATTTAATTGACTCACATTTGTTGGGAAAATAAACTGGATTCAAGGATGATCACAACTTGGATATGACCTGTATTCTGTACGCGTTGTTTTAAAAGGGAAAACACATTCTTTACACATATACTTTATTATATATATTGAAGTGTTAATTCGGCAACGCCACAGTGTATCCGCGTGATTCACAATGTAGTACACGAACAGTAAACTTCTACGGTGCTAGTGGGACCTATACTTCGGCTGGGCCTCACCGTCCCTTATACCTGAACCCTTATACCTAAGCGCAATGGCATCGTTGAATTCCAACAACATTATATTCAGCAACAATGCTACAATTACATGATACGTAAGAACAATTGTAGTGTTTAGTAGAGCTAAATTAATTTTGCAGCAAGTTCTGGATAAAAGAGGTTAGAACATGTACAGAAAAATTGAAAATCTCCAGAAATCCGAAAAAAATGCAAATTTCTCATTGATGTTTGAAAGATTCGAGTTCCATAAAAATTCAGTAGTGAGATATTATCGAAAGCAATGTTCTTAATTTTTATCAGATTTTTTAGTAGAGTGGATCATAATTGATAAAATAAAAGATCGATTTTTTTTGATGTTTCGAAAATTTCTCTGTTCGATGTAATGTACATTGCACATGTCGGTAAGAATTTCGTCTAGCACAGTGACCAACTGCCTGTTCCATTATCCGAATAGCTGATAACACTGGAGGCTCAAACTAATCTGATAAGTTCACATTGTTCTCTCCTCGTCCGTCTCTCCAGGGGTTGAAAGAAAATTTACAGGGTTCGACAGGCTCTGTACATTCTGTTCTACGTTGTACGGGGGTGTGGCGTAGGCAATAAACTCGGGATGACTTCACGAGGGAATAATCGTTCGATCGAACCGCGCTGGACCACCTTGTCGCTCGAAGGCGAACGTGTTTCCAACGTTTATCGCCTAGAATCGTTTGCAGCGTCTAAGTTTCCCAAGGTAGATCGAAAGTGAACGCGGTGTCGGCCATGGGATCGTAGAAACTTTCTTTTCGTTACTTCCTACCCTTCCCTGATCTATAACTCGATTCAGATAATTAGCTGCGATGCGACCAAGTTTGACGTGTCCCAGTCCATGAACAGATCGTCGATGTAGTGCGTTCATAGGGACAAGTATGGTAGACAATCTAACATCCTACTTGAACTCATACTTCGAATGTTAGATTTCAAACTCTTACCATCCCTTATTTTACATTTGATAAGAATTGCGAAAAATATTGAAGAGGCACGATGATGAGTACCCTGGAGATGTTTGATCCACGATACGTTGATAGTGTGGATGCATGAAATTGAGTAGATAAAATACAAAATTGTTGGACAATTTGAAAAATTGAAGATGTCAATGTATGATTTCTTTTCTATTAGGGGAAGAAATAACATTCAATTTAGCTTCTATTTCTTGCAAATGATGCAGACAATTTTTATTTTGCATAAAGATCCGCAGTCTAATTGATCCTCTGAACGGTTCGGATAAATACATTTCCAATGCATCGGGGAGGAGTCTACGTCGCAGAGAAGCGTTCGATCAGCTCGAGATCGCGTATCGAGGAAAGAACGGGCCGCGGTTGCGATCGGCAGGCGCGTCGCCTTGATTAGTCACGCGTGTGCACGGCGAACGAAGCAATTTCTAATTTCACCGGCGTGCGGAGTGAAGCGGAGAGTAGAGGAGGAGAAGATGGAAAGAGGGGGCGTCCGAGCGACTCTGTACCCTTCGAAAACCGGTGGAGGTTCCTCTCGGCGGGTCTCTAGACGGGGGCACGTATTTTTACCGGATTACGAGCTCGCCAGCCGGAGCCAGCTTGCCGGAGCCAGCTCTAAAGCGTGTTCAGAGGTTCTCTCCTCTGTCGAACCGGGTGGCTTCACTCGCCTTTTTATTTTTAGAAATCTCTCGCGCGCGCGTTGCTGCCGGCCGAGCAGGCGCTCGTCGTCGAAAAATTTTCCGCGTTTAGGCCTCTCGGCAGCCTAGAGTAGTCGCCTCGACGCCGGAGTGGAATTGGATCGCGACGATAGTGAAAGTGGCGCGAGCGCGCCGCGCACGCGGAAAGATAGAAAGAAAGGTGGAAAAGAAGCGAGCGAGCCAGCAACAGCAAGAGTAAGAGCGTGAGCATGAGCGAGCAAGAGCGACCACCACGGAGCGCAGCCAAGTGCACCTTAAGGTGGATGAAAGTTATCGGAGAAAGCTAATTGCCAGCGTCGAATCCCGATCCGCCGCCGTGAGCGTCGACCGTCGCGTCGGCTCGAACTCGACTCGTCTCGACTTGAATCGACCTGGTGCGACCATTCGCGAGATCATCGAAAGCAACAGACTCACTGTCGTCCGCGATCACCTGGACCTTTGTCAGAACAAAAATCATGATCGGACGACTGGGGATCTTGCGATATAAAAATTGTCTACATCAATTACGAGAAGAGACCAAGTCAAAATTGTTTTATTTCCGCAATAACTTTCATTAGCTGGTCACAATACATCGATATTTTACAATTCTTTTGATCTTTCTGTTGCCTTCAAATTGCACCCACTTGTTTTTGTCAGAAATTCATAAAATCCGGTCTAATGATAAGATCGATGCAAATTTTCACTGCTGTGTGCTTCTCCTGCTCATCTTTGTCAAAAATGCATAAAATCACTTCGTTCGAAGAGAACTTGGAATTTTTGGTTCTAAGAAATTAGTCGGTTCTAAAATTTTTCTTTTTACCGCTATCTGCACATTTTTGTCATAAAATTACGGATACACAAATGTATCGAATCCGTCTACCGATTCGTCCGAAGAAGTTCTGAAAGTTTTGGAAAAGCCATAAGTGCCAGAGCCCACTGGACGGCGCAGTGCAAGTTGGCCGGCGTCATTCGCGCGCGCCGTTGCACACCAGCGAAACGAGTGCATTGGTGTGCACCGCGTGTACCGCATGCACCGCGTGCATAGGCAGCCTTTACGTAACTCCGCGCCCGTTCCTCTTTCCGCTCCGCTCTGCTCTGCTCCACGTCGGCCAACGCAGGGCCGAATCTACCGTACACCGGCCCCCTTTCCCACTTCAAATTCGAGACACAAAAATCACGTTCGTAGACGACGACGACGACGACGAATACTTTCGCCGTCGCGACTATAGTTAACGGCAATTCGTCTGCCGGGAGAAAATTAAGCGGCGACGTTCGCATGTGCACCTTCTCCAGACCGAAAGGTAATCTATCGTAATCAAATATTTATAAGCGGCGACCGCTGATGCATCGTTGATGCATCGAAACCAGTCGCTGCCTTTCTATTCCTTCTCCTCGACCGTCGCCAGTGGGCTTTCTAACCCTTTACCTAGCTTCACTTTCGGTTTGATCCCTTCGTTTTCGATTCGAACCCTTCGCTTTAAGCCTTAACCCCTTGCACTATAAATGAAGATTTTGAGCAGCATCTGCTAGACACGTGTGATTGAAAATTCAACATTTCTTCCGACAATTGTATTAATTTACAAAGATATACAAAAATATACAAAGTCGAATTCTTATAAATAGACATAGTTATAAGTACATTATGGGGAAATCAGTTCGCAGTTCTTGCTACTAAAATTAAAAAATGTGGTAAATATGTGTGGGTCTTAGAAATAGTATAACTTGGGTGATGTTCTTATCATTAGTGAGGTATTCACTTAGATTGCTAGGGATAACCAAACGACGTCTTTTAAGGAGAAAATGAAAAATTGATTTTCGAAATTTCGGCCACGTTTTGGCGATTTGGGCGACCGGACGTCGCTAGCGAGATAGTTCCACACCACGGAAGAGCAAAAGAAGCAGAGCTGGAAGCACGATGCTATCGGGCCGCTCCTCTGCACGCTCCGCGCGAGGATGAACGATGATTTGTCGGCGAACCGACGAGGCGCGAGAACCACATAAATTCTTATTAGCAGGCCGTTATCGCCGCCTGGAAAAATCTGCCAGGATAAAGCCCGATCCGCGTCCACTCGTTAGAACGATAACTGTCTTTGCTCCTAGGCGAATGCAACCACCCCATTCTCTTTATCCCGGCGATGATCGATACCTTGCTCTTTCTCCGTTGTTTCGTCGCGGTCCGACAACGATCCATTTTTATCCCACAATTTTTAGTCTATTGTTTAGTCAGCGGTTTTTTTTAACTGTTTGCAGAACCCGTGACCGGCACAAAGTATGGACGAAGTTGGATCCTAGAAGGGAGGAACGTCCTCTCAAAAATGCAGAACGCCATCGGACCACTCGGTCTGCTCTACGAGTACATGGAGAATCGGACACGAGTCAAGGTACGTCCCCATAGAATTTCTATAGAAGCAGCTGACACAGTAGAACCTCCATTAGCCGATGTAAACAGGGAAACATTATATAGTAGAGCAATAAAAGATCACTTAATTACAATGCTGGACTCGATCTTCATTGGTTTAAGCTACGAGATTCTACCATGTCCCAATTTTATCGATCATTTTACGCTAAAAGTAGCATGAGTTGCCTTATGAAAACGAGACACGACAAAGAAGAATTTTCATTTAAAGCTCGATCGCGTACAGACAAGTACAGAAAGCTTGCAAGACAATTTTCAGGAATTTACAGGAGATCTGAACAATTTCATTGTTGATCGTGAAGGGACTGTTCTAGTCCAATCGAGAGAGTTCGATGATCAGGATTCTAGACGAAAAAGGGAAGCACCTTTCCCTCGACTAGCAACTGTGTCGGATCGGTGACGAAGGCGAAGAGGAGAGAGGGAGAAAGCACTGCCACGAAAACAAAAAGCGAGGAGACAATTGCCGGTGTGTCTCGACCCGTTGTTCTTCACGAGACAGGGACAGCGAATTCGGGGGTTGTCCTGAACCCGAACCCGAACCCGGCACCGTAAACACCCACGTGTCACCCATTTCTGTCTGACCCGTGGTATTGTACGCGCACACACACGCACACGCGGCTGACACACTTTCGCGACAGAGAAAGACGGAGAATAACAGAGAAAGACACGTGCGGGCATCGGTATCAGCTAGTCAGCCCTTCGAAGGTGAACGAAAGGGCCGGAAGGTGTACTATACAGGGTGGTCCTCCTGGAGACGGACACCTAAACTTCGCCTTTGATTTCAACAGTATAAACAAGTCTGTACGGTCTCGTATAAACTAACTACTTAAGAAAGTAACTAAAAACTTATAAAAACAACACGAATGTGCCTATCCAAATTTTTAGTCACTTTTTTATAATATGTACCCAATTAATTTAATTCCTCGTGGATGCATCTTCACAATCTCAACATTCGTAAATTAAAAATATTGGAACTCGTGAACTAAGCGTTAAGAATTTTTAATTTTATAACCCTAAGCTCATAAGATTTATATTTCGTGGGTGAAAGAGGCTCAGAGCAATGTTTACAGTGCAAGAAAAATTGGTGTATACAGTGAACCGGATTAATATTCGGACGCTCTAAAAAAGATGATAACTTTTTTAATATTGTACTATACGATTTGAACTTTTTTGGGAAGCTAGAGCAATTAGTTTGTTACAGGATGTGAAAAAAAATTTGTTCAAAAATTGCAATAGATCGGAATTGTAGAAAAACTACTAAAAATTGCATTTTACACCTTTTTTATGTGGGCCTATATTGAAAATTTAAAAAGTAAGTTTTATAGATCTGTGTGAATTATATGCACTCTGAAAGTTTCATCGAAATCGGTTGATGCGGGACAAACCGACAGGCATTGAAAGATGTAAGAATCCTTAGATTGATTGCAATTAGAGGCTGAAAATCGTGAAAATCTGCAATTCTTACCATTTTTAAACGTTTGCAGCTCATTGCAACAGATTTTGACGAAATTTTCAGAATATGCTTGACACAGATCTACAAAACATATTTTTTAAATTTTCAATAGGGCCCACATAAAAAAGTTTTAAAATGCAAGTTTTAGTTCTTTTTCAACAATTCCGATCGATTGCAATTTTTGAAAAAATTTCTTGTCACATCCTGTAATAAACTAATTGCTCTAGCTTCCCAAAAAAGTTCAAATCGTATAGTACAATATTAAAAAAGTTATCGTCTTTTTTAAAGCGTCCGAATATTAATCCGGTTCACTGTACGTAAATTGGGAGATGAAGGAGTTTCATCAGAAATGAGAACGCACAAAAGCCACATGAAACTATTTTAGCTGTAGGAATTGATTTTTCGCGAATTTATTGATTAAATTTGCAAACGATAAAAATACATCGCACTCTCGAAAGTACATGTTCGATATGAGGAGTACATAATTGAGATGTAGAACAAAGTACAGCTAATATTTCAACACGCGAGGAAGAAGACGGAAAATGAAGATTCGAGTAGGTAACGTCGTAGGATGATGTTCTGGGGTTAAACGGAGAAATAAATCAGTATTTGGGTGGCGAGTCTCCCGATCGATGCGGAGAGTTAGTGTTATATGCAAAACTAATACCGTCACGACCAAAGGAGACATTTAGGTGGCTAGCTCGGGGTGGACCACCCTGTAGAGCACGGAGGGAGCAAAAGAGGCGGCTAACTGTTCGGGTCAACACACTCGTCTCCATGGAGACAGCCGAGGCCCTTCTCGCCCTTGATACGCCCCTGATCGTTCCCTTTCTTCGCCTCGAAGGGTCGAGTCGGTCCGAAAAAAGGCTAGCTCTACTCGTTCGCGCAAGCCTTGAAAAGCCCATTTCGGGAAGAGCCACTCGCCGGGAAACGCCGCTTTCTTCCACCCTCTTCCACCCTCTTCCACCCTCTTCGCTCCTCTCCTCTGGCCTCGAGAGGAATATGGAGGAGCTCCGCCGTCGATGCGATCGCATCCCCCGAAATTCGGGTAGTAGTGCAAACGCTTTATGTCAGAGGAGGGTGACGCGTTCCCTGCAGCGTGGAAAATGTTTTGGCTCCGACGAATCGATGCCCGGCTCCTTCCCGAAGGCTACCGTCGCGTCGCTTAGGGGAGGGCCGCGATCATGCTTGCTGTCGTACTTAAGGGGGTCCTCTGGCCTGGAATCTCCAACAAACCGATTTTTCTTTTCCTTGCATTTTCTTAACCCCCATGTCCTATAATCAACATTTTTTTTCGATATTCAACAGTATCTTTATAGTTTCATCCCTCAAATTAATCCATGATCACCAGATTGCAGATTTTATGCATTTTTTTATTATACAATATTTATTATAGACAATTATGAAGACATTGAACGAATTGAAGAATGTTATTAATAATGTTAGTATGTTTTCGACTTCGACATAAGTGTTGAAGCACGCGTCTACAAAAGGATCTCTTCGAATTCTTAAGAATAGCGAAGCTATGGATGTTTGCAGAACGCAGTACGCTAGTCAAATGAATTTTAGATACGCTGTTATTTAAGATCATACTACGCAGCATAGTATTCGAGGAGTCTACGACTTTCCTTTGTGAAATTGTTTTAGTATTTCATAAAGGAGATGTTGTATTTAACCCAAGATTCTAACAATGAAGACGAGCGGGCATGAGATGAGTCTCTTGGCAAAAATAAGTGAAAAATAAACCAATAACATTTGTTCAGTTAAGGCTTTGGAGAAAAAAAATGTTTTCATCCCTTAATATAGACGATAACCGATAAAAAGAAATATATGTCGAATATTTTTCTAAAAGTTTCATCAAGTTACGAGTCCTGGAAGGACGAAACGGAGACGGTGCGCATCGTTTACGAAATTGCGCAACGACAAGCTTCGCAGGACACAAGCCTATCAACAGCAACCCGACGAGCCATTCGCATCAGCATTCTCCTCTCTCGACTAGGAAACATCGCGTGTGAGTCAGCTCGGCGATCCGATGAAATCACGCGAAGACGTTTCTGGATCGTATCGGCCGGCCGACAAAGATCGCCACGGTTTGCGTTTTTCTCGCGGACGGAAAATAAATCAACGAGCAAGGTCTTCGCTCGCACAGTTTCGCGATTGCTTTCCTCTCTGTCCGATTGCTGTAGTCGTGCAGAGCTAGGAGAAATCGGCGAGTGGATTCGTCCCGGCGAATCTCGGGTCTCGAGGAAAAACACCGGCTTCCTGGCACCGTCGCGTTGCCTTCCGACTTCCTACTGCCATAATTAGCGATCTTTCTTTCAGAAGACCGCGAGATCGAGTCGGAAGCAGGAAGTCGCGGTGAGAAGCGACCGGGCAGGTGTCCTAAAAAGGGGAGACAATCGGTCGACACCTGTAGCGATCAGGAAACCGATTTTTCTACTCACGGGTCCCCGCGCTTCGACTACTCACAGGCCTCTTTGCAACCACTTCCAAACGCTGCTCGATTCGATAATAATACCTGCTTATATGCTCGGGGAAAGCTGTCAACGTTTCTCTATATTTAGATACACATAGTAAAAATTATACAATTTCAATTATACAATTATACGTTTCCATTTCATCTAACAATAAGTTTGTCACGAAATAGCTGAGAAAATAATAGATAAAGTTCAGGCTATTCACCCTTAACGAAGAAGATAGAAATAGTGTTTCGGACAAAGAGCATTGTATATCAGACGAAAAAGAAAATTAAAATTGAATTGGTTTCGCTTTCGATTCTTCCTAGCGAATGCAAATGGGTTAACTCGATTGTCAGCGTTGGTTCGTCGGCCCGCGAGAGAAAAAGCTAATCATTAAATTGATACAATTGATCTTCCTGCGGAAGCGACCGCCGTTCTCAACGAGGCGGGATCTGGTTCCTAATTAACTCCTTTCGCTCGGCTAATTACTTTCATTGAGTTTCATTCAGCGAGTCGCGTTAGGTAGCTCTTCGCGAAGCCGCGTCCGACGTAGATCCTAATCCGTGGCCTTCGGCGACATGAGCGCGCGCCATCCGGAAAAATGATTTTATCGATCGTCCTTCGATCATCGCGTTCCGTCGAACCGACGAAGAAAGCGAGGACGGTTCGTGAATCGTTTCGATCGATCGATCCGCTTGATTTCGACGCGTATCAGACGTAACGCGACGCGGATAATGAACGGTTGCGTAACGATGAACGCGAGGAAAAAAAGGAGAAGATCGACAGATGCGACGCGCCTGATGGGAATCGACGATCGTCATTACACGACTCTCCTATTCCCGTTGTCCGGCAGCTTGTTTATTGCTCGTCGACGCTCGTTACGGATTGTTTGCGTTATTATTATTATTTTCCCGGCCTCGTCGCGCGACTGCCGGGAGGACACCGGCGCGATTCGAGTGATCGATTGCGCGAAAGGAATATCGGTAGAGCCTCGATTATATCTGAAACGGGAACCGGCAGAGTTCGTACAATAAACCAGTTACTTCGTTGCAACGCGAGATTCAATGTTGAATTATAATTTATTTAATCAGTTGTAGAGCTTTATATATAGAACCAGTAATATAGAGTTGCATTCTACAAACCTTCATAACTAGACAGCGGATCTTGAGCAAAAAAATTAGCTTACATAGACAAGCGTCTATATTTATAGACGCAGAGTGTTTTGCGATTAATCAAGCTTTAGATGTGGTTAGCTCACACACAGATTCAAACTTTCTCATTCTCACAGATTCACAAAGTGTAGTCAAAGCTTTACAAAAACCTTTGTTTAATTCTCAATGTAACAAACTACTCATAGAAATTAAGGACAAATATTGTAATTTTATATCCAGCAGTAGTAATACAAAATTTGTCAAATTTATCTGGATTCCGGCGCATATTGGTTTAATAGGAAATGAAAAGGCTGACTTGTTAGCCAAAGAAGCTACAGAATCAGGAACCCTATTGAATGTTAAAATACCGTCTACCGATTTTTTTAGCGATTTCAAATATCAAATGAGAATGTCATCGAACGATAAAATTAAGACTGAAGCCTTATACAAAGGTATATATTTTTTCCAACATTTCTTTAGCGATTCAAGAATACCCTGGTTTTCGGGTCTCAAATTACCGAGAGATTTTGTTACATTTGTCAATAGAAGCCGCTCGAATCATTATAATTTAAATGCCTCCCTGGCGAGAGTACGTTTCATTTCGGATGGTTCCTGTGAATGCGGAGCGGAGGCATAGGATCTCAATCACATTATCTGGCAATGTCCAGAATATGATTCAGAACGAGAACACCTGTTTGAACTGCTCCTCAATCGCAAACACTATTCTCCCTACACTATTAATTTTTTTCTAAATGTACTAGACACTACAGCGCTTATGTTTATTTTTAACTTTCTCAAAAAGTGTATGATTAGGATTTAGCGCCTACCGTTTATATTACATAACTCCACTTTATACTTATTACGTTATATACTTCTCTAATTTTTTGTAAAATGTTATAGTAATGTATGCTATATAAACCAAACTAGGTTTATGGCATCAATAAATAAATAATTAATTAGACAGCGGATCTTTATGCAAAATAAAAATTGTCTAGAATCTTGAATCTTCCCGCTATTTCAAATTTTTCCCACTCATTTTCGCCATAAATGCATAAAACTTCTGACGAAATAGAATTAATGACAAAAATTAGTAGATGGAATTTAAAACGGAAATGATTTAATGAATTTGAGAATATCAATATATTATTTCCAGCCTATTGAAATTATTAAAAGAAGAGTGACAATTTATTCGAAGAGATTTTGCACACATATTCTCCAACACATACGCTTAAAAAAAATGGATTTTTTGAAAATAAAAAGGAAGATACGCCCTTAAGAGACAGAAACGCGAATGGTCAATCGTAAACAGGAAATTCCCGATGCCGCGATCTCGAGATTCTATTCGCAGTTGGATCATGGTTTTCGTCGACGGTGATCGGCGGGATCCTTGGACCAGCGATTCAGCGAATCTCGGAACGCAAGCAAGCAGGCGACGCGGTCGTCCTTCGCGGTTAATCGACGGATCCTGCCGGACCAGCAAGGATATATGCCTCCGAGGAATCTTGAGGACTCTTAGAATCGACTCTAGCCGGCTCCCCGCGGCGTCCTTCCCTCCGCTCGATCACTATGACACACGCGCCGAGGCCCAATGACGATCGTACAAGGCTTGGAAAAGCGTTTCGAAACCTTGACGAATGCTTTCGAACTGCCCGAACGCGAAAATGTCCTTTCGTTTCAATAATCCTTCGAGGGCAAGAGTACAAAACCAATCAAAAAAGCAAGGATTTCGCACGTTTCGCCGATTGGCTCGCTAATTTCAATTCGACGTATATCTATTATTTTTACTTGAAAAAAATCGTACAGGCACTCGAAACACCACTAAATATGTATGTTCAACAGTTTACTTGAAAATATTCGTTGAAAAGCGGCCTCGAAAATCAGAATATCTTATTAACTATGCAGAGAGAAGTAAAGACAATGACAAGAAAGACAGCCACCGAAAGAGTTATAATTTTCGAAGGACTAAAAACTTTTTTCTTGTACTGTTTAAATAGGACTATAAAATTGTCCCTTGAAAGCTGATTCCATTAAACCAACAAAATGATTAACGTTGGGACTAATCCGATCCGAGGACACGAAAGTTCCTGAGGAATTTACGATCGTGTCGGTATGATGAGGAATAAAAGCCTAATTCTCTCGGGATCGATAGGCTCGATCCGAACGAACGAACGAGAGAGAGAGAGAGAGAGAGAGATATCTCGAGCAAGAGAGAGACGGCGCTTCGAGAGAAGGCCGGATAGGAAGGAGAGGCCCGAGCCACAGTGTCGTAGTCACGCAATTAGTTTTCATTGCGACAAAGCCGGGTGTATATCAGTGCGAAAGGCATTGAAGGGGGCCTTGCCACGGCCTGCACTTCCGCGTATCAGCCGGCTATCTTGTCTCGCGTGGTATCTGCGCGACAAACAACAGACTCGCGCTCGTTTTCTCGTAGACACGGTCGCGCGTACCGTCATTAACGCGATTCTCGTGCGGAAAATGGACAGGGTATCGCGTGAGCAACATCGGCTATCGCGACCTGGCCGCTTTCTTTGACTAATAAGAAAAGAACGAGCGAGAAAAAGCATTCTCTCGGTTGTTCTCGTTGTACCGACGACAACGGAGTACAGGAAACAGAAGATCCGTGGGTAAAGTCGTTCGAAAGGGATCGCGATCGATTGCGAGGAGGGGAGGGTATTTTTGGAGGACAAAAGGGGGCGAGATCCTCTCGGAGACTCAAAAAACGAGAGAATCGAGAGAATCGAGAGACAACGGGGAGAGGGGACGCGCGTCTGCAATTTGTCGCGATCGCCGACCGCTAATGGCTACTCTTCTCCTTTCTCCCGTTGGTCCGTCTTGCGTCGCAAAAACCGTACAATTAGCTCGTACAAATTATGCATGTGTCGCTGGCGGGTTGCGTGCAAAAAATTGCCCGCTCCTCTCTCTCCTCCTGCTCGCCCGGAGTCATCGATCAACGACAGCACAACGGCAGCAGCATCAGCACACGTGGACGACGTGCACTCTTCTTCTTCTGTACTTTCGCAGTATATGCGCGACGCGATCGCGAGTACGAACACGTACGATCTGAAATAGGAGGATCGAGGGGATGCGTGTGCTACCTGCGTGCTTATTTTCGAGAGGTCGGGACACGAAGGAGAGGAGAGAAGATCGTTGCCGACGCCGCCGGTGTCTCGGCTCCCGTTCTTCTCTCGCGAGAACGCTTTACCTGGAACGGTTGCCAGACGCTATAGCTATTCGCTGTTGATGCTCTTGCTTTTGCTACTGTCGATGGTTGATGGTGTGGTGTGCGACGCGAGACTTGCCACGATTTAAAAGGAATAATCGCTCGTCCTTTGTGCCGAAGGTCCACACCAGGAACGCGAGCGGCATAAGGGGACACGTGGAGGCATACGTGGCTGCCTTCGACAAACACTGGAACCTCGCGCTCGAGGACTGCTTCGAGGTTTGGACCCGCAAAGTCAAGAGAAAAGCGCCTGCCCTCGGTAGTATTCTCTCTTTCTTTTTTCTTTCTTTCTTCTGCGCTTGTGTTCTTTATCCGTCTCTCTCTCTCTCTCTCTACTTCTATTCTCGGTGACCATAGATCCAATGCTAATCGACCGCCTCGGAGAATATCAATAAGGACTTCACGGCCCCCCTCGCCAACGATCCGCTTTATTTCTAGCGGGTCGTTAACACGTTCACTGCCCCAATAATTTCACACTGGTTTCGCCTATAACGCGCGTAGAAACGCACGTTTCTCTAACTGGTTGTCTACCGCAAGCCTATTAATAGGATTTTCAATGAGCTGTACAGAAGCTCAATAACTTTTTTTTAATAGTCATTTCAGAAGTACATTGATTCAAAATATTTGTTAGATATGATCAAAATTGCTGTCGCTAATTCCATAGCGTCGATGATATATATGCCCAATGTGGATCAATAATGTGTCTAAAATAACTGATGAAATTTTCAGAATATATACAATTTTTATTTTTTATGTTTTCAATATAGGCCCACACACACACATAAAAGAGTTGTAGACAACAACTTTTATTATTTTATCTGTAATTCCGATAATTGTAATCTTCTTCAAAATTTTTTCCAATATTAGAAAACTGTAATCCTTTAAAAAGTGTGAAGAAAGATAGATGCGAATGTTGTGAAGTGTAAATTCACAATCGAGATGCCAAGAAAATTAGTCATGAAACTTCCGACACGACTCGTCTCGTAACGAAAGAAACGGATCGCGCAAAAAGGAAAGGATGTAAGCTTGCTGGCCCAGGTTTCCCTCGGGAAAACGGCTTTTCCGTTAGTTATGGTAATGCCTCGAACCGTGAATCGAAGCTAACGAACGTGTTCCCCTGACTCACGGCGCGTTGCAGCACGGTCAGAGGGGCAATCAGTCATCCGTCTCAGGGTTAATTACCTTGGACGATTCAGCAGCGTTTCGCGAGAGACCGTTGTTCGGCGGCCATTTATCGGCCTCGACGGATCTTCCCCTCACCGGTTCTACAGAGAGCACGCGAGCAATACAGACACAGAAGCCGCGCACGCGGTATACGGATCGCCATGGAAATTTTCAAATGATACATAATGGACGCGGTCGGTGCGCGCCTCCAGAATTTCAATACGCGGCGCCGCAGCCGCAACCACGCTCTCGCGTACTACGCGAGCCAATGCGAATCCAATTTAGTCCTTCCTACGCTTGTCTGACCATGAATGACTTCTACTACTGGCCGTGTGTCAATGGAACACGTTCGCGCGTCTCCCTATTTACGAGAGCCGATCGATCCGCGCGCTACGAAACGAATGCCGTATAATAAAGGATCGAGGTTCGAACAATTCTAAAGTCGAACAAAAACTGTAGAACATGAATGGTAGAACATAACGTAGTTCGAACAATTCAAAGATTGAACGATCTCCTGGATGTTCCATGAACGGTTCAAAATTTGAAGAAAACTGTCCGCATCTAAATTGCTCACGGACGTTGACTAGAAGACACATGTCGATCAATCGACAAAGCGAGACGTTGGATAATTCCCAGATTATTTTTCGAAAAGCAGAACAAGAGTAAATGTTTACATAGAAATCGACAGTCTAACGATTAGAATGAGACACGTGACGCTCGCTTTCCGTTCCTCACAATCCTCACGTGTGCGGGAAGACACGTGATTGGCTTCGCACTAGAACAATTAACCCGCGGAGTACGGACCTTCCGAGAACGACGGTGGTGGGTCAAAATGAACCAGTGTATGCGGTTATGAAGAAATTGGTTGGGTGAAATATAAAACAGTAAAAGATTTAAAAAACCAAGAATCTTCTAATGTTGTCCTTAATGTAACAAAGTCGTTTATAGATGAAATCAGTTTTGATGTTATTCCTGCTTCTTACAATCAATGCAACACGCTTTTATTTTGCATAAAGATCCCCAGTCTAGTAATAACATTCTGAATTAAAATTTGCACTGTCGCTGTCACTCTGGAGCAGGTAATCATTTACGCGAATGCATTGGCAATATGTCTTTCGCAACGGTGTTGGGTTGAAATGACCCATTATTTACTAGACGATCATCTAGATATCAAACAAACCTAAAATTGTGCGAGTTGCTCAAAGAAACAACCACGAAATTCTGAAAGCTTGCAGACGTTTCAAAATCAGATTACAAACATCGATCGCGGTGTCGAGAGATCGACGTGAGCCGCGATCGTTGTTAAAAACACGGGGCCGCGTGCGCGTGCCATTTGCTGCTCGTTTATTTACACGGAAGGGAGGAAGTTACGGAAGCCGGGAGAAAGAAAGAGAGAGGGGAACAGTGGGATAGAGTGAGAAGGAGAGAGATCCTGAGGACGCCCCTTTACGCTAGGGGCAAGGACCGACCTTGACTACGTAGTGGTTGCTACGTTCGATACAAGACCCATGTGCCTCGCGTCGTTCGTTTACCTTTTTTCCTCTCCCGCTCTTTCTCTCTCTCGTTCCCCTGAGCGCCGAACGCGCCGGTCTCTTACTCTCCTTCTCTCCCCCTGTTTTCCTCTCTCTCTCTCTCCCTCTCCAGCTGCTCCTCTTCCCACTACTCCCGTTTTCCTGGTGCTCGCGTCTCTTCCTTCCTTCCGTTCTTCCTTCTTCTTTCCTTTTTCCGCTGCACACGAGCCCACGCAACCGCTGGCACAACCGCTGGTACAACCGCTGGCACAACCGCTGGCACACGTTCTCATTCATTCACATTGTACACTACGTGCGACCGCAATCGCATCTTTGGTCGAACGCATCCGCCCCGACGCAACAACAACGTTCAACCTTGCCTCCGTACTCGTGGCAGGACCCGACCGAATTTGCAAATCAATCGAAACCATTTATACAGGATGTCTTAAAAATTTTCGACTTCCTTGAAACAGCTGATAGGATTCCGGTAGGTGAATAAAGTAGAATTTTCAATAATTGTGCTGTATTAAATGGATGCTTAAAAATCTTGTTCCTCACAATAGACCCAAACGGAATGATTAGAGTACGTTACTGATGGTGAATTGCTGGTCTATGATTCAAGTTACTATTGCCGTTGAAAGTTCCATTAGAATGTTTTTGACCATGGATCATAGACTATTAAAAATTATGAAACAATCGCCGGTAGATAATTTATTAAAACCGAGAACCCCAAATGTTCCAAAGACGCTATGGAATCATCTCTGAGTGTACTGTTGCTGTTGAAGGGGATCTATAAAAAATCCTTAGCCACGGTCCAAAATCACAGACCTCCGAAAATGAATGACCAATCACCGGATAGATAGTGTTAATATAAACGCGCAATTATCGTGTACCGAAGGCAACCCGATAACAGCGACGCAATAACAACATCGTTTCGAGTCTCACCAGAGATCGATAATCCCCTGGTTCGGTTATCCAAGGATCGAGGAAAACAGTCTGCGGATAAGGATCTCGGCTCGTAAATCAACGAAATGATTCGACAGTTTTTACCAGGCTGGGACGAGGGAGATTAATTAATTCACGGACAACGCGCATTGAAACGAAGGGAACTGGAATAGTCTCGCGCTCGAGAGGGAAAAGACGAACGAAGGAAACGAAGTAGGACTGGGAGTCGTGGTACGAAGCTCGAGAAGGGCGGCCCTTCCCTCCGAGAACGGTAATCGCGGGACACGGCGCGAGTTCAGGGTTAGTTGGCCTACTGACGTACTTTAGGATATCCTGAAGGGTCGAGAGGTCGTTGATACGGGGCGGTGAGGGTGGAGGGCCGGCGCGACCTTGAACAGTAACTTCCAGGATCGATGTCTGCGGTGTACACGTGTCCCAGGGACTTCCTCGTGGTACGTCCCTCCCCCCTTCTCGAGTCCTATTCAAGCCCTACGCCCTTCTGCTTCCCCTCGAAAGAACGAGCCGGACACGTGCCGACACATAAACAACCTTTCGAGACTTACCTCGTGACCCGTCGCGACGCTCTCTCTCTCTGTGAACGGACTCTGGGTGACGTCAACCTTAAGCTTTTTGCGCCGTGCTTCGTTACAGCTTTGATTCCCGGACACACAGAATGTGCATTTCTTTTTTATTTTATTTATTTATTAAGGCCGCGTCAACAGCTAGGTTATTAGCGACTACGAAGGGCTGATACACTTTATAGCAGTGGATTACATATACTACCCTGTTCAAAAAGCTCCAGGACAAGCCAAATAATACACGTACTATCCATAATTTCTATTTTGTCACCTTGTCACCCAAAATAATCCCCATTGCTAACAATACAGTTTTGCCAACGTTTTTTTCCACTCTTCATTTAATTCTTTCAGCGAATTTTGTTTTATCTCCTCAATCGATTGTTTGAAAGGTTGGACATAGTGTGACAATGTTCCGATATAGTGGACGCTGAGCATGGAAAAGATTGAGCATAATGCAATTTTTTGATAGTTTGAGACAGACTCCGTTTCTATTTTTACGTACTCTGATAGCCTCGATTTCTCTATGCATTGTATTTATATCCGGAATCGTATGAAAATGACGCGTCGCCGTGTTTTGAATGAGCAGAGAGAAAAAACAGGGTGTTTCCATAGCAGGAGGAAAATCCCGAAACGCTTTTTAAATGGCTTCTAATCCATTAGGTGGGCCGAGCGCGACGACAGCGAACGATGAATCCGCGACCAAAGTGGTCGTGACGAAGATCGAGGGAAATAGGGAGACCTTGGAGAGACACGTGCCGCAAATGCTGCTGAGGGGAGAGCATGTCGCTATAATCGTCAAAACCAATTGAGCCGGTGAATACGGCCAAGCTGTGGACGGGAGCGGATGGTTGCGATGTCGCCAACCAACTGCAACTTCCAGTACACCGATTCGACGCATCTCACATTCTTCTACAGTTCCTTTGCTATTTTTACATGACTCTGAATAAAAATGTTCTACATTAAATCGATGTTAGGTCGAGTCGATCCAATCAAATTTTTCTAAATTTTCTCCACTATCTTTGAACGAACCGCAAATCAAAGTATTCTACAGGGTGTTTCCTACTTTTCCGGCAAGATTGTAGGAACATGATCTACAAGTGAAAATACGAAAAAAATGTTATATGAGGTTTGTTTATAAATGCTTTATTACAATATTATAGGCAAATATTGAATGTAGCCTGAATAGATGCGGAACAGCAGATTTAAAGCTCAAATATCTCGTAAGTACAGGCAATGTAAACACTAATCGACCTTCCGCATTATTCAGCTTTAAATCTGCTGTTCCGCACGTATTCAGGCTACATTCAATATTTGCCTATAATATTGTAATAAAGCGTTTATAAACAAACTTCATATAACATTTTTTTCGTATTTTCACTTGTAGATCATGCTCCTACAATCTTGCCGGAAAAGTAGGAAACACCCTGTATATTAACACCATATGATTTTTCTAGGTAATCGCAAACAACGAAGTAATTGCTGCGACCATAAAATAAATCATCGCTAGACAGCGGATTTTATGGATTTATGACAAAAATAAGTAGGTGTAATTTATAACAATGAAATCATTAGGAGAATTTAATAATACTGTTCTACTATTTTCAACCTATAAAACATATTAACAAAAGAAGATAAAATTTCTATTTGGCTCGAGATTGTTGCAATTCTCGTAGAAAATCTTTATTTTGCATAGAGATCTAATCATAACGCAACGAATAAACCAATGTATGTATATCTTTCAGCGAGTAGATTTTCCGCGTTTAGAAAAGGAAAATCCTTTCCCCTGCAAAAGAACGAATCTTTCCGAACTCGTTTAAGCGCCCGACGAAGTCGAGCCGCGACTTTCTCGCGGAAAAAGAAGTTAATCTACATCTCCGTTCGGCCTTCGTCGCGATGTCTAGTCGAGGAGAGCTGCGGGCAGTTATCGAGAAAAAGGAGTGGGAGAGAGAGAGGAAGAGAGAGAGAGAGAGAGAGAGAGAGAGAGAGAGAAAGGCCGGTGCTGATAGGTCTCGGTCCGATCCGCGGCGTGACCATTGACGAGGAAGTTCTCTCGAAGAAAGTAAATTCGTAATTGTTCGGTGTGTCGGTGCTGGGACTAACTCGTCGCTGCCACGAATGGTAGTGGCTTTTCTTGCGATGGTGCTCGTTGCACGCGAACAGTTTCCCTTTCTCTCTCCCTCCCTCTCCCTCTTCCTTTCTTTCTTTCTCTTTCTACGGTCTTTACACTCCTCGGCGTAGTGCACCCGGAACGCGCATCTTGGGAAATAAGAAAGTTTCGGGGGATTGAACGCGCAGACCGGTAGGCGATGTAATGACAGTTCCGGGGACACTGACTTCGATCCTGAACTCACAGTCATTACACTCCTGATGATTCTGGATAAACTGAGAACACGTATGTTCCCGAAAATTATAAAAGTTCAAACATCTGTAAAAGCATGAAAAAAGTTTTTTCGCGGATGAATCCACCGTGGATTTGAAGATTGAATCTTCCTCTTTATAACGAGACCTCGAATCCTCATGTACGACTTTCTTTTACTGTTCTATGGGTCAAAAACGTGGAACAAGTTTGGTCGTATAAAGTAAAAGTATTCCATTCAAAGCGAAACAAGTCGACCAAAAAAAAATCGTACATTAAGTTTTGAGGTCTCGTTGCAAAGGGAAAGCTTCCATTTTTAAATCCATGGTAGATTTATTCATGAAAATAATTTTTTATGTTTTTACTGGCCTTTGAACTTGCGGCATTTCTGAGAAAAAACGTGTCCTCGGATTTTCACCTGCTGTATTATTCAACATTCTTCTCGTTGTTGTACTATTTTGCTTAACAAAATTATTCTTCTTTGAACGTCGACAATTTTTCGAAAATGGGAAATTTGATATTCAAGTAAGTATTTAGTACGTATTTGATCGGCGAATTCACTTGAAAATCACGAGAAATAATAGGATCATACCTATCACTAGGAAAAGCACGGAAACTCGAGACTGCATTGAACGCCGCGAACAAGATCAAAGGAGAAAATGATTAGCCTACCAGCTTTCGGGTTCGAGGTAGGATCGAATGGCCGATACTGATGCCTGTCGCATCGTTGCATTGGAGTGCACATTCGAGTTTCCGGTCGATAGCGAACCCGAGCCTTTAATTGAAAATTTCGGAGAACGACACTGATCCGCGAATTTTGCTATTCAATTCCGGGAAATCGTTTTACGACCATTTGTCTGGCAAAAGTTTCTTTCTTCTTCGAAAGGAAATTTTTCGGAAATTTAAAGAAAATCGGCTGTTTATTTATCAACGCTTCGAAAGTGTTAACCCGCCGGCAATAATGGTTTTTCATGAAGGTGGTCCGTGGAACGGGCCTTTCATTTCCAGGCTTGATTTCTTGTTGTTCTGGGCTTTCGAGGAATGTGAAAGAATTCTAAAGTACTTATTATAGCCTCTAGTTTAATGTGCAAACCATGTTTTAGTCGGACGTTTAAACCTTTTTGCGAGGAACATGAAAACTCGACGGGAAATTGTGAAGGAACAGCAATACACGTTTTCCTGTATTTTAAAAATCAAATAAAAATGTGGGTGCCACAAGTGATAAATAATGCATTTAGTGTATTCAATTTTTATTTTGTTTTATGAGTTACACCCGCTCATTTTCGTTAAAAACGCATAAAATCCGCAGTCTGGTAATTATGAAGTTGCTGAAATAAATACTAGTAGCCAGCTTGTTGATTTATCTCCAGATTTAAATTGCTGATCTATTGACCATTAGACTGCGAATTTTTCTGCAAAATGAAAATTGTTTGCATCGATTGTAATGGCCAGGAGCCAAACTGGAATTTCAATGTCCCTTTAATCATTTTAATGAATTAGAACAGATACCTTGAAGTTCTTCAAATCGTTTAGCCTGTCTTCCACTTTGAATTGCACCTACTCATTCCCATAAACGCACAGAATTCATTGATCGCTTCTTATGCGTCTAACGCTGGGGATTTTTCTTCTGGCCGGAACAGGCGTCGATAGTGCATCGTTTTCTGCGTCGCGGAAAAGTGCATCGCTGTGGAGAGCGGGGGCCCACGGTGAAAGCAAGAGAGGTCCTGGGCCCCCGTGTCCCCTAGATGTGCAGAAGGGGTCCGGGAGGAGGGCCTCTCACTTTCGCTCTCCGGAGAAAGTCTGGCCGTCGCTGCAGCCTGGGTCCCGTCCCCCTTTAGAGCCCCTCGCCCTCAACATTGTGCACGTTTGCGAACGTTTGTGAATGTTGTCCCCGACCAACAACCTAACCACCTTCTAGCTAACCCTCCTATCCGTGCCCCTCGCCCCGAAGCCCCACCAAGCTTGCTCCTAGGCCGCCCCTGACTTCGCAAAAGCGCTTACATTGCACTCGCCAAGGCGAGCACGACTCTCCTAGCTTCGCTGCTGTGCACACGACAGTGAAAGGGAGTGAAAGAGATAGATAGAGGGAGAGAAAGAGATCTGAAACGAGGAGAAAAAAAGCCGATAGGTAGTGAGAGAGAGAGAGAGAGAGAGAGAGATGTTCGTTCTTCTCTCCGCCCCCCACCCGCCACTTGTACACTTCTTCTACGGTGTGCTCTCGAGCTGACGGGGGTTAATGCACTCCTAGAGCAAGCCATAACCTTAGCCGGGGCCCTGGAGAAGCGCGGGAATCTCGGCTCGTCGCCGACCGAGCTCAGCTCTACTCTCTCTCTCTCTCTCTTCTCTCTCTGTGCCTGCCCGTGTTTATGGAATCGCCCGTGATCGATAATCGCTGCAACCGATGATGCGACCACCTTTTGTGCAAATGGGGAGCACGTTGCATCCCCCAGAGAAAGCTTCTATCCGGATTCGAACGAGTTGCCGATGAGATCCTGATGAATGATTTTGAAACAAGTGTACCGGTGGAGAAGATCCAGGCGATGTGTCAAAAAAGTGGGACCAGGATGGATGATGAAGTAGTAGCTGTAATATTATGATATTGAAAATCACAGGGAAATTGCGTTGTTCGTTTGTAGGTCAAGTTGTGTGGTCGATTTTGATTGATTTTGACAAGATTAACTTTATCTAGAGTTCCCGCTATTTTTATTCTAACATATATGTTCGATTTACGAAATTTAAAGAGTCGAAAGAATTGATTGCTGCATGGTGAAGAAGGAAGTAAAGGAATACAATACTACAATATAATTTTGCATCTCGTTTATGTAACAGACTGATTATAAAACTGCATTATTCAGTGAAGATCGAGCTCTGCAGCTGGATTCTCTTCAGTTGTATCAAAACGTGCGCATAGAGAGGGAGTAACAATTCTGTAAAATGTAATGAAAGAATTGAACATTAATTTAAGACTTCGTTTAAGATTCATTTAAGTTGATGTTCTCTCTAAAGAACATGTTCTTAGCACCAACATACAGGGTGCACCCAATAATTGGACCAAATTGTAACTAGGTTGTTATCGAAGGTACCAGAACATACAGTTTAGGTTACGATAGTACAACCTACAGGAAAGTTTTGCGTGGTTTATCAAGCTGTACCATCCTGTAATAGTATACAATAGAAGTTGAACAGTAAAGAAGTAGTTGCACAGTGCAATTGCACTCGTTTTTGTAACGCTACTCTGTGATTTTGTTTGCCACGTATCGATTCCTCCTGCTATTCTGAATAAAAAAAAGTATCAGGATACTTAGCATCTATTTTACCGTCCAGTTTAGCATCTACAATAACCGTTCGAATGTTCCATCATTACGGAGATAAACGCTACGGTGATCTTTGCAACTGCACCGCGATGCACTTCCGTAAAAACTTGCATTACAGGCTATGATACAGCTTGTTAAACATGCGAAACTTTCTATGCACTACGAAATGCAGTTTCTATATCAAAATTACTTTGCATTCAAGTCCGCAGTCTATTCATGAGCAGACTGATTTCATAATTAATTACTAGACAGCGGATTTGATGCATTTATGACGAAATGAGTAGGTGTAATTTCAAATAGTATACACGTTAGAAGAATTTGAAAATACTGTTATATTAGTTATTCGTTGTCGATTAATGTGCTCAGTGCTAATTCAGAGTAGTTTTTAAGAAAACCAATGGCATGGTTAAGAAAGGAGAAGCTTAAGGAATAATAAAACATTAACGAACAGGAGATTGTGTTGTTGTGCATGCTGATGTTATCTAACAATATAGAATGTGCACGTAGTGAAAGAAACTTTTAGGACAACCTAATATTAAGAAAGAAAATAAATTCCTATTTCAGTCCTGTTTGTTGCAATTCAGAAAATTTGTATTTTGAATAAAGATCCGCTGTGTATCGATTACAGAAGATCAGAAAATATCAAAAAATCTAACTTACAATTAACCCTTTGTGGACGGAGTAAAGAAAGTTTGTGTTATAAAAACTAAAGCTTTATTCAAATAACTTTTTCATAAAATCCAACAAAATCATAAACAAACAAAAGTCGTGTTTACATATGAAACCTTTTATATTCGTGCATTATATTTATTTTATATTATATTATTTTAAATACATTCTTGGGCGGCTATTTGCCGACACTCGTCCGCAAAGGGTTAATACAGAAAATTTTGATTTTGCAGAAGGATCGAGCGTTAAAAAATAAATTTTGTTTGGTTGCTATCTCTTACAATTGACACAGAACATTTTTATTTTACACGAAGAACCACAGTCTAATAAAAGCGAGCGATGGAAAGCACATTGTCGTGAGGAAACGATACCGATCGCGGTGTCATCGAGGATGGGAGTCATCGATGACGCCAACGTGACCCGAAAAATGTCTGAAACGTCGAACATCGAGATTCGTGGACACGGAACCTTCATGCTCATTGTCTCGCAGCGATAATTGGACGTACTTGGCTAGAGATTCGAGCGAGTATACGCACGAGGGAGATCGACCGCGATAAAGAGAGGCACGGAGCATGAGAGAAAAAGAGAAGGAGAGAAAGAGAGAGAGAGAGAGAAATCGCGCGACTCGGTGGACGAGAATAGCCTCCGTCTTTGTTCACCGTTGAAAATCCGTCTCGTTCGTTCGCGTTAGACGCTAGAACACAGAGAGGTAGACGGCGACGTCGGTCCAGGGCCGACGAGCGAACGCCTTGGAGGCGTAATGACGATCGTAGAAACTCTCGAGGCCGGTCCACGAGGGGCCGGTAGAATTTTCTGAACAAGCTGGAAGCGGGAACGCGACAGAAAACTCGAAGAAAAGACGCCGGAGACATCGATATCTCGATCGCCGCTCGGGTATCGGGTTTTACAGCGCTGCCCCCGCTCCGATCTTGAATCGCGAAGGTCGGAGCCGCGATAACGGCAATCTGCATCGATTCGCGAAATCGACCGGCCACTAATTCCGAATCCTTCCGGCTCGAAATCTGAATTCGAAAAGCAAATTCGACTTCGAATTTGGAAGTCCCGAAAATTTTTAAGAATGCCTACATACGGTGTTTTTCCTGACATCCACAGATATTCGAGGACCTATATGCTTGGTAATCCGGAATAGGAAAATTGTCGGGAACGCTGATATATTCTAGCCCGGCCCGACGCGATCCGAGACTACATCGAGATCGGATCGCAACCGCGCCGATTTCGAGCCCGACGATCCGATCTTCCCATTTCGCAATGACGGTGTCGCGCGAACCGAGACGCTGCCGAAATGTTTACCGAAAAAACAACGGAGCAATTGAACGCCGTTGCAAAAGGATCCACACTCCATAAACAAACCAAGGTCGAAACCAAACCGAACGGAACGGGGGAGAGACCGCGGTCGGCGGAAAATTCCAGATCGCGTCCGTCCTCGAATTTAAACGATAATCAGAGAGACAGGGAGAAAGAGAGAGGAGGACTGAGAGACCAACGCGCGCACTATGGACCAACGCGAAACCTTGCCTCCAAATGAACCGTCGATCTTTATCTAGCGCGACTCGAGTATCAACAATACCGAGTGCGTGACGCCTGCAACGATGAAAGTCAAATTGTTGGGTATGCATTTGCCACGACGATGCCGTCAGTCGATCGCCAGAAGCGTCTACGACACCGTCAGTGACGAACTTCCGCGGATCCGAGAGAACGACCAGGAAACGCACAGGTACTGTTTCCGCATTTGAGATCTGTTTCGTGGCGATCCTTGAATCGCCGACCTTGGATAATAGTGTTAACCCTTCAAAGATTTTTAAAGAAAACAAGAATAGTTTCTTCGAATACGTCAAAGTGTAAACTACTAGGAGCAAGATAAATAATTCGTTAAATTGTTTATTTGTAACTCGAGGAACTAGAAGCAAGGATCTGGTGTTGGCAACATGCAACAAGATTGTGCGCATCGTTTTTCGCTTTCCCGAGACGCAATCTTTTCGGGGCCAATAATAATCGACCTTCGACCTATCGATCGGCAAACATCGAATCGCGGAACTCGTTGGTTTCGGCGCGGGTAAACAAATCCGCCAGACTCTTAACGAGCGATTCATGGGCGCACCGAGTGACGCAAATCGAAAAACTTTCTGACGTAGAAATCGGCGGAGCCAATGTCAACGCTGGGTCCCGATCCGCGGGAAAATTCGTGATCGTGCACGAATTTTGTGCGTGGGCTTTCTCGTTTCACAGTTTTGCGTTCTCGCTTGGATCCGCGGGTCGAGGCGTTGAAAATAACATCTTAAACGTCCCTGACGAGGTGGGAATGTTCGGTTTGCCGCGGATACAGTGTTAGCGCGTGATTTGCACTTCCTAGTCTATCGCGCGGCACCAACACACCGATCGCGAATCCTCGCGAGCATTCTGCGCGAGCGACCGAGACGGAGAAACTGCTAAACAGAAGAGAGAGAGAGAGGGAGACAGAGAAACTCTAGCACTTGCGAGCGTTACACGTGTGCGCGGTGTCCGTGTAAAACTAACAATAATAATAAGGTTGAGTCATGTGGGGCCTTCGAGCGCAAAGAAGGGCCTTGATTTGTGCCCCGGGCAAGGCGAAGATCTCTCTCGCTCCGCTGCTCGATCGTTTCGCTCTCTATCTCTCTCACTCTCTCGCCTCTTCCTCGATTCGACTCGACTCGGCTTGCGCTTTTTTGGAGCTGGGATCTCGACGTCATACAGAAACCAACTCGAGGACAAGCGGATCGTGAAACGCGTATATATCGAAATCCGGGGACGTCGCGAGGATTTTCATGAACCTCATTCAGGAACCTCCCCTTGATCAAATTCATGTACCCCGGTAAGTTCATTTACCCGAGTGAAGTTCGTTTACTTCATTTATTTACGAGGAACGACATAGTTCGTCAAAATGACAGAGTCTAAATTGTTTAACCCTTATGTAGTCACCCAAAATGTATAGATTATTTAAAACCTTTCCGTATTTAACATGTTTGCACAAATTCTCATTATAAGACTATAAATTAATATATTATCGAGTAAAGCATGGACATTCAGAGAAATTTTGTAATATCTTTTAGAGGATCATTGACAAATTCTTGAAAGAAATACAGTAAATGGGTATCCAGTTGACTACACAAGGGTTAATTTACAATTATTGGGATTTTTATTCAATATTCCTTGGAATATATATTATGGTGAAAGCTGCTAAAAATCTGACGAATTATATTCTTGTTAGTTTTCGAAAACAATCCGAACCTAGAATTCATAATAACATATACACACAATGTGATCATTTGTTCATTAATGCTTAATTTTTTCCGCCGTCTAGCTGAACCATGCCACTTGTTTGTCAAAAAACTGGGACAATTTAATATTTAAGCATTGCGAAGAACCATTGAAATTGTCGACGGGGAGAGAGACTCGATTATGGTGGAGATCGAACATATCACGAAGTCACGCCGTGTTTTATGGTCATTGGCAAGCGGGACACCTTGCCGAAGCCGACGGACACTTTTCAACGAATCGCTCGACGGACCTCTATTCGCGAGGATCGTCGATAAAGACACGTTCCTTTTTTTCTGTTTTAATAATATTCGCGTCTACTCGAACTCGCGGTCCTGACAAACGCAGGTTCGCGAAACGCTGTCACGCCAGTCCGACTGTCCAACAATCGAACCCGCTGATTCCAATCGATTCTCGAACCATCGCGGCTTTCGGCCGATTCGTTTTAAGGCTCGCTTCTCGTTGCTTCGAAGAACATTTTTATTTATTCAAATAAACGTATGCGTACAAATTCATTTACAAGTTATACCTTCATTTTAAATTGAAATCTTCTGTTCACCAAGTTAAAGATTTATTAACTGTTTATAAGACGTGCACAGAGAGTGATGACTAGACTGCGGATATTTATGCAATTCTCACAATCTTTGTAGCTTAAATTATACTTAATCTTATTTTCAGTGGTAGTAGCCTTTTTAGACCTGGAATGAATAAAAATTGTGCCAAATTCGATCGAATTTTGCATTCCAGCATCTTTCGAAAATTTTGAAAAATCTATGGTACATGGCTAAACACTTTTTAATGGAACCTTGAATAGCAACAGCAATTTTCATTGTGAACTAACAAGTCACCCTCAATAACGTCATCTAATAGTTTAATTTAAGATTGTAATGTAAAAGAAAATTTCTATGCTTTCTGAAATTCTTTCTATACAGCACAATTATTGAAAATCCTATCAATAGGCTTTCGGTAAGTAAAGTGTTAATTGCGAGGTTCCCGCGGCGTTTGATGGACTCGGCGTGGCGCCTCGCGAAAATCGAAATTGAAATTGAAATTGAAACACCGGCGTATCAATTACATGGGAAGGTCCCGCTCACGTGACACGTTAAGTGCACACACGATCGTGGTCGAGCCTTCTCCGATCTCGTCGGCGCGATATTAATAACAGTTTTCAGCGCGTCCTCATCTCGTTTCGAATCTATCAGTGATCCGTAATGTCTATCCCGGCTGATCGAAGCCGGTGATCGCCGAAATTCGAGTAAATAAAACGGTCGCCGATGATCGTTCCCCGGTGATCTCTTCGATCGAAACCGGTTTCACCGCAAGGAGAGGAAGCGGGTAAACGCAACAATGTACCCAACAGAGAGTAACAGAGAGAGAGAAGGATGAGATGTAATGAAAAAGTTATATCGGAAGCGGCGAGCTATTTTTAAGCGTAACAGGGACCAGAATCATACCGCCGGTTACATATCCCATTAATTTCCGTTGTAAATATAACCGACTCTTCCCGACGTCGTTGGTAGACGATGCAATTCCACGTGCAACTGCATAGGGCTACCTATAAATACAGCGAACGAACACTTTCATTCACAAAATAGTTTTAAAAAATCGTACATGAAGTTTCGAGGCCTCGTTGTAAAGAGGAAGATTCAACCTTCAAATCCATGGTGGATTCGTTGGCGCGAAAATTTTTTTAATGTTTTCACAGACGTTTGAACTTGCAGCATTTTCGAGAAGAAAGGTGTCCTCAGTTTTTCATCTGCTGCATCGTAAAAAAATTTTCTAGGAAAAAATGAACGATGCGTCGAAAATATAGAGGACTCAAGCTTTAAAACGAGTCCAAGTTGATTGCTGTACTATTTTTTTCAACGAAGTTATTGCTGTTTGAACGTGCACAATTTTTCAAGAGTGGTCGAAGAGTTTATTGATCATTAGACTGCGTCCAACTAAAATCAAGAAAAATAAAGAAGCATAATTTTCCAGAAACAGGTGGAGAAACGTCGAAACTCGGAATCGAGTAAATCGTTTCGCATTTCTTCCAGGTGACTACGGAATCGTGTCAGAGCTGCCGATTGGCCACGAAAAACAACGTACGCTGTCACAATCGAGAGCGTCACAACGGTGTGACGTTTGTTCCAACCGATAACGGTTGCGCCATGAAAATCGGAACTCATAACATCGTTGCAATTCGCTTGTTGCGACTAATACTCGTATACAACGTTTACCGGCGTAGTTGTGCAAGGGACACGGAAAGTAACACACTCGTCTCGATCCTCCTCGAAATCGAACTTTGAACGCGATCCGCGCCGTCGCACCTGTATCGTCGATCTCCAGCAAATGATGAGGCTGACGATGATTGAAATCGCTTACTTTTTAGCGATTGCTCCCGACGGTATTTGCATAATTGCGCCGAGCTGCGCCGCGGAGAGAACGTTGCGGGTCGAGATCGTTGACGACGCATCACGTAAACAGGGTAATTAGCGCGCGATCGAGGAGCATCTTCGCCGATACACTTATTGCTCGATCTCCCGATCTTCACTCGAACTACAGTGGGTTCGTCTGAACCCTTCACACTTTTGAATAACAGTAAACCTACGTTAAAATTTTAAACCTACGAAACAGTAAATCTACAGTAAACCTACGAAAAATAATTAATAATAAGATTTTGAAAAAATGTTTAAATTACTTTGCTTTTGCGGGATTATTTGTTCGCAAGAGAATATATGCAAGCCGATTTTAATTAGACTCTTGTGTGAACATTTCTTGTAGCTCTGACATTTTCTAAGATATTTAATAAAATGTGTTTTCGACCCCCAACTCTGAGGACTATTTTCACCTCTCCGATGTGGACGGTGGCCGATAAAAAGAAACATGAGTCGAATATTTTCATGAATACCTGTCAGAAAAGTTTCATTAAAATTTGCTTGTGCAAATTGACAGGTTCCCTTCTGATTCAAGACGATCAAGACTTTCAAGATTTCCAAGACAATCAAGAGAATCACGACTTTCAAGATTTCCAAGACAATCAGGACTCTTAAGACAGGAGTTATTACGAGTTTGAAGAGTTTTAAACTTTCTGTACTTGAGTTTTAAACTTCGCCACTTGTGAGTTGACTCGGGACCAGATAGAAGCGATCGAATTGCGAGAGACGACGATGATCGCGAATAAACCGTGGATGGAAGAGGAAGCAATAGTGACACCGTTGAAAGAAACACGATCGAGTTTAGTCGAACGCGGTATAGACTTGTCTAGGTGTTACTGCGAGAGCGGCCTTCCAAGCTCGCGCAGCCTTCCGTTTTTATTGCGCTGCGAGTTGTCGCGTTAGCGTCGAGCCGGCTTCTCTCTCGGCTCGGGCTTCTCGTGGCCGAGACTCATTCTATCTCTCTCTCTTTCTCTCTCGCTCCTTCCTTCACGAACTGAGAGTTAAACGAGCCAAGTTAAACGATCTCTCACCGATGGACAAGTTGTGACATCACCGCACACCGGAATCGCCCGCTAGAATTCCATGCACGCGGGCACCGACGCGACGCGACGCGACACGACGCTCTATTTACACCTTCAGACGCGTTCGCAGATTTACATTGGACCCTAATCAATAGACTGCGGATCTTTATGCATTTATAGTAAAATTGACTAGATGAGGTTCAAACTTCGTGAAGAATTTAAAAAATTCAACATGTCAACGATTATAAATATAATAAAAAATGCTCGAAATATTTCGAGCAGTTTGTGAGCCTCCATTTCTCCCAATTTGTAAATGAAGCGTCGCAATTTTAAAAAAATTCGAAATCTCCCTGCAGAGTCGTGAAAGATGCGCACACATAGTCTCTATAAACAATTTTCGTTGTACGGGAGCTTTCTATGGTCTTCTTTCTCGTATCAATTGCAAATTATTGTATCTTCGATCGACGGCTAACAACAACGCAAGGAATGTTGATTTCCTTTGAAATTCGAAACGATTTGATCGGTGGGCAGGTCCAAATTCGGTGACTCCGACAGATTCTCCGATAGATGGAATTGCAACGCGGACGCCGAACGAGACGTGGCGGTCGAACGCGATACGCGAACTTCGTTGCCCGCGAATCCCCGCGCAGAACACGAAATTGTTTCCCAAGGAATTCGCACCGGTCGCGATACTGAGCGCGCCATTTCATTTCCCGCCTTCCGTTATGCAATGCGTTATGCGAGCAGCGCAGCGCCGCCCAAAAAATATTCTCGGCCCGAAGAATCTTGCCAAAAACGGTGGAGAAAAGAACGAGCTGCGATCTTCGTGGACGACTTTCTTCGCTTCGATAATACTCGGATTCATTCGTTACACCTGTGATCCTAGCTTTAGGAAATGATCCGAGTTCGTTCCCGCCAGAATTTTTCCTCATTAACCCCTTAACAAATAAATTTCAAAGCTTCACATTTAACTCTCAGAAAATCTTCCCAAAAATTCTGTAAATGGGAACTGTACGATCTTGAGCTGTCGCTCAAAACTTTTTATTTTCTATTATTTTTTATGAGACTTCCACTAATTTATTTGTACCATTTTTCGGATTAAAATGACACTAAACACGATATAATTTCAACTGTATTTACACGTCCATGTTTACATGCTTTACTGTAGGGGTACTTCACGATCTAAGAAACAGCACGGACCCGAGGGTTTATCTCAGATCGAACCTTTATTGTAGATAGTATTGGCCAACAAGATCTTTCGTACGTTTCTTCGTTGGTCATCGGAAGAGAGAGGGAGACAGTTTTAGTTACTTTATTACGTTATCAAATTGTCGTGTCATCGTTGACAAAGTTCAATTTGCTTCAAGTGTTTCGAATCTCGCGCCCTCGCGCGACAACCACAACTACAACGAGGCTCGCCGCCAGACACTCGGTTCTACAGGCATGCACTTAATCGTACATTCCGCTGTTTTGAAGGTAAACCGTTCCAAGGTGAGCTAAACACAGCCGAGGAATAATTGTTTAATCGGCGCAGCAACAACATTTGATTCAGCGTTATTCTCGCTTTATACCTGCCGCGACAGTCGCCAGCGGCCGGGAACGATTTTTAATTGAACGGCTGGAGCAACAGTGACTGTACACTGTGGATTTGTTAAATCGAAGAACGATAGCGCGACCGAGTCGCCCGTTGCATCAGTGCATCGTTGCGTCCACAGGTCGATATGGAACATCGCTTGTCTCGCTATTTTATTAGGTGTACAAATTGATTCGTCGCTCTAGCAATCGAACTTCATTTTAAATTCGAATTTATATGTATAATACTTTGGATATTGATGATTTATGATTTGTAGACTGCGAAATCAAAATTGTCTACATTAATTCTAAGATATAGGCACTAAGTAGACATTCGTTTCTTTTCTTAAGAATTTTAACAGATCAGAAATATAATAGGACGGTATTTTTTAATTTCTCAAATGTTCTTTTTTCTCTCATTTTTATCACAAATGCGTAATATGCTAAAATTACGAAGAAAGCAGGAAGATCATCAGGAGCAGATTCGTGACCACATTACCAGACTGTAGATCTTTACTCTGATTTTTTATAGCTTCTATCGCAGCTCCAACGCACCTCGATAATCAAAATCCAGAAATGAATCGAGTATGTTCGCATCTCCATTCGAACGAATGGAATTAGCACTGCGGTACGTTGTGTGACGGCACCGAACGGTTTCGCTCGGGGAATTTCAGTTTCCTCTAAGAGTTTTCGATAGCCTTGACCATGACCGAGTTTTTCATGGTCTTAGGGGCGACCCGCCTACCTACACGCAGGGCGATCGTTCTCGGTGTTACGTCAGGGCACTGGGGGGCCCAGCTCTCGAGAAAGGTTAGGTCCAGTCTACGGTCGAGCGAGACTCCGAAGGTCGTTGATACGTATGAACGAGTAGGGGCGTAGAGGATATTCGAAAAACCTGGTGGGGAACCCGCCGTAGAGGGGGGAGTGGAGGACCAGGTGAGCCCAACATTGCCCCCACCATTCGGACTTGGGATGGCGAGAGAGTCAAGGCTCTGGCCCAATTTGGGTTCGTAGACCTAGCATGGCAGGTAGGTCGCACGTACGATCGCTTTTTTCGCGGAGGCTTCGTCTCTAAGGTCACTTACTTTTACCCGGGCCGGCTTCAAGGCTTCCGCTCCTCAAAGGAAGGCGGCTGGAAGAACACTCTCTCGCTCAAACTCTCTTTGCCAAGGCCCCTATCTCGGGCTCCCTCAAGTTCGCTATGAGCCGCCGTCTTTCTCGAGCTCTCTATCTCTGCAGTTCTCTATCTCAACCTCCTTGGCTTAAGCTCTCTATCTTTCGGACGAGGGTTAGGTTTAGGGTTAGGACGAATGAGGGCCGCGAAACATTCTATAATGTTTCTATTCTATCTTCAATTCTAATAGATCTATCGAAAACTCGAGAGATAGAGAGCTTGAGAAATAGAGAACTCGATAGATAGAGAACTCCAGCGCTAGAGAATTCGAGAGATACAGAACTAAAGTGATAGAGAAATTGAGTGATACTGAACTCTAGATACAGAGAGCTTGACATAGAGAACTCGAGAGACAGAGTTCCGTATCTTTCGCTCCATTTGTCAATTCTATCCCAAGCTCTCCGTCGCACGAGATCTTTCAATCTCCTTTATTTTTCGGCTGTCTCGTTCTCTCTCGCGCGACATAGTGAACGGCAGGTGCAGTATCCGACCCATATTTTCGCCGTGCCCTTCAAGCGTGCTATTCGCCCAACTGTTTTTCGTTTGCCGAGGAAACCTGGTGCCGCAACATCGCGTCGACCCAGACCGCCCACCGGTTGTTTGCCTTAGCCGGAACAAAATAATAACGATGATGACACAGCGCGCCGAGCGGAGCGCGGCTCCGCGCAGGCGACATCATTATTTTTGGATGTCGCGCGTACATGATGCAGACTATTGCAGACCGGCGTGCAACGCGCAAAGTAAACACCGACGCAGCAGGCCTCGATCTTGAACGCCAGACGCGTTACGTGCGCCACACTCTTATCCAAGAGTCGCGTAATTGCCACCGCTATCGAACCAACAGACAGGACAACCGGCCGAGGATGAGATCGCGAATATCCAACCGATTCTCGAATGGCGAATCTTCGTCGAGATCCACCGATCACGATTCGACGGAGTATTTCGAACAAGAACGCCGGAGATTGCTTTCGCTGCTTTCCGAAGATCGGCGTTGCGTCGATAGTTAGAGATTCATCTAAAATATCGATTCGGGATGAAAATGTGAATCTTTGCAAACATCAACTGTGCGAAGTAGATTTCGAATAACAATATTGTTTGATTTGCACTCCTGATGAGGATACTTATCGCATTATGTTTACACAATTCTCTCGCGTTACTCAACGAACGCACCTTTGTCCTATACGATTGGATTTGTCTCAATGTCGTCTATAACACCGCGTAAAAAATTATATGGTTCTATTTAAAAGAGTAACTGTGACCTCGATTCTTTTTATTGAGAAATTAGCATTTTCGCGATTTGCTGACCATGGAGCGCGGATAAACTTTGGTTTACGGTATCGGGTAATCAGACGTGCTTTTGCCGACTTTTCTGGGTCGTAATTCTTCGATCGTTAGTCCAAATTAATCGCAACCGCAGTCTTCTATAATTTCCAATGTGATCAACCTACTTCTCGGCTTCCTCTCATCCTCAAATTTTATTCTACTTCAAAATCTAATCTTGTGTAAGAAGGCGTCGATAAAAATAAGGTTGCAGACGGAGGGTTAACACTATTTCTACCGTGGTTTTATATATACCTATGGCGACTTATTTTTATATGTTGAATCATCCCCATCTCTCTATTGTACCACCAGTACTGATCACCCGGTATATAATAGAGATAGATTTAATAAATAATTTTCCTTTAATCTTTGCAGTCTGAATAAATTTATATTCAAAATTTTGAGAGCTGTCTTTTGAACGCTACTTGTCGAAGTCATAGCGGCGCTATAGTGATGCTCGCACGCGCGTTCTCGCTAGCACACGCTCGACGGTTTTGGCCCTCGACCCTGGGCGCCGCGAAGGTCGCCACGTAACCGGTCGAGAGAATTAGAGAACGAACGCCTGGTGAGAAAGAAAATGAGAGAGGGAAAGAGAGAGAGTGAGGCGACGAGAGCGCGAAACCGCGCGCTTTACTATAAATCTCTTAACTATATTAGAGAGAGTCGCGAGAAATCTTCTGAGTTGAAGCCAAAGCGATGAGGATGCCACGTTCGCGAGTGGGAGGAGGGACGAGTAAAGAGGAACAGAGAGAAAAAGCTCACACGCTCAAGGGCCGAAGGTTGGCCTAGGCTGAAAATACGTGGACGAAATATAGTTGCGTCTTATTTCGAATCGCGGATACCTGCACGAGCGAAAGAGAGAGGGGGGAGCTGCATATCATCCCCGTGTGTTTACACCGGACGCGTTGCAGCGACGATGCAGCGCGTTGCGTTCACGAAAATGCAGCCGCAACACGCTCGAAAGATTTTCGCATCTTTCGACACCGGTGCGAGTCAACCCCCTTTGACCGATTCGATCCAGAACTGGTTGGAACTGTTTCGATGTTGCCATTAGCTTGTGAAATGTATAGACTGCGGATCTTTATGCAAAATAAAAATTGTCTGCATTGATTGCAAGAAATAGAAACTAACTTGAATGTCATTTCTTCCCTTAATGATTTTAATAGAAATCATCTATTGACGTCTTCAATTTGTCAAACTTTCCAACAATTTTGAATTTCATCTACTCAATTTTTGCTATAAATGTACAAAGATCCGCAGTCTTATAATATAGTAACTACGTTCCCGTTAGTGCGATACGCATCTCGAGAACTGTTATCTCTAGGGTTTTATGCATTTATGACAAATGTGCGTTGGTGGAAAGATAAATGGGATTCAACGATACGGTATATTATCATTAGATTTTTGTGCGAAATAAGTATTGTCCAAGTCAATTGCGGGAACCAGAATTACATAAAGATACATTTTCTCTTGTAATAATTTTAACAAGTCAAGAACAATATAACAACATAAGTGAATCCTAATACTTTACAATTTTGTATTTGACCAATCCATTTTGGAAATTTTTATTTGGTTCCACAGCACCTTGTAAATGATGCAGACAATTTTTATTTTGCACGTAGATCCGCAGGTTAGTTCTTGGAAAGAAAGATATCCTGCTCGCGAGAAGTGAATTGCAGATTCCTGGACCGATGTAAATTTAATCATGCACCATTGTGGAAGAGAAACATTGGGACTATTAAGCTCTCCGGAGGCAGAAACGATCGTGCACAGAGACGAGTTTCTCTCGGTTACGATAATTTTATATAATCGATGGAACAGTAACGCGAGCTACGCTCTCGAGCCAGCAGAGACAGAGAGCTCGGATATGTCGAGAGAGGGGTGGCGAGCGGGGATAGAAAGGTATCGATAAAACGCTGTTTACAATTGCGTCTATAAACTGACCGTAGAGAGAGAACCGAGCGAGGGGGGCAGGCCATAGAATTTAATCGTTTTTATGTAAACCGATCCATCTGGTGGTATACCGAACCATAATGCGTGATCACTTCCTAGATCGTATGCGATTACCGTCCGGTTGCTCATTTTCACCCCAGACACACGACCAAGAACCCACTACTCGCGCAAGACACCGAAGCGTTCGAGAGAGCTCGCCGAGATTCGCTTTTACCCGGAGAAAAGATTTCTGGTTAGGTAATCCCCCCCTTGCTCGGTCATTCGATCACGACGCTTTCATTAAACGACCATTATTGGACCGCATCTTCGTCCACGAGATCGTTCCTCGGACGATTATCGTCCGAGATCGATGGATCCCCGTTTTTATCCAAAACAAACCCGCTGGCTCGGTCCGAGAGAAAGCGACTCTTCTTGCGACTCGGAAATGTTGTTAGAGAGAATTTTTATGCAAGATAAAAATTTTTTGTTCTTTTAATAGGTTTAATGACATGCCAATATTTTAAACTTCTAATATTTTTAATGTTTCAAATTGTAAAATCAGATAGTTACTTTGTGGTATTATTTAAGAGAAATGTTTACATTACCATGTTTGTATTTAAGTAAATAGATAGATAATCGTAGCAAAATATGAAGTAACAGAGAGTGGCGAGACAGCGATGCGAAAAAACAATAAATATTCAAGTATAATTCGAGATTGCAAGGAGTTATCGATGCCTAAATAAAGGTCACGGACACAGCGAGACACTCGATTCGAATGAGCACCGAAACAAGCAACAAATATCGGTCGTGCGATGCTTCATGGTTGAGAGGATCGGCTCTGAAAATTCGTGGAGTGCGCGTAACGATTGCGGTAAGTAGAAACGGCGAGCCATGGACAGACACGGTAGACAGCTTCTTATACAATAGCACGCGTGCGCGACAGACTTTCAAATTCGATTGTCTCGGACGCAGAACTTCGTGCGAGAAACTTTTATCTCTCTAACGATTGCTATCGAATTTTCTCTAACGATTGCTATCGAATTTTCTCTAACACTTTGTATTTGACGAAAGTCCTTTGTAACGATCGCAGGATTGAGTCAAATCGATCAGAAGTGGCAAATGCCAATACAGCAACCACGTCCGTAAATAATAAATAAATGTGTTCGAGTCGCTGGTATAAAAATTCTCCGAACGCAGAGCGCTTTCGGCACCCAGTTTAAACATTTGATCATTTATTTAACCCTCGGACCAGTTGCTTATCAATTTTTCAAGACCTATTTTTGAGGATACTTTTTGTGGACACATTAACCTTTCTGTTGTTTCTGTCTGCAGTGCTTGTTTATCTAATTAATTCGCCAGGACCTGAATAATTCAATGACTCCAGCGTCAGAGGGTTAATCTCTAAGCCGTAGATTCGAAAATGTATGAAAATTCACACGAAAGACCGATAAACATTTTACAATGTTAACATCTTCTGTGTCCCACAATGAGCTTAGTAAATTTTGATTTTGCATGAAGATCCACGGTCTAACCGAAACGTACGCAAATTTCCTTTGGCAGTTGCACAGAAATGTTGTGCAGAAATTCGAATTTCTGGCTGCTGGAAAAAATCTGCTAGCGTGAGGAGTCGACTCCGCCCCCGGACGGCTCGGTAACATAATCGCGGGATATTCAAACGCGCGCAACATGTCGCGTTCGATCTCGGCGGACGATCATTTCCGACGATTCTTACCTGTGGGTACCGGTTCAAGGTGTCCGCCGCTCTACACGCGGAAATGTAGACAGTTTCTTCCGGCGTATCCCGCACAGAACACCGGTTTCCCGCGCACACACTGCAACAACAGAGAGGCGACGACGACGACGGACAGTCGTGCGTCCGCGTATAATCCTATCCCGCTTTGTCCGCTTCTTGCACAGTCGCTTCCACTAGCTTCCAGTCACACAAAGATAGAGAAAGAAAGAGTGAGAGAGAGAACGAGCACAAGCACGCGCGCGCGCGAACGTAAACAAACGGCACACGCGAGCGCGTTACTTCCGGTGCGCGCGAGCACGGTTGCTTCCGATTCCTGGCCGGAAAACCGGCTTCACGACCCGGAATCCGAAATTGAATCACTGGATTCGAGAGCACGCGGATTCCACGCGCGCGATCGTGGATCCTCTGAATCCAAGGAAAGTTATCGTTTGCGACTTGGTGTCGCTCGGTGGTGTTCGATTCTGTCGATCTCTCTCCGTTCGCGACGGATCTTGACACGCAACACGTTCGATGTATCTGTGGGTTCTCCCAGTGATCCCTCGACGGGGTTGCAACCTTCGTCCGGGGTTGCGGGAGGGCCAATCAAGGTGGAGGAAGAGGAGGAGGGGGAGGAGTAGGAAGAAACAATGTTGCGGCGCGGGGTGGTCGCGTGACACGACTCGCGAGGCGTGCGCGCAAGCAAGTCTTTGGCCGGAGCGCGAACCAACGAACACTGAACGTAACGCGCGAGCGGCGAGCCTCGGTTTGCCTAGCCTAGCCGCCACTAAACGCCACTATCCTAGGTTAGACACGCTCGCGACACTCTCCCTCCTTCCTCCTCCACCTCCTCCACCCACCACCCCTCCCCGCCCCACCCCCTCGGGATCGCAACCCCCTTCCCCTCGGTCTAACACTCTCTCTCTTTCTGTTTCTCGCGCGCGTCTATCCATTCCCGTCCCTCTCTACCCGCTCGCTCTCTCTCTCTCTCTCTCTCTCTCTCTCTCTCTCATTCTCTCTTTCGCGGTTCTCTCGCGCGAGCGATTCTCTCTCCGTCGCGCGCGCGCGGCCTTCGCTCCTGCTCGCGTTCCCTATCCGTCCTGCTCGCGCGCAAGCCTCGCGATCTCGTCTCCTCCTCCTTCTTCTCCTCTTCTCTTCTCCTCTTCTCTTCTCCTCTTCTCTTCTCCTCATACTCCTACTCCTCCTCGGACTCTAGGCGATCTCTCTATGTACATAGAAGCGTGTACGGGGGATACCCACTCAGCTCGGCTCACTCGCTCGCTCGCGCACACAACACACAACACACGCGCGGATTCGGAGCGGCCGAGAGCTAGAGAAACCCGAGAGGTGGGGGCTCGTAAGGCCATAGCCACGGCCACCGAGTCGCACACAATCTCGACCAGCAAACACGCACGTAGAGACACAGTACGTAGACTAGAGACCGTACACACCAAGAGCTGCTCTTGCGGACCGCCAGCCCGCTCCGGACTGCTCCGGCCCGCTCCGAAAGCCCTTGCAGCGTTATGTGATATGTACGGTGTTTCGCCGATCCTGCCGGGCCAAATTGAATTTTTAATTTGGCTCAAATTGTTCGTTTCAAACGGAAACGCAAGTATAAGTAGTTGTTGTCGATTTTCAACCAATCGCAAAATTATGTGTTTAAGACCAGACTGCGGGTTTTTGTGCAAAATTAAAATTGTCTGAATTAACAGAGACAGAAGCTATGTAGACGTTCATTCATTTTCAATTTTTCAAATTCTTTTACTATCTTGCATTCGATCTACTTTTGTTTGCTATACAGTGGATGTACAAAGTGTTCGTACATCTTTTAAAATAGAATAACTTCTTTAAGTTAACTTATAATTGTACCAAACGACCTGATTTTTTATAATCAATTAGAAGCATTGGTTTACTAAATGATCTGCAGAAAAGATTTTCCAAAAATTACAATTTACAAGGTTGCATGCAAAAATAGAAAACGCATTTTTTAAAATGTACTTTACCAGTTTCTGCTTAAAATGTACAAAATCGTACATCTTCCGATGCGTGTCGTTTTTTTCCTGCATCAACCGATTTCGATGAAATTTTCAGTATGTGCGTATAACTAACATAGATCTACAAAACATATACTTTAAATTTTCATTAAGGGCCCAAATAAAAAAATTTTTTTAAATACTTTTTTTTATTTTTGCATGCAACCTTGTAAATTGTAATTTTTGCAAAACCTTTTTTGCAGATCATTTAGTAAACCGAGGCTTCTAATTGATTATAAAAAATCAGGTCGTTTGGTACAATCATAAAAAAGTTATTCTATTTTAAAAGGTGTACGAACACTTTGTACATCCACTGTAAAGGCATAAAACTACCATTTTCATTTTGTTTCCACTTTGTAAACAAATCGTCGAAGTTCGTCTTGGTATCGCGTCTTCGAAGGTGCCCCAATTTTTCTGTTTAGCTTCCCCGATTCTCAAGCGTAGAGCAAACTAGTCAGGGCCTGATTAAACGCATAGCCAGAGAGTATATTTCTGCCTGAATTGCGAACAACCGAGACATACTCCATTCCCAAGGAAGCTCCGTGTATAATACGGTTCGGTATAAACGCGAGTACCTTCTGTGCCGCGGCGAGCTCGCATAGATCCGAAAGAGAGAGAGAGAGAGGGGGGGAGAGAGAGAGAGAGCACGCGCACGAATCTAGCTTCTGTACAGGGTGTCCGGAAATGATCCAGACACTTTCGATTCGCTTCTGAACCGAGCTACGCGGTCGCAACCCGTGATACTCGAGACAGAAACGGGGAAAGTGTGCAACCGGGACTTCGTTTTAAACTTCGCTAGGAACGATCGATGAACACTGACTCGATCGAAGCTTATCCCGATCAAGCTGCGATAAGCTTATTTTCCCATGGACAAATCTGTACAACTCTTTTATATGAATTGTGTTTAGCGTGAACGTTCTTTCGAATCTTTGCAGAAGACTCGAATGAAGACAGAGTCTGTATCGATTCCATGACAAGGCTCAAGGAAAGAGGGTCATTCAAACTGGCGCGAGGAATATCGAACATACAGAAAAAATGCAAATACACTGAATGAAGGGTCAGCGATCATTAGAGATAGGAGATTCTTCTCGTACACGTTGATAATTGAAATGAAGTCTTCCAGCACCGATCAAAAATATCCTGATCCAAATATAAAGAAAATATAAGAAATTTTAATTAGTAGAAAGAATTTAAAAACGTCAATATATTATTTTCAACTTATAAAGATTATCGACGAGAGAAAGAATTTTCTACGACTTCTGTTTCTAGCGGTTGATGCGGACAATTTTTATTTTGCATAAAAATCATCAATCTAGTGATAAGAAATTTCCCAGAACAGAGGGAACGGAAGAAGAACAGAAACAAGAAAAGAAGAGCAGGAAGAAGAGCGCGCGAGGCTGAAGGATTGACTGGAGGGGAGCGGAGTTCGTTCGCGGGTCGCATAATCGCCGAAAGCGTATCGATCATTCGCGGACACGCAGTATACACGGCAGAACGTTCGGCCGGAGTACGTAGCCGGGAGAATATACGGTCCGCATGTAATTTGTTCTATATTCAAGAGGCATTCTCGCGCTCCGTCTATCGCACATATGTACCGGAATATATGTCTTCATGGACGGGGGGGGCGAGGGTGTACAAGAATGTAACCACCGTGCGACTGAATGCAATAAGGGACAATGTCTTCCTCGGGCGACGTCTGTTCCGTAAGCGTTTCCAGAACGCGTTGGCATTCGAATCGCTATTTACGCGTCGCGCGTTATTGCGCTCCGAGCAGGACTCGAAAGCCACCTCTTCCCTCTCTCGCTAAACGCTCGCGAAGAGCAACCACACGGGGAAAAGAAACGATCGGATCGTCGGCCTGCCATAACGTCTTAAAGGCTCCCTGTCGCCGATACCGACGAGGAAACCAGCGAGCACTTTCTTTTTCGCGCGCCGATTTCCCGCCGGAATCGGACCAGTATCACGAAAAAGTCGATTTTCGAAATTAAAGACTTTTTTGCATCTTTTTAGTAATCTACAAGTGTCCGCTGCTTGTTATTAATAAATAGACCGCGGATTTTATGCGCTTTTCACACTGGGTTTACGGAGCACTAATAATGAGAATTTTTAAATTACTTTATGAATAGACTGCGGATTTTTATGCAAACTAAAAATTTTATTGCTAGGCACATGGACATTTATTTCTTCCTGCAGTAATTTTAATAAGCTAACAATAAATTGAAGCTAATTTGAATAAGAACAATGATAGAGATTCTTGTTCTTCTAAGAAATTCTGAGTGGATAAGGAGTTTTAACAACTATAAAATATATCCGAATGAATTTTGTATATTTTTATATGTAGAGCCACTCCTTTCACGGTTGGTGAACAGTCAATGGTGACAGTCAATACTGTGACACCCTGTGTACAGACTAGATCGGCCCGGAAACTCCCGATAAAACGATTCGCGTATGTAAAATTCGAAGATCGAGGTCCCACCTATCGAAACGTCATCGTCGCGTCGGCAGACGTTTTCTTAAAAAGTGTCGCGTCAGCGTGGCCGTGAGATCGTTTGCAGATAACAGGGTGAGGATGCTTCATTGAAAAATGCATTGGACGCACCTTGCGAGCGATAATTACGGCAAACTGCCGGCGTGACGATAAACGCGCACAATCAACGGTATCGCATCGACGCAAAACGGTCATTAACGGCCTCTTAATCTAACGTTCACCGGCTCGCGCGCGTTGTGTTTACCACGATAACGAGTGAGAAACGAAGAGAGAGAGAGAGAGAAAAGGAAGAAAACCGCGTCCTCTGGATGCGAAATCGCGGTTCGCGGAATCGACGAGAACAATAACGTACTAAACAGCTTTCCAATTTTTGCAATTTTCTCAAAATTTCTTTTCCACATCGTGTAGTAAACTAATTCTTCTAACTTCTCAGATGTTTGGGTTAGCAAGAAAGTAATTTCGATATTTTAAAGTGAAATAAAACCGAATTTCTTTACACAAGCGATGAACTTTAATCAATAAAATATTTTCTTGTTTGTTCTTCTTGGCAAAAGATCATCGAACAAAAGGGAAAATATCTTATTCATTAAAGTAAATTGCTTGAATAAAATAATTGGGCTCTATTTCACCTTAAAATACCGAAATTACTTTCTTGCCAACTTAATATATCAAAAAGATCAAATCATTAAAAGACTATTGTAGCGTCAGTAATATACAGGATGTATCCGTTAAGTTATTTCACCATTTTTTAGGCATTTCCAGTAGTGCAATTAAAAAATGTTTTAGACAAAAGTTTCTCAGTACTTGGTGAGCTACATATTCTTAAATCTGAAAAAATGTTTTTTACGTAAAAAAATAAAGGTCACCTTGACTTTTTTAAATGGCACCATATGTTTTGGACATCATAGAATTGTTTCTAACGTCGAGACGAATTTAAGTGCGGATTGGCTTCAAAATAACTTAGGACTAACGTAAAAGCAATGATTTTTGTATAATAACATAAACCGAGACGCCCTAATTATGGCGACAACGAAAAGTCTAATACGAAGAACGGAGCTCTGTATCGTAGAAAATGGATCGCAGTTCGAACATCTGATGTAACTTGATTTATATTGTAAGAAATAATTTTTCATTAAAATTACGTTTGCACAAAATTTTCAAGTCTGAGGTCATTTTAAGGTCATAGTGTAATACGTCTCGACGTCAGAAACAATCCTATGATGTCCAAAACATATGGTGCCATTTAAAAAAGTCAAGGTGATCTTTACCTTTTTACGTAAAAAACATTTTTTCAGATTTAAGAATATGCGAACATGTAGCTCACCAAGTACTGAGAAACTTTTGTCTAAAACATTTTTTAATTGCACTACTGGAAATGCTTAAAAAATGGTGACATAACTTAACGGATACACCCTGTATAGTTCATACTTCGGCAGCGGTTTGGAAACAGATTGTAAAAGGCGGACACGTTCGCTAGATGTCCGAGGAAGGTGTCGGGAGAACGCGGACGTAGGGCTAAGGGTGCAGTGCGAGTAGCGAGGCTCCGTGTTTGGTCAGACAGGCAGCAGCAACAGTTGATCTCCACGTTCGCCGTGCTTGTTCGATTCCAGACAGTTGCCACGGATGGCGGAGAGCCGATTCCCGACGACTTTCTAACGAAAGTGCAAGTCTTTTCTTCCAACCGGCTGCCGCCACGCCACCGGTAACCGTTCCTGACGCCGACTTTCGCGCGTTTTCCGCGGTTTCCTCAGGACGAAAACGCTTAACGCACTGCTCGACTTCCGGGCTGTGACTCACTCGTTAAAAGACTCGTCTCGACCCGACCGCCAGCTTGTTAATCACCAGAGACTACAAAAAGTCCGCCTAATTGGCTGCCGCTCTTTCCCGTGATGTCTCTTCCCTGCCATTATATTCGATCGAATCGAACCGCGGGTACAATAACCCGACAACCCGGGAGAACAAACTCGGCCCGGTCTCGCTCGCGCTCTCTTTCACGACCACCGTCTTCTTCTTTCTACGGCATCGTCGAAATTATGCTTCTTTTTTCGTTTTTCGAGCTCTGGGATCGCAGAAACTCGTGAACTCATGTTCTACTAGGTCTGCATGTTGAACCAACGCCAATGTATATACATTGTACACAAAATGTACATACACATTGTACATGTAGTTTGTGGATGTTGGCCTATGCGTGTCAAAGTAGTTTATCATTTTTATTTCCCGAATCAACAGATATTGACCACATCCGCTAACACGCAGAGTCTACATTGTAAACGAAGATATGTACTCGAATGTATGGCTGGTTCGTTATTGGGCCGCGTTTTGGGATGTTGACATAGTTGGTTCAATATGTAGAGATATGCAGCATGATCCTGCTAGTTCAAAGTCGCTAAAGATCGTCGATGGATTTCCTACCTTTTGAACCCTTTGTAACCTTCAATTTTTTCAATGAAAAGCTACGTATTGTTTTATATGGTATATAAAAGCGTGCGCCAAAACGAGTTCATTCGTATACGATGAATAACGACCTTCAAGGTCGCACAAGGTCAAAAAGTATTATCGAAAATATGTTATAAAAAGTGGATAAACGAAGGATTCCTGAACATCGTCAATTATATATTAGATTGTCTCAAAAGTTTCTTTCGGAATGTGTTCCTTTACTGTTGCCAAATAAATACAAACAATGCGATAATCTTGATGTTAATGTTTTAATACTTCCTAACATGAATTTGCATTATGTGTTTCATATTTATTTAGCAATATTAAAGGAACGCATTCCGAAAGAAACTTTTGGGACAACCTAACAATTACAAGACTGGGCCGTTCGAAAGTTAATGTCTCGAACCTAGCTGCCCTTTATCCAGCTGTTGCGAGGCTGTCGGAGAAGCGCGATCGAGCAGCGATTAAGCAAACGAACGAAGCCAGTGGTGAAGCATCCGAATCCGCTTCAGGAAGCGACCGATCGACCTTCGCGCGTCGATTCACGAACCCAGTCCGCAAAAATCTAACATTTCGGTCGTACGGAGAGCTGGTCTGCCTGCGGCGCACAGTCAAGGTCTCTGTCGACTTCACCGTGACATAAATATTCGGAGGGGGGTCTTTGGGGGCCCGCGTGTTCGCGCGAGAAACGAAGAGCCCCGCAGAGAGAGAAAGAGAGAGAACCAGAACCCGCCGGGCCACGGAAAAAGCCGAAGAGAGAAAGGGACCGCGGAAGAGAACCAGAAGCTAGAAAGAGACGTGGCGAGCCTCGTAATCGTCCACCGGCGAACCAACGACCCTGAGACCGCGAACTCCACGATTAAGCCATCATCCTCAAACAGAGACGCTCTCCTCTCATCTATTTTCGAAGGCGAAGTACTCGGCCCTATTCAAGAAACGTGTTCGCGAGTCACGTAACGAACGGGTAACGCAAATTGCGGAAGGTATCGAAGCTTTTCGAAGAGCTTTTTTTCTCATCGGGGCGACAGCAGGAATTCGGTCAATGGAAAATTTCTTTCTCGTGATACGAAACGCCGTGGAAAAAAGAACACGGTTTATTGCGACGCGCAAACTGATAGCGCGGTTTGCACACGCATTAAACCGTGGCTCGTCTGATGCGCACCGATACAAGTTGATTCGAGACGCGTCGCCGAGCTAGAACTTTCACGGGGGACCACCTCTTTTATCCAAAGTTGGCGAATTCGAATAATGAATTACGATGATCAATTAGAAACACTTCGAACAAAAGTAGAATTTCACTGAAAAATGTGCTCGCTCGAGGTCTCCGATGGTATGTAACGATCTCAAGGTTCTTGGAACGAATCTGTTGAATAAATAGTATCTTTATGGAGATCCCAAACTTGGAGAAGAAGCCCCGAATTCGTACGTATAAATAAATGCATCTCGAAGCGTTCCCGCCTTGTCTCTTTCTATCTGTCGTTCGCGTTTCTCGCTTTCGCGAACGCTCCCGGTGCGACGCGTGGGACGTTGCCCCATTAGCGAAGCAGATATAAGTGCTAGCCGAGAACGTAGTCAATTTAACGAGGTTAAAAAAAATCCTCCCTCTCTCTCACCCTCGTTCGAGAGGAACGCGTACGGCTTCCCGAAGACGGACTCGGTGTGCACGATTTCGCGTAAAAGTGTAATCCCGGAGCTTTCCGAACGACTCTGCCGATCAGGAACCGATGATGGAGCTCCAAGGAAATGTGTCTGATCCATCGATTCCGCAAAATTTTAAAAAGAGTCCGAAAAGTGCAGAAATTACACTATGAATATTTTGAAGAAATATCGACGACACTCGTCCTCGAAGGGTTAACGCATTACATCTATGAAGATGACAAACTCTGCAAATAAAATGAACTTTAAATTCTCTTTAAAATTTGTGGAAGAACACAATGTATTAATTTGGTATTTCATGAATGGCGCAAACGTCTCGGAACAAAAACAAAGAATGAAGACCTCTCGTGTATGTGCATGGCCTACCGTTTCCCCTTCTCGCGATAACGCGCGGGTGCTCAACGAGTTTGTAAATTTATTCCACGCTTTTTATTCATTTTCATTCTTCCGGTTGCACTCCGCATTCTAGACCCAGCGACACGACCGCGTCCCGAAGTATGCCAATGCCCCTAAACACTTGTCTAGGCTGCCGTGTACATCTCGAATATTAATTAAGAATTTCGAATCAGATTTGCTGTTAATTAATTACGAATTACAGGTTAGATCCAGAACGTAGAGGTAAATTGAAATCGATCATGTTCGAACAGGCCTTCTGTATTTCCAGAGTTACGCATGGACTATCTAAGTTATTCTTAGCGCAATGATTCAAGGGAGAATGACTGTTCTAATCGAGGAGAGAGAATCGTCAATCCTGAGGACTCTCGGAGACACGCGGATCGGAGAAGTTCGTCGAGCGAGGACGTACTCTCACTTTTCGCCTTCGCAAAATCGAACTGCCGCTATTTTGACGGACACGGCGGTGTTAACGTGCCTGCAGTAGGCCAGTGTCAGTCAATGACATAGTTTCGATTCGCCGCACGGTCACGAAAATCCCCGAAATTCGGTTGTGACAAAAATTGATGTAACTTTCTAAATATATAATTTTCAATTTGTTAAAATTATTAAAGGTAGAAAGAAATTTGGTATATGGCTCCTGCATCTTGTAGTTGACGAAGAACATTTTTATTTTGCATAAAGATCCGCAGTCTAGTTATTATAAACCGCGTGTAACCGCAAATAAGAATCGATGAATGACAAAAATAATAAGAAATAAGGGAACGAATTATTGTTTTATTTAAGTAATGCCTGAGACTAGCCCGAAACGAGCCCAGAACGTGCTCGCAGAGGAGGAATCGGCAGCGTCAATGGCAACGGCAACGACAGCGGCAGAGTGACAGTGTCGCGGGGCCAGTGGCCAACATTTGGGCCAATGTTAACGTTACCCTGTTTACCGATTGCCTAATACCGGCTCTCGAGCGCAACACCCGATAATCGGACGACGCGACGAGAAGCAACTTTCGTGTGTACGAATCCACCGCGCCGCGCGCCGTTACCCAATCGTCCACGTAACGATCCGTTTCGCGTTTGCTAGCGACCTTAGAGGGATCGATCCTCACGTGGGCCACGTGACACCGTCGTCGTCGCACCACAGAACCGGTTACAATCGAATTTTCTAACGATTATTACGCGGTGATTCGACATTGGATGACGAACGCCTTTCCTCCGAATTTTCATCGTCAGCCGGCACCGAACACGTGGCTCGCACTGTTGCTCGTGGAAACTGTGCCACGCAACTGTCAGGTTAAAGGGCTACTTAATAGGTTGAATACAGTGTATTGATATAGTAAATTGCGTCAGCTGTTTCTTGTCATAAATGCATAAAATCCACAAACTAGCAATAACAATTCATCAGCTATACCATTTGAGCTAAGCTACGTATGGAAATATGAAGAAATGATAAAACTCTGTTACACAAGAAGAGTCGCTGTTTAATATCAATTTCTTAGGTCAAGGTCAACTGAAGGTCATAGTATAATAGGTCATTGAATTCTTCTTGAAATCGGCTACGAAATGATGCAGTCAGATATACATAGTGCCATTTAAAAAAGTCATGGTGATTTGATTTTTCAGAAATGAAATTTCTTTCCAAACTGATTATATTACTGAAAACTGATTACTTTTATTCGGGACATCTCTTGTCAGGCTACCGGAAGTCTTTCTACTACAAAGATCGTAGGAGTACATTATAGACCACCCTGTATATATTGTTCTATTCTTCATGTTTAACCAGTTAGCTGTATATAATTATGTATCATTTCAGATGAATAAAGCGTTTAAGCAGAGTTGGGCATTAATCGATTAAAATTTTAATCAAGATTGATTGATTAATGTGTACGATTAAAAAAGTAATCATCGAAAAATCGGCGATTGATTTAATCGATTGATGAAGTTAATCGTCAATTGTTGATTAAAAGAAGAAATCGTCGAAAAATCGGCGATTGATTTAATCGATTGATGAAGTTAATCGTCAATCGTTGATTAAAAGAAGAAATCGTCGAAAAATCGGCGATTGATTCAATCGATTAATGAAGTTAATCGCCATACGGTTTATCCATAAATTGTAATAAGGAGGGAGAGAGAAACAGAGAACGGAGAGATGGAGAATTGACAGAAATATATCTCAACAAAAACTCAGTTTATATTTTTTTCAGTATTCATACAGTTTTGATTCCGTATTTCATTTCGAAGTTTCAGCAGTTAATCATTAAACAATTATCCGATTGACGATCGCAATTGAAAGAAATGTAATCGCTAACCGTAATTAACGATTAATAAGTATTTAATCGTTAACCGCCATTAACGATTAATAAGTATTTAATCGTTAGCCGCAATTAACGACTAAACTAGGAGATTAATTGTTAATTGCGATTAACGATTGAAGTAGAAATTTATTCGTCAATCGTTGATTAAATTTTTGCCCAACTCTGCGTTTAAGAATTCTTAGCACCATTATAAAATCGAGCTACATAGCTAACAGGTTGATATACGCTCGAATGATCCGTTCAACACGATTCATTCACGATTGTGATCGAGTATTTCCTGCCACCTATTAGTAGCCGCGAGTGAATCGATCGAGCTGAGGAATCGAAGATCAGCAGCTGATTCGAAACTTCCGTCTGGTGTTATCGAGCACAGGAGAGCGCATTGAAACCCTAATCGTTCGCCGTCTTCACGGGTCTTCTATTTAAAAGCTGCCTCGAACGCAATTTCCCTGCGCGTATCGCGCCGTATTAATTTAATCGAGGCATTGCTCCGTTCAACGAACGCGAATACGCGCGAGTACGCTTTCAATTTCACCTGTTCGCTGCGGAACAGGAAGAACAATCTTATCCGGCTCGATCTGACGCGACTTTCAAAATTCGCTTCGCGCCTGCGATATTAGGTAAACAGCGATCGTGAAGCAAAAACGAATCGCGGAAAAAATAAATGCCGGTCAAATGCAATCTTCTCAAAATTTTCTCATCATCTACTAAACTAATCCCAGCTTTCCAGAAAAATTGAGATCGTTTCTATTTATGGAAAAGTTATGCTGATTGAAAATGCGTGCGATCAATTTTTTGACTTTTAGTACTTTTGACTTGTAGCTTCTGTTCCATGCAATCGGCACAGACAACTTTTATTTTGCATAAAAATCCGCATAGGCAAGTACAATATCAATTCCATTTATCATCAAGATCGAAACAAATAGTGGTTTCGATGTATTCGTAATAATTTGATCACCGTATAATGCTAGACGATTGATCGAATTAGAAGTTTCTGATGTTCGCAAAGGTTGATCGCGATGGTTTCGAACAATTTCGGAGGGGTGTTCGAGTTCTCGAAAACCGAGGTAGTCGGCCGTTTCTGCTTGAAACGGTTTCTGCTTGATACGAATCGGAAACGCTCTGGGTAGGAGGCAGACTGTCTCGCGAGCGTACCTTCTCGCGAACGAGAACGAGAACGAGAAGGAAAACGAGAACGGGAACGGGAATCGCATCGGTTGTTTCGCTTGCTCTCGACGTCCGTGGCTGGTGACCCGTGCTGCAAACTAAACCCACCGGAGAAAGTTGCCAGATACTTTCTCGTAGCTGCCTCCTTGCACGCCGCACCGGTCGATGCAGTCGCTTAAATGATCCCCGTATATCGCCGTGAACGCTACACGCTTCGAAACGAACCCGCGACGTTTCAAGATCCCACACACATACACCTGCATACATACATACACGACCGTATTAGAAACTTTGCGGCCTTTGTGTCCGCTATCGCGATCGGAGATCCTTTAGATTCGCGATCCGACGGAAATCGGTGCACGAGTCGAATCGGAGAAACTTTTATTGTCCCCGTGCTTCGGAACACTTCGATCTCTTTCGGAGTACCGAACTCGAATCTCTTCGTTTACATTGAATTTACACCCTAAATAGTTAAACCTATTTAAATTTTTGTATAATATAGAATTCAAATAAATATTCGATACGTATATGTTTCTAGCTGTCGACATTCATGTTGAGGGGTGAAAATAGCCCTCAATGTTGGGGTTGAAAAGTAGTTTAGTCTAAAATCTTGAATATCTCAGAAACTATTAGGCCTAGACGAAAATTTCAAAATCCTATTTGCGCGTCCTTAATATGTTTTATAATAGACTCATATTTAACCTGAATTGCGACAAACTGGAGTGAGATAGAAATTGATTTTCTTTCTTCTGTTTAGCAGGTTGAAAATAATGTAATAGTATGTTTAAATTCTTCTAATGTTTTTATTGTGTTTTAAATTAAACCCGCGGTCTAGTTATCACTGTGACTGCGATGTCTACAAAAGTTTATGGAAAATAAGAAATGTTCAACGCACGACTTTTCTCTGTTAAATTGTTTCAATATCTCGTTAAGGAGGTACATTGCATGCGAAACATGACCGATAACCTGATAGTCGGTGAACAACGGGTCTCCGCTAAAAAAATCGAAGAGTTTCGGGTAGCGATTCGAGCGAATGCTGGATCGCCGATGGATCGGCCGTGTTTCCGGCGATATCGGGATGAATCGCGTGGATCTAGGCGGCAAGAATGGATCATAGGTGGCCGTAAAAAGTCTCGAGCCATTCTTGGCCAGTGTTAGGAGCGTGGTGCTCAAGGCATTCAGTCGCTTCGCGGACCAGCGACTTGATTTACTCGTTCGAGGGAACGAACTCGCCCGCGCCTCTACTCACACACGAGCCGTGCTCACGCTTTCAGGAAGGTATAGCGTGTACGAGAGAGCGGAGACTCTATGTATAACCGAGGCTATTATACTCGCAGGTACATCCGCGGCTGCATGCTCGTCGTCGTAGTCGTCGTCGTCGTCGTCGTCGTCCGAAGCAGAGGAAAATCTTGGTCCTCCTACGCCCGTTCGTTAACTATTCATGCGAGGCACCGTATAGCCCGCGGTCGACCGTGATGAATTGGAGGTTATGCTACGCTGTGGCGAGAGGAACGGCCAGTCGAGAAAAAACAGGAAGGAGCAGTGGAAAAAAGGAAACTTATTTAGCCAACCTCGGTCATGCGCGCGATAAGTCATCCGTCTCGAGCGCGCGGTCCGCGAGAGATAAAGCGCGATCCACGATGCCGATGTTCACGCACCGATAATGAGCGAACGATGACCAGCCAGGTGTGTCGATATCGATTGCCTGTCCAATGCCCCCTGTCTCTTTGCCCTATCGCCCCGAAAATCATCGCCAAAACGTGACACAAGCCCTGCTCTACAATTCGGATTTTCTCAATTCGGAAACCGACCTGATTCGAGAAATCTTTATTTACGAATAGACTGCTGATATTTGTGTGCAATCTTGTCTGCATCAATTGCCGCGAACAGGAACCAAGAAATTTCTTTTCTTTCCTGATAACTTCGGTAAGCTAGAAATAAGACATCGAAGTTCTTAAAATTACAATCTTATTAATGAATTTACAGATTTTACGAAATTGTATAAATTGGAAAATTGTAAAGAAATTCTCACAGAGCAGTTTCACCGTCTGGAAGTTCGAAAGTTCGCATCGTTCTTGCAGTTGTTTATCCAAAGCCGTGTGCAACGAGGGCGGAGATGAATCTTCAGGCTTCGCAGCATCGATCGAGTTCCGTAGGCGGAAAAGCCGAGAAAGCGCGTCGTGGAAATCGTTCTCAATGTTTGCTAAACACCGCTGTTCTCGGATTGGCATCGCGAAGTACAACGTCGTCGCCGTGTTTCCGTCTTCGCGGCACCGTGCGTGCATTTTCGTGGATGCATCTTTGAGGATGCAACCGACCGTGACGTAGCTTTCGCGCGGCCAACACCGTGACGTCACTCATTCGATGACGTGTGGTCAACCGCGGTCAATGCACCAGGCCAACGTTTCTTGCAGGGCACTATAATGCTCGGTTCACTGGCGTGCCGGCTCTGTGCGTTCGTTCGTACGTGCACACGGGCTGCACCGCGCGGTGCATGTACCCGCGTTGCACCGCAAAATACCGGGTGTTCGCGAAATACTCTCGAGTCGAGTTGTATTATACTTTTCGATATTGTTTTTGCATCGATTTTCAGAAAATTTTTTCGGAAGAACTGTGGAGTTTATGGCTATTTGAAGCACATGGGGTATTTTTTTCAAGCAAAAATAATCGAAGTTGCACGAATTATATATAGTTGCTTGTGATCTGAAAGTTTCAAGTAAATTGGCCGGGTAGAACTAGAGATATATAATAGAAAAAATCCTGTCACCCATATATTTAAGATTCTCAAAGATTCACACTTCTATAGTCAGTTTTTCGAATAAAGAAATCTGACGTGCAACATCAGCTAGTAATAGCGGCCTTCCTGCTCGCATACGCTCCAATGACATTTCGTTATCTAGCTGTATTGCGCGAGCCGATGTAAAATCGATTAAAATGTCAGCCGCGAATTTTTAGGTACCCGAGCATCGAGAATCGGTCGACGAGGTCGCTTAAAAATTGCGAAAAGCTTCAAAATTATTCGCGCACCGTTTAACATGCCTCATGCCAGACAATCTGTAATAATTATGGATAAGCATGAGGTTAGACTGCGGATGTTGGAAGAATACGAAATTTTTTGTATAGAAAAATGTAGCCAAATTCGAAGATCTTGCATTTTGGAGTTTGTTTTTCCGCATATCTTGTTTGTTTGCCGGGTTCGAGAGCAGGATTCGTATTCTCTGGCAAGGTTCTCGCGATCTCGGAACAGTTTAAAGATTCGCGCGTCCAACGACGCGACGAGCGTCAACTTGCGATTCTCGCGGCGTACCGCGCTTATGGCGGCATCAAAAATTCATGCACGTAGCTGACGCTGCTACCCTATATCCCCGTTTAACGACGGCATCCGTTTACTTTTATTCCTTTACACCTGCCTGTATTTATACTCACTCTCGCCGGAACAAATATAGCGACTTTGTCGAGTCCCTCTCCGAAGCGAACATCTGTAATCGACACCTCTCGCGCAAAGTATACCGTCCGACCCGAAAAAGGTGAATCCACGCGAAAATTATGCTAACCCGAATATACAGTCCCGGAATCCCAAGTTTCGCAACAGTCGAGCAAACATCCCAACTCGCACTTACACCATGCGAAAACGTCCGGTAAACGAACAGTTTCACGAAACCTTCTCGTAATTAGTATTAGTTTGTCCAAAATTTTCCTTCGCAATTGTTGCATATTTTTGAAAAATTTTTCATATTTAAAGTATATCCAGTGTTCATTTTATTCGAAGATTTTTTTCATGATGAAAATGCTCCACATTCAAACGTCTGCGAAAACTTTGAAAAATTTTTTCCGTAACTGAAACCGAAGTAAATGTAAAGATTGGAGCTTCCTCTTTCCAACAAGGCCTCAAAATTTGATGTACGATTTTTTTTGTCCTTTCATAAAACTTTGAATGAGAGGTGTGCCGCCAACTTTGCAGTAGCATAAGTTCCTCATCTTTGTTGCATAAAACCGTGAAAAAAAATCGTACAACAATTTTTGAAGAGCCGTCGTAAAGAGAATGCTTCAATCTTCAAATCTGCGGCAGTTTCATTTACGAGAAAAATTTTTGAAAGTTTTTGAAGACGTTCGAATTTGCAGCATTTTTTAGGAGAAGGAGGTCTTCAGTTTCCCAAGTGCTGCATCATGTAAAAATATCTTTGAGAAAAATGAGAGACTTCAAGCTTTAAAACGAGTCCACACTTATGATTGTACTATTTGTTTGTAGGAAATAATTACGATTTGAACATCGACCACTTTTCGAGAATCGGACACGCAGTGTTTAAATACTTATTGTATGCATTGTAAATCTGTTTTCCGATTTTGGATTCTAAACTTTGGAAATTGAAGCGAACTGTACACCGAAGTTATCGGCCGAGTAGAACGGTCCGCGATATAGTCGGCCCGGTTCCGATAATCGATGATCGTACACGCGTGTGCCAGATACACACCGGGGAACATTTGTTTACGAACGCGAGGAGAGACGACGACGAAGGAAAATCGCGTCAACGCGATGCATCGATCCTCGGATGGCCTATCGAGGCGAGTCAGTGGCCGCGAACCGGAGCCCGCGATCTTAACCGATCGGTTAGACTCGTCGAAACGCAGCTGATTCGAAACAAAAAGGAAGTACAACAAAGAAATAGTACATCAAACCAATACAGTTTTAATATTTCTAACGATGAGCATGACAAATAGACATTGCCAAAATGAATGTTCTTTCAAAACAAAATTCAGCAGAACAGATTGCGCAACCGTTGCGACGACACCGATTTTACGTGCACCGATTCGGACCGAATTAAACCGTGTCTCTTCGGGATTCGTGGAATGTCCCACAAGAACGAGACTGTCCCTCTCGCTCTCAATCTCTCTCTGTCTCTTTCTGGTCGTACACTTGTCTTCGAAAAATCAAGCGAACCACAACTACTCTGCCCTGTCTGTCTAGAAAGCATGCAGCCGCCAGCGAAAGGAGGTGCAACGGTGTTGCATAACGGTTAGCAAAAATGCATCGCCGAGTGTTAATCCCCGGCGATTATTGCTCCGCGAAAAAATCGACTGCAGCCGAGGAACGCGGACCCGTGAAACACAATCGTTTCGCAGCTACCGAAACTGCATTTCCTCGAATGTTGACACTTTCTTGTTTGTGATTGTAGAATGAACTATTTGATTTCCGTAAAATCAATTTGATTGACTCAGTTTTACAAACGTTTCCAAATACTTTCATGACCCACCAACATACTGCCACCAGTACATACTGCCACAAAATATATTGTAACAATTGTTCGCGTTGTCAAATCATTTTCTAACTTCATTAACATAATCTGGAAACTTTCGATACGGGTCAAAATCGACCCAGCAGGCAGCGTGCAGATTTGGACGGTGGTCTGAATGAAGCGTGACAGAGAATAACGATCGGGATCGAGGAGTTTACGATCGTATCGAGTAGAGGAACGTCGCTGGATGGAGAACGTAGGTGTGGAATCATAACCGGCGAAACGGAGGCGGGTAGCCCGCGGGTCTTGTCCGTCGGGTAAACACGTCGGCCGTTGAAGGTAGAAAGTTGCAATTTCCTCGGAAGGTGGTGCGGCATATTCCGCGGACATAAGCTATAACGTATGCGCGAAATCAATAGGCAATAGTCGCGAGACAAGAGGAGGTTCGCGCGGCGCGGAGCTTCGTCAGCCGATCGTGAGCGCAACTAAGGAACATGATCATGGAGAAAACGAGGAAGAGTCGGGTCGGGTCGGGTCGGGTCGGGTCGGGTCGGGGCGGGTCGTGGTCGGGTCGAGGAAAGAAAGAGGTAAGTCCACCGAGACACCGGCGAGTCTCGTTTCCCCTTCGTCAGGAACGCAAAACCGTGCTCTTTTCGCGAAATTCGTCCGCGAGAGGAGTCCGCTCGCGAGAGGAACGTCGGAGAGAGAAACGCTCCGGTCCGACAGGGACGCAGAGGGAACGGGAGAGAGTAAGAGAGAGTAAGAGAGAGAAAGAGAGAGAGAGAGAGAGAGAGCGAGACGTGACTTTAGCCATAAGCCGTAGGTAGGCCGCACAGAGCATGGACAAGCAAGCGAGTCGAGTTGAGAGGCGCGGACGGGCGGTCAGAGACCCCGCAGGGCCGGCGCAAACAGTACAGCATTACCCACTCGCTCGTTCTATCGCAACCTGGACCCAACAATGCTCAATAATCTACCCTGTGATCGCGCGCCACCTTTTAAGCGACAACCTGGAAAAATCGTCCGCTCGTTTTTCACGGGGTCTCGCCCCCTTTCTCTATTTTCTCCTCTTTTTCCAGTTTATCTTCCCAGCCCGCGAAAATACCCTACCGACATCGTCGTACCCGCTTGCTTGCGTGCTGTCCCGCGTTTTCACTCGTTGTTCAACATTTCGAATTATCACCGGTCCATCCCGAAAAATATTCTTCGTATTCCTATATTTTCTCTAATGGTTATAGACTCTGTTATACTTCTGTTATACTAGTAACAAACGCTTAGAGCCCGCTGCAGTTCGCTCGTAACGAAAGAACCAGGCAAAGCGCATAGGAAAGAATATGAATGACTCAACGACGATTTCGTTAATTTCACTTTCCATCGGACGAGGATTTTTACCTTTCGCGATCGGACATACACGCACACAGTAGAAAACTACAAACGAACATGAGAGAACGGTCGTGTGTGCGCGCAAGCACGCCGGAGAGACTTTCTCTGTAATTCGCGGCATAGCATTTACGTCTCCTCGGAATTATGATTTCCGCGATTCGTTATAAATATATCGTTCAACGTGACGCTACGCGCTCGTAACGCTTACTCGTTTACGCTAACTTTCTGCAACCAGCTCTCTCGGCGATGCTCTTTCTGCCAACGGCACTCTTTCGACCTGTCTCTCTTCCTCTCGCTGCGCGGACGCTTTTTCGTTCCGACGTAATTAACGGCGACCACGGAACCATTAAAAATTTTTAATAGAAACCCGGAGCCCGACGAAAGAAAGCAACCGCGAGATCGCCGACCGTAAACAAAAATCGCTGACGAACGTCCTCGTCGATGAACGACATTGCACGCAGGCTTGCGTAAAAGTAAACGTCACTGACAGAGATCTGCGAAAATTTCGGGTTCGAACTACACTTGGAAATCAATATTTCCTACGTAAACCAAATTTCATTAAGATCTACATTTTGGAAGAATGTTAGAAAAATTATTATCAACTATGTCTTCTCTGTTCTTGCATGATTAAAAAAATTGTTTGAATATTGTGGTTTGGATATTGTTTTTGGGGATGATCGTTCGGCAGCGAACCGCGTTAAACGCGGAATGTTTCCTCGATGATAAACGCCCACGTCCTACTTGCCAACCGGTCAACTTTTCACGAGAACGCGTGCTTATCTAATCGAAGGTAAACAATAACAATACAGACCGGTTGATATGGTAATAAACGCGAATACGACGCAATTAGCACCATCTTTGCGGTACAATTAGACTTAATCTTTCAGCAAATAAGTAAGAGGCGCAAAAGCGGGATTGAGAGTATTGTATGTATCATCGACTAACACTTCGGCCGTCGATCCAGCAACCTCGAAAATCCTAGCTAGTTGGATCGTTGTGAAGAGAACCTTCGACTTCGTTGAGTACACTGGGCGTCTCAGAAATCACGGTACAAAAGCTGATTCAGCATGGAGACTGTTTAACGAAGAAGAGAAAAAATTGATATTTATCATGGGTCTTCATTTTGACTTTATGAATTTGAAAATTCGGCGAACACGCGTGCGATTGAATAGGAGTCATCTGACGCGTCTGTCCATGACCCACCTGTTCTACTTCCAAATGCTAAGCAGGCGAACGTGAGGGATTTACAAAATCGATTTTCTCTAAATGACATAAAAAATGTCATTCTACATTTTCGAGTCATTTGTATCACTAGTTACCGACCACCCACTACAATTTTTTCGTGTATCTCGCGCGTGAACATGCGTGCGGAAACATTGTAAAGGCCGATTGGGTTTGATATTGATAGCGAACGGGGTGGTTAGCCTGATTGTCGAATTCGCCTGGTGAACAGCAAGTTCTCGAGGGGGGCAAGTTAAATATTGACACACGGCGGGGTTTAACTGAACAGTAGAATGTTACGAATCTATTTTAGCGGCAACTAAAGGATCGGCTGTGTCCGTTCGAGCGTGTTTCGCTAGGAACGTAAACAGTGTACCAAGAATACTGGCCCGCGTGTCAGTCGAACCCGCCACGAGAGGCCGATGCTTTCCGATGACCCCGGTGTGCTCCTCCGCTCGAAAAACGGTCGAAAACGCGCGGGAAGGTAACTGGTCGCGTGACCGACCGTTCTCGGACGACCGACAGACTTTTTCCACGACCGGCCGAAACTTTCGACGTCGTCCTAGTCCGTCCGAATCTGCACGGTCATTGATCCTTCCCTGCCCCGATTTCACTAATTTCGCTGGGAAAAAAACCGTCTCTCCGAGCGATAAACTAGGCGACACTTCCGCTCGATGAGCAAGGAACACATTTTTCTAGGACAACCTCACAAATTCCTCCCGTGGACCGAAGAAACCTCACTCGAGTGATTTCTGGTAGACGTCAACGACAGAGGACAGTTTCGAACCAATAGATCAGTGCAGAAGTTCGTGTCCGATTCCTTGTTGCATTTTAATACGAAATTATCACTGGCCTAACACTTCTCTCTTCCTGATTGTGGAAGAGATCTACTGCTACGTTCACAGGAATCTAAGGGTTTCCTGTTCCTGATGTTTGAACGCGATTTCTAGAGTAGTGCCCCATTAAATGGGGGGTTGATCAGCAATTAACGTCATCCATCCTTTAGAACTTAGTTTGCAAATCAGTCGCGACTCAATCAATGTCCTGGTCTTCATAAAGTTCCCTCTGGCAAGTGGCGGCATTTTTTGCGAGAGCAACTGACAGAAGTCAAGACGGCAGTCAACGTGTTCGCATGTTCGCTACCAGCATTCATGGTTATAATGTTCCATTAAGGGCAAGGTACTCTCTTACAAAATGTGAAACAGGATATTGTCACTAGAAATTCAGAAATCAATCCTTCGAATATCACGTTGTAATGTAAAACAAAGTCTAGCACAACATTATTTTGATTTTCTTCGTATTCTATAGAAAATCGTGGTGACACGTGCGATGCTGGTAGCGAATGTGTTAAGGGGGTAGTCTCACGTTTCCAGGATTGCAAAGGTGCGGGATGTGCCTGCGTATGTAGCTATTTTCATCCCGCACCCTTACAATCCTGGAAACGAGTCTACCTCCTTAAGGAACGGAATAGGACCTCACTCACCGATCGTCGCGTCCGCGTCATCAGGATGACCCCGGATCGTTCGGTGGCTGTGGTTCTAATCGGCGTGTGGAGACGTGTTCCGCTTTGATCTCCGGTTCACTCGAGTCACCAACAGACAAACCACCCACACACTACCGCGACCGCGCACCGTTCTCGCTATTCTTCGGCGACGACGACACCGTGTGCACGTTCACCACGGTGCATCGAGGGGGTGCTGGTGTTCTGGTGGGAGCTAGAGGAAAAGTGTGCCGAAGAGGGTGGCAGTGAACAAGATATATATATATATATTATATATATATGTATATATATATATATATTCGAGGCACAAGTTGCCTCAGCCTCCGGGGCTGATGGTAATAGGAAGACACTCTCGGATGTCCTTTGGTTCCTTGGGTTCACGATCACGGTTCACGATGCGTCGCGTCGTCGCGTTTAGATCCGGCGCGCCGGCACGTGGTCCCGCGTACGGACGAAACACTTTCCAGCCTGTGGCCGTCGATAGAGAGAGAGCCCACGCGTCCCGTGTGCTTGTAATCGCGCGTTCGACTGAGCGGCCGAGTACTCCCGAAGACCCCGGCTCGCGCTCGTGCCGCTCTTTCTCTCCTTCCTGCTCGCTCTCGCGACCCGATTCGTCGCCCTCTCTCTCTCTACATCTCTCTCTCCCTCCCGCACGCATTCTCTCGCTCTTTCACTCTCTCCATCTTTCTTCCTCGATCGCTCTCTCCGTCTCTCTCCAGCCGGCTTCTTCATGCGTTCCTTTCGGAACCACCTATATCTTCTTCTCCCTTCCGCCAGCTTTCCCGATACTCTTTCTCCGTTATCACTCTCTTTCTCAAGCTCTCTTCTTCAAGCTCTCTATCTGTCGCAGTCTTCAACAAGCTTTCTGTCTTAAGCTCTCTATCTTTTGCAATGCTTCGCACACTGAAGCTCTCTATCTCTAGTTCTCTTAAAGTCACTCTAGATCACGAAGAACAAGTCTAATTTTGTGAATTTAAAATACTTTTAAGATAACGTTACAAAATTATTATAAAAATATTTTTTTCCCTACTTTGAAGTCTGTATAACGAAGACCTGTAAATAGATTTTTCATTTCTTTTATTACATTCCCGGAAAAGATTCTCAAAATTGAACTTATTTGTCGTGCTGTAGAGTGGTTTAGCCCCTATGCTCTCTGTCTCTCGCACTTTCTTCAAGCTCTTTATCTTAAGCTCTTTCCCGGTCTCTCTCATTAGGTCTCCCGCTCTCAGTCTCTTTTTTCTCGCTCGCTCTCCATCGACGTAACCGCTGATACAGTTTTCGAAAATATTTTCGTTCCGATGAAGAAACCCATTGGCCAATTCCACGGGCCAATCGAGTTTCGTAAACCCGACGGTTCAAGGGTGCTCGTTGTTGGATCATCGTATCACGTGTTTGCTTCCGTTGGAACGGGTGGGGGTACACGCTCGTGGAACCGGCTATCTTTCATCCCTCGCCGCGACAATAGCGACCATCTTTCATAATTTTTTGGAGTTACTTCTATGCGAACCCACGTCCTCCCTTTCGCATTTAGAGAGACGACGTATTCGTCCAATCTGGAAAAGAGGATAAGATTATTGAAAGTGAATGTAATGATTTGGAATTTGTTTTCAATTTCGTCTATAACTCTGTTACTATAAGGCAAGAATAATTGAATTCAATTTTTATTTGTCGAGCATTGAAACTTTTGCAATCCTCTTAGATCTTCTCAATAAATTCTTGTTGCTTTAAAAGCACTGAATTTTTTAAAGAGAGCTCAGCAAAAAAATCAATACTTTTGAACCGCGTTGAGTGAATCGCGGAAGGAAAGGAATCGCGAAAAATATGAGGAAAACTTGTTAAACCGTTTCTCGGCCTTGAGACCAGAAGTAAATAAACACGGGAGCCCACGCAGGGATCGTTGAATATTTAGAACGGTCCCCGAGCTCCGACAAAGTAACGCGGCCAAGAATAGGGTTGGCGAGTTGTGATCTCGTTCGGTTCGCAGCAACGATTCTCGGAAAAGTGTTGTTAGTTGTTATTGGTCGCGGGATGACCCGCAGGCGTGTCATTCGCAATCGGCAGCGATCGCCAACTCTCTTATTGATCATCGTGCGTTACACTAAACGTTCCCATTTGCCGGCTGTTCCTCGGCACGACTGACGCCAAGCTCCATACACGTTCGCACGCCTCGTGCGAATACTTTCCCTGCTTTCTTTCGTGATTCCGCGCGCATTACGCCACCGCACTGGGTCGTTCGACATTCTCTCGCATCTTCCGATTCTCCGGATTCCGTTTCCCGATTATCAGATTATCCATTTCCCGAGAAACATCGCGCGTTATATATGTATACTCGACTTCGTACTGTCTTCTCCCTCTTCCCTCTTTTGCAATTACATTCAATCGGGCAACTCGTTATCGCGCGACATGCGATAATAAATGATGTTCTACGCCGCGTCGTTTACAATGTCAATCAGATCCAAGTCATCAATCTGTATATTGCGCCCGGCTGTTTCGCTTGGAGCTAATTACTGGAAGTCCACTGTGCACCGAAACGCACTGGTTCATCCAGATTTTCGATGACGGCTGCACTGCGGATTTTATGCGTTCATGGCAAAATGCGGCAGTGTAATTTTAAGCAATAATAAGATTACATCAATTTGTCTAAATTAATTTCAAAATACAGGAGCGCATATCCATCTCCTTAACAATTTTAATGGATTAACGATAATGCAATAATATCTTGCAATGCTTTAAATATTATCTCTGTTTTATGCTTGATCTACCCATTTTTATCACAAATGCATTAAATTCGCAGTCCAGGCTATTTATATTAGCTTCGATAAGCAGACCGACGTTGATCTCAAAGAAATAGGTTCAAAAATTTATGAAAAACCTCTGGTCAATTATTTTCGAATTGGTTCCGCTTCGTTTTCGAAGTCGAAAGTTGGCAAATGAAGATGCAGGAAAATTCCTGCATCGCCACGGTGTTCCCCGTGAGAAAGAAGAGAGAGAGAGAGTCGGAAAGAGAGACTGGTAATCACCGTAGAGAGAGATCTCTCGTCCATCTTCGTTGCAGGCACTCTCATTTTCTCGCAGGCCGCTATCTCTGGGCACAGTGAAACACAGGATTTATTATCTGTTACGTCGATGCAGCGTCTTTTTGAGGCAGGTTAGCGTGCTTAAGCCGGCATTAGGCTTCACGGTGGTGTTGCCCCCCGGGGCGTCTCGCGGTTCCACGTTCCACGTGGGTGAAATCGGTGGACGTTGCCGCCGCCGTGCCGGACTGCCACTGCCATCGCCGTTACCATCGCATCGCCGCAATCGCAATCGCGCACGGATCAACCTGCGAATCGCCGCCGGTAAATCACTAATTGAGCGTTAACCGTTCGCGAGTTGTTCACGGTTCGCTACGTTTTATCGCTTACCGCGAGGACTTTTGCACGCTCGCAAATCGTGGAATCGCGATCGCGACGACAAAGACAATCGGCGCTAGAGGAGAGAAATCGCGGGAAAGGGCGGACGGACACAGCTCTGATATCGCTTCAAGGTTGAATGGACGTTTTAAACAACCTATATGTGGGCCAGTGGGTCAAGTCGACATTAGCGAGGACGCGAAGTAGATCGCGCGTGTCGAAATTGCTCGCGCGAGCGAGTTGTTGCTCTCCGCTCCGCTCTGTTCTCCGGCGGGCGAGCGACACGCCTGTGTTTGGACTGGCAAAAACCCCGATAACAGACCAGGCTAGATTTCGAAGGCCCTCTGCTATCGACAGATAAAGCCCGGCTCGAGACTTCGAGATTAGATCCGCGTTGCAATGATCTTTATCAAGCCGGAATCGTTTCCTTGACCAGAGCGAAACTCACGACGAACAGGGGCCGATTATTTCTAGAAGGTGGGAGAAAAGTCAGTGTTATTCGAAAATTTGTTCAAAATCAATTTGTTCGCGTACGATAGGATTGTGAATGCACTTCTCTTTATAATTTAAAATTCTGTTTATGACTTTCAGCCTGCACATCTCTGAAATCTACTTATCCGCAAGTGTGCAACGCGGAATCCGAACGTCGCGAAAATATTACAATATTGTGCAACAAGCCCGCTCGCATTTCTTTACAAGAATGTGTGCCACTTTTGTAGAATACTTATCCCATCAATAATATACAGCGGTTGACAAAAATATATATACGAAACCACTGTTTATCTTTTGCTGTTTTTCATTCGAAGAACCATGACGAAGTAAGCAGTTTCGAAACTGCGGGATAACACTGTTTGCACCGATTGCAGTGGGAGCCAAATAGACATGCTTAATTTGAACCATTTTCGTTTTCGGAAATGCCCACCACAAGATCCAGAACTACTAACAACTCGTGGTGGGAATAGTATGCGATTAAGGATTTCCTACAAAAAACGAGGTTGCAACGAGCGAGGTTCTACTGTAAATCGCAAAGATAAGAAATCGGAAAACCGTTGAAATACTTGTTGCAGCCACGGTACGTCGCGTCCGCGAAGTTTTGGCGTCCGTCGGGCTGTGATTGAATTTTACCATTGTTCCTGCATGTTCGAACGGAACCACGCAACGCGATGTCTGGCCACAGTGTCTCGCTGGCAGCTTTCCCTTTTACGGTCTGATCAAAGACGGAATCTACTTGGCCGGGACTTTCTTCCTACACCGTTGAGTAATGACTATTGCCGGGAGAGCAAGTCCGTAACGTCGAATTCTCGCGCGAGCACCGCACAATCATTAATCGCGATCGTTAATCGTGAATTCGGACAGGACGTGGATCTGCCTTCGCAGACGGACTTTAGATTTCGCGAACCGGCCAGTTTCCCCGGGTGACTTCTCTCCGGTGGATCGAAAAAGATCAAGATCGATGGCCCCCGCGATACGGTGGAGCCGGTGTTTGTACGATCGCGACGGTGGTAGGATAATCCCAATAGACGATTCCATCCACCTGAACGCTTAAGATTTATGCATCTAATATGACCGGTATTAATTCATAAATCCGGTGGGGCATTACCATCCACGAAACTACGCGATTCATAAATCCCGAGATTTATGCGCGCAACACGCTAAGCACTCGAGATATAAACGCTCGGCTTCGGCCGCTCGGTGTACGCGAGTTGAATTAACCTTGAAGCGATTCAATTGCTCGAATAAAATTGCGAATCTTTCGCTACCCGCTTTCAACCCGCTCGCGAACCATTTGCGAACGAATCGCGGATTGCTCGGATACAGAATCTCGCGGAAACGAGCTCGAAGTCCTTTTTTGCGTTCGATTAATCCATCCGCGTCGTGCACATGTGCGCTATTTTCCTGACCACTGTCATCGGACCGTACAATTTTCAAATAGAATTTTGGAACAATCGAATTACACTATCTTTAATCATTGTGTTCGAAATTATTAGATTTTTTAATTTAACGAGCGCCGCACTGCACGCCACGAAATGCTTCAGCGGATTTCGATGAGCGCCAGATTTCTTAAAGAGAAAAAATCGTTGTCTACTTTCTAAGCGTTACACGAGTCGACCTCCCGAGGAAATTCAATCATGCCTGCTCCACAGATATTCGCATAAGCACAATTAGCCTTGCTTCGGTCTTCGGGTCAGCTATGCATTTTACGCATTGTTAAAACGGAGAAATTGAAATACGAGACCATCTTCGATAAACCGATTACACGAAAGAATTTTATATAATCTGCTTCGAATTTGTTTCTCAAATTCTCCGAACCGTCTCGTTGACAAATAACGAAACATACTATTACAATTAATTTCTCAGAAATAATTGCATGGAAGAACCTAGAATAATATTTCTGTAAAACGAGGTCATTCGTGTCCGGACGATATCGAACAGCTTGTATTGCTTCATGTTATTGACAATATAAAACGTTTCAACAAATTATTTGTCGAAATCATTGTGACAATCTCAATTCAGCGTGCTCAAAGGTACTATATGAATTTTTTCAATTTAAAACTGCATCAGACATAAAAGTCCCACAGTTTGAGGGTACTATAAAAACGTTTAGAGTCTAAGAGGACTTGGAAGAGTACATCTCGCAACACAGACAGAAAGAAATCGATCATTCCACAGCATGAAAATAGTTAGTAATTATAAAAGGGTTAGGAAATTAGATAATGAATGGGTGAATTTTCACTCCGAAAAACGTATAAGGGTTAATTTACACTCGAGACATAGAAATATGCATTTCGAGCTACGAGGTACGAAGTCATTGAACCCATATAGAAGATCAAACGGAAGAGCGCAGCAGGGTTAAACTTGCGCCGGTATAAACACAATTAAAACGAAATCACACGAACGTTGCGATTCTACTAGCGAATGAAGAAATAAGAAGCAAATCGAACGATCGCGTTCAAACGACGACAGACGACGAACGGGTGAACAGGTGAAAATTCGACGGAGGTTGGACCCGGTGGTCGCGTTCGAGGAAAAGAGAGGAGAATACGAAAGAGAGAGAGAAAGAAAAAAAACCGCAAGAAGAGTTAACAATTTGCAATTCTACTGTGACACATCGGTGGCGAAGATCTTTTAGTCGAGGAGGAGACGGAGGTCGTCGCTAGAGGAGGAGGAGGTGGCGGAGAAAGAGAAAGAGAAAGAGAAAGAGGAGGTGGAGGAGGCACACGGGTTCGCTTTTGCCTGAGCGTACCCGTTCGTTCACCCTAGCGGGGGCACCAACCTGGCTTTACTTCAGTTACACGCCGAGAGAGCCGGCGCTGTATATAGGTATATAATACATTCTCGCGTGTACTTACACCTAGTATAGGTAGGTATACGGAGTGTACAGAGAGTGTCCCGGTCGAGCATGATGCGGTTCCACGGCCCTTTACGAGCGAGGCGGGGTACCGACTTGCCCCGTTCTCCAAAGAGAAAGATCGAGACACTGCCATGCCGAGGAAAAGGGACAGCCAAGGGAGGAGGAGGAGCGAGCAAGCGAGCCGCGGATAGAGGGGAGCAGCGAGCCGAGCCCTTGTCTTCGATCGCTTTCGACGAGCAACGGATCGTACTTTGAAGGAAATTTTATAGCCCGATATCGACGCCGCGGGTATTGTCGGCCACAGCTAAATATCCTCTCGGAAAGAATTTTTCGCGAGCTCCGCGAACTGGTAGCCCGGTTAACGCGAGCTTCTCGGCTGCCTCATCGCGCACGGCGCGATGCTCCTTGAGCTAGCAGCCACGCTGAGTCGGACTCATATACGGTCACACTTCCACACGGAATAACTTTACAACCACGGTACAGTAGGTACTCGCTCGTTGCACGAGAACGGGACCGGATTTCAGGCGAGACCCGAGGTTTTTGTAATCAGGTGTCCAATCAATCGCGTGAAACTGGGTTTACATTGGTTCAGCAACATTCCAGTCCAGTGATCCAGTCCAGCAATAGATCGTAACTGGAATCATGTAAACGGTGTTTTCATTCCAGTACAGTGTCGTCGTTCCAGAACACAATCCAGTCAAATGACTGGAATGTAATTGCTGGGTCCAGCAACTGGACTAACATGTAAATCCAGTTTAAAATTTCCCACATATAACTCAGATAAATTATAGATATAGAAATGACAAGACTGATTTGGTCAGATCATTTATTGCGATAATATAGCAGGTCGTTCTACGAGTCGCGTCGTGTACGAGCATCGATGTTCTGCGTAAGCTACATTTCGCTAGAAAGTGCTCGCTATGGCCTCTTAAAATTAGCGACGAGTTGCCAAAAACGCATTTTTCTAGACAAGTCTGGAGTCGCTTCTTCCAGTCTGCTTCTCCGGTTTCTCAACAATTCCTACGACGACCACAGAATTTGCACTGCTCCGCTTGTTCGTTTGATTCGCGCTACCGCGGCGGGGTCCTTGACCGTACGCGCGGCGATTCGAAAACGCTGACTACTCATAATAACGACGCTAAGCTGGCTCTAACTCGCAACAGTATTGCCTGGTCAGCTGAATTTATCGTATCTTCGGTCAGACGTTCGACACTCGTGAAACGTTTGTGTGCAGAAAGTCCAATACGTATCCTTTATTGGCTGTTATCGGTATATAAATAAATTCTATTAAACGTCGATTTTACTGGTAACTCTTAACGAACCTTTACGTGTATCGTATAACACTTGAATAGCGTCGAGTAAAATTTCTAGAGTGGCCGTAAATGAGAATGGCCCGTAAATATGGATTAAGAGTAACGGCCGGTATGATTGGTGACCATTCTGATGGATACTGGATCGGACACAGTGTCCATCGGACTGGATCTCTGTTGCTGATGCGAGTAGCTAACTTCCATATCAATTTCATCCAATTCCTCTTCCTCCTCTTCATGTGTATCCGATTCCTCTTCTTCTTCGCCCTCTCCCTCCTCCTCCTCTTCTTCTTCCTCCTCTTCCAGCGATCCTCTCATCTGTCGATAATCGTATTTATTAACATAACTTTTGAGTCTTCAACCAACACGGGACCGTATATGTCCTGTGTCTCATAACTCCCGCAACGAAACTTTTCTCTCGATCTTCGAAGGTATTCGCTGATCCAACAGTCGGTAAAACAGTGATACAAAAGTAAGATCACCACAAATGATAATAAATTCTATTTAGACATTATTTCCACGATAGTTTTCTAGTGAAATTACATATGACAAATCGATAGTCGAGTACGTGTCGTAAAGTGAACGATTGTATACGGAAAGTACGAGAACAAAAGTAAGGTTAACTTACGTCGCTCACTGTCTTGCCAATTGGGATGTGATCGTAGCCTTGTATTCGAATGTGCTCTTTCTGAAATTAATGGAATATTCATTTGTAGAAGTCTGATTATTGGATTTCTGTAATTGAAGCGTGTCAAAGAGGAAATTTTGACAGTTACCCATGTCTGATGCTCCGCTTCCAGTGCAGCCACCTCGCTTTCGTCGTCACAAGGCCTGTCGGCGTTGAACCACAAAGGATCGGTGGCTCTCGGCTGCAGATTTGGCCACAACGGCATAATTGACATCCTCAAATCGATTATTAAACACAATATTTCACGAAATTCGAGGAGAGACCGATGTACCACTTGCCAGATTACGAAAAGTACACAAACGATCCACGCAGGCGCGAGCACAGTGGCGCGTAGCAAGTTTGATTCAAACGCAATTATGCCATTCCAACCTAATTTTACCTGTCATTGTAAAATAAAACGACGTGTTTTAGCTGAATTTTATCAAACTGAAAGTTTTACTAAAATATTGTACATCAAGTGTAAAACACGCAAGAGCCAACTAATAAAATCTCTCTTTCATTAACAATTAACTATTCCAAATAGCATCTACCCATTTCTATCATAAATGGATAAAATCCGCATTATGTTCATTAACAGATCACTAATAGACAGCGAATTTTATGCATTTACAACAAAAATGAATGGGTGTAATTTAAAACAGTACAAACATTAGAAGAATCTAAAAATACTGTTATATTATTTTCAACCTATTAAACACATTAGGAAAGAAAATAAAGTTCCATTTTGCTCCAGTTTGTTGCAATTCAGGTAGAAAATTCTTATTTTGCATAAAGATCCGGAAAAAATGATCGAGCGTAGATTACAACTGATTGGAACTCGCAGCGCTACCTGTCGGAGCACCGTGGGATTCACCATGCCACCACTCTAGTGTCACGTGTTTACTCGCGGCAAACCATTAGGCCAGGTCTTCGTTATTTTACATATCCACGGGACGATGGACGAAACCGTGAAAGTCGCGTGCAGTTTATTAATGGATGTCTGAGAGGTTGCTTGGACCGTAGACGCGGAGAGATCTCTGCGAAAGTGTTCGTTTGAATTGATCGTAATCGCACCTGAGTCAGACTCGCGACGTATCCTATCGAACGCGTGACATAACCTCGATTCTTCATCAAAGGTGAGTGGATACATCTATGGTGAATTATGTATCGAATGATGATTCGTTACGGGATGATCTTAGATCAACGGGATTCTATTTAAACATTTCATTCAGCCGTTTTCATTGCCGCGTATTCCCCTACTCCGTTCCCGTTTCTACAAATTAAACTCAAAGTCAAACCGAGCGACCTAGATTGACATCTGCGTTCGCATTACTAGAACGTCAGAGCCCTATGTAACAGAGATTTCGCTTGCAAACATCGCGATATCTAATTCACGTCGTTCCCCATCGATTATTATAATACGACACCGTTTCAATTTCATTCATCGTTACGATCAATTGGATAGTACGGACGCCTCCGTTCCTCCAGACAGATAAATGTCAACTCCCCTCTTTCAGAAAGTATATGTATAAACGACATATGTTACACACAACGCGATTCTTCGGACCGATTAAAAGTGAATGTATCGCGAAACACTACGTCGACCGCGAGAATCCGCGAACGTGCTTCTCGATGATATTGTTGAACGAACTGTAAACATTTCCATTCGCAACGACACAGCACGATTGCGCGTTTCCCATTCGATTGATGCCCACAGGAATCTGCAGGAAATCTCGAGACGTGGATGGACTGCGCGTTAATTACCAGCAATTAAATGTCATCGATTCAATTGGAACCAATATTCCCGCTCTCACCCGACCGCTCAATTTTCCATTACCTAACTGCTCGTTTACTACCCATAGGATGCTCGTAGCAATATAATAATTTCTTGATTAAAGTGTTCACCGTGTCGCTGGGAATCTCCATTGTCATCATTTTAACCGGTGAACATACTCTCGCGAGAATTAATCGATAATCGGGACATCCTCTTCCGGGATGAACCGTAATACGTATTCCCCTGAATGGAATCTTGGTATTCCAATATACGAATTCCGGAGAAATTTATGGAGGATTCGGCAGGACGTTTTTCCTTTAATCAGCCCGTTGAATCAAAATACTCCAAACGGTTTCGCTCCGCTCGAAACACTCGAATCTCGATTATCGGAACAACAATCGGCAGAAGAATCGATTATCAGTCCGTCGATTAGCCGAGCGATCGACTATCAGGGCATCGATCAACATAGCGATCAATTACCGGAAAGAACTCGATTGGCAAGCCATTTAAATGAGCCGCTTAATGCGAAAGCGGTGTAAGACAACATTTGTTTGGTTTTAGTCTCAATAAAATAATTGTAATATCCCGTTTAACAGAATTTTTACTAAACTCCTCATTATTTTAATTAAGGACGATTATTGACGAGAATCGACAAATATTGACGTACACGACGTTTGCATTAAGCGGCTGAAACAATGATTACGATCGAACTAATCTCGCCTATGATAAACAGTAATGAATACAAATGAAAATAAATGATCTTTAATGGTTTGAGTATAGAGCATGCTCGAATCGAATTTAGAAGCACTGTATGTTAACATTCAGGACAGATTTCCTGTCTTCGAACGATGTCCCCCGACCATATCATGAACTCCAATCGTGTGCGGTTAACCCTTACCGCGGCGAAATTATTAACCGGGAATAATAACGACGCGTCACCCTTTATCTAAAAGATTCCAGTGTTCTTCCGTGTTCTTTTGTTTCATTACTCGTGGTATCCGATTTTCAGAATTCGATCGATGCCGATGTTATTTCCGCGTTTTTTCTCATTACCGTTCGAACGGACAATGGCGTTTGTACAGCATACTCAAGGCTGTTGAACAACGAGGTACAATTAACCGATACATACTAAACGCGTTTTCCAAATACATGCACGGGCAATGATACGTTTCTTTTAGTTAAAATACCCTTCTAAAAATAAATCTTCTTAAATAAAAACATCTTCTGTTGCGCTCGTTGCTATCCGATCGCTGAATAAAATAATAAAATTACAGAACACAGTTGAGGATCTAATTTTGGCATATTCTAACATGAAATTCAATACACGGAAACTCCGAGTATATACTAGATAAGAATATGTTTTGTTGCAGTCGCCGCTATCGGATCGTTGAATAAAATAATAAAATTCAACAACACAGTCGAGGATCTAAGTTCAGCGTATTCTACCGAGAGATTAATTCCACGGAAACATCGGAAATCGGCACGTTCTGCACGGTGTTCCGCAGCTTCGCAAATATTGTTCATCGTGAATTTTTATCGGCTCCGCGTGCAAACAACCGCAATTTTTCCCGCTAACAATCTGCGATAACGAACTATTCAGAAATTCCGCTAAAACTTTACTTGACGTTATCCCGGACGAAGGTTCGTCACTTGGTTTCGCAGACTGTCGTTTTTAAACGCGAAACATATCGCGTTACAATTTCCTCGCAGGCGAGTAGAATTCTATCGGAGCGTCGCGTTTCACACTGCGATCCCTCGTATTCGTAATTGCTCGCTTTATTATATTGATATTAATACGTCCGTTCTCGAGGTACGCGAGAACCTGAAAATATTCTTTTCGAAAATTATCGGGCCGAAGATAAGCGGAAGTGTCGGCAATGACAGCTTCTATCTGCCTCGTGCGATTTTCTCGAACCTTGACAATCGTTTAAAAGGAGGTTCGATTCGGAAAATAAAAATTCATTTTAAATGTTTTTACGCAGTCTTTATTTAGAGTAGACTGTGCTGCTCATCACCAGCGATTCCAATAATTTTTATGGCAGCACGAAGACATTTCGGAGTTGGTTGTGGATGTAGTACGTATAGTACAGTACGATGTAGTACGCGGATGTAGTATGCGGATGTAGTACCGTTGAAACTTTCACTTGGACTTTAAGTACGTGTGTCTACGCGTGAGATCGTTTCCGAACCCCTTCGCGAAGTGGAAGTGATCGCTCAAATTCCTTTTCGCCAGACAAGCTGCCATAAGCGCGCCCATAGGAACTTAATAAGTGGAATTTCATTTTGACACTTCTGGATTCTATTCTTGATTTATGAATGTGAAAATCTGCCGATATAATCCAACGAATCCCGAGTTTTCTCGAGATCGGTAGCAGCATGGCAAATTGCAATTTCAATGTTGGATGTCTAGTTCGTTGAAGAAGCGATCCTAGTTGCGCAGGAGTAGAAACGGTGCATAGTCAGTGTTGTACCGACGATGGAAAGGAATGTTAGCTGCGTCACGACGGACCACTGAATCTATCCTCAAAGAAATCTGCTTTCGAAAATACGCTGACTCGTGTCTGTCGTTTTTTCCCCAGTTCCTCCCGCCCGCTCTCTTTCGCTCCATCTCTTTGTTCCGTGCCGGCCAGCTCGAGCAACAGTAACAATCATGAACTCGTTTCTTCTGGTACTTCTGATCCAAACTTGTTCACGGCTAGCCTGGCAGACTGCCGAAGGGGAACGAATCGCTTTGTGAAAATCGCTCTGCTAATTAAGAATCGGAAAGTACGAAGAGGATCCTAGCGGATCCACGGGTTTTACCTTCGATATCGTACAGCATGAATAAGAGGTGTGCGCGAACCCGAAAATGTCGGGCACCATCGGATCGATATTCAGATTTTCAAATGTGTCGGGATTCTCAACAATTTTCAGGATTAGTCTCGATCCCGAAAAAAATTCCTGATCCGATATTTGCGGGTTCACATCTCTGGCATCAACGCGTCCGATCGCAAGAGACTCGTTTTCGCGATGACGCTAGGAGATCCGCTCGAATGCAAATTTCCAGTCGAGATTGCGATCATTCAATTGCACGCAAATACCTGCGGAATGCTGGTTTTCGATTGCATCGCGCACAATGATCAATATTGTGCGACTCGCACGAATCGAGGATTCGCGCAACAGGTATTCGCACGCACCGTTCCGCTATCGGTACCAGGAAAAAGAAAACTGTTTAAATAAAACTGCGGGACTCGTTATCTTGACGGTAGCTAAATTTTTTAGTACACAATTGAATAGAAACCTCGAATAAGGCTCTACGTTATTATACAGGGTATCCCAAAAATGTTATACTTCCTTGGAAATACCTTTTTTCAAACGAAAATTTATTTGGGCACCTGTGATAAAAATCGCGCTGAAAATTTAAATAAATATATTCTTGTTATTTTTGCAAAGGAATGCAAACAATCACTTTTAGCGCTCCGCAGATCTAGAGTTTTACCCATCGGTTATCGCTCGATGCTTTTTGAAAATCTATGATTTAAATTGTATCATGGTGAAAATTCGGCCATTTATTTTTTCCACGTGATTTATTTGTTCGTGTTTGTTCCGACCTGAGAAATAGGTACCGGCAGAAAAAGATTTCGGAGTCCCTCCAATGTAGCACAGTCATACAGACTACAGACGCCTATAAATAGCGTTCCGTTATTTAAAGTATTAAAAAGACTCGTTCGTCCGTGACTGGTTCGACACGCCAGTTTTTGTCATATCGGGATCACTGTTCTCCCGACGCTGATTGCTGTGGCAATAATGATTCCGCAGGCGTTTGCGAGGCAGTAAACTATCCAGCCCCTGTCCTCGACAACTATTTTGTACACTGTCTCGACCTCCGAGCGAACTGCGTATTATCCTAACCAACGCTTGGAAAAGAATAGATAGTCGCGGTAATTATCTAAAAACCCGGAAAATATGTACAGTGGCCGAAATTAATATTCGGACGCTCTAAAAAAGACGATAACTTTTTTAATATTGTACTATACGATTTGAACTTTTTTGGGAAGTTAGAGCAATTGGTTTACTACAGGATGTGAAAAGAAATTTTTTCAAAAATTGCAATAGATCGGAATTGTAGAAAAAATACTAAAAGTTGCATTTTACAACTTTGTTATGTGGGCCTATATTGAAAATTTAAAAAATACGTTTTGTAGATCTGTGTCAATTATATGCTACACTGTGAAAGTTTCATCGAAATCAGTTTTTACTAATTAATTAATTCAATTTTTGTCATCTTTAAACGTTTGTAGCTCATTGCAACATCGATCGATTTTGACGAAATTTTTAGAATATGTTTAATTCACACAGATCTACAAAACGTATTTTTTAAATTTTGCGATATAGGCCCACATAAAAAAAATTGTAAAATGCAACTTTTAATATTTTTTCTACAATTCCGATCTATTGCAATTTTTGAAAAAATTTCTTTTCACATCCTGTAGTAAACTAATTGCTCTAACTTCCCAAAAAAGTTCAAATCGTATAGTACAATATTAAAAAAGTTATCGTCTTTTTTAGAGCGTCCGAATATTAATTCCGGCCATTGTACGTCCAAGAAAGCCTGGCTTCGAATATTTTAACCGTTCGCGAATTATCACTCTTACGAGGTATTATCGAGCGGTTGTATTCAACTTGTTGTCGTAAGATACTTGATCCTTTTATTCGTTTATGGGCGAACAAGTAAAAACACTTGCCGAAAGTGCAACAAGCAGATTAAGTAATTGTACAACGTTACATAAATTAACATCGTAATATACCTACGTGTTTGTAAGAATTTAACGCTTTCAAAATGTTCTCGTTCAAACTTAATATTATTTAGAGAATTTGGAATTCGATCAGTTCGCACGCAACACTTTGTTGTTTTAGAGAAAAGAACGATATTCATTATAAAAAAAGAACAAGGAAATTGTTCATTAAACATTCTTGTTTATTAATATTCCCTGTTCTCTGAAATTTTCCTTTAAATGAACAAATTAAATTGTAGTCTTTCCACGAGTACACTTCAAGTAACATATGGAAAGGATTGATAATCTGAAAAAGAGCCTTAGCCATTATCTAACTCAAGATAGCTTGTTTTAAAGAAATTTTATATAACTGGCAAGTAAACAATTAGTTGTGAAAGACGATCGCTCGATGACGATTCATCTATTCCATCATGTCCTGATGTCGATTCTTTCTGTTTAGATGTCCCACGATCATATGTCGCACATGATGAACGCATCAGAGATGTATGCTTCTCACGATGCGCACATGTCTCATGATAGCATGGACCACAGGAATATGCATAACCATGGGGCCATGGCACAGGACTCCATGAATCACAGCGCCAGCAGGGAAGCGTGTGCCAACATGGGGATGGACGGTATGTCGGTACGTATATCTGGTAAATCGGAGTGTACGGTTTCAACGATCGAGTAGAATGACACAGAAATGATCCTGGTCAAACCATTCATTCTGTTTCACCGAACCACGTCATAAAGCTAATTAGTCTGTTCAAGGAAAAAAGATAACTTAAAACAGTAACTTTTGACGATAGACAATATTGTATAATGTCGTTATTTTGTAATTTTAAATAATAAAAAACAAAATAAAAGTGAAAGCAAGGTGTTGCTAAATATCCCTAAAAAATATATTCTCATTTTGTGTAACAATTATCGAGAAAAATTTTTGTTTTTACCAATAATTCGAAACTTACGATGGTGGTGTACCCCCTTTAAGTGTGACTATAAAAATTTCATGAAAAGTATTTATTGTTGAATAAGTTCGCATAAAAATGTATTGCCGAACATGATAATAGTAAATAAAAGATATCTCTAAAAAGATATCTCCATTTTATTTAACAATTACTGAAAAAAAATAATTTTTGAATTTACATGGTGATTGCAATTACAGATGACATTCCATGGTGGATACTGCGAGAACGTGTTGTTCGAATCGTGGAAGATCTCATCGGTCGGCGGCCTCGTAGGGTCCATGATCGGTATTATGATCATGGCTGCGCTCTACGAGGGTCTTAAGTATTATCGGGAATACCTATTCTGGAAGACCTACAATGCCCTCCAGTATAGACGTGTCACTATGCCGGCGGAGAAGAACGTCGTTGCCGAGGATAATCGTGTCGTCCAGTAAGTCTCTAATCCTCAGCCGCTTACAGCCGATCCGTAGCTGATCCCCCGAATTTCTTTAACTCGATTCGATCCCGCAAAAGAGTTGCTCTATTCATTGTTGAACTTGATTTTATTTTTTAGTACGGTTGGAGAAGTAATTCACAAACAGCCGTAAGTAGATGAACATGTTTGCCCGGTCTCTTAACAATTTTTGTCTTTTCTTTTTTTTCTGTAATAACACAGCTTGTTCGTGAAAACACATTCTTCAAAATTCTACAGATCAATCGTTGTATCCTTGCATGCGTTCTTTTCATCTTTGGATGTCACATTTAAATCTTTTCTCTTTGCTTCATTTTTCTTTGGCAACTCTGTCTTTCTTTTTTACTGTTTTGTGCATGATGCAACGTGTCTGTTACAATAAATAGACTGCGGATTTTTATGCATAATGAAAATTGTTTAACTGGAATTTCATTGTTCCTTTAATCATTTTGATAAGCTGGCATTAATACGTCGAAGCTATTAAATTCTTTTAGCCTGTCTCTTGTTTGAAATTACACCTAATGCAGAAAATCCGCAGCCTAACGATGAACATTATTTCAATGGATCGACATTTGAATTGACATTAATCTGTTCCGTGTATCTACATCTGTGCAGGCCCACAATGTTGTCATGGATGCATACATTTCAAACGTTCTTACACATAGTGCAAATCGTCCTGTCGTATTTCCTCATGCTGATCTTCATGACTTACAATGTCTGGTTGGGCTTCGCCGTAGTGTTCGGCGCGGCGATCGGTTATTTCTTGTTCGGATGGAAAAAGTCTGTTATCGTAGACGTTACAGAACATTGTCATTAGCCGTTTTCAATAGATGCAATCATAACATTGTATCCTTACGTCGAGAATGTACATATCTGTACATTACTGTAAAGTTCTCAAGATGCGAGGAACTTTAGAGAGAAATGAATTACATGCGGCAAGCATGTATAGAAAGTATATGATAGCTCGAAATTTCAGGATTGTACGCAGAAACGCGCGTGGAGAAGTTTTTTTAGTTTAAGTTTATTCTTTATGCTGTCACAATGCATAGTTATTTCATGCATACAGAATGCGATCCTTCAGCTTGTTCGTTAGAAAAAGGTAGCACGGCATTGGGTCATCGAATAAAAGATATCTATAAATGGCAAATTTGTATACAAAAATACTAGATGATTGATCTTTGATATGGACGAATATAAAACACACTTGATTTGTAAATATCGTTAAAAAATTTCAACGAGAGAAGTATCGTAAATATACCCGCACACTTTTCTCCAAACTTTTATATTTCTTAATTCTAATATTTTTTTATATTGTAACATATTTTATACGCGTTTAATCGTTCGAATAACCGTAACGTTTGAAAAAAGGTGTGCACCGGTGTTCTTGAATATTGCATACATCGTGTGGCGTTATTCGTTACAATAAAAACGACTGTATTGTGGAAAAAAATTACCACGAGAAAACCATTGTTATTTACAGAATATAATATAAAATACAAATTTGTTTGTGTAATTAGAAATTTAAGCGAGGTATCAAAGACATTTTTACCAATATATTTTATCAATCTTAAACAAGCCCAGAATATCTTTATTTCTTTTCTTTATCCTTTGCAAAACGGATTCTCCGAATTTATAATATTTATAAATTGTAAACACACATTAAATCGTATCGTTAAATTCTTGGAATAAATAAAATGTACTATAATAAATGCAACGTATACTGTACAAAAAGGTGATATCTGTAATATCGTTAATGAAGTTCGCAATCGATAGTATAAAACGTATTTAATTGATACAGAACTGATCCTATATTATATATTATAGCGTCGGTGAGTCACTCTCACCTTGATATGATATTAAACTTTATATATATATATAGTTCGCATCCGAACCAACATATTTTCAATACGATGCTAGGAATTTATATATCTCACATGTAGCTATACAAAAAGCACCAGCATGCACGTCACATACAAAATTAATGCGAGCTTCGTCACTGGAAACAATTTTTTTTCAATTACAATGACGTTACATACTCTTTATTCTCGGTGTGTAAAGCATCGCTAAAGTCACAAGTAGCTTTCCAAACAAGTTACATTTGCTTTAGGAATGCGTTTCACACTCGTTTTAGGATTGTACAAAAAGCTTTGTCCGTATTTATAACATTATTAATTTCGTAGGAAAATCTTTAAAACACCAACTGCAGAACATTCCAAGAGCAGCAGAGTATGTTTTTATTTTTTTTTATCGTATTTCGAAATCATACATGCATATATGTATACTATACATTACACCACTGCTCTTAGTTTGTGCTGCAAGGATAAGGCAAATTTAGATTACAAAGCTAAATTACAATTTATATCTATTCCTTATTTATAAAGCAGTTAATGGTAATGATTATTACTAATATTATTTTATCACAAGCCAATGGTGTACGAAACACTTAAAATACTGTCTGTAGCTCATGAGCTGCACAAAGCGTGATACGAGTAGGACGTTCAATTTGACCTTACACTTTAAAGTTGTATTCTGGAAAGATCAATCACAAAACATTATCTCTCCCGCGTATTTTATAAACTTGAATTTGAGTATTTGACGAAAGAACTGAAGAGAAAAACAAAAAGAGAACCTCTCCCAGCAGCATGTTACGTTCATTGGCAACGTAAAAAGTACACATCGCTAATAATAATAATAATAATAATAACGATAACAATGATAATAATTATAATGATAATTAAACACAGCAAAGAAACATAGACGATAATAACGCGGCCGACAAAACAATTGATGATAGAATGGAAATTCACCTTATTGCGAAGAAAGTATTGCAGACAGGCAAGATATCTCTTCAAATTATTTTGTTAGACCTAAAAGAAGAAGCGTGTTACGCGCAGAATTCTCACTGCCATGATAATACTAAACATTACCTTGACTAAAACGAATAGGTAGCCACAAGACACAAAACTTTTCGATTTGTCTAATAAATGTTGCCAATGGTATCCACTAAAGCAATCGCGCACCATTCGATAGATAGACGAATTTTGTTGCAGGTCAAAGAAAAAAGAATAAAATTCTTATACTTATGCAATATAATGTCCTTATATGTCCTAGATACAGTAATCATCTGCAAGAGTCAACTCAATTTGCGATTATACTGTACACTTTTCAAAGTGCGAAACAAATGTTGTATGTCCGTTCCGAAGAACGTTTTTTACTTTCTTACCGCTCGTTTCGATAATCTGAACGAAATTATAATGCTTAGAATGAGATTTCATGCGTTATGTTGTGAAAACATAGAAGAAAAAGAAAATATTAAAAATTTTTTATATCTGTGACCTACTCAGTACCGGACACTGGCATACAACAACTCGAACGGTGAGGAGATTGTTGTTTCGAAAGATCAACCGTGTCTTCAACTAATGGACGCTCTAATCTAGCTTCTAGTTGCGCCCAAGCAGCAACCGCTGCTCCAAATGCTGTCTCAACATTAGTCGCATCTTTCGCGGATGTTTCTACTAACGGAGGATCGCCATTTTGAGCGCACCAAGCTTGAGCTTCTTCCGTGGAAACTTGTTTCTCAGAGTCTGGAACGTCTACCTGTAAAAATTACCTCATTGAATATCGGAATGACTTGTAACTTTTTGTTTACTCTAGACAGAGTTGAACAATACATATATATATATATATATTTATAAATATTTTCTGCTTACTTTATTGCCAACAACTATAAATGGGAACGTCGATCCCTCTTGAACATCCGCATAATAAAGAAATTCAGATCTCCAAAGTGCTAAATTTTTAAAGCTTGTTCTATCGTCGACCGCATAAGTCAACAAACAAATGTCAGAGCCTCTGTAGAACGGTGTTCTAAGGGTTTTAAATCTTTCTTGTCCCGCTGTGTCCCATATCTGAAGCGTATATGCCTCTCCGTTGATCTCAATGTCTTTGTTTAAGAACTCTACTCCAATAGTATGAAAACTATGTTCGTCGAAATGATTCGATACGAATCTGTTCATAAGACATGACTTGCCTACACCGCCGTCACCCAAAATCACTACTTTCAAGAGCGTTGATCTTTGAGAATTACGATTCTGTAGATTCCCACCTCTTGACGTGCCCGTTGTGATAGAACTGTTTACTGACATTTTTAATTCGTTGTTTTTTACTAAACTGCACGCTTAGAAAGTACTATATGTATATGCATATATTTAAAATAATGTCTCTCTCATATCAGTATTCTTGATATCCGAATCGTTCGTTCGCCGATCGTGCTCGATTTTCTGTCAATGCAAGGATCAGCTGATTCAGATACTGGACAAGGATGATTCACTGTTTCCTTACGCCATTTCAATTTTTCGAGCGTAATTCGACACCAGTAACTTTATGAATGTCGCGTTCTTTTGTACACAATCGATAATCACACCATTTAAAATGTTTTAACACCGCGAGCGTTCGTTCCTCGACGTAGCATAACCTTCTCCTTTCATATCAGAGCTCGAGTGGCCATTTAAAAATAAACTTCCATTGATTTGCAGGATAGAAACCGTAATTTCAAACGTCGCCGAAGCCACGTGCTTTTCACTCCTTTCGATTTAATTGAATTATTCGCACGGAAACGGATACCTGACGATTGATGCTCCTTGGTATTGAGTCGCGACCATTGCAGTGCAGAAATTCCGATTTCCCCGAATGGATATGTGACGTTCGTTTACTCGAAGGCATTTATAGCGAACGTTGATATCACGAACGATCTTTCAATGTTTTCGAATAGCTAAAATCCGCTGCTGTCTCTGAACATTTTCGTTCCACGCAAAGCATTTGACACTTTGCAGACGACGAAAGGAACGCCCATGTTGAATGTTGAACGCTCAAGGCAGAACATGGCTACCTGAAATTATAAATAATATCAATCCCGTGCACATCGAGCGATATTACCGTTCTACAACCAACTAATAATAACTTTTACAATAATAACGCGGTACTGAATGCGCTACCGCACTATACAACGTAAATCGTAAATTCCTTGAATTTTGTCTATACGTAACTTCAATTTTTTCAAATACTAACAATTTATGTTTAGATTTGGATAGACTAATTTCTGAAGCCAGAAATCGAATGTAAATATATATTTACTGTGATAATCGTTCGATTAAACAAAAGGAAAAATAAAATCTATGTACATTTTTTATTTTCTTGGACTTTTACTTGATTGCGGTTTTCATTGTTTGGAATAACCAAAAAAAGAAAATGTTTCGGCAAGTTTACTGAAAATTGTCTATTATTCTTTGAGTAATTTGAATCGTGTTTCACGTTCGATCAGAAGGTGGTGCTTCGGTTCTTGAAATTGAAATTGTTTGAACTGGAGAAAGTCTTTTCGAAGTCGTCGATGATAGAAATGGGATAAAGTATATATATATATATATATATATTATACAAATATTTTCGATACTTGCGCGCATAAATCGCGAATGAATCGAGCACTTAATTACGAGAAACTTGAATTAATTTGTTTCGTAGAGGCCGCCAGGAGAGACATGTTTCGTACACATGTTGCGTACTATGTAGTTCGCAATGTAAATAGTGCTCCGAAAGAAGAATCCTGAACTCTGAACAGTGATGCTAGAATCGTAGGATAGTAGGACCATGAAATAAGAGTACTTGTTATACATACATATTTCAAAATCAAAGCATAACAAATTTTGCGAAATTAGGCGGGGTGACAACTTTGTACTTTACTGACGCCACAGCCTACTCTAGTACTGTTTTCGTTGTAATCGAAATGTACCCAGATTGTACTGGGACAATTCAGTGGACAGCCCTTGAATCGAATCGCACGCGCTACCTGCAGATTGCGACTCATGCATTCGAAACTTCGGTAAAACGTGAATTTCGAAGGAAAGCATTGAGTCTAATAGGCAGCTCACACGGACCTGGGAGACCAGGGCTCGGAATTTTTTACTCGCGGCAGCCGACAATCGAAGACTACGCCTCCTCGACCCGGCCGCGCCTCTCGCTCCCCGTAACGGTCCTAGTACCATAACATAGGGCCTATACGCGCCTGAGCAGCTTCGAGCACTAGGATCGCTACGGGGAGCGAGACGCGCGGCTGGGTCGAGGAGGCGTACTCTTCGATTGTCGGCTGCGGCGAGTAAAAAATTCCGAGCCTTGCCTTAGACCATATATACCTATAGACCCGGCATAGGTATAGTATGTGTATAGGAAAACCGAGAGTGCAGTTCGGCAAAGATAAGCTAAGGCTAACGTACCGCGTGGCGTCACGAGATAAATCTTAAGATAATTTCAAAATGGCTGAAACGGCAGACCAACGCCGACACTACGCCATTATTGGCCATTATACACTTGGACCATAACCTGAACAAGTTCGTTTGCTCCAGTTTGCTCCGTGTGAATTTTGAATCTTAATAAAACATATAGAATAAACGTCTGTATCTCAAATACAGTTTATAATTGATTATTTCATGATACAACGCCAAATTCTTTGAAATTATCCTGTGCCTTCTATCCGCGTACTGGGTACATGGCGCTGATCTCCCTCGCCCCCCATATAAGCCAAACGTAGGCACTGTCGATGAGCATAGCTTATACATCTTTCGAGAATGTGACGTCACGCGGTACTTCATCTGAATTCATCTTTGCCGAGGGGAAAATTATCTGCGTCGGGTCTATAGGTATATATGTATATATGGTCTAAGACACGGACAGACTAGAGGTACGCTTGTGCAGTGCTGCCAGAAACAACCGGGCCGGGTTGTTTTTTCCTCTCCTCCTTTTCCCCTTCCACTATCCCATTCCAGCACCGTGAGCACACTTCAACGTCCCTCACTAACAATAAGACCTTAGACTGGTCAAATATTACTCTGGTCATCAGAGAGGGGGTAAATTGTATTCTCCTCGATTTCCCCGTTCTGACAGCACTGCGCAGCGCAGTCTGCGCTTGTGTGTAGCGCGTGCGCAGTAGAAGCAACGTAAGGAGCCGATCAGCCTGATTAGCCGATGGTAGATGGTATGGTACATCAGGGTCAGGGATCCTGTCCTGAACAAATGTCGAAACAGAGTGGAAGGCAGTGGAAGGACAGTGAATACTCCATGTTTTATTTATGTTTATGATTAAATTTTCTATCGGAATCTCATTGAAGAAAATCAAACATTGTACAAATACATGTAAGTAGATTTAGTAGATCCTTACAAAGCTTCATAAGCGTCATGCATATATGTTGTATACATATTTAGTTGATAGTCGAATCTACCCCAAAATTTTAAAATTATTCATTTACTTCTGTGACGTTGTACAAACTTGTACAAATTAATATGTTAAATTTAGTTTCACTGAAATGAATTGTATTGTATAACTAGTATAGTTATGTTTAACCTTTGTATCTAGAATTCGTGAAAAGCGTCTGCAAGTGGAACTTTAATTCTACAAGTCAAAGTTTGATCAGTGCTTGTCAATTATTTATAGTCTCTAATTCGAAATAAAAGATTTGAGCAACAATTTGAAACATGGTCGTCAATTGTTTATAGTTTGTAATTCAAAATGACACTGAATTTTCTTAGGATACAAGTTACCCAGTATTCAACTTGTATTCAACTTGTTGTATTGAACAAATAAAAACATTTGCCAAAAGTGCAACTAGCAGATTAAGTAATTGTACAACGTTACATAAATTAACATTGTAATATACCTTCACGCTTGTAAGAATTTAATGCTTTCAAAATGTTCTCGTTCAAAGTTATTATTATTCACAGAATTTGAAATTCGATTAACTCGCGCATAACACATAGAAAAGAAAAATTGTCTGTCTTTAGAGAAAAGAACGATATTCATTATAAAAAGAAAACAAGGAAATTTTTCATTAACTCGACTATCATTCTTGTTTATTAATGTTCCCTGCTACTCCAAAATGTATTAAAATTATGAATATGATTCTCTGAAATACTTTTATTTGCTTTTCAGATAAATCATTGTGCAAAACATGGCAAATCCTCCTCCAAATGTGGGCCAATCATACTTTTGGAATTCGGGGGTTTCTCAGCCACAGAACATGGCATACTATTCTGTGCCTCCTCCAAACTTCCCACCGCCGAACTTTAGGCAGCCTCCGCCGTCTTACAACATGCCCGTTTCTGCTATGCCTGAGTCCAAACCAGCCAATTTCATGCCTTCGTATCAGCCTGTAACACAATGTTACAGAAACGATGCTCCAAATTCTTACTCTGATATTTCTTACCAAAATCAAACACAGCCGCAATGCAACGATCAAAACTATGGGGTTCTTGGTTACTCTCAACCAGTTGCAGGAAATTTCAATTCAAATTGGGACAATAGATCTACTTATCACAACAATATCACCAGCAAATGGAGTTCGAATAGCTACTCGTGCGATTGGAACAAATCGCAGGATGGTAAGAATTCTTGGTACGAGATTAGTAAAGCGCAGGAAGACACCAGGAAGCCTGTGTACGAGAAAAGTAACGATTCTGCTAAAAGTAGGAGATCCAACTGGAAAGGCAGAGATAAGGAATCTTCGAGTAGTCATTCGACTAGCAGGAAACGTTCTAGAAGTCCAAGTAGTAGATCCAGATCTAGCAGATCGCCGTATAAATCACGATACGATTCTCAGAGAGATAGATACTCGAAATATCATAGGAATAGATCGAATTCTAGAGAACGGTTGCACACCGAAGACTCCTCCGATAGAAGATCATCTTACAGAAGGAGTTCCACATACACGTCGCGTTCTCAAAGTTCATATTCCAGTTACAGAAGCAGGAAACGATCGAGATCGCAAGAGTCGTACTCCTCTAGAGCTAGTAGTCCAAACAACAATGCATCTGGAAAGAGGGACCCGACAGAAAGAGAGTTACTTCTCGAGAAATATAGGTAGCATTCAAATAATTATCAATGTGTTTTAGAAACATTTCTTACTATCGTGTTAATTTACAGGCAGGATTATTGCGCAACTAGTAAAGATATGGAAAGGAAAATGGATGAATTGTCGGCGATGGGACCTGAAGGTATAATGGAAAATGCAAGGAAAGTTTGGACACGTACTGCACCGGCAGATTTGTATTATAGCAGAGACGAGAGTAATCCAAAAATAATGAAAGGCACATTAAAATTGCACGAATTATGTGAACTGTTTAGGAAAGTATTGCTGGATAGAGCAACAACTGCAAGAGCTCTGCAGGTATGTTTACTGTAATTAATAGACAGAGGATATTTACGCAAAATAAAAATTGTGAATTTTGTATTTCACAGCCTCCTTATGAACCACCGCCGAGGAAAACTAGAGCACGTCTATGTAGGCATAAATCAGAAGTTTGTAGCAGTTCTTCATCGGACAGCGACAGCTCAATGGATGAAGATGATAGAACAATGGAGGAACTAATGGCGAAGAAACAGCATCCGCAAAGATTGCATCCGGAAATGTGGTTCAACGATCCAGGAGAAGTAAATATGGTTCAAGGTTTTGCCAATGTTTAAAGAATTCTTGAAAAAATTCGATGTGTTCCAGATGAACGATGGACCATTGTGTAGATGCAGTGCGAAGTCGAGAAGATCGGGAATTCGCCATGGCATTTACGCAGGAGAAGGAGCAATATTCAAATGTGATTTAAATTCAACGAACGCGGACAAACTGTATCATTATCGAATAACAATTAGCCCGCCAACGAATTTCCTCACTAAAACACCAACAATAATCAAGCACGATGAACACGAATTTATATTCGAAGGATTCTCGATGCTCTCTCATTTTCCTCTCGTCAAATTGCCGACGTGCAAAGTGATCAGATTTAATATAGAATACACGATTCTCTACATAGACGAGAAGTTGCCAGAAAATTTTACTATCCAGGAATTGGATTTCTTTCGTAAGATTTATCATGCTTTGCACTTGCCATGTTGTACTGTAGCATACATTTAATAGATCACTTTCATTTTCAGAAAATTATTTATTCAATGAAGTATTGGAGCTTGTCGATTTCGATCTACAAGCCGCGCAAGATAAATCTGGTTGTGGACAGTTTCATTTTATGCCGAGATTCGTGCGCGACTTGGCCGACAATGGACAAGAAATTTTGTCCATGAACGAAGTACTGCATTATTTGATAAAAAGTAGTAAATTATTAATAGATCCAGGAGATTTACCTAGACTAGTGGAGATGCCACAGTATAAGTGGCAGAATTTTGCGGACGAGGTGAAGGGTATGATAGTCACGTTTCCTGGGAAAAAGCCGTGCAGCGTTCGCGTGGACCAGTTGGACAGGAACCAAACAGATCTGTCCCCCGGTGTGATTGCTTACCCGGAAATTGTTCATTTTGGAATTCGGCCTCCGCAGCTTAGCTATGCGGGAAACGCAGAGTAAGTATATGTGCTGTTATAAAACTGTTTATACCGAAACTGTCAGATACGAGCTGGGTTTTCGAGTCGGGTTCGAATTTTTCGGGAATCTCAATGTACCCTAGAATCCCAAAATTCTTAGCAATCCTGACATATTCGAGAATCCATTCCGATTCCAAATAAAATTCTCGACCCGACCTGACATTTTCGGTTTCCTGCACACCTTTAGTCGTCAGAGACAGGAGATTTCAATTACACGCTTCTCACTCCAGTTATCAAAAAGCATGGAGAGATTACGTGAAATTTCGTCACTTGCTAGCTAACATGCCGAAGCCATCGTTCGAAGACAAGAGAAAGTTGGAAGCGAAGGAGAACAAGCTCCAAGAATTACGAACGCAAAGTAAAATGAAGCGTGACGTCACCGTGGATGTGAGCTCCGAGGGATTTTACAGGACTGGGATTATGTGCGACATGGTACAGCACGCCATGTTAATTCCCGTACTTGTTTGCCATTTGAGATTCCACAAATCTTTGAATAATTTGGAGCGCACATTAGGATACGAGTTTAAGAATAGGTATCTTCTCCAATTAGCATTGACGCATCCAAGCTACCGCGAGAACTTCGGTACGAATCCAGACCATGCTCGAAACTCTTTGACCAACTGTGGGATAAGGCAGCCCGAGTATGGCGATCGACGGATTCATTACATGAACACACGGAAACGCGGTATCAATACGTTGATCAATATAATGTCGAGATTCGGCGCGAGAACGGAAACAGAGTCCTCGATAGCTCATAACGAGAGATTGGAATTTTTGGGAGACGCTGTCGTTGAATTCCTCACGTCGATTCACTTGTTTCACATGTTCCCTGACTTAGAAGAAGGTGGTTTGGCAACTTACAGAGCAGCGATCGTCCAAAATCAACATCTTGCCGTGCTAGCGAAAAAACTGAACTTAGAAGAATATATGCTCTATGCCCATGGCAGTGATTTGTGCCATGATTTGGAATTGAGACACGCTATGGCGAATTGTTTCGAAGCATTGATGGGCTCGCTGTTCCTTGACGGTGGCATAGAAGTAGCTGACAGAGTGTTTGGCGAAACACTGTTCAAGGATGAAGAAGATCTCATGAAAGTTTGGGTGAATTATCCGAAACATCCTCTGCAAGAACAAGAGCCAACTGGCGACAGACAATGGATACCGAGTTTTGAATTGTTGCAGGTAAATGTAAATTCATGCAAATGTAAATTCGTTAATTAATATTTTGTTTTCTCCAGAAATTAACGAAGTTCGAGGAGTCCATCGGCATCGAGTTTAATCACATTCGCCTCCTAGCAAGAGCATTTACTGATCGCAGCATAGGATACACAAACCTAACGCTGGGTTCAAATCAACGTTTAGAATTTTTAGGGGACACTGTATTACAGCTCATAGTCTCAGAGTACTTGTACAAGTATTTTCCAGAGCATCACGAGGGTCACCTATCGGTCAGTAGTATAATTTAATTACTGTTTTACTACGAACTGTAATATAATGTCCGCATATTTTACAGCTTTTACGAAGTTCCCTTGTGAATAATAAAACACAAGCGGTTGTCTGTGATGATTTAGGAATGACTCAATACGCGCTTTACGGAAATCCGAAAGCCGAATTAAAAACCAAAGACAGAGCTGATTTGCTCGAAGCATTTTTAGGAGCTCTTTACGTCGACAAGGGCTTAGAGTATTGTCATGTTTTCTGTGACGTGTGTTTCTTCCCGCGTTTGCAGGACTTTATTATGAATCAAGATTGGAATGATCCAAAGAGTAAATTACAACAGTGTTGCTTAACGTTAAGAACGATGGACGGTGGAGAGCCTGACATTCCTGTGTATAAGTACGTTGTAATAACATTTCGAATTTAAATGCGGTTTCGAAAAATACATATATTAATTGCTACTTCTATTTTTAGAGTGATCGAATGTAAGGGTCCCACAAATACTAGGGTGTACACCGTAGCTGTCTATTTTCAAGGAAAACGATTGGCGAAAGCGTCTGGTCATAGCATACAAGAGGCGGAGATGAACTCGGCCAAAGAAGCTCTAGAAAAATCACAAGGTATAAAAATCGAATAGCTCTAACAAGTTTCATAATGTTTGGCATTTTTGCTTCACGTATATTTTTCTTGCAGACTTGTTCCCACAGTTGGATCACCAAAAACGTGTTATAGCTAAGAGTATGAAAATGCAACAGTGGCCAAACAAGCATAAATCTAGAGGAAGATCTATGAAACCTACAGATAAATACGACGATAACGAGACCAGTCAGCGTTCTAAAAGGTGTCGGAGTGAAACGTAATCGAACCGATAAAGATTAATGTACTGCAATCGAAGCTGGGATATCATTTGTATAAAATGTGTAATATACCTACAATAACAGTAGAATAAATCTTTAATATTTGTGTTAAAATTATTTTATTGTGTATGATATATTTTGTACAAAATCAATTAACTATATTCGTTTCGATAATTGTTCCTGGTATTCTGTGAGCTTAGCTTCGGAACTATGATCTACCAATACAGGACTTTCTTGGTGCAACAAATTTTTATTGTTCACAAGAATCTTTTGACACATGCTAATGTTTTCCAAGATAGATTCCAGAGTCCAGTGCTTTTTTAATAATGCATGTTCCAATGTAAATAAACCATCTTGAAGACAGAGAATTTGAGTACAGGTGGCTGTGCTATGGAGTTTCATTCCGAGATCATGAATTAAAGTCTTCAGGTACATTTCGTATTCGTTTATACAAACTATTTCTGTAAAATTATATTGCGTTAGAGCATGCACGTTTATACTGGATAGACTTCTAAAATTTTCTGATGCTGAGAATGTTACTTGCCTAATGTAAACTCTGGGGGTGAAAAATCAATGCATTTGATTGTATATATCATAGGAATATTTGGATCCGTTGGTCTTAATAGACCTTTTACTGCCAGATCGTATGCTGCTTGAGTGCCTAAATCTATCCCACATAATCTGAGAATATACAGAAAAATATATATAATATAATTAATATAATATAATATATATAAGAGTAGGTACAATTTAAAATAGTAAAAAGATTGAAAGAATTCAAGAATTTCAATATATTATTTTCAATATGTTCGAATTATTGAAGAAAATAAATTTGTATTTAGCTTCTGTAGTCAGTAGTTGGTGCTTAAAAATTTTGGTACCTACTCGTACATCTTCCTCTGATGCGAAGACTGCATCATGCTGCATATTTTGTCGATATGACCACGTTTTACATGTTTATACGTAGATTTTTCGACTATTTTTCCAGTAGAGAAATAGTTATTCGTTGCCTGACCGAGCAATCCTTTAACTTTGTAAAATCTTGTAACTCTGGAATCTCTTAGGCTGTGTATCGCACTATTACCATGGTTAATACCGCACACAGTAACTCCAGAAGAATCTCCTGGCATAATTTTTGTACACGATAGCCTAAAGTCCTGCGGTTGATACCGAGGTCCTACTACCAATGTATTATCAGCAAAACTATCGCGTACAATAACTTTCATTGGCTCGTTCGTAGGACCTACTATAGCTACGTGTTTAGACGGAGGTCTTACATACATATTATTTAAATCTAAAAATGTGAAAATATGTAAAATAAATGACAATACATGACATTCAATTTTACTTGATAAAGTGAGTACTGTTACCTCTACATAAATTCAAGATGATTGTTGATTTTATAGCCGGAAAGAAATTACCAGTGGGTTTATGTACAACAAATACTCCGTTTAATCCTTTGAATAGTAGCCTTGCATCGTCTACATATCTATGTACTACATGCTTAGGAATGCCCATTTTGACATGTGTTTCTTTTTTGTGTTAAGACCTGTTAAAATAAACTTTATTAACCTCACTAGAACAATACACCGAAATGCGTTCGATTAAAAAATGTATTGATTACTCACGTGAAGCTAATTATACGCTTTATAACGACTATAGACTTTGCTATCTACATTATTCTTGGTGTCGATATTTTGTTATTTCATTATTTTGTATTGGAAAATGTCTCAAAGAGACTTCAAGCAATTCGAACTGTTCGCCAAATCACAGACAATGGTCGGGCCTAATCGGGTCGGGTCGGGTTCCAGAAAATTTCAAGATTCCCGAAGGAATCAGGTGTCCCGAAAATTTCGAGAATATAGACAACACTCTTTCAATGAAAAGAATTTTGTATAATAATTAAATATCTATTGTATATTATATTTTATATTTATTTATAAATATATAAAGAATAAATTATTTCGAGAATCCCTACTTTTTCGGGAATCCCGATAAATTCGAGAATTTCGAAATTTTCGGATACCCGTCCCGATCCCGAAAGAATTTCGATTTCTCGCACACCCCTGATGCTAATAGACTAATCAGACATCACCTTTGGCAAGATGAAAAATCCGTAGTTCTACGGAAAAATTCGTAGAGTTGGTAATCCTGGGATATACATTCTTATCGTATTTAAAAAATGCGCCGCGCGCTGTCATGGCGATGTGGGATCAAGATGGGAGCAATCCAGAAATTTGGAGTTAGTGCACTGACTGGCCGGCTCTTAACATTTAAAGGTATTTATCAACAATTACGTGATAATAACTTATCCTCTGTCCACTATTATGAAGATCCATTACCAATGGACACTTTCCATTATGAGTTTAATCAAATCTATCCTTATAATACTGTATATATGCGAAAAATATTCCGGCGAGTATAAGTTATGTTGATATATGGTTGTAACTAACCTATGTTTTACTATGATAATTTTCAGCGTTTCTCTCGAACAATAGACATTTCGCCACAATGTCTGAGACTCTGAACAAAGTTCCTGACGTGGATATCGAAACGGGAAAATTCAAGTATATTTTAATTAATGTGAAAGATGAAACCACCAAAGCCAGTAAACCCATCGTCAGGGGTTACGTTAGATCATCTTGGCACTGTGAGTAGACTTACCATGCTCTAATTATTTTGTATACTCACCTACTCGTTTTTCAAATTTGTATTAATGCTGTACCCACCAGGAACCTATTAAATTAATATTACATAATTTATAATGAATTTACCTACACGAACTCCAAGCCTGAAGGACAAAAATACCACGCGTTTCAGCGGAGAAATAATCACACGGCTAGTACATATCTTAAAATTTCTGTTTAATAGTAAATCATTCAGAAGCTTCACAACATTAGGCGTGCGTGTCACGCATACTCTTATGCGATCGGAATGCGAGTGGTCTGTTATTTACAGTAACAAAGACACAGTCTGTACAGCACTGCACACGATTCTACCATTCGTCCACAGAAAAGTTTTCGCCTTATCCTACAAGGTACAATGACTTACAGGATGCTTAGTTTAGTGACACAGAACATTCACGTCGAGACAAATAAAAACCTAGAAATTACATGACGACCATCATCTAAAAAAATAGATCTCGCATATACATATACGTATATGTATATATCTTCTGCCGTGTGTACAATTGACTTGCGAGGTGTGTCGGAACGAGTACATAGACACTTCTCACAGTGTGTGATCCATGGTGGAGGATAATCGGAAGGGCAGTATAACTTTCACTGTAGGAATGTCGTGAGTAGGAACTGCACAAGAGCCTCATAACGATTTATTCGGTTTCATTGGCAAAGTGAAAACTTTTGTCTGTTACGTGGTCTACCCGTCAACGTGATATTGGTTTGGAACGAAAAGTCGTAGCGTTTTTAAATGAAAATTCAAACATAAAATAAGATTCATAGGTTTATTCAACAATATGATGATGAAAATATGTTATTGAATAAATCTATGAATAAATTACATTTGCCTTTGAATTTTCATTTAAGAACTTTCGTTCCTCTTCTCAACTCAGGAGAGAGAGAAGCTGTACACAGGATTTCCGATAGTGATGTGTTTCAGGATAGAACAGGAACGCGAATCTCAGCAAGATTAGGCTCGTGCTCGACTAAGAAGCCCTCCGGAAGCAGCACCAAGCCCTCTGTATGTCGAATCCCAGCTTGCAGTTTTTGTGATTCGAGGTTTTCACGTTCCTCGAGCCGCTATTGCTCCTCGACGATGACCTTGTTGCCTCGGTGGTTTGCACCTGCCCTCAGGTGCTGTCGCCCTCCTCAAAGCGTTCTATCAGGTCCACGTCGATGTCCCTCAGCTCTTTCGTCTTCTCCTTGATCGGCTCCAGCTTGGTGCCTTTGTATCTGTGCTCGTTGTCCTCCGACCTCTCCGCGGTTTCCTCGCTGGTCAATTTCCCAAAGTGTTTGCCCGGCTCTCGGATCGGTGATGGAAACCCGACCAGGTCCGGGTCGGTGTTCGTGTGCATCAAGGTGAACGGCAGCTTCAGGGACACCTCGCCGCCCATCGCTGACATCAGCAGCTTCACCTGCGGAGAGGCGCATTAGTTGATAAAACTAATAACCATTTATTTTCATAAAACTTGTTTTATGTTTCGTATTGTATGCATTCAATCTATGTATTCTACAGTGTGTTTCGTTAATTCAGCGTTGGTTGTTCCTCAGTCGAATAATTTGATCAAAATCGGCGTGTCGCACTTCTGCGGCGTCTCTTGTTAGAGACTCAATCGTGTTTCCGACTTTACGGCATTTGGCAATTGCGTCTAACCTGAATCGAATTTGTAGTGACTCGAGTATTATATAGGTCGGAGCAGTGGAACCACAGTGAAACCGAGTCGAGGCTTTAAATAATAGACGTTTACGATAGTCATCACAGTAGGAACGGAACTGACTGCTTCGAAGTGTGGTATTATTCATCATTCCGAGCAGAAGTAATAAAATTATAGTAATCACATTTGGACCAGATTGAAAAGACAAATGTAACAGTGTCGTTAATGATATTCCTCGAGTTGTTATGCTTTTGGATCTGATTCAACCACGTATCTCGCAGAAGAAAAGTATTTCCAGTTTAGCTAGTACTAAAAAATTAAATTGAGGGAATCGAATTTGATCGTTCGAAGTGCCCTCTTCGCTATTGAATATACTTGCCCAATTTTCCAGCAGGAAGAGTATAAAAAAACATTAGCAATGCCAGCAGCACGTTAGTGCTATGTCATTTACATAAAATTGCAATTTCGCTTCCGCTGATCGCCAACATCAGACAAGCGTTTGGCAACGAGCATCTGGCACGTGGACATGGTTTTTATACACTGCCTCGACTCGTTGCACCGGGAATAGTTATTTGCTAAAATGAAGGGGTAATAAAAAGTTGGACAGGAAGTAGTTAGCGAAACTCTTCTGTAACATTAATTTTTAATATTCAAATTTGGAACGCGACTCGTTTTATGAATAAAATATCGAGGAACATGACCATCCTTGTGAAATATTTTTAGGAGATCTGGAAATTAGAAGATAATAATCTTACAAGTTAATTGTCCGAGTGAGATAAAATCAAATCGCGAAATAAAAATTCCTAAGTGTACTATAGTCTTGTGAACATATATACATAGGTAAAAATAAAAAACCAAAAAAGCGACGTACACTGGCCCTAATTTTTCCTACCTTACATTATAGTCTGTTCCCAAGAAACTTCGTCGTGAAACAGGCCTGGTATCATTACCTTCACGTAGTACGACACGTAGATCGCGAAAACGTTTCTGTCGTCTGGCAAGTTTCCAGGGCAGACGACCGTGGAGGCCAAAGTGGCTCCCACCTTGGTGTAGCTGTCCTCCAACGCAATCCAATTTTTGGTGGAGCCCTTGATGGGTCTAAGGGTGTAAGTCCTCTTCATGTTTGTGCCGGGACCGATCGGACAGCCTTCCTGCGACGACAACAGTGCCACCACGTTCTTGAACTTCCCGTTGCTGAACATGCACACGTCCACGTGTTGCACGATGAAAATCTGTCCTCGGTCAAAGATCAAAGCGAAAGATTAATTCCCGATCGTGCAAAACGGCTGGCCGTTCGAGTTGAAACTGACAGCGGCCACGCGTCAGCCTGTTTGAAATGTTCGAACAAAGTTAACGCGTATCGAGCCCGTTTGCAAACAATATCCGCCGTTTCTCGCTAACGAACTGCGCCCCAAAGGCAATTGAGCCTTTTAAGGAAGCTAATTTTTTCTCCGATCTATACATATAAAACGCATTGTTTGCCTTGGGAAACGATTCCTACTCGAAATTCACTCTCCACAAAGACGGAGAAGAGTTCTCGAAATTATACATTACGAGCGGCCAGGCAAATAAAAATTGTTTACATCAATTACAAAGAACAGAAGCCAAACAGAAGCTTCATTCTTCTATAATTCTTCTATAATTTTAATAAGCTGCGTCCAACACGTTCATGTTCTCAAATTCTTTTATTGTAATTTGTCTACCGTGTCAAATTGCACCTATTCATTTCTGTCATAAATGGTTCACAGTTTCTTTGTCATTGTCCCTGAAAGACAAAGGAAGTTTCTGTTCACTCTGAAACTACTAGCAGACTGAATCTACGCGCGTATAAATTAAATTAGCCTCGGAATAATTTTTGCGAGCGATGCTGGTCAGACATGATTTATAGAAATTAGGATTGCAAAAGTATCTCTTTGCTTCTTCGAGGGGCTCTCTGTGTTTCCGAAGATCGAAATTCGAGGAAGAATTCTATAAACGCACGAAGTCCATTTGTCAGCCGCGAAGAGACACGGAACGAATCCGCTCAACGTATTTCCAACGTTCTTTCCGCTATCTTTTCCCCGCTCTCGATCCCCGATCTAAACGACGGTCTCGCAAACTGGTCCACATCTCAGCGTGGCCCAAGAATTTGCATTCGGCCTGCGGTTTTTCAGAACGTAAACGAGCTTTTCATTCAAATCACGGCGATACGTTCCCGAGCCGAGTATGTCGGTTGGCAATTAAGATTTTTGTCTCGGAAATTTAGGGGAGTTAGGGCGTTAGTCCTCTCGAAGGATCCCTCGAGTACTTGGACACGGGATTGCGCATTATTCGAATCAAGTTTTGATAAGTAGACTGCGGATCTTTATAAAGTAGGTTAAAATATTTTTAATTCCATTTTCGTCATAAATGCATAAAATCCAAGAGTTTTATTTCGAACACATTCATTGAATGTTCCTTTGTGACGCACTTATCGAGACGAGAAGTCCTTTTGTAACACAGCGTCTATGTCGCAAACAAAGATCAATTGCTTATTCCAGTCACGGTAGAAGTTCGAATAAAGTCCTGAGAAAAGAAGAGAAGAGAAACAGAGTTTCGGAAAATCGTTCGTGTCTTTAACAGAGAGATATTAAGACCTTCTTCGAGCTTGGAATCGAATGGCTCTATAAACTCTGTATGCACAGCGTGGCGTGACCCGGTGAGATATGCAACGCCTGTTGCGTCTGACCATCGACGGTCCACTGCACCCTTGTTTCCATTCAAGTCGTTCTCTTTCGATCGCTGAACTCTTTGAAAACTCGAGAATCCCAGTCAAGGAATTAATTAGAAATAGTTGCCTCGATCCGGGTCCTTCTTCTTGTGCGTTCAACGAACGATCCCTCGATTTATTTGTGCTTTTAGTGCAAAGTTACATTACTGGAAGAATAATTTTCGAAATTTTTGAGAATCATAAAAATTAGAAGACGATGTTTATGCTGTTCGTACTCTAGTGTGCGATTACAACAACACAAAATGTTTACAGAATTTGAATGAGCGATGGATAATTCACTTTAAAATTAGCACAGAATGGCTCGTGGAGCCATTAAACCCGACAGAATTGCATCAGCGGAACACGCGAGCGCCCAACTCGCCTAATCCCGTTGCAAACCGTACCTCGAATCGTTGTCGACTATGCTTCGGTTCAACTTTGACCAGCGGCCGTCGTATTAGCACCGAGAACACCGACGTAAACCTGTTCACGTCCCGATACGGAATTTCTGTTGCTATTCGTCTACCGTGGCGATTTTGCAAATGCCTGCGATAATGACACTTGTAACAGAAGTTTTAAACAATGCTCGAAATATGAATGGATCATTCGTTAAATCCAAATAAAAATAGAAATTAGAGATAGATTAATTCGGAAATATGATCTAGTGTATTTCAAGGATTCAGTGAAGAACGAGGGAGCTGTATAAAGTTGCCATTAGACGTCGTGTGCACTTGAAAGTCTTTACTAGTGCTTTAGAGGCAGTGGCCATTAAACGTAACGCTTCGGTTTTATAAGCAACGGAGCATCGAAGATGTATAATAAATTGCGTCTTGTCGGTCGCAGTGGAATAGGTCCGCGCGTAGTCAGTTGTTTATCAGATTCAGGTGGTTTACGGTGTAGCGCGCGGTTCCATAGCTTTATCGACACCATAAGCTTTCAGATTCCGGGATAACGGGCGAGGTTCGACTCTTGGAGCACGCAAGTCTGCTCATGTTTATTTCATGACGCTCGTTTACCAGAGATCGACCGATGACATCCACGATCGTCCTTCACGTTGCTTCGTAACATTTTGATCCTTGGAACGATAACCAGAGAGGCGAAACGCGTCATGTGACCTAGTACAAATATCTAACGATATGAATTGGCTATTAAAAAATTATTAGAATAATAAATAAATTATAATTAGTAGACTGCGGATTTTCATGTAAAATGAAAATTGTATAAATTGTACGAAACAGGAGCTAAACAGAAGTTTCATTTTTTGTACAATGATTTTAATCAGCTGGGAACTAACACGGTGATATTTTTCAATTCTTTTAATCCGTCCTCTGCTTCAAGTTGCAAATATCTTTGCAACAAATAAATTTTACAAATCCTCGCCGGAAGAAGCTCCCGCAGGAATATCGGCTGAACGAAGCACGACCGTTTATATGCATGCGATAAGAAGCGACACTACTCGCGGTGTGACCTAATATAAACGACCTTAACTCTTTCCTCGATTAACCTTTCATCGAGTTGATCCATGCGCGACGTTATTGGCACGCGGGGGGCAGCTCGCAAAGCCGACGGATGTGGCCGATTAATTGATTAAATATGAATGCGACTGCTTTCGAAATCGTACCGCGAGGCACGACGTGTCAGGAAAATGGAAACCGATAGGACGATGTCGGAGTCCTTCGGGGAGCGATGAGAGAATATTTCCGTCCTACATCCGAGCTCCGCGAATAGAACGGACCCTCTTTCCCTTTATCTCTCACCTTGATCCTCCGCACCGACTTCCTGCTGTTGTTGTTCACGTGGATCTGGACCTCGATCGAGTCTCCGTGGGCGTAGATCGCGCGATCCAGCTTCGCTTCCAAACCGACGCGGCCGTCGCCGAACAGAAACGGTTTTTCCACTGCCGCGTGCGATCCGTTGATCTCTGCAACCGAGACAAGCCGGCTTTTCATTTTTCTTGACGTGTATCCGCTAGGGCTGTTACTTTCCTTCGAAGGTCGAAGATTTCGAAGCTCCGAAGCTTCGATTTCAGAAACTTCGAAGGTGATGAGAATCGAAGTTTCGAATTTCGAACCTCCGTAGTATTGTAAATTATTAGAAGATTGAAAAAAACGGAGTTTCTTTTTTTTTAATCTAATTTTTGTGTTAATATTTTTATTTATCAAAAATCGTGACATTGAAATTTCGGGCACTTCGAAGACTTCGAAACTTCGAAACTTCGAAGTTCCCTTCGTTCCTTCGAATCCTTCGAAGCTTCGAAGGGTCGAAGCTTCGGAAAAGTAACAGCCCTAGTATTCGCGACAGTGCGGTTGGCCGAGAGACATTCTCCTCGAGATCATTTTACGTCAAGTTTTACTTCGGAACGAACAAACGGTCATCGGATAATAAAATTCTTATTTATTTGATTGGAAATTGTTCCAGTTGGGTTTGTGAACTCCACAACCAACTACAGTGTACCTTAGATCAATTTTCCGGAACAGACTCACCCTCATCTTCAGCAATCTCATTTTCCGCGAACGTGACTCTGGCCTTGCAAACCTGGTGCCTCGAGTCTACAGGTGGACTGTCAGACACCGGCACGCTGTACACAGTGGATGCTGGTAGTGGTGGTTTGGTAGTTCGTTGGATAACTCGGATGCCCATGCTGACTGTCGTTTTTCGTTGCAGTTTCTCGTCCGCTTGTTCCGCTGCGGGTTATAAACATTTTATATTGATCGCAAGAAAGAAAGTTTTGTTAACTCAGCAACCTTAGAAATCTGATGAAATCAAAATAATAATAGGCATTCCTTGCAAAAATAATCCCCATTATTTTCTATACAGACACATTTTTCTTCAATCTGATAGACCGAGAGTCTAGCATTCAAAATCGATCCGGCCACCGTTATTTGCGTCGGTGATTCGGACCTCGGCGAAGAACGGGATGGTAACGGGATGATTGAATTTGCGAACCTAATACGGCCGTGAATTGCTAAGCCGGGGACTTTACATCGAGAAACCACGCGGATCCGACTGCTGCGAGCGAAACCGGCGATGTTTCGCGAACTGCTCCGGGTAGAATCTGCAATCAAGGCTTGTTTGTTGCCCGACAACCTTCTCCGACAACGGATCACGCAAAACTAACTATACTACTCTTCGTTTTCACGCGACACTGCCGCGCGAAATGCGATAGAACTCCGAAAAATAGCCGGCGATTACTATGGTGATTCGCTCTCGTTCGCTTTCAACTTTGAATGCGACTTGGATGCGAAATATCGAAAAGTCTAAAGGATCGTACAATGATATTGTAGCATCAGGTTAAACTTTCATTCAGGGGACCAAAAATTATGTCCCTATATTAAGGGACCAACCTTTCTGACTGTGTTTTCTAACTATGTATTATACAATTCGACGAAAAAATGATAAAACTTTGAATTTTTGTGCGAGGAATCCAAGACATCGTCATGCCTGAAAAGTCAAGTGATTGAAAAGCTGAAACGAACGTGTGATGAATAAAACAAGTTGGATATCGTCTCTCGCGTTGACATCATAAAACTGTGGGAATATTCGTTCGACTCACCGACGTAAACTCGGACATCGTAGCTGCTCCCTATGGGGGCGCCGTTGTACTCCTTCGCCGGGACCAATTGCACCGATGGGGGTGCTAACGGAGTGATTTCCATGGTGAACGCGTGAGCGTTGGGACCGAGTCTTCTAACCAGCGCCTCCTGAAACCGAGCGAAGCTGCTCGTTTATCTTCTCCGAAACACATCCTTCCGATGTCCCCCGTAATGGCGATTCCCAATTGCCTCGTTAATCGCGAAAAGAAACTGGTCCGGGATCGGTCCGATTTGCCGAGTCTCGTAAATATCTCGGTGTTCCTTTAACCCTCGTCATGGTGCTTCTTTTAGACACGTCCGACTTTCTAATATCTCTAAGATAGCTCATGTTTAATTTCATTTAATCGCCAGAAATTCAGGAATTAACCAAGACCAACATACTGACGCCATCAGAATTATTCATCTAATTCCTGAAGTTGCAAACAGGTAATTTAATCTTGCACGTAACAAAAGATCAGCTTTATTCAAGACTTTCGTGCGTATATCTAGTTCTTTGAGGAACACGTTCTTAAGATTATATTTTCACATGTCCCCTACCAGATTAATTTTATATGTATACATGCTACAGTAAATATTCTATGGACGCAAGAAGGTGTTACACATTGGATGCAAAAAGATATCCCTTCCACTGCGGGGCAACGAAGGGGTCGCGAAGCTCGAGCTGCCTCGGTTGTCGAGCAGTGTAAACATGCCGCGTAATCTGATCCCGGGTCGGGTATATCGATGTGAACCACTACTAATCCAATCGTAAAAACAAACAAGTTTCATTTATTGCACGAAGCGATCTCATCGGTACGCTATTTTTTGCTGCGCTTCGGCCGCGCGCGGTCTCTGTTTACACGCGTTGTCCTTTTCTATGTTCTGCTCGGTCTTGGAAGTACAAAAAATAATGTCTCTCTACGAACGATGCAAACGAACCTCCCCGTGGCCCTTGCGTCTATCGAATATGTACTATATTTATAATTGTAACGCATAATCTGATATTTGGAGAACTTGGGGTTGAACGATTACACCTATACATTGGGTCAGAGCAGGCCTATGACCCACTACAGAAGTGTTAATCCTCGAATGCAGTTAACAATAATGAATCGCCCGAGGTGATTCCAGCGGAATCTCGTTAATATCTGGCTTTATGGTTTTACAGCGATTCCCGCAGATTTCGCTAAACATTATTTCGTCGCTATTTGTGGCGCATTTGGCGGATTAACAGGAATGCCGCTCCTCGTTAATTGCTACGGGGAATTCGACGCCGGCGATTAGTCCGCCGCTAATTAGCCGCGGAGCTGTCATTAATAATCCGCGAAAGTTTGTCGCTCGACGAGCTTCATCTCGACGCTTTCGCAGTCGTTGGAACTTAGGCTTCTTCGGAGTTCGTTGTATGAAAACAGTGATAAAAGGGAGACTTTTTAATAATTCACGAATTTGGACGCTGCAGACTCGTGAAAATTCACAGAAAATTTAGTTAACCTCTTTGTTCTCTCTCTTTCACTCCTCAGAGTTTCCTTTCCACAAGTTTGCCACGAATTTAGTGTCCTTTCGAAGATCTTTACAAGCCATAAATCTACAAAGCATCTGCTAAATGCAATATACAAGAACGCCGTTCGCGAAAATACACTTTCCACTTTCCTCCCGGCTCTTTGTAATTTTCCCCAAGTTTACGATTGCTCGTTCAACCACGTCACAACTATTATTTCGACGAACCAAGTATTTTCATGTCGCCTTCTATATCAAAGCCCTCTTTCCATCATGAACATAAAAATACAGAAATTACCCGTAATTCGAAAGAAATTTCTATCGTACGCATACCTATCTCGACTCATCTTTTAATGTCGAATCTACGTCATTTTCAATAGTGTGTGTGTGTGTGTGTGTGTGTGTGTGTGTGTGTGTGTGTGTGTGTGTGTGTGACTCTGCGTCAGCCCTCGACTACTAAGGGTTAAAATTCCTAAGGAAATGCATTTTCGACGGTCTCTGCACTTGCACCCTGCAAAATGTGTCCCAAAGAGGCCAGGTGCAGAAGACTTCCTTTTGTGCTGGAACATTCCAACTATTCGCACAGAAGATGCAACTTGGTTCACGGCGATGTCTCTGCAATTTGCATAAATAGTCGACCGTGATACGTAACGAAGCTACAGTTCCTTCGTAATTCTGATTAATGCATATTGAAGGCTGCGGAATAGGCGATTAGAATTACCGGGGAATTTTTTATGGTGTCGTGCACGCGTTCCCAGTCCTCGGGGAGCAGATCAAATTATGCTCAGGAATGTAAACGAGGCGAACTTGCCGACTAATATACTTTCGCGAATGGCCGAGCCCAGTGTCCCCGAGGATCCTCTGGCCAACAAATGCGGACCGGTCTTTCCTGTCTCGAGAGGAAACGATCCTTCCGGAGAATGGCTTCATCCGGTAAATAATCCACCCACCGATTAAATAATGAACCTGCTATACCACTCTACTGTCGACGAAGACACGAGGTGTCGTTCGCTATAACGAATTCATTATTAATCTCTTTCACTCCTGATCTCTTGATGACTAAAACAAATGGTACGACGACTTCTAGTCAAACATAAAAAAATTTAAGAGTAGGTTATTTTCACATGAAATTGGTAACAGGAGAAATAATTTAACTCCCTTTCATTGATACATACATTTCGTTTTATATAAAGATCTGTACCAATGTGTTACCGGAAGAAAAAAATATGTTCTTCTTTGGAGACATTTATCTGTTACCGAATACTCTTCTATACCTGATTTAATTGAACAAACATGCAAAATTCAAAGTCCAGTGATTCGAAGAAAAAGCTCGAAGAAGAGATTTTGTATGGCGTTCACTTGTGAAGACTTAGAGCCTTCCGAAAGGATTTGGTTCTCGACAGCGTGAGGATCCTCTCGATTAGGATCTTTCAGCGTCGAGAGCCGTCGAGACGAAACTAACTTTCTCGAATCGTTTGAAATAAAAAGGAACGTCACCGGTAATTATCGGCGCTCCGTCTACCCCGGGAAGCAAATTGGCATAATGCGTGGTGGCTGGAATAAAATTTCAATTACGTTGGAGAATCGTCGGTGTCTCGACAGATCGAACGAGGTCTAGAAAAACGCGAAAAGCTGCCTCGATTATGTTGGTTCGAGAGCGTCTACTTGCACTCGATCGAGACCCACGTTATCGAAGCGTCCTTCAATTAGTGAAGCTTTTCCTCTCGAATAGAATCCTTCGAATGCTTCGCGAGAACAGAATATACCGTCGAGTGGATGAACGATTGAAATTTTTTATGGTGATCCTTATCGAGGAACAGTGGTTCCGGGTCGAGGTTCTCGTGAGAAAACGGCTTGTCGCGTCGGAATGGAAAGTCATTACATGTAGCCGGCCCTCTCTATTAGGACCGGTCATCGATCATCATTCACTTCCGGCTCGAGGACTTTCTGGGTCGAGATCGTATAAAAACCGAGATAATTCTGTCTTCGCGATCACTGTTCCTTCATTCTCTGGATCACGGTTCCTTTGCTTTCACCGTGGGTTCTTCATCTTAATTTGTGCCTTGCTGTCGAGGTAGTATGCTAGGCAAGATTCAGTATGACGAAGAGGTATAATAATTCATTTTGTGGACCTCGATCGGCCGGAGTATTGTTTCGTTCGAAACCGTGCAGATTTTAACACTGAACGTACTATCTTCGGTCGAATTCCAGATTTATTATTTCAGAATTATTGAAATTATGAAGATGAATAAAGGGTAGAGTACACATATTAAAATAAGAACCGCAGAAACAATAGTTTTCGAGGCAACAGTGTATTGTATGCGATATGATTTGAGGGAAATAGATGTCGCGTACATCACCATCCGTAAATATATTTAAACATCTAGCACGTTCAGTCGATGTGGAGTTCAGAGGATGTTTGTGGTCTAATTAATTAGGACTTGCCACAATGGAGTTTCAGACTGTGGACAGTCGGTTCTGTCGAAGACTAGGTATAGAGGCAGATCCATCCCTGCATGTGTATCAAACCTCGATATTCTGAAGAGAGGGGAAGGAGAGGGAAATAAGGAGGGGATCTAGGTAAGAATGAGGGACTCCACGGAAGGGAAGAGAGGAGGGGATCTACTCTGAAAACCTAATCCACAACCACGACAGCAGTAAAGGGAACGAAACCGCACCTCGATACATTCAATAAATATTCGCTGGGATGTTTCGAATATGCACTCTCATGGGGGAAAATTGGCAACAGGGGGAGGCGCGTCGACTTTCCGCACGTTCCGAGTGTGTTCACGATGCAGGCCAGGGTCATCCCGCAGGATCGAACCCCCGCGATGCGTCATGCTGCAGACCGTCGAACAATGGTTTTTGAAGCAGCTGTCCGCCAATTGATATTCGCAAAACTAACGAAATTGCTCGTCGCGTCATGTCAGCTGGCTCAATCGCCCTCGCCCAATTGATCCTCGCTGCGACAACATCACCCACAATGGGAACAAGGTGAAACGCGTGAGCGAAACATATCGCTGTTCGAGGAACGAGCTTCTTCCTACAAGAGAGATCGTATTTCGCGTCCAATGTACCCCTGCCCTAGTAGACTATCAGATAACGGCGAGAAGTGCACGCACACTGCCGGGAAACTGCCGGTGTTCTTTCACTTTCCCGCGAGAAAGTATCCTGTTGCGGTGAACACGAGGAGATCCTGTGAACCGGCTAATCCGGGGATCCTGCATCTGTTTCAGATTTTTCCAACGAATTTTTGCAGCTCGCTGCTGAAATGTCAGATATTTCTCGCAACCCCATGCAAAACGATGTTCAGATTTTTTCGTGGAACTATTTTATGATCTTATATTGCGGAGTGGATAGTGCAGAACCAGCCATTTCTGGTATTGAAGAGAACACTGACAATTTTGCACGTTCATCCACGTGTGGCTCCCGCACCTGTTTCGGATTTTTCCAACGAGTTTTTGCAGCTCGCTGTTCAAATGTCAGACATTTCTTTCAACCCGATGCAAAAGAGAGTTCAGATTTTTTCGTTGAGGTATTTCATGATTTTTTATTGCGACGTAGATAGTGCAAAACGGACTGTTATTGAATTCGAAAATTGCAAGAACCTCGAGCTGGAAGTGTTATCCGTTTTTCGGAAGAAGATTGGAGCTGTTAAGTATGGTTTCAGGTCGTTGTAAATTGATCCGTTTATTATTTGCTCGATTGATAAAGCACGATAGGAACGTGTCTCCCTCGACGATATCCAATTCCGTCGTGATCAAACCTACGGGGGAAGATGTCCCCGCACGACATACCTAATTCATCCGTAGCGAATAAATAATCTATGCGAGGCTTGGAGCACCAGGAAAAGAGAGCTAGCAGGCTGATAAATAATTTCCACGTTATCCCGATCGACCTGGCTGCAGGTCAGGGTTAGTGTCAAGGCCGTGCCGCGCCCTGTCGTAACAGGCGTCTCTTTCGACTCGATAAACAGGCAAAACTGCGCAGAAATGTACGCACAGAACTTGGTTGCTTCGACGCGCGCCCACACTGGTAAATCTCCGCATGAACAATTGTACACGTGACGAACTGCCACTCAAAAAGTTGCTCACTTTGGCGCGTGCCCACAATGATAGATATCCACGTGAAAAATTGTCTGCTCTGAAAATTGCCCACACTGACGCTATGCAACACGATTAGTTTCTTTTGCACGAGTGTGCGTAGAGGACACCTGAAGATCAAATTTGATTTTATAGAAATCTAAGTTCTCGAACCGAGTATTAATAAATGCGTGTTGGAAGATGCATATGAATACATATGAAAGAAGCCCAATTTATATCTGCCCGACACCCAAAGTACCCGATAGTCTTTACAACCGAGGCCCGTCGAGTTTCGAAACGGGAAAGCGTTTCCATTTGAACTCGACGCAATGAAATATTCAATTACTCTCGGCAGCCGTGCAATATTTCCTGTTCGCCGGTCCCAACAGAGGGATTAACCGTTTCGCAAACGTGGATCCCGTCCTCCGTCTCGCGTGTTTCGTTTCGCGCGAGATCGCGACAGCCTTCGGAAACGCCTTCGGAGACTTATTCCTTTTCCCATCTTATTTGCTCCCCATAGACTCGCGCGAGGCTTGTCGCAGTTTCTGATACGTTTTTCCCCCATTCCCGGAACGAGATTTACGAAACGTGCAGAGACAGACTCACTGCCAGCCTTTTCAATTATCTTCGTAAACAAATTTAGGTGCGGGGCACCGAAAACATGACATTTCAGCCAAAGCGATGAACCACCTTTCCAGTTTTTTCCGATGTCCTTAAATCTTTTTAATATGTCTACTGTTTTAAATTGTACCTGCCCATTTTTGTCACAAATGTATAAAATCCGTAGTGTAGTAATAACAATGGGGCTCCGTTTATCCTAACCCTCATTGCTCAATTGACCGAATTGGTTGCTGAACTCTTTTGATGGAGCGTGGATTGAGGGGAAAGTCACCCTCTTTCTGCCAGTACGAAAGGTAGGGCGGGGGGACAAGCCTGAATGTGGCGATGAGAAGTTTTTGGGACGTTCTTATGGATTGCTGCGTCTTCTAATTGAAACGAAGTTGAGGTCGCGCTTCTTTACGACCTCGGCCATGGTTCTAATCCCCTTTTCCGTTCCGCTTAAGCAAACGTTACTGGTGAAGGTGCACGGCAATAAACTTTGCAATTACCCGAGGCCGAGGTTGCATTTTACGAGAACGCTCGTTCGCATCGCGAACGGTTCCACGGTGAGCCCCCGAAATAGAACTCGCATCGACTATCAGTTTTTCTGAATTGCCAGATTCTAGGAGACCTGATGAAGCTACCACTCTAGAACGAAGTTAGGTGTAACATACAAACTGTAACTCGACCGCCAAATCGCTAGTCCTAAGCACCGATGCACCGATGCAACGATGTTATCCGAACTTCAGAATCAAGTTCGAACCCTCTCGCTCCGCAGAGGAAAGTTCTGATCTGTTGCAAAGCGAAAACCGATCCCTGAGAGAAAAGTTTTGACTTTCCAGCTGGACGGGTGTACTAAAAATACGTCATCAACTGGGAACTATACTCGAGTTGCGAAACGTTTTCAGCTATTTCGAGAGGACAGAGCAAGTTTTGTTGTGTTGGAATTTGTTTGTTGGGAGGGAAGGATTAGTTGTGAATCTCTCTGCAAAATCAAAATAGAATTTCCTCTTTCAATTTATTCGAATGAGTTTCGTCTTTAAATTGATGTCTTTAAATTTTTGCATTTGATGCTATCGATTTAAAATAACAACAACCTGACCTTTCCTTTGAGTTAGAGTCTCTATGTCAAGCATAACCGAATTGGAACTTTCCCAGAACGTCCACTCGATGGATGTTATTCTCGGACTTCTCCAAGTGTTTGTTGAAAACGAGGCAAAACTAGCGGCAAAAAGCGCTTTGCTTTCTGCAGATTCTTAGGTGTACAAGCTTTGAGGCTCGGCGGTATCGTTTATGGTTGAAGACTCGAACCGAGCCAACGCAGGAGGGTTCTGAAACGGTTCAGTGCACGTTGTTTCGGTGACGTTGTTCCTATCGGTTACAAGGCTTGTAGAGGTAACTGTATAACGAGACGTGGCATGCACGGCATAAGCTTAACGGCTCATTTCCGAGCGGATCGACGATCGGGTCCCTTAACGGCTTGTTCGTTTAAACCTTCCACGATTATCGGAGGCTGTCGTCGATGTAACGAGCCCTTCTCGTTATTGGTTTCGCGCGGAAGCAAGATTGGTATGCTAGCTATCCTAGCCAGCATCCGCCATCGATATTACATTTTCCGCCACCCGGATACATCCGACTCGTGACTATTCTTCGCTCGGGTGGCCACCGGTGAAGCTCGCACAATTTTTCGTAATTTTTCGCAATTTTCCACCATCGTCGAGGCTATTTCGTCGACGTGACCCGCTTAGCCCTTGAAACATTTTACCAGCAGACCTTCGTGGAAACTTATAAGGCGTCTCAACATTCAGTACTGTATAATGAAATTAGCTTTGGACAACCTTATACTGTTTCAAAGGGTACACGTGCTTTCTCGAAGAGGCTGCAAGTTCTAACGCCTCTGAAAACGTCGGAAAATTTTTTTCGTGACTGAGTTTACCATACACTTTACCATACAACAATTTTTTAAAATTTGATGTACGATTTTTTTTGGCAGTTCTATGGAACAGACATGAGGCGCAAGTTTGATTTCGTAATGTAACTTATATTAATATATTGAGAGTTCAGTGAAACCACTACCAAAAATTTTGCAAAAAATTTTCTTTGATAGTCTTAATAAATTAAAAATAATATATCCGTGCATAACAACGCATAAAATCCGCAAAGTAATTATAAGATAATGAGTTAGAGGGTTGTGGAAGATTCAGCTCTCGATCATCAGATCGACGCCCACTGGTGACCGACGTGACCGTCGCGCGTCGTTGCGAAACGTGGCCAGAGAACGTATCCAACAGTAATTCCTTGCGAAAGCAGACCGTCCTTCGATTCGCGATTCGCTCGTAAAACCGCCATAAACGTTACTTTTGCAGTCGGCGATAATACTCAAAACGATGCGTTTATGATTCTGTAGTTGAACCTTTCCTGCCCCGGAGGCGTTTTAAAGCGGCACTTTCATTTGGCAGCGACGTCTCTGATCAAATATTCCCTGGGTCGCTTTCTCGTTTCGTTCCATTCGACGCAGCGCGCTTCTGCAGGCTCCCAAGAATAAATACAGTGTACTTTAATTGGGGTACCGGTGACTCTGATGACCCCAACAAAATTTCTGTACACTAACTTTCGCTATTGTATTGTACGATAATTACAAATATCAGGTTTCTTTAACCTCTTCAGAATATTACGATTATTTAGTTTTAAAGTATACAGGGTGGTCCACGCAACGTGCTCGAATATTTCCGTTTCTTGTAATAATATGATTGTAATAAAATGATATACACAAAGGTTGGTAAAGAGGGGGAAATATTGTGATGTAAACATTTTTGTCATATATCTCGTTAACTATTAGGTTTAGGGTATACAGAGGTCATTACTTGTTATTCGTGTACGGATACTTTGTACACCCACTGTATGTTTGTGAAATATAAAGAGGATTGAGGAATCCATTATTCAGATGTATATGCACTTTGTATCTGCTGATAATACATTCGTTTCATCTACACTTTGAGCACAGCTCGAACGCCTGAATGCTTAACGAAAGAAGCTCGAGCACGTTTATTTCTATTTCTGCTTGTGTACACAGGCCGGGAGCATCGAAAAACAATTTGAAACGCGAGTGGATGAGCTGTTGCCGGATCGTCGCGACGCGTCAGTAGAAACCTTCGTGCCGGAAACAAAATTCCACCTCGGCCATTCCCCGACTCTCAATTATGGAAATGCGAAATTCGTCGAAGACGTGGGAACAATCGAATCGCCAGGTTTTTCCAGCGGATTACGAGCTGTCAGGGGACCTTTCCGAGTATTGACCAAAGCATTACTGAATCAAATTAAGCCGACAAACTTTCATACCTGGAAAGAATTTCGATGAAATTCATGTTTGGTATTAATTCTTCCAGCGAAATTCGATGGACGGTAAATTTCACCTCGAGTCTCTCGCAGTCCCGGTCAAAGGTTAATGTGAAACCGCTATTTGTAGATCGAGAAAGTAATTACTAAACGCGGAAATGTCAGAGGGAAACATTTTTTCATATTGGGAGCTGAATCGTACTGTACCGAAGATGAACGTGCTTTTACAACGCTACATAGTGTGAAACCTTTCTAATATAAATCGAGATAGTAATCTGCAAACTAGAAAATTTTCTAAAAGTGCCATAAATGCACAAAAATCCGCAGCGTACAGGATTGCGTTGCAAGAGAATTATAGTCGAAGCAGCCTAGTTTTGTTATGACCGTGGGCGCCGTGTTTGCCTATTTTCCATGGTGTTCCATCGTGTTATTGGACGTGGTCTCTGTTCAATGAAACAGCCCTTGCTGTAAGTCCATTGGTTACAGCGGGCCAAGGGTCCGGGTCGTTGTTTTTATCGTTGTATTTTATTAGCAACCTTACGCTGCGGACGCAATTAAGCCGCCATTAACGAGTGCTTGGGCTCGCTGAGAATAACGGAGTAGTAAGCTATTGTTCCCGTGAGTTTTAGGCTGACCGAGACCAGTAACATCGTAAAAGTATCCGATGAAAAATCGTCGTCTTCAATCTTTGTACAGCTGACATATTTAACTTGTAAATCTGTCTTGACTGGCGATTGCAGAAATTGTGCTTTGAATGAAGAACTAAATCTTTTGAAAGGTCTTTTCTAGGATCATCAATTGTGGGCCAATTTGATCGTGAAACATCTAAATCCCTAAACAGGATACAAGGATCAAGAGCTTGTTCGTGAACTCTTGATCAAATACAATACTGATTGAGGTCGAACAGAATGATCGACGACAAAGAAACTCCAGGTGCACGGCTACACTGCATGGTTAATGGGAATTACTATGGATTCACGGCAAACACAAATGGATAGAGACAGACTTTCAGAAATCGCGCGAACTTTCTGAGCAGACATCTCATTACAAGCTCCAGGCAGCGGAGGCTATAACAGAATTTCCAGTCGTATCGTACGTGAGCTTCTAATTACCGCGGCGCGAAATTGATTACTAAGCCGAGGGGCTTATTTCGTTAATCGATTAGGAACGGGCGCTCTTCTAGCCTGAACAATACGGACCCCGAATTGCTTCATTAATTTTCACCGGGAAATCCTCGCCGCGTAAGCTTTCGCTGGTTATTGCATCTATATCGAGGCTTCGGCAAGCATTGTCTTAGCGTTCATGTCAGTTCTCTCTATATTACGGTTAGCCATTCATCGAATCCCATTAACCCTTGCTATAGCGTGATGGATGCATTTGATTTTGAATGTGGAGCGAATTTTCCATCTGGGACAGTGCTCTAGATGCGCGGAGAGCAGCGGGCCACGCCCACTCAACACTAACCATACAGAGCGAGCAAGACGTATGTTTTTCAATTAACAAATCATTGGTTCATTCACTAGTTTAATCACAGAACCTTGGTGCAGACTAGAATTCAAATTTTCTAATGAAAAAAACAAAATTCGACAGAAAGCGAAATTTTGTATGCGTGTAGATGTCGGCATCGAGAGCACAGAAGCCACGCCTATTCAATGACGTGACCAAAATGGACAGTCCTTTACCTTTTGCTCCTGGCAACAATTTCAAGCAAAACAATATCGCCCGTCGTTTGCACGAAAATTGAAATGTTAATAATTTTTATACATCAAATTTTTCTTGAAATGACAGTTTACGTGTTCCAGCAGCGGGTAAATACAGTTAAGCCCGCAATCACCGATGGTTATCGGATTGCCGTCGTTGACTGAGCGATCGAGCATCGGCGCGAGAATCAGCCCGGCGCGAGAATCAGCCCGGTGGGCAAATATGCGCGATATTTTCAATTTTCTGGAATTTAACGACACGTTGCGAAAACAGCGTGTGTTGTTATTGGGCACGAACACGACCCGGCCCGACCCGATCCCGAGCCAACCCGACTCAGCTTGTTCCTCCGTATCTTTATTAAATTTCCATTGATCGCGCGAACGGGAAGATCTCATGAATTTATGGCCAACCTCCTCCCCTATGTAATCCGTCCCCGCAAAACCATCGATTGGAGTTCGAGCTTTTCGGTGTCCCGTATGACGCTGAATGAATGGCATGTCGGTGGCCCGCATCGTCATTCGAAGTTCTACAGTTTTGTTTGTGCACACATGGAAAATTGATTTGAACGATATCGATAGTTCCACCTCAATTTCTTTATCTGTGAATCGATCAAAAGTTTCCACGATTTTGAAAGATCTTAGAGACCATGATATTTGATTCGGTTGAAATTGATATTTGATGACCTTGATTAGATAAGTTTTATACAGGAGTAATATATTCAACAATCTTGTAAAATGAAATTCTTACAAAATAAAATTCTTATAAAATAAGATTCTTGTAAAGACTATCAGCCAGGTGAAAACGGGTCACACCTGTCAACCGATGACCGGCGAACATTCGTCTGCTAATTGGTTAAGGAGTTAGGCTAATTTTCTGGTTAGAATATAAGCTATTACATACCTGCAACGGCGTTGTTTCGTGGCGATCGGCACCGACGTACGGCGGGCACAATTGGGCGACACACATCACTACCTCATTACAGAATTTCAATCCCATCACCTCCTCGTCCTCCCGTCCGTAGCGAAAAGTCAACGTAATTTGCCCGTACACCTGCGAACATGCCCCACCCCCCGAACCGGTGGTGGTTAATTAGTAAACAGGCAACCGCGCAAGTAATTGTGTACGCGGTCGCGTTCGTTAGCAAGGCATCCGCGGAACAGCCATTAAATCTTTCCAGCAATTATCTGGTGGTTCGGTAACGATATTCGTCGATGACGACGCGATCGTTTCCGATTTCACGCTGAAACTACCGCTGAATCCTAAGGCGTCTAACGTGATTCATTAACCCTGAATATAAGGGAGCTATCTCGCGAGTTGCCTTATGACTTCGGATCTTTGAGCACACTATACTTCGTTAGTCTCGAGGAACGAGAAGTTAGACTTGCTACGAGACAGCGGATCTTTATGGAATATAAACAAAATAGTAATTTTTAAATTAAGGGCGCGCAGTGGCTTAAGTGGCAAGGCTCACGACTACGAACACCGTGGTCCTGGGTTCGAATCCCGCCGGCACCTCTGAAAATACTTTTCATTAGAAAAAGGTTTTCATGTGATATCTTAACTGTGGTGCCCCAAGGTGGTACGGAACCCATCTTAATAATAAACTATAGGTCCCGCTGAAATTAGGCGATAATGAGAGTGGAAAGAGGGGAGAGTGGTAAATGGATTTGAAACCCCGAGGGGACCAAATATCATTACTTTAACATTTTTTTTAGTATTTTTAAATTCTTATGTTTTTACTGTCTTAAGTTACTCATAGATTAATTAAATTTACTGTTTCATATTACTCATCATAAATGCATAAAATCCGCTGCCTAGTTATTACTATTAACGTCTTCTTTTATTCTTTTGTCTGAAATCATAGTACCCGGCATAATATTAATTCATATAAATAAAACATTTTAACAATGGATCAACGACAGGCGTGACAGCGAACGTGTTAAAGAATTTTTGATGATATTACGGAGTCGCTTAATCCAGCTCGATGGATCCCAACTCTGCCCTCCGAATCCATAAATTCATCGAGCAACTTTGGTAGTAACTATCGTTAGACGCGCCGGTAGACGGAGACATTCGTGAAGGGAATTAAGCAGGGCGAATTAGCTAGGACGAACTTGTTAGTAACCGTATTCTGCGAATTGGAGTTGCTGCGTTATACTGACAGTCAGTTACGTGACCCGAGAAATTGGCGAAGAGGAATCGTTCGACTAACAAACTGACGAAAACTTGCGATCTGCTCTGTTTCTCTCTCTTACCCTTCTGTTCTGCAAGTAGTCAGGATCAACCAATACCACGCCGTGCAGCTTGTCGATCTTCGTTTCACTCACTATCAGGTCCCTGGTAGGCAGGTATAATGTGAGCTTGCTGTTCGGCGAAGATTTCTTGTACAACCTGCGTAAACAACGTTGGCAAAATTAGAATGGATAAATTCATCTTAAAGTAGAAGCGTCGGGCTTCGGAGTGAGCCTAGTCTTTGTACGATTATTTTTTACGAAATCGGAACTTTGTAATTTCACTGCGGATCTGTATGCGAAATATTCTTTTCATCATTTTAATGCGTCGAAAATAGTGAAATAAATTTCTTTACTGTCTTTACAGTTTTGCATTTCATCGGATTGTATGCATTTGTGACAAAAATGAGCCCATGCAATTTAAAGCAGTGGACGAAATTGTAATCATTATTAAAAAGAATATAAATGATAAAAGGATTATGAAAAGGAGAATGAAACTCAGAAAAGTTCATTTCGCATAAAGATCCGCAATAATAGCGATAGAGCTCGAACATGCAAATTTTTGAAAAACCGAGACAGCGGCGTTGAAGCATCTTTTCGGAGCCATCGCGTAATCCGAGGTTCAAATACGCGCACGCCCGACCGACCGATCGAACGCGGCATTAATAATAACGGGTGATGCATCGTATAAATGCTAGTCGCCCGTGCACCCGATGCACCGGTGAAATTATTCAGCGTCGACGCAAGCGAGAATTGCAAACAAACACCGACGGATCGGCAAAAATCAACGACGATCGCCGCCGGCTTAGGGACAATGATCCGGATGACGAGATCGTGTTCCGCGCTGCAAATTGAAACGAATTGCCACTGAGCCTTGTAACGAAACCAAACAGGTTCGAATCGCAATAAAACGTGCCGCGTACTAATTAGCCGTGTCACGGCTCCCGTCACGCCATCCGGTAAAATCGAAGCTGTTGCTTTCCGGTTACGGTACGCGAACAAACAACATGACACGGCGGTTTATGCTGCGATCATTCTGCATTCAGAACGTTTTTAGAGACCCTGGAGTCGTTATGGTGGTCTCGCACGTATCTTGCAAGTAGTAGAATTTTTTTTGCAGGCCATCGAAGCGTTCTCAGAGGTCCTCGAGCCTTTCTGCATATCCTAGAATTTTTTTCCAGACCCCAGAATTGTTCTCAAAGGTACCAGAGCTTTTCTACAAGCCCTACAATCTTTTTGGAAGTACTAGAATTTTTTGACAGACCCTACAACTATTTTTAGAGGTCCTAGCATTTTTTCGCAGGCTCCACAATTATTTTTACTGGCCTTACAATTTTCAGAACCTTTCCGCAAGAGTTCTACAGTCTTCCCACTATAACTACAATGATTCCGTAAGCCACAAGTTCTCTTCTCGTCCCAAACATGTCCAGGACACTCCGGCCACTCTGTTTCAACGAAATCTGTACCTGGAACGCCCGTCGGCAGCACGGTTCGCACGCCCTGATAGAACAATACGCTGGCGAAATAATAGAATCTTCGCAACGTATGTATCCATTGCGAAGCGTGCGCGCGATTATTCGTGTCTCGTCTCGCCGAGGGGAATTATTATCGGGTTACTGCTGTTTCATGCATAATTGCAGCGTTCAGTGAGTATATTTGCCGGATAGGTGGTGCGACCAAGAAGAGCTATAAGCGCGAAGGAAAACGATCGATGCGGCCGGTCTTCGCTTTTGTTTGGACGGTATCGCGCGGGAAAATATTGTTTCAAGATGCTCCCTTGGTGATCAAGGCGCAGGGACACGGGGGCGGGCTCGAATAATATTTGCTCTTCGAGCGGAGTACGAGTTTCGCGGATCGCGCGAACGTATTCGCGTATTCCAGAATTTTTCTAGAGGCCTTGGACACATTTCTGCAAGTTTTCCAACGAGCGAAAATTTTTTAAGAGATCCCAGAATTTTTCTACATGCTCTAGAATCATTTTTCATAGGATTCTTCCCGTAGATTCCTAAATTAATTAAAGGTCCTAGAAATAGTGGAAGGATTGGTTCTTTTGAAAGTATTCTAGGGCTTGTAAGAAGGGAGAAAAATTCTGGAATATGCGAGAACATTCCAGCCGTATCCCAGATGCATTGTGAACAGTCTGGAGTATGTAGAGGTGATTCGGGAGCCTGCAGAAATTCCAGAGTCACTGGGCGAAGCGTTTTAGTTCTCCGAAAAATGTCTGGTAGCTCTGAAAAAATGTTTCGCAGTATTTATTTAGCCGAGTGTGCCAGGGAAAATTCGCGTGAAAAATGCCTTGCAAACTGACGTTGACATACTCGCGAGACAGATAGTTCGCGGAGAAGGGAAGAGGCGTGTAAACGCGCGGGCTCGTCTCGAGAATACGAGAAACAGACGCGGGAGAACGGAAATACGGCCGACGGAATTTATTGCCGTGCGAAAACCGTGCGTTCCCGAAGAGTGCAACTGCAAGAGTCCGACTGCAACGAGTGCAGTCTGCGGCGTCGCATTCACAATTGTACGAGCGACGATGATCTCTTTGCAAGTATTCTTCGTTGTTGTTCCGCGCGTTTATCGGGTATGACGCGTCGAAAGAACAATTCCCGTGAGGAGTTCGCGTTGTTCGGGGTCGCGCGATGCTAATTAACGGCGCTCCGCGTTGTTCGGCTTAATTAAAAACCCATAGAATGGCAAATGACTCGCGAAAGACAAGAACTTGCGGCCCGGCTTCAATTAACCTGTATCAGAAAAACCTCGAACGCGGCTTATAACTCTGTTGTCTAATTTTGCGTTTCAAAAATTAGTTCCGTTCAAACCGTAAAAGCTGGACGAATGATTCTGTAAATCGTCTCGAATACAACGGTATACTTTTTTAATAACTTTTTTAATGGTCCAATATGCTTGGACAATGCTCGAAGAGAGAAAAACGGGGGTGGCTTTATCGCATCATTTTTCTCGGACAGATCTCAATTTATTGTGAAAACTAAAGGTCGGAGGGGAAACTTAACTACGCCACGCGATGGAGCGCACCTTCTTCCCTTGGAAGCAGTCAAAAAAGTTAGTCGAAGTTAGGAAGAAAAGTTGATAAATAAATTGACGAACGTCCGACGGAATTGGTGCTTTAAAAGCATCTTCCTCTCCCACTCTCCTTCTCTCTTTGAACATTGTTTGAACCTGTTCAAATGTTAATAACACTGTGAAAAATGTATTTTATACAGAGTCATAATAAATTGATGGGAATAGTTCCATCAGTTCGATCAAAACAACTTAATTCCGACATCGAGTCGTTACGCTACGCAGTGGGGAATGCACTCCCGGTTCGAATTAACCCGCTTGTCTGCATCTTCTCCAGCATCCGGTGATTATTATCTGTGGTAGCTGGAGCGTATACCTAGAACGCATACCTAGCCTGTTTGGATTTTCATTATTCGATTTTAGTGACGGGGGATCGCCGACAGCTCGCGGCAGTTAACACTTTATTCGCCGAAAGCCTATTAACGCACCACCGCTAGGTAAACACGTCCAGTCCGCTTAAAATTAGACCAAATGAATTAATAAGGGTTTGCAATACCGGGCCAAAAATACAATACCGATATTCGGTATTTTTTTAAACGTTATACCGGAATACCGGTATTGATACCGGTATTAGGAATTTTCAAAAAGGTACAAAACCACAGTTGTTTCTTTGCCGTATTTATTAGTTTCATACAAAAAATAATAAACTGCAAAAACTTTGTTATGTACAAATATAAAATAAAGGAAAAATGTTATAATCAAATATTATTAGTAAGAGCAGTAAAATAATAATTTTTAATATTAGAAACAAAAAGTATAATATAAAAAATAAACCATTACAGTATTATAATACAATAAAGGAACAAAACATATAGTATTATTATTAAGAAGATACTGGTAACTAAGTGTAAAGAGATAGTATAGATACTAAGAGTAAATATCACATAAAAATCTTGTTGTGTGGTCTATTATATAATATAACTGCATATTTTTGAAATGTGATTGTAAAAAACATAATGCATCTATTGAACTATCTACTGTAAATACGTATTTCAAATAAGAGTAAATGCCCAAAAAAACATTTATTATTTATAGCTAATACCGAAAATACCAGTATTTTCTCTTAGCAAATATCGCTTTCACGAAATTGCAAAATAGCACGAAATACTGGTATTCGGTATACCGGTGTACCGGTATTGCAATCCCTAGAATTAATATTCACTCAGGGGACTCTGTTTTCGGTCCAACGTTTCTATTCGTCCGGAAAACACGTCCAAACAGTCTTTTCCAAGTTGTTAGAATTTTTTAGAGTCCTTCAAAATTTTCTGCAGATCCTGAAGTCATTTTTGTAGACTCTAGAGCCTTTTCAAAGCTCTCGGAAGGTTTTTGGAGGACTTAAAATGTTTTACAGATTTTAGATTTTTTGTACAGACTCCGGGATCATTTTTGGGGGTTCAGGATTTTTTCGGACAGAATTTTTCGACAAACTCTGAAAAGGCTTTCAGATCTGCAAAAATGATTCTAAGATAATAAAAGAAATTTTGTATCATTAATTTGAGGAACTGTTTTATATGTGGATCATCGCTAGGAATTGAAAACAAGCGGCTCATAAATACAATGATACACGTCAGTAAAATTTTCATCCAAACTTGATCTCGTTGGTGGAGAGGTTTCCCGATGGTAGAACCGTGTCCAATAAACCATTAATATTTGTTGACGCAAACAGTTTCGCAAGTTTGTGAACGCAACACACCAATAAAGATCCATATATCGCGTTTCCGGTCGCGGGCAAATGGTAAAACTCTGTTGGTATATCGCGCGTGGAATGACTTCCTGTGAATGGTGCGGCCGCGTACGTGCAACGGCAGTTTGAATATTTATTACAATTGTTATTACATTTCAGGACGCGGGTAGAATTGCGAGACTACTCGCACGGTTTAATTATGCGGGCCGCGTACAGCCGAAGGTGGTTTTAACGAGGTTCGTTAACGTGTAACAAATCTGCCGGCAACTTTTCTCAGGCGTGACGCCGTCGACGGCTGCGAAAAATTTCCATTTCCACAGGTGAGCGAACGCTTTCAGTCGCGAAAACTGCCGTCGCAGTTTTCCGCCGGAAAAATCTATGGAAGACATTCCTCGCGCGTCGGTGCCCCTTTCACGAGTTACCTTTGATTGCTGAACGAGTCCGACACGCTGTCCCCGGTGATTTCCGCCTTTCTGGAACACACAGGAAACATGTTCTATTACACAGGATCTACGGAAGTTCGATCCCGGAAAGTGCGCACTTTTCCGGAATTTTATTAGCTCGCGAATCGTTTCACTAAAGTTTAGCCAGTGCTCGATCATGTACATAGAGTGTAATTTTAGTAGATTATATAGATTATGTTTTCCAAATCAAATATTAGCAGAACCAATGGACCAGAGAGTTACAGAAAATGTTGATAGACTTCAACGAGAAAGAAAGCAATTTCAATTGGAACAGCACAATCATATTTGACTAATAAGTAGATTGCGGATGCAAAATCAAAATTTTCTTTCGATTGTAAGAAAAAGAAGCTAGATCCAAATATCTTTTACCCTTTAAAAATTGTATACAGTTGAAAATAATATATCAACATGCTTAAATTTTATCGATATATTTTTTTCATATATGCATAAAATCCGCAGGCTATTAATAAGTTAAATTTTCTATTTAAAATTTGATATTCAATGATGTTGCATTCTATGATTTATAAAAATGTACAATCATTTATTTACGGAGTAAGATCGTATGGAGGCACACGTATAAATGAAGAAAGTCTTAAATGAACTTTTATTCTCTTTGTTCGACTCACTACACAGTAAAATCTTGATGTCATTGCTCGTTTGCAATTGGAGGTACAAATTTTTAACGAGTCGTAAAAAAGAGAAACTGGAAGAAAATATGTTCGAACCAGGAGAGCAGAACGTCTTATCACGTCTTATCTGCAGTGTCCCCCTGCAATATCAGTGCGTTTACATGTGCAGCAGCCTGTTGAGGTCGGGATATTTATGGCATGCATCCGGACGGTGCACGACACCGTTCTTTGTCTTTTCGACGTGTCGCGAGGGGCGTTCCATTATCCACGATCTTCCTAGCATTTATCTCTCTCACTCTTTCTATCTAGGCAGAGAACGTCAATGCATCGAACACGCTCGAGCGATCTTATCGAACGCTTATGAGCACTTTGCCGGAGGAGTTTTACGAGTGTCGAACGGTCGCGGTGAACACTATACCATCGGATCGTCGCACTATGTAATAACTTTTCACCGAGCGAGTCAATTTTCCAGGCAGCTGCGGGAACAAACGCGATATAAAACGCGAACGAATATCGAACGCACCGGCTTGCAGCCGCCTCTGCATCCCTTGTGCAGCGTGGACCACATCGATGTGATCATTATTGTCATTGACATGCGACTAGGGTTTGCAATATCGGACCAAAAATACAATACCGGTATTAGGACTTCTCAAAAAGATACATTTATTAGTTTTATACAGAAAATAATAAACTATAAAAATATAAACAATTTTGTTATGTACAAATATAAAATAAAGGAACAAATGTTATAATCAAATATTATTAATAAGAGCAGTAAAATAATAATTTTTGAAAAAATATAATATAAAAAATAAACCATTACAATATTATAATACAATAAAGGAACAAAACATATAGTATTATTATTAAGAAGATACTAATAACTAGAGACTAATAAAGAGATAATATAGATACTAAGAGTAAATATCACATAAAAATCTTGTTGTGTGGTCTATTAATAGAAAAAAACATTAACTATAATTTATCAACTGCATATTTTTGAAATGTGATTGTAAAAAACATAACGCATCTATTGAACTGTCATTAAGCCTGGAACGTATTTTTCTGCACAAATTACCTGCAATTGAAGTTGAAAATGCTCTTTCCGCATCCACGCTGGTTAGTGGTACCGTTAACAATAAGTGATATACTTCCTCTAAATATTTGCCTCGATGTCCTTCATGTTCTAACGACTCGGTCTCTCGTCTGACGATTTTGGATGAATCTATTTTTTGTATTACTTTTGTATTATTGTTTGTGGCAATTTTTTTATTTATAGCTAATTGTAATTTCTTCTCAAGAGACAATTCTTTTCCGATATTAACATCAACATCATCCTCAACGAATTCTTCTGGATAAGTTTGTGTTTGCTTTTCATAAATGTTTTTGTGGAAATTTACGACGAACTTAATTAAATTTGACCTTGTTAGCCTCTTTTCTTCCTTTTCGTTTTCTTTTTTAAACTCGTTATAATTATGTAAATATTTTCTATTTCACTATGCCTTTCCTCTATACGAATTTTCAATGCACTGTATAATTCCTCAGACAGTGGCGTGTCCTAATCTTTAAGTGATTGCAACATAAAATTTATTGTTGCATTCGCTGTTAATAAGTTGGAAATTCCAAATGATTGATATTGGTACTACTGTAAATACGTATTTCAAATAAGAGTAGATGCCCCAAAAAAATCTTTATTATTTATAGCTAATACCGGTATTTTACCTTAGCAAATACCGGTTTCACGAAATTGCAAAATAGCACGAAATACCGGTATTCGCTATACCGGTATACCGGTATTGCAATCCCTACACGCGACCAATCGATATTCCTTTCTACTCTTTCTATTCGATACAGAAAATTATAGCAGAAATCACTTCGCTATTTGTACCGATTACTGAACCCTGACGACCACGACACACAGTCTCATTTATAAAAACATCAACGACCTTGATCTCTCGCAAAAGTGACCTTAAGAAAATTTTTATCTTCGAGTCTTCAAGATCACAATTTCTTAACGTTCAACATCGTCCAGAAACATCACTCTACATCAAACCTTTGGAGCGACAAGAGCAAGGAAAAAGTGCATTTCGACTACACTGCGTTGATCACCGAGAGATCCAGAAGACAGGCTACTGCGGCGGTTAGCGTGTAGAATTTATAGCAGTTATACTCTCGGAGAGCGTCCGAGAAAGGACATCGGACTGCTGCGACGTGAAAAAGGACCGTTCCCGGGAAATAATAAGCGTTGCGGTCGAAAAAGAAAAAAAATAAAAAAAGAGCGAAGCTTACGGGTTCGAGAATGGTGGTAGCTTTCCATGTTAAAGCCACTGCCTCGCTAAAGCGGCGTGTATCGGGTCAAGGGTGAGGCTTCGTTTCGATTTGCAAACGCTGCGTGCTGCACGCGAGCATTTGCTGGAATTTCCACGTTGAACCGATCCCGAACATCCAACCGTGAAAACATCGAGGTTTCGGTCGCGTCTTCTCTCGCATACGGGTTTACGAAACCGTATCAGTAGCACGGGAACAACGGGTCGTTTGTTATCATGCGAGTTCCGATACTGTTACACCAGGATAGTTCTCTTTGTGCTCCGCACCGGTCGTTATTGTTGCGCACGGGACCTTTTACGGCACGCTCTATTTCGAAATCGAAAGTGCAGCGTTCGTGATGCTGGTCCAATTTTGAAAACCGGAAAATGTATTCGTTTTGTTATTGTAGCGTAACATAATTTTGTGTTTTTTAATCAATTCTACCAACTATAAACTGTCCACTAATTTTAAACGAAACTGAACTTAACGAGATCTTAAGAATATTGGAATTGAAGCTGTTTACACGATGATACTGAAGCTTCCGCGTACGTCGGAGCAAAACTGTTTCGAAATTATTGAGACGTTTCCGGTCGCTTTATGTGTACTTTATGGGAGCGGTCATGGCGCGTTGATAATGAAACTCTGCGAACATATGCAAATCAGGGGTGAGAAACGCCAGTTAGCTTCCCGGGCGATCGTCCCGTGTATTTTTTCCCTTAGAAGTCGACGCGAAGAGGCGGTTCCTAACCCGAGCTGAGGTTTTATTAAAAAAGTACGCGAACTGTTCCCGCAATCCGAGAAGAAAATTAAAGTTTCTACGCCTGGAACGTCGCGTTGGGCAATCGTCGAGACTTTCGTCGGAGGGGGTTGCTCGATTCGACGGAACTTGTTGTTGCATATTTTACATTTCTGTTCCATCGCCGAGCTTCACGGGGTGCTAATTATTACAAAACTTTTCTAGAAACTCCGGTTTCAATTTCAGTCACCCTCGTTTCCGTCGATGTCTTCTTGATTCCTCCGGAAAAAAATAAAGACGGTCTAGTTTCGGCTCTCTCGGGCCTCGTTCCACGTGATACCGCTTTATTACCATATATGCTAATTATATTTCGCCTCTTCTCTGCTCCCCTATTTTTTATTTCGTCCCCTTTAGGCTGTTCTATCTTCTACTTCAGGCCTGGCTAACTCTTCCTACTTCTGGGTCCTCCCCAAGAAATTCCTGTAGGGTGCAGGAGGGAGTTGGTAATGTTCTACTTCGACTTATGCGGAGGTCTAGTCTTCCGGCACTCTTCACAACCGAAGATTTATCTCGTAAATTAAAATATTATGTAGGAATGTAACGAACCAGGAAAACTGAATTATTTCACCCCTTCCTATTTTGCTTCCTTCTTCTCTAACTTCCTCAGCAGCCTTGTAACTTTCTTCATAAACGAAGATTTCGGTTATAAATACAAACTTCACACATGTTCCCAGCCTTGGAGCTTATGACAAAATGATAGGAGCTAAGGAAAGATTGCAGAGTTTCCTGGAAAGTTGGAAAGGCAATGAAACGAACCAGGAAGGTTGAACAAATGATTGCACTCCTTCTTATTTTATAAATATAAACTTTACACGTACAGTATTGGAACTTACGACAAAATTATAGGAAAGATTACAAAATCTATCGGAGAGCCAATAAATGGTACCGAAGGCTGAAACCCCTCTTTCTCATCTTTCTGTATTGTCGCTTTCTCCCGCAACTTTCTTGGCCAAGTTTAGCCATCGAGGAACTTCGTTTTCAATTTTTGCTCCCCTCTTAGGATTTCTGTGGATTTCTCCTTGACCCTCAGAAAAAATAATAGAGAGGGAACATTTTAACAAAGTTTAGCGAAAGGGGAAGTTTGACGACGTTCTTTGTCATGGAAGCATGCTTGCGAACCTTGACACTCTCTTTTATTCCCTTAACACGTACAGTCGACGCGATTCAGTGTTCCTTTTCATCGGGCTAACACAATACAAGGCCATTACAACGCGGCAACTTCGTAATAGTCCTCGCGAAATATATGGCCGTCACAGGCCTTCGCGAGGTGATTTTCAATGCTTCGTAATTTCTTCCTTAAACAACTTGGACCTTTTCTTCGGAACGTCCAATTAGGTTGTTGCGTAGAAATGTCCGATTTTTCACGATTACCTGTGTACCTCACGTGTTGACCCTTTGCACTCGGAGCAATTTTAACTTGAAAATTAAACATTTCTTCCTAACTATGATCTTTTAAATTTTATGGATATGGAATTGGTATAATAGCTCATATAATACCTATATGTTTAGTAATTGATTAGATCCCGACATATTTAATAATGTACACAATATTTTGGATAATGGTACAGCAATTTTTAGTGGCGCCTCAGAGTCGCAATTCGAGGGTAGACTGTAATAAAACTGTAATGAAACGTTCAAGAAGATTTGCATTCTAAGACCGTACATTTCGGATGCAACAACCTAACACGAATAAACACGACAGAGCAGTACCGTCGGTGAAGTTTTGTTTGCGATAAATACACAGCAGTATTAGTAGGTGCCCTTTGAACGGTTTCGCAATGCTTCGGAGAGTTGTGCTCACCTTTGAGAGTTAATTGCACGTCGACTCTGATCCAATTTCATTCAGGAAATATTAATCCTACAATACCGGTGTAGTCTCTGGCCGTTTCATCTTTGATACTTGTAGTCTTCCCCCCCCCCCCCGAATTAGAGATGCAAGTTAACTCTCTATAACTTCGCAGTTGCATATTGATGTACAATGCAAAATTAATAGTTGCTGCGACGTATTTGCCCCAACTCGGCCTCGTCCGGGTCTCCGGACCGTTTATGGTATAACCGCCTACCTACCTTTTTTGATAACATCCGAGGCGAGCGTTTTTGGCCACCACATGGCCTGCAGAAAAGACTTTCTGCAGGCTGTTTTGAAAGACCGGGTCCGTTTAGAGCCCGCAATTCTACAGATTACTTTGTTCACTTTTACGGCGTAGCAACAATAGATTCTCGAAGCCATGGGACATAATTACTTCGTTCCAAATCTTCCACATTTTCGTACCTAGCTCATCTGTTTGCCAGCACTCATTGTCTTGTATGCTTTGTTTGATCCCAAGCGCTTAGTTATTTTATTGCCTGCTACGGTCATCGTCCGCAATTCAGGGATTATCCGCGGAGTCACCCTCGCACCCTTCGGCACCCGCAATATATGTGTACCTGAGAGTGAACTCTGACAAAGGCGTTATCGCGTAAAATCCACCAATCCAACGAAATTCCTACCACCTCTCTCATGCTTTCCCGAAATCACTATCCACCAATGACTGCATCTCATCCCTTTTTGACAACTCCTCCAGAAGTACGAAAAACAACTGGAGAGGGGTGTCGTGTTGACAGCGGAATATTATTAACTAGCGAAGAGGCAGAAACGAAACATCGAGCAAACGGTTAACATCGTCAAACCGGAAATATCGTACCGACCAAACCATATCGTCGTACCGAAAGCATCGTTCGACCAAGTAACCTGTTAATTTGAATCAAGTTTTTATATTAAATAAACGCATAAAATCCAACCATTCAAATATCATTTCAACCGAGTTCGACTTTCGTTAATTCGAAAACGAATTAGAGCGATCGCGAAACCATCGTCGCGTCATCGCTCAACAATAGTCTAATAACGAGGAGAGGTCGTACGGCCCAAAAAAGTGGAATGAGATCCACGAACTATGTGCTCTTAAGTTTGAACGTCTTCTTCAAGGGCCTCGTCTCAGTTTTCCAGCAGTTTCGCAGCGCGCGAGCTTCTGCGTGTCGGTGTTTCCGATTTATCGAACAATTCCGGCATTAGGGACGTAATGGCCCGAAAGGGGAACGCATCCCTGAACCGTTCCGCGTGACGATGGTCTACTCCAGAAAATTACGGGCTGTCCGTGACATTCCGTCCGCGTTCCGCGCCATTACAAGCCCGTGTCCTTGCTCCTCGCAGTTTTCTTCCTTGCCAATTAGTCCTGTAAACGGTTTAACCCTTGCACTACCAAGGCACGAGGCATTTCCTGCCCACTGTATCATATTTCACACATTTTCTTTCCTTAGTCTGTTCATGTAAAATTCTCAAGCCATTCATGGTCATTTAACATAATGTTCTCAACTATTCTTCTTTGCAATTCAATCTCTACAAGAGAACTACTCTATTCAAGCTCGAAGCATAATTTTTTTTACAGTCTTGTACATATACGACTATGGCAACGTCTTCAGTGTTAAGGGACATGATTTCAGTGGAATCAAACAGTTTGGTGAAATAGATAACTTGAAAAACTTTATTATAAAATGGCTAATATACAGGGTGTCCCGAATTTAAATGGCAAAACTTTAGGAGCGTGTAGGGGACCGAAAAACTAAGACAAAAAGTCTTTTAGAGATTTGCTCGTTTTTGCTTCGTTTTGGAGAAAATCGCAAAAATTCAATATCTCGTTGTCGGTTGCTCTCTTGAGTATGAACGATGGATTGGACGTGGAGGAATAGTACCTTGGCCACCCCGATCTCCTTCAAGGTTCCCCACACGAAGAAATCCATGGGTGTCATATCAGGTGATCGGGGTGGCCAAGGTACTATTCCTCCACGTCCAATCCATCGTTCATACTCAAGAGAGCAACCGACAACGAGATATTGAATTTTTGCGATTTTCTCCAAAACGAAGCAAAAACGAGCAAATCTCTAAAAGACTTTTTGTCTTAGTTTTTCGGTCTTGCGATTTAAAGTTTTGCCATTTAAATTCGGGACACCCTGTATAACTGCACCAGGTTTGCCCTTCCTAAACCGACTCTACCATCGAACTGAACTTGCGACTCGCGTCTCGATCGTTGCTTCGGCTGCTGATCGTCTTTTTTAACCGTCGATCGTCTTTTCAACCGCCGATCGTCACTTCGAGGTGACGCACACCACTACATACCATTCTTTACATAGTAACAGCATTCTTGAGTTTTTTATTACAGAACTGTTTTACTTCAATATTCAGTATACCCGCGTTTCCTTCGAAAAGTGATTTTTTCGAAGAACAATTGCAATTGATGAAACAAAGATTAAAATGCCTTGTTGCGAACATGCAAAATTTAATTTATCTGATTCGCAGCAGCGAAAACGTAGTAAATTACCAATATTTCCGTTCCTGTGCAAGTCACTCTTGGAATAAAATGATTTTGTAAAACCATCGGTATATTTGCGATACTGCGAGAATCAAAAATTGCAATATTTGAAACACAGGATAAAAGTCTCGTGTTACCATGGAAAATTGTATTTGTTATCCGATCTATGGCGATGGTAACCTAGTAAATTATCAATCTTTCCGTCTCTGTGCGTCACTATCGAAATAAAATGATTTTTTGAATACTATATGTTACGCTGCATTACTGTGCAGCGATGAAGCGTAGTAAGTGATCGAAAATCACATCAATTGTTAAATCTCGTTAAATCAGAGCGAACTAAAATAATTCATGTACGCTGCTATAGAATGAAGTCGGGATTGATAGAAAAGTATACGAATGCTGAGGAAAATATGCAGAGGGACAACGCTTGGAGTTTTAATAATTGCGTCCCCGAAAATATTATCTTGAAGGGTTAATTTTTGACGTCCACAGTGATTAAGGGTTGAAGTGCTCGGAGATCTGTGCAGAGAATCTCCCGTTTTTAATCGCAGTAAGAGCTCCGGTTGCTGCCGCCTTTTGCATCGCGATTGATGGATATCCTGCCGATGAAATATTCATAACACGATTAACGGTTCGCTTTAATTAATTGCGGGATATAACCGGTGTGCAGTGCAGTGCAATGTGGTGCAGTGCAGCGCGGCGGTCAAGAAGACGGTCACTCGGAATCGACGTCAATCGGGCTCTATTAATATTCATTATCCCCGCGTATCTTTCCCGTTCGGCGAATCCGGCGCAGTTGCAAATTGATCCGCGAATTAAACGGAAATATTTGCCCAGCGTGTATTCGTAAACAAACGAAAAATAATATCGGCTCGTAACGAATAATAACATTCGGACAATGGCTCCCGGATACCACGTGTCGCTTTTCAAAAATTCCACAACCCCTTCTCCGCGGCGGTAAATATGAAACGGTGAGGAGGAGCGAATCTATTATCATCGATGAAAAACAATTCGGTAACCGGGATGTCCAATTAACAATGTATGCGGCCTGACCGACGAGAGACGGCCACTCACGAATCACAGCTTCCGCGTTAATATTTCCAATTGCAAATTACGGAACCTCGCGTTTCATACCAGTGTACTCGCCTACGAATTGCCTGGGACGTTCCAGTCAATTGTGGTGCCGCTTTATTGCGATACATGCGAATTATTGTGTCCCTTACTTATGCTTTCATTTTTTTAATTCTCTTCTGCTTCCTTCTTTTTTGATCTTCTCGACCGCCTTGTCCTCTGGCTCTCTTCATAAACGAAGATTTGCTAACGGAGAAAGAGAACGAGCAAATCGGAACGGTTATGCGACTACTTGACGAGAAGCAGAGAAAATCCATTCACGTGTAAGAGCATGGCTAACGCGATACCTGTTTTGATGGGGATCACAGCGCACTCGAGCGTCGAACGATCCGTTTGAAACTCGAGCAGCCAGCCATATACATATACAGGGCTGGATATCGTTATTTCACAGGGAGTCATTTCAAGTTGACGATAAATTCATCGTCGGAGAGCGAACGTGACGCGTGTATGACCAGTCGAATCGATCGGGCCGCAACTTTGTACCAATTTGAACCTCAGGGGCTCGCAGAGAGAGAACCGAGACGAATATATTCACGTCGAGAGCTTGTAAAACTCGAGGATACACAGAACTGTGTGAGTAAATCCAAATAGAAAGTACGCTGAGATTGTCCTAGAAGCTAGCAAAATAAAAGAGAGATTGAATTGAACGTAGAATAAACATCTAGAGAGCTTGAAAGTGCAGGGAAGTAAATGATAGCTACAATGAAAGTATTGTAGAGCCTTCGAAATAAAATACAAGTCTATGGAGAAAAGATGGTTAGGTGAATTCACAGTACGTAGATACAAAAGAAGAGGTTAATGAGTGGCAAGGGAAAGGGTCTAAGAAAGAATTGTGGAGCCTGCGAAAAATATAGGAAGCCGTGAAAGCATCGGTAAATCCAAGGGAAAGGTATCTAAGACAGGTCAAATATACAATGGTATGAGAAGAAATATGGGTCCTATCGTAGGGTCTGTGAAAATTTGAGAACCTGTGGATAAGTAAATCCTCGACGTAGAAACGACAAGTTAGCGAGTGAAAAATAAAGGCTCTTAGAACCAAAGAAGTAAAACTGTGAGACTTATGAAAAATGTGGTAATTCCAAAAATAAGTTGATTCAAAGGGCACGCAAATGGAAGATAGCCAAATATAGTGATATCAAAAGCTTGCAATAGTTAGATCAGGGACCAAAGAAAGACCTGTGGACGATATCTAGATCCATTAGAAATAGAACAACTTCGAAAAGTAAAATATCTAAGCCAGTAAATACGAAGAAAAAGTATACCTGAGGCCTACAGAACTATGCAGAGCCCAAAAGAATCCAGTTCTGCAGATCAGTGAACAAAGAGAGAAGCTTCGACCACATAATAAGTGTGTACCAATTATAAACACTCGAATGCAGGCCTGTTACACCGTCGTACAGGGTTCTCGGGTCCCGTAACAGATGCTTGAGCGCTTGTGGCCGCGGACCTCGAAGGTCCGCACGGCTGACTGATTAATTATGCGCGGCTAATTAATTCACACCCACCGGGCCGATCGGAGTTCTCGCTCGGCTCGGCGACGAGACACGCCGGAGGAGTAAATTGAAACTCGCCGGATGCTGCAGGAAATTGAACCCGCAGTGGACCGTCGATCGAATACGAGAAAGGTCGTCGACGAACCTAACGGCGACGTTACCTCATGGCTAAGAGCAAAGTTTCATAAATATGGATGGTGAACGGTACACGAGCTTCAGAAACGGAGATTGTCGACGGAGATGGGGGGCTGACCCTTTGCTTTCTTGTATGTGTCCGGCGCGATTGCATATTAGTTTATTCAAACGAGTTCTGCACCGAACACGACTCGCAATGTTGATGAAAGTGTTGACTGCTGACCGATGAAAGAGAAAACGTGTGAAATGTTTTTCCGAGAGCCTGTTTACAACACTTAAGGAACACTACCAACTGTAACATTATAGATGAATATGACGGAATCGATAAGAAACTAATCTGTCCATATTTCACAGAATAATTAGAAGCTGTTAAACTAACCCCATATTTTGAGGCAGGGAGCTTTCTACTGAAGTTGCAGCAACAAAGATCCAGGAACAATGCACTATTAATTTCGTGTGATGGTCGACGGGTTTACGTCGATCAATCGTGTCAGGTGACAGGTGTGCATCCAGCGGCTCCGCAGGCTGACACAGGCCGCAGATCAATTAACCGAGATAATCAGATGTTCGAGGGACCTGTAGCCCTCCGTGGACAAAAGATTCATCTCTCGCGATCAGATCAGCAGGTGAGCAAGGTGAACAACGCTGCAAATTCACCTCGACGATGAGATTCCATCGATATAATAGTTAACGCAAACCGAAGCAAACATCATCAGCGTTTCGAGTTGCATCGAACCGATACGTCGACGACTGCCGAACATGATCTGTCACGATTATTATGCTCGAGCAAACATTCCGGAATCGCGACGTTCGTTCGCGAGCCACCGAGCCGCAGCAATTAGGATTGTTTGTGCAGTGGATCCAACCTAAGTAGACGAAACGTTCGGAGCCTGCGGCCTATTAACTGCGAACCTCCGAGAATTCGAACCTCTCTCGCTTTGATCGGAGAAATCGTTAACACGATTTCTGTGTGAACGCTGTGTAATGCGCTTCCACGCGCAATTTCCTACGAAAATTTGCTAGGTTGCGCGACAGACGCTGTTAGCTAGGTTCTATGCCTTGCGACCTTTTCGATGGATGCTGAAAAGGGCTGTTTCACGGGGAAATTGAAGGCACAGGTGGTTGAGAGAGAACGGAGATGATTCTATGGGAAACATTGAGTGCGAAAGGAAGAGCTATATTTTTTCGTAAGAGGTCCTGCGTTGGGGATAATCCACTTCGAAAGTCGAACGAGTTTCATGCAGTGTCTGACTAAAGCTGACCGTTTCTACTGTAGACCTGCTCTGAGTTTCGTTGAGAATGGACTTCGAAATACGCTTACTTATTATGATCTCTTTATTGCTGAGCATATTGTTGTCATTTACAATTGTTTAACCTTCAATTAAAAAGAGAAATCTTACGAAACACAGCAATTACACATTAGACGAAGAATTAATGAACAACCTTTAAAGATTGCAGTTCCCCTCTCGTTCATCTTATGAAAAAAAGAAATATTTCGAAACTGGGAATTTTGCAACCTGTTAAGCCGTAATCTCCCGTTGATTCAGGAAACATTAATCCAACGATACCAGTGAAGTCTATCCGTCTCTGTCGGCTCTGATAAAACGTTCCGCCGATAAAAAGAAGGAATACGATCACTCGATGCATTCAAGGAGATAGAGACATTCCAACCAAACAATTTCTCGCAAGCGAAACAAGCGGTTGGTATGCCTGTTAGTTCCACGTTGCAAACCGCTAAAGCCTAGCAAACGCAACTTTTCGGAATGTAGCAGCATCACTTTTGGGAAGAATGTTACAGCGAGCGCTGAAAGAATGTTCCCTTGTCCCGTGACCTTTCGAGGCTCGATTACACAGACCGGAAGCCCATCGTGCTGATGGGACACATCCGATAGGCTGTCGGTGACAGGTCGGACAAAAGTGACTCGCAAAATAGTGGCACGAAGCCGCCGCAAACGGAAAATGATCGATAAAAGTGTTCCGGGAGCACGGCCATGCTTCGATCGAGTTGTAAAAATATTACTGTGTTATACACGATGTCGTACAACTGGGACAAATGATTTTATGTCGATACGGTGCTTTGACGCAACAGAACGAATTTTTTGGACATACAAATTGTTATTACATTGTTTGTATTGTTATATACTTGTATATATAATATGTTATAAATTTTATCAACGTTAAAGCGCGACTTCGTACAGGCTTATTCCGTTCTATCGCACGACATATTTTCCTCTGTGAAAAAAAGAGTCGCAGGCTACCATCAAAGAAAGCTTATTCCCTCCATCTCTCTTTGGAACCTCCACCCACGTGCCGCCGAACCCTTTGCCCAACGTGAATCAAGTAAAAGGACGGCATTACGTGGAAATTGCGTGCTAAGGGAATTGTCAGTCGGCCCCATTATTGAATTTGAATTGTGCTCGTCGCCCTTTTCCTTCCACGTTGTGTCGAGGATGGTTGGAACCGTCGCTCTTACACCTTTCTTATGAGGAACCTTTGTTAATAATGACGTTCGGATATTCACTAAAAAAATACGAGATCGGAGGGCGGTACCTTCTCGGTAAATAATTGGTAGACTGCGGATGCAAAATAAAAATTGCACAAGAGCCAGATAAAAATTTCACGCGTTATTTGGAAAATTTTCGGTGCTGTTTCCACGTGTTTCTTTTTTAGAGTTCGCACGCATTCCCCACGTGTATATTCATCGTCGCCGATGATACTGCAGGCTGACCAGGGGCGCGGTCGCGACCATAAATCCTCCATAAAACCGTTCGGAACATAGATGGACGGGTTAGGATCGCGTGCTCACCTGTCGGTTTGCGTGTCGGTCGTCTGCATTTGCGGCAACGACTGGGTCAGCAGTAATCTCTGGGCTTGGCTCTCCTTCTTGCTGGTTCTCGCTGTGTCTTTGTCTTCCGATTCGTGCCTCGACTCATCCCCGCACGATTTCTCCTCCACCTACCACCAAAATCAACCAGGAATTAGCCTACTATTGCCAGAGAAATTTTCAAACTTTCCCGACTTAGAATTTTGGAAATTTTATGGATATGAAATTGATATAATACCTGATACAATACCTAAATGTTTAGTAATTGATTAGATACGAACAAATACGTCATCGAATAAATACGTCGCAAACCGTTCGCTTGCATTCTGTAAAATCGATTGATCCATTCCATCGACGCATGAATATCCACGGTCCGCCGGGCACCATTAAAATTTCACCGTTAATTCGATTATGAATTTCGCGTGACCGTTACTTGTCGTTCCCCGCTGCGAGTCTAATCATTTGTCGGTAATAATTAACGATTACGGAAATTAACGTTGCTCATCGTCGGCCGTAAACTCCCGTGCAAAATACTTTTACAAAGGATTTAAACAACGAGCGCTCATTCGAGACGCGAATTCGCGTGTAATTAGATTACAGTTCAACGCGACGGCACGGCGGTGCACGAAACAATGCCACGTTTCCAGTGGATGATTGTCGACAGCTTTTAGTTCAGCGTCATTTTGATACGATTACAGTCATTCGATTTATCCGAGTGATATGTAATTTTGTTCCCCATCAAGTTCTGTGTAACACCGTATATATCAATTTTATGCGATTACAGTCATTCGATTTATCTGTACTACAATATCGCTCTAACATCGTGTATTAATTTTAATTAATCATCTGCATTCTATTGGTACTGTTTGCCGGAACGATTCAATCCTGTCGATTCGATATTACTTTTTAATTAGTCAACTGCGTTCTACAGTTACCATTCGTTTAAAAAATTAAAGCCTGTCTGTGAGGTATGTTATTTTATAGCTCTTTTGAAGTTTTTTTTAATTGATCAACTGCATTTTGCTGTTAGTATTTGGTTGAGCTCTTTTGAAGTTCTCTTTCACGTCGCATATAATTATTTCAATTGGTTAAGTACATTCTACTGTGACTATTTGCTTTAAAGCCATTTGATTAATTTGTATGAGAATTTGTGGTTCTTCGAGCGTTCATTAACATTGTATATTAATTTTAATCGGTCGACTGCATTGTATTGTTACTATTTGTTTGAGGGATTAAAGTCATTCAATTTATCTGTATGGTCAGCGAATTTGTGGTTTCTAATAATGCTCCTCGATATTGTATATTAATTTGAATTGGCCCAATTGCTGTCTATTATTACTGTTGGATTAATAAGTTACCAGCACAATGAACGTATTGTTCGTTGAATCATTCGTTGATCACATTAAAAACAGTACCTCGAAGCCACAGACGAGGAAATATTTCCAGGAAACGAATTTCCAAAGAAACTCACAAAGAAGCAACAGGGATCGAAGACGATCGATCAATTACATCCGATACACTGATAAATCGAGCAACTTTAATTACTCGGAGAGCGTCCGAGGGAAGGACAAATTTCGCGAACGTGCAGCAAAAGAATTCGATCGGCCACACGTCCACACAATTATTCTTCCCTAGCGGAGCTCTAAATAACAGAATTTCTCTCGCTAATCCAATTAGAATGGTTCCCGTACCGTTATGGGATAGAGAGAGACCTGTCGTTCCACGGAGTCCCCCGGGATCCTGGTAGCTTCCGATTCCGCGTGTCTCTCGTCCTCGGTCATCTCTCCGGTGATGCAAGATGGTCGCTATCTTGTTGTCCTTCCGAATTTTGTCTTCAACTTTCCACAACTTCCATCGCGACTTCACTCGATCGATTACCGATCCTCCGCTGGATCTTCCCGCTGGATCGCGAATAAACACATTGATCTTAATCGCACTCTTCTATTGTTCCCAGAAGAACGGAATCGATTGATCGAACAGTTAATTTCGAGCTTTTCTCGAAAGTTTCATTAGAATGGAGAAGAATTAGGGCAGCGAGTCATTTTTTTTGCGCGATGCACGTGCTGTACGAAATTTCTCCCGTGGACGCCGTATATTTCCATGCTATTCCCGCGGATTTCGTGTCGCGAAAAGCGTAACTATGCAGAACTGGGACAGACCGAGGGAAAAAAATTTCACGGGTCCGAGGCTTTTTGAGGATCGTCCGGAGAGTTTGATATCGGATTTATCGGACCGGGCTGGCTCGTTCTTGCGAGATCGAGATTATCGGATGAACGACCCTCGCCGGGAATCTTATTACCCGGTGATCGGGTCATTCTAGTAATGACTCCCCATCCTCCCCGATCTGCGATTTCTGCCTCGGATAATAGAGCCAGTCTCCGAGAAGAAGGTCTCCTTCAATGTGGCGTTTCGATTCTTATGCGTAAATATATTTAATAATAATTATAATGGCTGAACTTCCCCCGACATAATAGCGCTCTTCTAGACCATTTTGTATTTTTATTGCAACGGGTTTCAGAAATGTATGCCGTGGAAATCCTGAAAACAGCCCATTCACGAACAAAGAGTGAACAATTCAAGTGAACAATTTGTGACGTTACCAATTTCTTTAATTTAATTAAGTATTCTGAAGCGTTCGTTTCTGATTAAATTCTGATTGAAAATTGCTTTGAAATTTCCTTTCACTTTTGGATTTTCTGGGAGTTTAGAGACGTATTCGTCAGTGTTAATATGCGTTCCACATTACACTTTGTCTCCCGCCGATCAACGGTATCGACGAGCTGTCGATTTTTCCCGACGGTCTTGTCTTGCTCGTCGAGAAGAGTAACATTTTCGCACGGCGACAGCTCTCCAGGGACGTTTCCCGGCTGTGTGATCTTTGCGAGCCTTTGTTCTCGGACACCGGATACCGTTCGCAAAAAACCGGCCCAGTCGAATCCACATTTTGGTAAGGTAGTTATTCAAAATAATTTATCAAAAAATCTATAAATTTTTGATAGTCGCATATCAAATGTTCGATTCATAATGGTGACTAAACGAACAAAAATATTCTGTCAACAAATGGTGTTTTTCGATTATACGAAAAATTTGTACTCCGAAAAAAATTGAATTTTTTGATCATTCACATTCTTCATTTACAAGACTGTCACCTCTATGTTTTTTAGACATAATATTGCTATGAATATATTTATTTTCTCGCTCGTATGGAAAGAATACACGACGATGGCGTGGACTGAAATAAAATTTTATTTAATGATAAAGTTGGATATGTAAATATAAACTGAAGATTGTACCTTCGAATGATAATGATCATGTACATTATAATAGTATTTCTTCGCAAGAACGGTTCACTGGCATCGAGAACGAACGAGAAAAATCTCATTCAGTCTGTACGGAACCTAACTTTAGTTTGTCGCTGGCCGTATGCAAATGTTTGAGTATCGATCGCACGCGGCTCGTTTAACGGTGGCGTTCTCGCGTGCCCTTTCCACGCGGATACTTTGCTAAGATTATTTGCCGATACCCGAGTTACGGGTTTACCAACGATCAACGATGCTCCTCAGGACAACAAATGGTAATTGTACAGAATCATCTCACCAATTTCACTCGCCTTGAAATGTCAAGGCTAACTCTCCAACATGTCCTCTCTCGAAACGACAGGATATTCATGAAAAGAAGTAGGTCATCTTTGGGAATTTATTGCAAGAGAACTAAACGATGTATAGCTGAGAGACTTGTTACAGTAGACGCGGCCATGATTCCACGTCACGGAGGTATTTTTCTAGCGCACTGCACTTAATGGTGCTGTTGGCATCGCTGACTTGCTGATAAAAGAAAATATTTGTCGTCCTCGAAATACGCGGCTTTTAAAATTGTCAGAAAATGAAATAGAAGGGAATAGGATAATAATGTTAGTTTCACATACTAAAGTGAAGATGACGGTTTCACCTAAATAGAGTCCTGAATTATTCAGGAACACTTTGCCACTCAACTTGTAAATGCTTAAAGAGGCAGTAAATCTTCTGAAAAGACGATTTTTGGAACTTTTTTCTGAAGAAAATTAACGAACCCCTTTTTTAACTAATATCTTATTTAAAAGGACACATACTGCACAATTTGTACTAATTTTTCTACTAAGAAATTTGATCAAACGTAACAGTAAGTTTTTCTGATTGAAAAATCACCTAGTTAAAAGGTGATCAGATTTTCCACGAATTTTTTTATCAAATACGTTGGTTTCATCGGAAAACAACATGTAGATTGAAATAACAAAAACCTCATCAATATGAATAACGCGGCACAATGCAGAGAAAGAGTGCGTCAAAAATATTTGTTGCATCGAAATGAAAATTAAAAGTTTCAGGAAGGTGAAAACAAACAGGAATGATGAATCGACATCCTGAACTAAAACGTTTATGCACTACTGTGTCTGTTGAACAAACAAAGGATTATTGCGTAAATAAATCTTTCAGACTTCGCGTTTCATAATGAACAGATTTCTCATAATTACTTAACATAGACAATTTTTATTTTGCATAAAGATCCGCAGCCTAGTTCTCCTTATTATCAGACTGCGGATTTCATGCATTTATGACAAAAATGAGAAATATTGAACTGTGAAAACGTTTAATAAATTTAAGAATATTTTTGTATTATTTTCGACACATAAAAGTGATCAACTCTGTTTCTCATATTTAATGCAATTTTTATTTCGCATAAAGATCAGCAGTTATCACTGAAGCCGTGTTCGTTCGACTCGCCAATTAACGAATTACCTTGTTTTAAAATTCGAAGCCAGACTTTTGGGATCAGATTCGGAATGTTTTCAGCGAGGCAGAGTACCTCGAAATAACGCGGGACATCCGCGTTGCAATTCACGGAAAATTACGCGAGAATGGGACGATCGTCGGTGTGGACAAGAGAAAAAATGATTGCAGAATGTTCCGGATTGGGAACAAACTATGTCCGTATTTTGGCGACGGATTTCGCGGATGCAGCAATCTGTGTGTCCGCGGAAATCGACGGTCGCGGTTTCACCGATTTAATTGTCTCTGCAACCTGTTCGCTGTAGTTCCAGCACCCCTTCGATCCAATATAGCGCGCGCTAATCCGCCGATAGGATGGACACGCAAATTGAAAACACTCGACGGGTCGAATCCGCGAACAAAAACAAAACGTCACGCCGTGCGATTTAATGACCGACGAGATATTAACCCGAGGTAACGAGCACTGCTCGAGCTCGTTATTTTGACTAAATTAATTGGCTGTGTTTTGTCCGCAGTTGTTCGAGCGAAATTGAAATTATGATCGTGCGCATTAGGCTGCGCCGAAAGTTTCTTTCGCAATCTCGTTTAATAGTTTCAGATAACAGCAGCACACGCGAACACACTGCGGATCTTTATGGGAAATAAAATTCGTTTAATTCCATTGTGAAACACATAAATTAAAGTCGAATTTTTCTTTTAATCATAAATTGGAAACAGTGTCTAATACCTTCACAGTTTTGTATTCTATACCATTTAAATCCACAGCCGAAAAGTTCCAACAAAATCTATTTTTCTCAAATATATTACGATAATAAAATGAAAAAGAGTTTCCACTGGTCAAAAAATATTATCATCCACACAGGACTGACATGACAGTCAACATGTTGTTGAAATTAGAAGCAACAGTGATGCAGAAAATTTGCATTTGAAGATCCTGGCTAGATACCGTCCTGAACCAGTTGCGATCTCGCGGAAATAGATCGGCGAACGATCTATACGTGCTGATCTTGATGATGGTTCGATCGCGAACAGATGGATCGTTGCGTAAGCCGATCGACGAGACACGCGCACTATTTATACGCCATTATCGGACTGTCCTTTGCGCGGACGCGAATAGCTTCGATTGTAATCTGACACAAAGCCAATCTTAATTAACCGATTGTCAGGTAAACACACCGAGTAGTCGGTTAATTATCCGACGTGGACGTCGGTCCGACGAGTACAGAGCCGGCAATTAAGCCACGATTATAGGAGCAAGAGGATTTTTCGATCGTCGGATTGGTTACACACGGCGCAACTACTGTGATAATGGACTCCGATTGGACCTTTGTAGACCAATACTACGATTCGCTGAACCTGCTCAGAAAATAATTATTCTCGGAGATATAAGCAACAGTAATGTTATAATTATTTTATGTAGTGACAATTAAGTCTTGAGATGCCCTGAACCAAAGAGGAACACATATTTCTATCTTGCGTAATTTTTCTGAGAAAGGTGACGTTGATTCAACCATTGAAAAATAATAAATCGGGTTTCCGATCGATGTTGGTGCTTTTAGGGTTGGAGCTTCGAATCGCGTTAGCAGAACGTCGAAAGCGTCGGAGCTTTAAATTCGGGTAGGGGGGAAATTTTCATCGGCTGATCCGCCTCGAAAGCCGTCGTATTTTCACGGGATTATATCGACTGATCGACCGGTTTCCTCTGAGTTCGGCTCAAAATGATCCACGCCTGAATAATGCAACCGCGAGCTTAATCCGCGAGCAACATCTCATCCCCGTGATTTCGATGCGCTCGTCACTGATCCACACACACGGATATTTCGTCGATGGTGCGAAATGCGAGTCGATAATTCTGTACCAATTGCACGCATCTCTCCGACTCCCCGTTTGTCCGGTGCTAAAATTATCGAGCATTCAAAATTACTATATTTTATCACCGCGCGAAAAGGAACACGACTGTATTTGGTTAATTTTCCGCGATTTTTACCAGCAAATTAGGTTAATTAATAGCATCTTGCCATTCTCTTTCCCTGTAGAGTTCATTACTGGAAAAAGAAAGAAAATTATTGGAAAAATAAATAAATGTCTATGTAGTTCCTGTGTTGTGTCTTTTCAGTTTATATAGACAATTTATTTATAGATTGCCTGTATATAAAATTTTATTTCGCCCCAAGGAAAAATAAATCTCCCACCGAAGAAAATAGCAATCTTTGTGGAAAATCTTTTCATTCCTGAAGTCCCCGAAGAAACCCCGGAGCAATTTCGATCTCTCCCGGCAACTAGAACGGAAGTGTCTTTGCGAGACATTTTTGCGACCGAATTTTCATAGCGTTTGGCAGCGTCGCAAGCCGAAATCCTCTTTTCGCAGGCGGTCACGTTCTCGCGTGTAAGGTCTGACCCGTGCAAACTCGGCGCATGCAAATCGTCGTCGGTATCGATAACCTCTATTGCGTTTCGGGAAGGAAGCGTCTGGTTCGAGCGAGTGGGAAACAGGCGGTGTTCTCATGAAAAATTGATGAGAACCAGCGTTCGCGAAATTCTCGCGCTGTGAACAGCGAGAATCGAGAACCGCTTTCCAAGTCTCGCGAATTATTCTTTCGCAAGGCTTCGCCGCTCCACTTGGCTATTCATCGAGCCGAATAATCAGACTAGAATAATTCTGTCCGACGAATCGTCTCGCCGCCGCCGTCGCTCTCGGTACTCGTGACGTCGGATTAATCCGCAGTTAATTACCAGCGCATTAATTAACCCCGAGAAGATTACCGGAGAACAGTTGCTCCTTCCAACTTCCGAAAGTTAGCGGCCCTGGCACGCGGTTGCCAGAATTATGACACGGTACAGGCTCCCTATCCGACACCGAAATCACCTAATTTCCTTGAATCATGGTTTTGCTGTTGGGAGTCGGAGAATGACTTAATACAGTGTGGTAAAATAGATTTTATGCGTTTGTGAGAAAATTAAGTAGGTGGAAATGCATTGTTATATGACTTCTGATTCTTACAATTGACTTAGGCAATTTTTATAATAGTTATTATCCCCTTATTAGAATTATCCATGGTGGAAAAAACTTTTTATTTGGAAATGTAGAATAAAATTTTCCATATATTTTCCTGTGTTTTCAATAAAATCGAGTTTGAAATGTCAGGTTTGTGGACTTAGCATTTGCAAAAAGTACAATCGGTAAGTGATGAACAGACGCGTCAGGCGACCCCTATTCAATAGCACGTGTGTTGGTACGACTGGAGAAAATGGTTTTACAAAGATCTCGCGCGAAGACATTTCTGTTTTCGTCGATTGAAAGGCGAAAGTCGGCTTGCCATTTTTTCGACGGTTTAAAAAATGTTAAAAATCTTCACAAAGAATTTGCGCGGAAACACTTGCATTTTAGTTAAAGTAAAAAACACTGGTTCGCCGTTTCTTTGAAAAATTGTGGATGCACGAAAATACCACGCATACCACGAAAACACAATTTTCCTGCCCGCGTCTTGGCAGCCAAGATAACAGACAAGGTAGCCTCGCATTCATTAGCCAGGGCGTCGGAGGCTCCTTTGAATTCGATCATCTGGGAAACGCAGCAGTAGGTTGAATTTAATATTTTTAATGAATCTGTTCTTGTAGATTTAATCTTCGTTTCAATTTTCGAAGCACACTCTCTTCGCTATTACTTTCCATTCGTAATGTTTCTTCAAAGGAGCTTTCAGTGATCAAGATAAATTGGTCAAAGCGAACTTTGAAATTCGTCTAATTAACTTTAGAAATCCATATACTCTAGTGACTGAAACCAAAATCCAGCAATCTTGTGTAAAAAATCTATCAAAAATGTGGAATACTATTTTCTCTGTTTACGCGATGATTAATTTTAAAAGATCTAACGTGATCGCATAGCGTAAGGAGATACGATACGCCATAAACAGACAAGATAACATCCTATTCGTTTGCTCGTTGGACGATCCTTTGAATTCGATCGTCTCGCAGCAGAACAAAATTATATTTCAAATTTTAATGAGTTTGCTTTTGCAGATTCAATCTTCCTTTCGAACATACGGGCAGGCTTTCTATAATAATTTCATTTCGTTATCGCCTTTGATTCTCCTTCGTATGCAGACTTTGTGTGTGTGCAAATGAGTGGGTGGAATGTTGGCAGTAAACACGTAGGAGTCCCAAAAACAGTGTTACATCATTTTCCATCAATTTATATTTAATCATATTACACATAGACCCTATTATTGCAAATCGATTTCTAATTAACTCCAGTTGCGACGAAAAATCCTTGTTCTGCATAAAGATTCACATTGTCACAAAATAAAAATTCTACGGATACATAGAATTTTTTTCCTCACTAGTTTCAAACATTCATACAACGGTATCCCTGAATTCTTGGAATATTTCCATTGTTTCATGTTTGGTCAACTTGTTTTTGTCGTAATTGCATAAAATCCGTACGTATTGCAATACGTATCCCTATCACGTATCATTATTGTGGATATTCGTAATGCAACTATACTGCGGAATTTATACATCTATGACAAAAGACAAACGGGTAAAATACGAAACTGTGAAAGGATAATACGAGCTGGAAAATATTTCCGCGTTATTTTCAGCCAATTAAAATTATTCGAGGGAGAAGTTCTTGTTTACCTTCCGCGTCTCACAATTCACTTAAAAGTTGTTCGTGTCGCACACAGTTCCCCGATCTCGTTATTATTTCCGATTCGCAAGGTTCTCCGAGGAACTCGTCTCGTAACGAGCCCAGTGAGAAACAACGTTAAAAAATCACGCAGATACCAGCGGATGATGGAAAGCAATTCTACAGAAAAAACCGCAGGAAAAACTGAGAAAATACAATTTCCTCGGGTATTCGTCCTGCGGATAATCGCCTTCGAGAGTTCATCCGACGCGATCGCATCGGCACAACAAGTAGCACCGTCGCATTGAACTTTGAGCTCGATTATTTCGGGAACGGATCGCTGTACAAGGAAACTCGATTCTAAATTTTCGACTATGTTTGCACGTAGCTTCGTCCCTGCGTCATCATTTTCCCCTGATCCCCACACATCCTTCTCTAGAGCGTTCAATCCAAGCCGTTCTTCCCTAGACGGGATCTGTTCTTCCCGAGGGGCGATTGCGATCAATCGATTCCGCTTGGGACAAGGTCCCTTACACTGTCCCCTCGATCTACTTACGATCTACGCGTCTGGACGCCGATCTCACTCGACACTGTAATCCCGCGATCGCGACGACCTGTTTCCAGGTCACGGAGAAAGTGCTTTATTGGATCACTATCCCGGCGCAGCGTACAGTTTTCAAACTTTCCGAGGGTTCGTTGTTCTCTTTGCCTCTCTCCTGCTCTCTCTCTCTCTCTCTCTCTCTCTCTCTCTCTCTCTCT